>OY804576.1:29005536-30205536 GCA_963680875.1 Bathymodiolus brooksi | reverse complement strand
TCTTCACCTCTTACTAGTATATACACAAGCTTTACAGCCTCTATGCTCACACTGAGCACTTGTAAATGGCACAACAACAGTTTCATTCTTCACCTCTTACTAGTATATACACAAGCTTTACAGCCTCTATGCTCACACTGAGCACTTGTAAATGGCACAACAACAGTTTAATGCTTCACCTCTTACTAGTATATACACAAGCTTTACAGCCTCTATGCTCACACTGAGCACTTGTAAATGGCACAACAACAGTTTCATTCTTCAGGAAACCTCTTACTAGTATACACACAAGCTTTACAGCCTCTATGCTCACACTGAGCACTTGTAAATGGCACAACAACAGTTTCATTCTTCACCTCTTACTAGTATATACACAAGCTTTACAGCCTCTATGCTCACACTGAGCACTTGTAAATGGCACAACAACAGTTTCATTCTTCACCTCTTACTAGTATATACACAAGCTTTACAGCCTCTATGCTCACACTGAGCACTTGTAAATGGCACAACAACAGTTTAATGCTTCACCTCTTACTAGTATATACACAAGCTTTACAGCCTCTATGCTCACACTGAGCACTTGTAAATGGCACAACAACAGTTTAATGCTTCACCTCTTACTAGTATATACACAAGCTTTACAGCCTCTATGCTCACACTGAGCACTTGTAAATGGCACAACAGTTTAATGCTTCATCTCTTACTAGTATATACACAAGCTTTACAGCCTCTATGCTCACACTGAGCACTTGTAAATGGCACAACAGCAGTTTAATGCTTCACCTCTTACTAGTATATACACAAGCTTTACAGCCTCTATGCTCACACTGAGCACTTGTAAATGGCACAACAGTTTAATGCTTCATCTCTTACTAGTATATACACAAGCTTTACAGCCTCTATGCTCACACTGAGCACTTGTAAATGGCACAACAACAGTTTAATGCTTCACCTCTTACTAGTATATACACAAGCTTTACAGCCTCTATGCTCACACTGAGCACTTGTAAATGGCACAACAACAGTTTAATGCTTCACCTCTTACTAGTATATACACAAGCTTTACAGCCTCTATGCTCACACTGAGCACTTGTAAATGGCACAACAGTTTAATGCTTCATCTCTTACTAGTATATACACAAGCTTTACAGCCTCTATGCTCACACTGAGCACTTGTAAATGGCACAACAGTTTAATGCTTCATCTCTTACTAGTATATACACAAGCTTTACAGCCTCTATGCTCACACTGAGCACTTGTAAATGGCACAACAACAGTTTCATTCTTCATCTCTTACTAGTATATACACAAGCTTTACAGCCTCTATGCTCACACTGAGCACTTGTAAATGGCACAACAACAGTTTAATGCTTCACCTCTTACTAGTATATACACAAGCTTTACAGCCTCTATGCTCACACTGAGCACTTGTAAATGGCACAACAGTTTAATGCTTCATCTCTTACTAGTATATACACAAGCTTTACAGCCTCTATGCTCACACTGAGCACTTGTAAATGGCACAACAGTTTAATGCTTCATCTCTTACTAGTATATACACAAGCTTTACAGCCTCTATGCTCACACTGAGCACTTGTAAATGGCACAACAACAGTTTCATTCTTCATCTCTTACTAGTATATACACAAGCTTTACAGCCTCTATGCTCACACTGAGCACTTGTAAATGGCACAACAACAGTTTAATGCTTCACCTCTTACTAGTATATACACAAGCTTTACAGCCTCTATGCTCACACTGAGCACTTGTAAATGGCACAACAACAGTTTAATGCTTCACCTCTTACTAGTATATACACAAGATTTACAGCCTCTATGCTCACACTGAGCACTTGTAAATGGCACAACAACAGTTTAATGCTTCACCTCTTACTAGTATATACACAAGCTTTACAGCCTCTATGCTCACACTGAGCACTTGTAAATGGCACAACAGTTTAATGCTTCATCTCTTACTAGTATATACACAAGCTTTACAGCCTCTATGCTCACACTGAGCACTTGTAAATGGCACAACAGCAGTTTAATGCTTCACCTCTTACTAGTATATACACAAGCTTTACAGCCTCTATGCTCACACTGAGCACTTGTAAATGGCACAACAACAGTTTAATGCTTCACCTCTTACTAGTATATACACAAGCTTTACAGCCTCTATGCTCACACTGAGCACTTGTAAATGGCACAACAACAGTTTAATGCTTCACCTCTTACTAGTATATACACAAGCTTTACAGCCTCTATGCTCACACTGAGCACTTGTAAATGGCACAACAACAGTTTAATGCTTCACCTCTTACTAGTATATACACAAGCTTTACAGCCTCTATGCTCACACTGAGCACTTGTAAATGGCACAACAACAGTTTCATTCTTCACCTCTTACTAGTATATACACAAGCTTTACAGCCTCTATGCTCACACTGAGCACTTGTAAATGGCACAACAACAGTTTAATGCTTCACCTCTTACTAGTATATACACAAGCTTTACAGCCTCTATGCTCACACTGAGCACTTGTAAATGGCACAACAACAGTTTAATGCTTCACCTCTTACTAGTATATACACAAGCTTTACAGTCTCTATGCTCACACTGAGCACTTGTAAATGGCACAACAACAGTTTAATGCTTCACCTCTTACTAGTATATACACAAGCTTTACAGCCTCTATGCTCACACTGAGCACTTGTAAATGGCACAACAACAGTTTCATTCTTCACCTCTTACTAGTATATACACAAGCTTTACAGCCTCCGTGCTCACACTGAGCACTTGTAAATGGCACAACAACAGTTTAATGCTTCATCTCTTACTAGTATATACACAAGCTTTACAGCCTCTATGCTCACACTGAGCACTTGTAAATGGCACAACAACAGTTTAATGCTACATCTCTTACTAGTATATACACAAGCTTTACAGCCTCTATGCTCACACTGAGCACTTGTAAATGGCACAACAACAGTTTAATGCTTCATCTCTTACTAGTATATACACAAGCTTTACAGCCTCTATGCTCACACTGAGCACTTGTAAATGGCACAACAACAGTTTAATGCTTCAACTCTTACTAGTATATACACAAGCTTTACAGCCTCTATGCTCACACTGAGCACTTGTAAATGGCACAACAACAGTTTAATGCTTCACCTCTTACTAGTATATACACAAGCTTTACAGCCTCTATGCTCACACTGAGCACTTGTAAATGGCACAACAACAGTTTAATGCTTCATCTCTTACTAGTATATACACAAGCTTTACAGCCTCTATGCTCACACTGAGCACTTGTAAATGGCACAACAACAGTTTAATGCTTCACCTCTTACTAGTATATACACAAGCTTTACAGCCTCTATGCTCACACTGAGCACTTGTAAATGGCACAACAACAGTTTAATGCTTCACCTCTTACTAGTATATACACAAGCTTTACAGCCTCCGTGCTCACACTGAGCACTTGTAAATGGCACAACAACAGTTTAATGCTTCATCTCTTACTAGTATATACACAAGCTTTACAGCCTCTATGCTCACACTGAGCACTTGTAAATGGCACAACAACAGTTTAATGCTTCATCTCTTACTAGTATATACACAAGCTTTACAGCCTCTATGCTCACACTGAGCACTTGTAAATGGCACAACAACAGTTTAATGCTTCACCTCTTACTAGTATATACACAAGCTTTACAGCCTCTATGCTCACACTGAGCACTTGTAAATGGCACAACAACAGTTTAATGCTTCACCTCTTACTAGTATATACACAAGCTTTACAGCCTCTATGCTCACACTGAGCACTTGTAAATGGCACAACAACAGTTTAATGCTTCATCTCTTACTAGTATATACACAAGCTTTACAGCCTCTATGCTCACACTGAGCACTTGTAAATGGCACAACAACAGTTTAATGCTTCACCTCTTACTAGTATATACACAAGCTTTACAGCCTCTATGCTCACACTGAGCACTTGTAAATGGCACAACAACAGTTTAATGCTTCACCTCTTACTAGTATATACACAAGCTTTACAGCCTCTATGCTCACACTGAGCACTTGTAAATGGCACAACAACAGTTTAATGCTTCACCTCTTACTAGTATATACACAAGCTTTACAGCCTCTATGCTCACACTGAGCACTTGTAAATGGCACAACAACAGTTTCATTCTTCACCTCTTACTAGTATATACACAAGCTTTACAGCCTCTATGCTCACACTGAGCACTTGTAAATGGCACAACAACAGTTTCATTCTTCACCTCTTACTAGTATATACACAAGCTTTACAGCCTCCGTGCTCACACTGAGCACTTGTAAATGGCACAACAACAGTTTAATGCTTCATCTCTTACTAGTATATACACAAGCTTTACAGCCTCCATGCTCACACTGAGCACTTGTAAATGGCACAACAACAGTTTAATGCTTCATCTCTTACTAGTATATACACAAGCTTTACAGCCTCTATGCTCACACTGAGCACTTGTAAATGGCACAACAACAGTTTAATGCTTCATCTCTTACTAGTATATACACAAGCTTTACAGCCTCTATGCTCACACTGAGCACTTGTAAATGGCACAACAACAGTTTAATGCTTCATCTCTTACTAGTATATACACAAGCTTTACAGCCTCTATGCTCACACTGAGCACTTGTAAATGGCACAACAACAGTTTAATGCTTCACCTCTTACTAGTATATACACAAGCTTTACAGCCTCCGTGCTCACACTGAGCACTTGTAAATGGCACAACAACAGTTTAATGCTTCATCTCTTACTAGTATATACACAAGCTTTACAGCCTCTATGCTCACACTGAGCACTTGTAAATGGCACAACAACAGTTTAATGCTTCATCTCTTACTAGTATATACACAAGCTTTACAGCCTCTATGCTCACACTGAGCACTTGTAAATGGCACAACAACAGTTTAATGCTTCACCTCTTACTAGTATATACACAAGCTTTACAGCCTCCGTGCTCACACTGAGCACTTGTAAATGGCACAACAACAGTTTAATGCTTCATCTCTTACTAGTATATACACAAGCTTTACAGCCTCTATGCTCACACTGAGCACTTGTAAATGGCACAACAACAGTTTAATGCTTCATCTCTTACTAGTATATACACAAGCTTTACAGCCTCTATGCTCACACTGAGCACTTGTAAATGGCACAACAACAGTTTAATGCTTCACCTCTTACTAGTATATACACAAGCTTTACAGCCTCTATGCTCACACTGAGCACTTGTAAATGGCACAACAACAGTTTAATGCTTCACCTCTTACTAGTATATACACAAGCTTTACAGCCTCTATGCTCATACTGAGCACTTGTAAATGGCACAACAACAGTTTAATGCTTCATCTCTTACTAGTATATACACAAGCTTTACAGCCTCTATGCTCACACTGAGCACTTGTAAATGGCACAACAACAGTTTAATGCTTCACCTCTTACTATTATATACACAAGCTTTACAGCCTCTATGCTCACACTGAGCACTTGTAAATGGCACAACAACAGTTTAATGCTTCACCTCTTACTAGTATATACACAAGCTTTACAGCCTCTATGCTCACACTGAGCACTTGTAAATGGCACAACAACAGTTTAATGCTTCATCTCTTACTAGTATATACACAAGCTTTACAGCCTCTATGCTCACACTGAGCACTTGTAAATGGCACAACAACAGTTTAATGCTTCATCTCTTACTAGTATATACACAAGCTTTACAGCCTCTATGCTCACACTGAGCACTTGTAAATGGCACAACAACAGTTTCATTCTTCACCTCTTACTAGTATATACACAAGCTTTACAGCCTCCATGCTCACACTGAGCACTTGTAAATGGCACAACAACAGTTTAATGCTTCATCTCTTACTAGTATATACACAAGCTTTACAGCCTCTATGCTCACACTGAGCACTTGTAAATGGCACAACAACAGTTTAATGCTTCATCTCTTACTAGTATATACACAAGCTTTACAGCCTCTATGCTCACACTGAGCACTTGTAAATGGCACAACAACAGTTTAATGCTTCACCTCTTACTAGTATATACACAAGCTTTACAGCCTCTATGCTCACACTGAGCACTTGTAAATGGCACAACAACAGTTTAATGCTTCATCTCTTACTAGTATATACACAAGCTTTACAGCCTCTATGCTCACACTGAGCACTTGTAAATGGCACAACAACAGTTTAATGCTTCACCTCTTACTAGTATATACACAAGCTTTACAGCCTCTATGCTCACACTGAGCACTTGTAAATGGCACAACAACAGTTTCATTCTTCAGGAAACCTCTTACTAGTATACACACAAGCTTTACAGCCTCTATGCTCACACTGAGCACTTGTAAATGGCACAACAACAGTTTAATGCTTCACCTCTTACTAGTATATACACAAGCTTTACAGCCTCTATGCTCACACTGAGCACTTGTAAATGGCACAACAACAGTTTAATGCTTCACCTCTTACTAGTATATACACAAGCTTTACAGCCTCTATGCTCACACTGAGCACTTGTAAATGGCACAACAACAGTTTAATGCTTCACCTCTTACTAGTATATACACAAGCTTTACAGCCTCTATGCTCACACTGAGCACTTGTAAATGGCACAACAACAGTTTAATGCTTCACCTCTTACTAGTATATACACAAGATTTACAGCCTCTATGCTCACACTGAGCACTTGTAAATGGCACAACAACAGTTTAATGCTTCACCTCTTACTAGTATATACACAAGCTTTACAGCCTCTATGCTCACACTGAGCACTTGTAAATGGCACAACAACAGTTTAATGCTTCATCTCTTACTAGTATACACACAAGCTTTACAGCCTCTATGCTCACACTGAGCACTTGTAAATGGCACAACAGCAGTTTAATGCTTCACCTCTTACTAGTATATACACAAGCTTTACAGCCTCTATGCTCACACTGAGCACTTGTAAATGGCACAACAACAGTTTAATGCTTCATCTCTTACTAGTATATACACAAGCTTTACAGCCTCTATGCTCACACTGAGCACTTGTAAATGGCACAACAACAGTTTAATGCTTCACCTCTTACTAGTATATACACAAGCTTTACAGCCTCTATGCTCACACTGAGCACTTGTAAATGGCACAACAACAGTTTAATGCTTCACCTCTTACTAGTATATACACAAGCTTTACAGCCTCTATGCTCACACTGAGCACTTGTAAATGGCACAACAACAGTTTAATGCTTCACCTCTTACTAGTATATACACAAGCTTTACAGCCTCTATGCTCACACTGAGCACTTGTAAATGGCACAACAACAGTTTCATTCTTCACCTCTTACTAGTATATACACAAGCTTTACAGCCTCTATGCTCACACTGAGCACTTGTAAATGGCACAACAACAGTTTAATGCTTCACCTCTTACTAGTATATACACAAGCTTTACAGCCTCTATGCTCACACTGAGCACTTGTAAATGGCACAACAACAGTTTAATGCTTCACCTCTTACTAGTATATACACAAGCTTTACAGCCTCTATGCTCACACTGAGCACTTGTAAATGGCACAACAACAGTTTAATGCTTCACCTCTTACTAGTATATACACAAGCTTTACAGCCTCCATGCTCACACTGAGCACTTGTAAATGGCACAACAACAGTTTAATGCTTCATCTCTTACTAGTATATACACAAGCTTTACAGCCTCTATGCTCACACTGAGCACTTGTAAATGGCACAACAACAGTTTAATGCTTCACCTCTTACTAGTATATACACAAGCTTTACAGCCTCTATGCTCACACTGAGCACTTGTAAATGGCACAACAACAGTTTAATGCTTCACCTCTTACTAGTATATACACAAGCTTTACAGCCTCTATGCTCACACTGAGCACTTGTAAATGGCACAACAACAGTTTAATGCTTCATCTCTTACTAGTATATACACAAGCTTTACAGCCTCTATGCTCACACTGAGCACTTGTAAATGGCACAACAACAGTTTAATGCTTCACCTCTTACTAGTATATACACAAGCTTTACAGCCTCTATGCTCACACTGAGCACTTGTAAATGGCACAACAACAGTTTAATGCTTCACCTCTTACTAGTATATACACAAGCTTTACAGCCTCTATGCTCACACTGAGCACTTGTAAATGGCACAACAACAGTTTAATGCTTCACCTCTTACTAGTATATACACAAGCTTTACAGCCTCTATGCTCACACTGAGCACTTGTAAATGGCACAACAACAGTTTAATGCTTCACCTCTTACTAGTATATACACAAGCTTTACAGCCTCTATGCTCACACTGAGTACTTGTAAATGGCACAACAACAGTTTAATGCTTCATCTCTTACTAGTATATACACAAGCTTTACAGCCTCTATGCTCACACTGAGCACTTGTAAATGGCACAACAACAGTTTAATGCTTCATCTCTTACTAGTATATACACAAGCTTTACAGCCTCTATGCTCACACTGAGCACTTGTAAATGGCACAACAACAGTTTAATGCTTCACCTCTTACTAGTATATACACAAGCTTTACAGCCTCTATGCTCACACTGAGCACTTGTAAATGGCACAACAACAGTTTAATTCTTCACCTCTTACTAGTGGTTGGTTTCTTGTTTTATTTAAGCTGAATTACAAAGTGACAAAAACAAGTCAGATATACTCATGAAATAAAGGTACAATATGAGTAAATGAGATCATGTCTAGTGTGAAAGATGTTTGAAATCGTAACATGAGTTAGTCATGCTTCAAGTGCTAAAATGTTCATCAAAGGAATTGAATTTAAAACACAATTTGATATAGGTAAACAATCCTGAATTATACCATTGCCAGGTTTTAAAAATACTAAATGTTCACCAGTATTGATTTTTAGGTAGTCTGGTGGCTTTTTGGGTCACCTTAGGTGTCTGTTTTAATAGATTAAGTTGAGAGCTGTGTTATGAGTACATTACCTGGTGACAGGTCAGTAAACCAACAGAATCATTCCTTGATGGGTCTATTATGGGAACATTAGTACATAGTTGTCCCAACAATAAAGAGACTTCTTTTATACTCCTCCAACAACAAACAGTTAAATATTCTGGCATAATAGTCTCGTCTTCAAACTTCCCTTTAAGGTCTGTAAAAGAAGAAAACTTTCTTTTAAAGTCTGTAGATGTAAAATCTTACTTTACGGACTTGGATGTCCGTTATATTTTAGAAAGAGGACCACCCAAGGATCATCCTAGGTCCGTTCAAGAAACACTCAAGCACCATCAAGCAAATCTGAATTTAGACCCATAGTTTCTGAGGAGAAGTTATGTGGCTCAATGAGTTAGGTAGTTGGATTACCTAACAACTCATACAAGCCTATCACCAATACGGCGTGGGTTCGCGCCCGGCTTTCTAGATTACAAAAAAGGGTGCACTCGACTCACAGCCGCAAGTGATAAAGTTTACCAGTTGCTTGCCCATGGTCAGTGGTTCTCTCCAGCTTCTTCCACCACTAAAACTGGTCGCCATGATATAGCTGAAATATTGCTAAAGTGGCGTTAAGCACCAAAAATCAAATCAATCAAACCAAATTGTGTTGTCAGTAATGAAGAGTTTGACATTGTCCTCTTGAAAATTAGTATGTTAAAGATGCTGATGGGGTAAGCCTATGAGCATTCATTCTGATTGACACAAGGAAAAGGGCTGATGATAAATAGGACGCTGAAATGTTGCCTTGAAACAGGACACCAACAATCACTCCTACCATTAGAAGCTGCTGAAAGTTTAACATGTATCAGCAAACACCCCCTTCTGGTTGGTTGTACAACATGGCAGAGAAACTAGGTCCTATTTCCAGGCACTGAGGTTCCCTAATGTGTCGACAGACTGAAGGAAGTGATCAAATTTAATAAGTAAGTAAATTATTAAAGACAATTAAATGTTGAGAACAATCAAAGAAGGAAACATACCACCAATTACTTCTTCTGGAATGTTGCCCTCTGGTGAGGAGTTCTGTACTACAGGGGAGACAATCTGAGAAATTTGTAAGCAGTAGTTTATCAAGGTACCAACAAATTCCTTCCAGTATGGAATGTCTAAAACAGGTATTGACCTGAAAAATTCAAGTTTCAACTTTTGAGCATATTGCATTTCTTAGTTAAATACATGTATTGTTTACACATTGTTTGTATCTCCTTTAGAACAGCAAAATCTAACATTTTCATCATGTTCATGGTTTTATCATGGAATAGTAGGTAAAAAGTACAACCGATTAAAAAATATTTTAGAAGACAGTAATATTTAAGGATTGATCGCAATTTTTGTTCGGTTCATGAAGAAATAACTTCAATCAGGTTGTACACACAGTGTAATCTGCGTGGCGGGTTACACAAGGATGTGTACAACCTGACTGAGGTTATTTCAAATGAACTGAACAAATAATTTCGATCAATCCTTATAAATTAATTCAAACCTTTATTGTTATGATATTGAAAAATATATCAATTTTTTCAAAATAAGGCAAATAATCGGAAATAAATTTAAATAACCCCAAAGGTGCCTCATTTAAAGAAAATCACCTGATGACAACGGCATGCGATGCCTTGAAAATGACTTCTATTTTTAGATTCCGTTCATTGACAAATAACCTCAACTTTTTAAACCAATCAAAACACGTATAAAATGACATGTGACTCTAAAATTAATTTATTTCAAAATAATCGTGTTTTCACTTGCAATATAGTGTATGAATCTTACATGAAACAATAGTTTAGTTATAATGTGAAATCTATGCAAAAAATGAACATAGTTTTCATGTAAATATTCATACCAGATAAAATAAATTTACATCTGAAATTAAACAAGATGAACCAAGTTATATTTTATACATGTAAACTTGTGTAAAGGTATGTGGTACACACTATTTTCTTTAGTTACCTGAAGACAACATCTTGCATTACATATCTGATACTGTGTAGTGTAGGATACAATGGTTTTTTACAGGCCGCTTTCATTAGACTCTGTTTAGCCATGTCAATCTGATACTTCAAATAATGTGACAACCAAAGTAGAAGATGTAAAACTCTTCCTGATTGGCTGTCTGGTATCTTTGGTAATGGGGGCTGCTCATGTGACACCTCATCTGATTGGTTCTCAGATATCTTTGACATAGATAGACTACTACCGATAAATGACCTTGACTTTAGCATCACAAAGAAGAATTCTCTCTGTATCAGTAAAACTTTGAACAAATAAGCTGCTGTGGTGCTGTTTTGTGGTCTAGGACTACATGCCAAATTCAATGCTGTCTCAAACATGTCATCAACACTCTCAAATGTCTGAAATAAAAATAAAAAGTTGATAGTTAAAAGAGAATCCCCAGGTTGCAGTTCTACAAAGAATTCTTTAAACACACATCCTACCTGATGTATGAGCATTAATAGAGCATACTCACGTAATTACATTCATTTTTAGGTTCACAGAGACTTGTACCGGTATACTTTTTAATAATGAATGTATTTAAAAGAACAAAAAAATCTACAACCGTTCTATGTATTGGCATTGAAAAGGAAGGGTTGGGATCCAATTAACTGGCTTAACACAGCCACATGTTTGTGCCTATCCAAAGCCAGGACCTGGATATCCAACATAATATAATATGTCATGGTAATTTTTTTGTTCAGTGATTTGAGGCGAGAGATACACATTTTTGTATTGGTGGAATTGTTGGCCATCACTGTTTAATCTTTCCTTTCATAATGATATAAAAAAATACACCACTTAGTATATTGTAATTATAATAATAAAATCACTGATGTCCATCATAGTAAGAATTGTCATACCATTGTTAAAATAGTGTGTAGGTTGTTAGAATATGATGTACATGTATGGACTTATATAGAAATGTTCCACTAGGATTATTCTATGGATGTGCATTCAGAGGTCCTAGTTATAAAAAAAAATATATTACACAATAGATTATATTGTAACAACCTTCAATGACCTTCTAATGAATTGTTGCTCATTAAGAGTCGATATAAGGGCTCTGAATGTACTAGCTGACATCCCTGTATAAGTGTTCATACCCTACAAGCCATAGACGTTTGATTTCATTTAATATATTGGTCTTTTAATACTGGAATCATGATATAAGATACACACACCTGTTTCATGATATCTAAATCTGACCAATGTTTCAAAAGTTTATAAGCCTCCATTTTGTTGTCTTCAAATGTATCTGTCAAACAATCCACCAAAATGTTAAAATCACCACTGACTAATTCATCATTTACAGTAAAACCTAGAAGACAAATCAAAATAATAAAGAACTGTGAAAATCTGGTTATATTTAAGTCAAATCTTGAGTAATATATACAACTACAGTTGAACCTTGTTGTGACAATGTCATAGGGGTCTTCTATTTAAGTTTGAATTAAACGAGTATTCATGTTATCGGGGCAAATTTTGCTAACAATTGTTATATCACCTTCTTTCACTTTAACGATATTTCAGTTATATCAAGGTAGCCCTTTTTATCGTAGAAGGAAAGTGGGAAACCCACCAACCTTCGCAAATCACTGACAAACTTTTATCACATAATGTTGTATCAAAGTGCACTTCACCATGAGCAGAAATAGAGGTGAAAGGTACTAATAGAATAGGTAGCTGTAAAGTATTATACGACCACCCTCACAACAGTTGTACTAAACAAACAAATCTATAGACCACAGTCTATATAAATATCTACCTGAAGATGATGTAACAAATATTTCTACCAGTAATGTTAGGGCACTAAGACAAGTGGTACGTCTGGCAAATGATGATCCAGGATATAGACAACTCAACAAATGTCTGGTCAACCATGACAAAAATAACTGTAAAAAATAAATAAAAAATCTGACTGTCAGGTAAAAGGAAGCTCAATAAATGTCTGGTCAACCATGACAAAAATAACTGTAAAAAATAAACAAAAAAATCTGACTGTCAGGTTAAAGGAAGCTCAATAAATGTCTGGTCAACCATGACAAAAATAGCTGTAAAAAATAAAAATAAAAAATGAATGCCAGATTAAATGCAATTTAGGAAAAACGACTATTATTGATGCATATTGAATATCACGGAAGCTATTAGGGTATATTTTTTACTTTAAATTTGCAAAATAATGAGTCTCAAAGAGTAAGAAATACTACTACAGTAAAACCTGTATTAAGAGGACACCTTTTGGACTAAGAAAACATGGCCTTACAAGACAGGTGACCTCTTAAAGAGGTTAAATTCATATGAAATTTTCTATTACAGGACAAGAAAAAGGGGACCTTTTAATACAGGTGACTGCTTAATAGAGGTGACCGCATGGGCAAGTTTGACTGTATTTGTAAAAAAAATCTTTTAAATTAAAAGACTGGAGATTAAGGAGATAACTGCATTGCATCTGAAGATTTGGTGACAATAATTGTTGATTTAATGATCGCAAATTGAATTTACTGGTGACATATGAGCAGAGACAGTAAATAGATATTTGTAGCTATCAAATTACAATTAATGTCAGTAAATCTTCATCTACATTATCTCAAATCTAATGCACCAAATCATAACATGTGAAGTCTCAATTGAATTAATTTTTTGTAAGTCTGTGGGTGTAAACAATCATAGTCAACACAATTCAGCTACTCAAATAGATTGAACAAATCTTACTTTGTACTGTGTCAAGTCATCTTTACAGATCTGTGATTGTTTATCATTAGATTTCTTTACTTGTCTCAACATTACATTCTCACTTTCTTTCATTCTACACACAAGCTGAAAATAATAGTTACCAATAAATTCAATTTATACTTACATCTAAATAAATGTAAACTTTTAAATAAAAAGCAGATGCTTAAACACTGCTTACAAGACAATACTAACTGTGTGTACTTGGATAATATAAGTGTACTTAATCATCCTATCAATCTCTTATAAATAACTATGTATAAATGGGTGAAATTATCAGAGACTACTGCATAATATTCTTAAATATCTAATAAACTATATCATGATGTAAAATAATAGCCATGTATGAATTGTCCCAATTTTGACAATACCTTTTTATATTTGTTTCATTTGAAAAGCACATATATATTTATTTAAAAAAATCTTTTCCACTCACCCTCATAGCATTGAGTGAAATTAACATAGAAATTCTAGTAATTACTACAGAATCCTCAACTGGGGTCACAAAACATGATCAATATGGAATGAAATCGCAAATACATAACACTTCTGAATATTCATAAACAAATAAATTAAAATCAAACAACCTGTTCATACTAGTCCTTTATAGAATGCTATGAGAAACAAAATCTGTATTTTAAATGGTTTCACAAACCTTCCTTAAATGTGAGAGTATTTGTTGTCTAAAGGATGGAGATTGACTATTTAAGTTCCATGGTAGAAAGTACTTAATCAGTTGTAACTCCCACCGTTTAACTACTGCTGCAGTTTTATGACTTTCACATACAAAGGCAAAGGCATCCAATCTGACCTGTAAAATATACACAACTATATTTGATCAGTATTATATTTATTGTCTGCAGTTTTTTCATTTTAAATAATTGCCTTGTATCCATTTAAAAATTGCTTACACAAAGTAATTTTGAATTAAAACCAATGTCTATAATCCACAACAATAAGGGCCGTCTTGATCGTATGGTATACAACTACCTATGCAATCAGTGCCTATCATCACTAACGTTGTGAGTTCGAATCCCACTCAGGCAAGATGTACTTGATACAACACTATGTGATAAAGTTTTTTTCAGTGCCTTGAGACAGGTCAGTGGTTTTCTCCAGTTGCCTCCATCAATAAAACTGACCATTACGATATAACTGAAATATTGTTGAAAGTGGTGTTAAACACCATAACCCTAATCCCCTATAATATACAATTCTGTCATTACCTGTTCATCAATATGACATAAGGCTTCTTGTAATACTGATATATTAATTAAAGCATTGACATTCTGTGGTGATTCTAGTTGTTTGTCTAACAAACCCAGCACTTTAGCTCTACGTAAACACATCACTAAAGATGACATCTGTGAGGAATCTACAATAAAAAAATCACTGTAGAATACAAATATACAGTGGAACTTGTGCAATCCGACACCTGAGTTTTCTGACATCCTGTGACATCCCAAAAAAAAATGTATGGTCCCAAAGTATTTTGCTAACTAAAATAAAACCTGAATATTCTGATATCCTGTAGAATCTGACACAATTCCTTGGTCTCTTGGTGTGTCGGATTAGACAGGTTCCACTGTATATGTAAACTGTTACATTGTATGTAAATAATAAATGTAGGATTCTTGACCAAATTTCTTAAATTCAACATTAATATCTAAAAATCTAGTTGACAAATTTTTAATTAAATCATATTTAATACCTTTTTTATAAGGCTATGAACCTGAAGAAAATTTAATCAGTTACGTAATATAGTCACACAAGGAACTATTTTTCAAGTAGTAAAGAGGTATGAACAGATAAGTACAACCACTGGTAACTACCCATATATATTATACTTTACATTTTTATTTTCCCTATTTGTCTTTGTTAGCGCAGCTGGTCAATATAACGTTATATGGACCAGGACTGGACTGCCTCGTTTTCGATTCGGTTCCGGAATGGTATCTGCATTATTATCTTAGATGAAAAGTATAATATAGCAAATAGTTCATGTCACTCCGGGTCATATGGCAGTATATGGACCAGTCCGTCACCAAAAAAATATTATATGGACCTCAGAAGCTTTGGTCCATATAATATTTTTTTGGTGACGGACCGGTCCATATACTGCCATATGACCCTCAGTGCCATGAACTATTTGCTATATATATTCAAATATATCAAAATGTTTTCATATAGTTTATACCTGTTTGAGTTGATAATTTCTCTAAAATATATGGAAGTAAATCTTTCCCTTTCTTTAACAGCTTAGTCAAAATATACTGAAAAGAAAAACACAATTTATTGTTCTGGTATGTAATACTGTGAAATTCTAATGTGTCAAAATCAGTTAGACTTAAAGTTTACTTTGACTTATACAGTTCTTCGAGACATCCATAGTAGCATGAACTTCATGCTTGACTTCCCATTGCAATCTAAATTGTTATAATAAATGTATCAATACAGTCTACAATGTATATCGTTATGATTTGCTAATGAAGTAATTCAATTCAATACTCTCGATGTTTTTTTCTCCGACAGAATAAAATCATGTATGTAAATTACTTTAATAATAAATACGGAAAACACTTATTAATCAGGATTTATTCAATACATAATCGAACAACAATACAAAAAATGTACAATACCTAACATTTTAAGGTGCTTTTAAATCCGTTGGAGGATTTTTCTTATCTCTGTAATTTTAATACATTTTCTCTGATTTGTGACCAAAACAAAAAATCAAGAATTCATGATTTGTCATTGCTTAGAAAAAGTCCAAGCAAGTATAAGTAGATTGTAACAGATAGTAGATTAGCAATAACAAATTTAATTATTTTTGTGTTAGTAGAGAACGAAAACAATGATAAAAAAGCTGTACTATCAGAGCTTACATTCATAACATTTTCAAGTATGATTTTTGTATTCTTACAAAAAAATTGCCCAATCAGATTTATTTGATGCAGTGGTCCAATTGGTTGTATTTTCGGGAATGAGAACAAGCTTGTCCTCAAAAGTTTTATGACCCTAAGCCCTGATCTCCCATCCTTACCTCTATAACGTTACTTATTTGTTGTTTGTCACTACCAGAGAGTACTTTAAGTATAGGATCAATCCACACAGACATCCATGTGTCTGCTGATTCTGTTTGATGCTTCCAACACATCTGAATATACAGATCACTTGCCTGTAATATAAAAATGATTTTTTTTTATAACATTCTCAAAATCATCTACTTTGTGTTGTCAGACCTTTCATAGAATGTGGGTTGGTTAAATGGAATTGATTCTGTCATCACTAAGATTGAGGAATACATTTGTATCTAGCTTGTGGTGGGGTATGTTTGATTTGTGTCTTATGTGAACAAGTCTAACAGACCCATTTAAATGATTTTCTATGGTTGGCTCCATCTTCAATAACAAGTCAACATCATAGAGATTAAAGTTATATGAAACTGTTAAACACAAAATCAGTTATTCTGTTATACTGTCTCTGCTTATATACACATACAATCTATAAGATTTTTGAAAATTTCAACTTTTTGCATCTAATTATACAAAGGCTATAGATGTAAATGAAAATATAAGAAGAATGTACAATGATAGAATTTGAAGTAAAGGTCATGGACTTTTATTATTGTTCTACATCATAGTCAGAAATAAAATGGCTTGTAGTGTGTTATTGAGTGGTGCCCTTTACTTTTGTGTAATACATATCTTGTTTGATTATTTGTTTGACGTGTTTAACACCATTTTCAACAATATTTCAGTTATATCGTGGCAGTCAGTTTTATTGGTGGAGGAAACCGAAGGAAACCACTGACCTGTCGCAAGTCACTGATGAACTTTATCACATGATGTTGTACACCTCGCCCTGATCGAGATTCGAACTCACAACATCAGTGGTGATAGGCACTGATTGCATAGGTAGTTGTAAATCCAACTACCATACGATCACGGTCATGACCAATACATTTCTACAAATCGTCACTATTCGGATATCAATAGGTGTACTGCCAGAATAGTTACATTGTATTTTCATTCTTGAGTATGATTCCTGCATAATAATTCTGTATGGACATCAAACTAGTAATTTGTTACAATCCTAACATCAATTTCTATTTTATTTAAACAATGCATAAGAAGTTAAACAATTAAGTACAATAACTCACAAATATTCTCTAAAACCATCAACACACATATGTATGTCAAAATCTAAATTTCAGCCTAATATTTCATCCCTCTGTGAACTATTAAACTGTAATATACTTACATGACAGGCTAAGGAATGTTCACTCATCTGTGACAAGATGGTTGTAGATAGATCTGGGGCATGCTGTAAAATGTTGATTGTCCCTATGATCTGGATCAACATACACAACATTCCATATTTTCCTTTACTGGACCAAGGAACATCAAACATCAACTTCTTTGTCAAACTTTGAAGGAATGGATCTGTACCAATGTCTGTAATATCAACTTTATAATAATAACTGTGATTACTTTGCTACTATGGTGAAACCTTTCTGAAGGGACACCCTTAATTGTGATGTTATATTAAAATGTCATACCTCTACAGTATCTATATTTTACAAACTACTTTCAAGAAACCATCAATCTTGAAAGACCACATTTTAGGCAGCAGAGATGGAATCTCCAGAAACTATATCATAGAGCTTGGAAAATATGGTGGAATCTTCTTTTTTAACTTGAAGAAAATTTAATTTGAAATAAACCAGAATTGACAGGATTCTTTGAAGCAGGAAATTATAGAGTGAAAAAAATTCTAATCCAGTTTCAATATGTTGCAGATATTTTGGAATTAGACCAAAACATAATTTACAGATCATTGGTGCAAAAATTACTTACTATTTCTATAATGAAATATTTTTCTATTAGCTCTATGGAACTACTACTGATCATTTAAGTTACATAACAGCCATATCATCTCATACCTGATGTAGATGCCATGGTGTGTATCTTTAGAACATTCTCAAATATTTCTCTGGCTATGATTCTTATCACCTGTAAAAAATGGGTTAGAGTTCTGGTGTTTAACGCCAATTTCAACAGTATTTCAATTATATCGTGGCGGTCACTTTTATTGGTGGATGATACCAGAGTACCCGAAGAAAACCACTGACCTGTCGCAAGTCACTGACAGACTTTATCACATACTGTTGTATTGAGCACACCTCGTCATGAGCGGGATTCGAACTCACAGCGTTAGTCTGTAAAAAATGTCATATAAATTTAAATCTAAATTTCATTAAACATGAAAGGTTTAAGGTTCATGGTAATACACTCCTGAAGTTCGGGAGCATTAATGGTAGAAGTATGAATATGTACTACTATGGCACTTCAAAATCTTCAACAATATGGCTGCCAAACCGGAAATAAATTGAAAGAAAAATCATGTGACCTAAACCGGAACTCTAGTCGAAATAAAAATGAAACAATGTTCGGTAGCGGATACGAAAACTATCCGGAGTTTGGTGTTATTTTTAAGCTTGATATTTTGTAAACAGGAAGAAAAATTACTGTTCTTCGGGAGCGTTTCAGGTTGCACCTGCCTCATATTATGTTATAATTAAGGAGTGAGGATTGAATTTCTATGATCATATGCATTTTTCAAACTTAACTTATAAATTGATTTGCACAGATAATATTGAAGCTTAATAGGTAAATTTCAAAGATACTCTGTTTTTAATTTCATTGTACATTGTTTGTTATTGTTTGTGTGTTATTCAGGATTTTAAGGCATTATTTAATCTATATTTTAGTTTGTTGTGATTTGTATTATAATTTGTAGATATTTTCCCTAAAACTAGTTTAACCTAGCCACTTTTTATTGAAGTACCTGTACCAAGCCAGGAAAGTGAGCAGTCGTTGTATATGTGCTCTAAGTACCTGTACCAAGCCAGTAAAGTGAGCAGTCATTGTATATGTGCTCTAAGTACCTATACCAAGCCAGGAAAGTGAGCAGTCAATGTATATGTGCTCTAAGTACCTGTACCAAGCCAGGAAAGTGAGCAGTCATTGTATATGTGCTCTAAGTACCTGTACCAAGCCAGGAAAGTGAGCAGTCATTGTATATGTGTTCTAAGGGTATAAATCTTGTCTCTGTTACTACAATTTTTCCATTGGATTTTAAAACTGTTCAAACAATGTGGTATTTTTTGTTTATAATTCTAATAGTATACAATCTCCTTACATCAGTGGAATCTTCCCACACTGTCCATACATATGACATTACTGACTGAATAATCTGGCCATTCCCTTGAAGCAAATCTTTTTGTTTGTCTGATAATAATCCTGATTTCAAAGTGG
This sequence comes from Bathymodiolus brooksi, assembly GCA_963680875.1. NCBI lineage: Eukaryota > Metazoa > Mollusca > Bivalvia > Mytilida > Modiolidae > Bathymodiolus > Bathymodiolus brooksi. Next base: position 30,185,442 of record OY804576.1, on the reverse strand, counting down.
CACTGAAAAAACATTTCATGCAAATCAAACAATTTAGGTGACAATACCAGTAATATCTTCATTATAATTATAAAGGACGAAGTCCTTATAACGGTAGGCTGTCCGATTTTTCCTTCTATATTGATAGCCAAATATCTGTTCACCAGAAGTTTAAACCAGAGGCTCTCAAGAGCCTGTATCGTTCACCTGGTAATAAAAAAAAACAATTGGTCCTATGTAAAAACTATGTCCTGCGTCATCTTGGAATTACGATCAACATAAAAAACACAAAGTTTGTAAAGGACCTTCCAATGATTGATGCACAGTTTAGGTTCAATCAGTGCAATAGCTTCAGAGAAGAATATATTTCTGTATTTTCCCCATATGGTTCTGTGTTAATACTATGACCTGTGGTGGCAGCCATCTTGGATTTCCGATCGGCATAAAAAAAAGGACCTTCCAATGATCATTCCTGGGCAGTTTGGTTTCAACTGTCCAAGTGGTTTCAGAGAAGAAGCATTTTGAAACATTTTTCCCATAGGGTCCAATGTTAAACTAAGTCCTGCCGTAGCCGCCATTTTGAATTTCATATCAGAATAAAAAACGTATATTTTGTAGAGGACCATTCAATGAACATTCATGCACAGTTTGGCTTTAATCATATTTGTAGTTTCTGAGAAGAAGGCATTTGAACATTTTCCCATAGGGTCCAATGTTAATCTATGTCCTGCGGTGGTGGCCATCTTGGATTTCCGATCGGCATAAAAAACACACACCTTGTAGAGGACCTTCCAATGATCATTCCTGGGCAGTTTGGTTTCAATTATCCAAGTGGTTTCAGAGAAGAAGCGTTTTGAAACATTTTTCCCATAGGGTCCAATGTTAAACTAAGTCCTGCCGTAGCCGCCATTTTGAATTTCATACCAGAACAAAAAACGTAAAGTTTGTAGAGGACCATCTAATGAACATTCATGTACAGTTTGGCTTTAATCATATTTGTAGTTTCTGAGTAGAAGGCATTTGAATATTTTCCCATAGGGTCCAATGTTAATCTATGTCCTGCGGTGGCGGCCATCTTGGATTTCTGACCGGCATAAAAAACAGAAAATTTGTAGAGGACCTTCCAATGATCATTCCTGGGCAGTTTAGTTTCAACTGTCCAAGTGGTTTCAGAGAAGAAGCATTTTGAAACATTTTTCCCATAGGGTCCAATGTTAAACTAAGTCCTGCCGTAGCCGCCATTTTGAATTTCATACCGGAACAAAAAACGTAAAGTTTGTAGAGGACCATCTAATGAACATTCATGTACAGTTTGGCTTTAATCATATTTGTAGTTTCTGAGTAGAAGGCATTTGAACATTTTCCCATAGGGTCCAATGTTAATCTATGTATTGCGGTGGTGGCCATCTTGGATTTCCGATTGGCATAAAAAACATAAAATTTGTAGAGGACCTTCCAATGATCATTCCTAGGCAGTTTGGTTTCAATTATCCAAGTGGTTTCAGAGAAGAAGCGTTTTGAAACATTTTTCCCATAGGGTCCAATGTTAAACTAAGTCCTGCCGTAGCCGCCATTTTGAATTTCATACCAGAACAAAAAACGTAAAGTTTGTAGAGGACCATCCAATGAACATTCATGTACAGTTTGGCTTTAATCATATTTGTAGTTTCTGAGTAGAAGGCATTTGAATATTTTCCCATAGGGTCCAATGTTAATCTGTCCTGCGGTGGCGGCCATCTTGGATTTCCGACCGGCATAAAAAACGGAAAATTTGTAGAGGACCTTCCAATGATCATTCCTGGGCAGTTTGGTTTCAACTGTCCAAGTGGTTTCAGAGAAGAAGCATTTTGAAACATTTTTCCCATAGGGTCCAATGTTAAACTAAGTCCTGCCGTAGCCGCCATTTTGAATTTCATATCGGAACAAAAAACCTTAAGATTGTAGAGGACCATCCAATGAACATTCATGTACAGTTTGGCTTTAATCATATTTGTAGTTTCTGAGAAGAAGGCATTTGAACATTTTCCCATAGGGTCCAATGTTAATCTATGTATTGCGGTGGTGGCCATCTTGGATTTCCGATTGGCATAAAAAACATAAAATTTGTAGAGGACCTTCCAATGATCATTCCTAGGCAGTTTGGTTTCAATTATCCAAGTGGTTTCAGAGAAGAAGCGTTTTGAAACATTTTTCCCATAGGGTTCAATGTTAAACTAAGTCCTGCCGTAGCCGCCATTTTGAATTTCATACCGGAACAAAAAACGTAAAGTTTGTAGAGGACCATCTAATGAACATTCATGTACAGTTTGGCTTTAATCATATTTGTAGTTTCTGAGTAGAAGGCATTTGAATATTTTCCCATAGGGTCCAATGTTAATCTATGTCCTGCGGTGGCGGCCATCTTGGATTTCCGACCGGCATAAAAAACAGATAATTTGTAGAGGACCTTCCAATGATCATTCCTGGGCAGTTTGGTTTCAACTGTCCAAGTGGTTTCAGAGAAGAAGCATTTTGAAACATTTTTCCCATAGGGTCCAATGTTAAACTAAGTCCTGTCGTAGCCGCCATTTTGAATTTCATATCGGAACAAAAAACCTTAAGATTGTAGAGGACCATCCAATCAACATTCATGTACAGTTTGGCTTTAATAATATTTGTAGTTTCTGAGAAGAAGGCATTTGAACATTTTCCCATAGGGTCCAATGTTAATCTATGTCCTGCGGTGGTGGCCATCTTGGATTTTCGACCGGCATAAAAAACAAAAAATTTGTAGAGGACCTTCCAATGATCATTCCTGGGCAGTTTGGTTTCAACTGTCCAAGTGGTTTCAGAGAAGAAGCATTTTGAAACATTTTTCCCATAGGGTCCAATGTTAAACTAAGTCCTGCCGTAGCCGCCATTTTGAATTTCATATCGGAACAAAAAACCTTAAGATTGTAGAGGACCATCCAATGAACATTCATGTACAGTTTGGCTTTAATCATATTTGTAGTTTCTGAGAAGAAGGCATTTGAACATTTTCCCATAGGGTCCAATGTTAATCTATGTATTGCGGTGGTGGCCATCTTGGATTTCCGATTGGCATAAAAAACATAAAATTTGTAGAGGACCTTCCAATGATCATTCCTAGGCAGTTTGGTTTCAATTATCCAAGTGGTTTCAGAGAAGAAGCGTTTTGAAACATTTTTCCCATAGGGTCCAATGTTAAACTAAGTCCTGCCATAGCCGCCATTTTGAATTTCATACCAGAACAAAAAACGTAAAGTTTGTAGAGGACCATCTAATGAACATTCATGTACAGTTTGGCTTTAATCATATTTGTAGTTTCTGAGAAGAAGGCATTTGAATATTTTCCCATAGGGTCCAATGTTAATCTATGTCCTGCGGTGGCGGCCATCTTGGATTTCCGACCGGCATAAAAAACGGAAAATTTGTAGAGGACCTTCCAATGATCATTCCTGGGCAGTTTGGTTTCAACTGTCCAAGTGGTTTCAGAGAAGAAGCATTTTGAAACATTTTTCCCATAGGGTCCAATGTTAAACTAAGTCCTGCCGTAGCCGCCATTTTGAATTTCATACCAGAACAAAAAACGTAAAGTTTGTAGAGGACCATCTAATGAACATTCATGTACAGTTTGGCTTTAATCATATTTGTAGTTTCTGAGTAGAAGGCATTTGAATATTTTCCCATAGGGTCCAATGTTAATCTATGTCCTGCGGTGGCAGCCATCTTGGATTTCCGACCGGCATAAAAAACGGAAAATTTGTAGAGGACCTTCCAATGATCATTCTTGGGCAGTTTGGTTTCAACTGTCCAAGTGGTTTCAGAGAAGAAGCATTTTGAAACATTTTTCCCATAGGGTCCAATGTTAAACTAAGTTCTGCCGTAGCCGCCATTTTGAATTTCATATCGGAACAAAAAACCTTAAGATTGTAGAGGACCATCCAATGAACATTCATGTACAGTTTGGCTTTAATCATATTTGTAGTTTCTGAGAAGAAGGCATTTGAACATTTTCCCATAGGGTCCAATGTTAATCTATGTATTGCGGTGGCGGCCATCTTGGATTTCCGATCGGCATAAAAAACATAAAATTTCTAGAGGACCTTCCAATGATCATTCCTAGGCAGTTTGGTTTCAATTATCCAAGTGGTTTCAGAGAAGAAGCGTTTTGAAACATTTTTCCCATAGGGTTCAATGTTAAACTAAGTCCTGCCGTAGCCGCCATTTTGAATTTCATACCGGAACAAAAAACGTAAAGTTTGTAGAGGACCATCTAATGAACATTCATGTACAGTTTGGCTTTAATCATATTTGTAGTTTCTGAGTAGAAGGCATTTGAATATTTTCCCATAGGGTCCAATGTTAATCTATGTATTGCGGTGGCGGCCATCTTGGATTTCCGACCGGCATAAAAAACAGATCATTTGTAGAGGACCTTCCAATGATCATTCCTGGGCAGTTTGGTTTCAACTGTCCTAGTGGTTTCAGAGAAGAAGCATTTTGAAACATTTTTCCCATAGGGTCCAATGTTAAACTAAGTCCTGCCGTAGCCGCCATTTTGAATTTCATATCGGAACAAAAAACCTTAAGATTGTAGAGGACCATCCAATCAACATTCATGTACAGTTTGGCTTTAATAATATTTGTAGTTTCTGAGAAGAAGGCATTTGAACATTTTCCCATAGGGTCCAATGTTAATCTATGTCCTGCGGTGGCGGCCATCTTGGATTTCCGACCAGCATAAAAAACAGAAAATTTGTAGAGGACCTTCCAATGATCATTCCTGGGCAGTTTGGTTTCAACTGTCCAAGTGGTTTCAGAGAAGAAGCATTTTGAAACATTTTTCCCATAGGGTCCAATGTTAAACTAAGTCCTGTCGTAGCCGCCATTTTGAATTTCATATCGGAACAAAAAACCTTAAGATTGTAGAGGACCATCCAATCAACATTCATGTACAGTTTGGCTTTAATAATATTTGTAGTTTCTGAGAAGAAGGCATTTGAACATTTTCCCATAGGGTCCAATGTTAATCTATGTCCTGCGGTGGCGGCCATCTTGGATTTTCGACCGGCATAAAAAACAGAAAATTTGTAGAGGACCTTCCAATGATCATTCCTGGGCAGTTTGGTTTCAACTGTCCAAGTGGTTTCAGAGAAGAAGCATTTTGAAACATTTTTCCCATAGGGTCCAATGTTAAACTAAGTCCTGCCGTAGCCGCCATTTTGAATTTCATATCGGAACAAAAAACCTTAAGATTGTAGAGGACCATCCAATGAACATTCATGTACAGTTTGGCTTTAATAATATTTGTAGTTTCTGAGAAGAAGGCATTTGAACATTTTCCCATAGGGTCCAATGTTAATCTATGTCCTGCGGTGGCGGCCATCTTGGATTTCCGACCGGCATAAAAAACAAAAAATTTGTAGAGGACCTTCCAATGATCATTCCTGGGCAGTTTGGTTTCAACTGTCCAAGTGGTTTCAGAGAAGAAGCATTTTGAAACATTTTTCCCATAGGGTCCAATGTTAAACTAAGTCCTGCCGTAGCCGCCATTTTGAATTTCATATCGGAACAAAAAACCTTAAGATTGTAGAGGACCATCCAATGAACATTCATGTACAGTTTGGCTTTAATCATATTTGTAGTTTCTGAGAAGAAGGCATTTGAACATTTTCCCATAGGGTCCAATGTTAATCTATGTCCTGCGATGGCGGCCATCTTGGATTTCCGATCGGCATAAAAAACAGTAACTTGGTAAAGGACATTCCAATGATCATTCCTTTACAGTTTGGGTTCAGTCAGTTCATTAGTTTCGGAGAAGAAGATCTTTGAAATTTCGGCCAATCAGAGCATATTATTGGCCCTGGCAGCCATATTGAATATCCGACTGGAACGAAAAACAGTAACTTTGTAGAGGACCATCCAAGGAACATTCCTGCTAAGTTCGGTTCCAATCGGCCAAGTGGTTTCGGAGAAGAAGCTTGAAATGTGAAAAGTTTACAGACGACAGACGACAGACGACAGACGACGGACGCCAAGTGATGGCAATAGTTCACATGGACCTTTGGTCCAGGTGAACTAAAAAGAGATCAATTGATAATTTAGAAATGCAAAAGAAATATATTTTAATGAAAAATTCTCAATTCTTTAATTATTTACTCTATGCAAAATCGAAATAAACTTGAAATAAAATTCTAATAAAAAAATCTCTTTCTACGAAACTCCCGACGGAAGAGCGATGTACAGTAGGTAAAATGAACGGAACAGTGATAACAAATCGGCTACAAAATTCATTCAAAATAAAAGATAATAACTTGTACAGATCATCGTATTATTGAAATTTTAGGACTTCATCCTTCAAACAGGTTGCCTGTCTCATATTATGAATGAAGCAGAAGATTCTGACTTGTTTGAAGCACATGGCCTAGCTCATTTTTTTTTTCTATAATGGGAGCTTATGTTATCTGGTCATAAAACGTTTGTCAAGTACAAATTTCATACTAATTATCCGTGATCAAATCAGAATACTGTGGCTTTACTTCCTCGAAATCACTATTTTCAACATAAGTAGCATTATTATTCACCAATTTCTGCATTTCGGTCTACACGAACATACTCACTTTATTGTATCATATCAGGATTAATGTCAAGATCATCACACACTTACATGTAAGCATGTTGGTCTATTACAAAGTGGATATCATCATCATCTTATTGATCGATCGATGTAACTTGTTCTCGCCATGATATAGCTGAAAAAATTGCATACTTTGTTCTAAACAATACACTGTATCATAGTTTCATCATAATATAAGTAAATAATTACCTAGATTTAGCTGTCCACATACTGTAACATTTCACAGACAAGAGTTTATTTATAGAATCAATATACCTAAAATAACAAAGAAACAAATATTATACTATTTTGTTTGAAATGAGGGCTTTACAGGAATAATATGATGCCTATTATAACATAGAAGGAAAAGTTCAGATAAAAACTAACATGAAGATTAATCAGAATTAATGTATAAAACAGTAAAACAATCATTGTTACATAACATTTATCTCATTTTCAATGGATTCTCATTCACTTTTATCCATATCCTTTTTGTTAACTCTATTAAACATTACATATATACATTCCAGATGCAACAAAAATGGAAAAAAATGGTGTTTCAAATCAACCTGTAAGATGCATAGTACATTCTTTATTTTCTATTTGTTCAAATTAACATTGATATAAAAACACCTGTCTGCAAATGAAATCTATAGAAAATAACTTTTCAATATTAAAACTCATCTCATATTGATATCAAATTTAACATTAATTCTCAATTAGTTTATCATAAACTTGCTGTCATTTGTTTTGAGGTACCTAATTATACATTTACATGTGACAATTTTCTAATACTTACCCTTTTTCTGTTATCTGTATAATAGATGTAAATAAATAGTCCAACAACAAACACTTCCCATCATGCAATTCTTCAACAAGTTCTGATAATTCCAGAATTGACATGGTACCATACAATAAGCACATCTTACAAGTCAAGTTATCTCCACTGATAGGTTTAATAAAATTATCTTTATCATCATCTGCGATGTCTCCTTCCTCAAAAATATACTTAACAACCTACAAAATATCATTATGACATTTATCAAGACAATTTTGCATTATAATTCTGCATCAAATATCCAAAGTTGATAATGAAAAAAAACAACTTTATTTAAAAGAACCCATTACACATCATAAATCATATACATTTTGTTCCAGAAAATAATACAATACTGAAATTTATCAAGAAATATTTTTATATATATTCATTTATATGTAGATTACATAGATACTGCCCACTTATTTGTGCTATTTAGGAACATTTCACCATTACATCAAATAGGATTTACAAAAAGGAATTTAGACTTTTCAACAATATAGTGTATGTAACTTGCATTGTAGATTTTGTAATACCTTCCTTTTCTACATACATACTCTCGTAGACCTTTTCTCCCCCTACATATATCACTGTTATACCCTATCACAAGTTTCAACCTTTAGAATCTTCATAGGAAGAAATCTCTATTTAATGGTTGATTGATTGATTTGTTTTTAAACGCCAACTTTAACAAATTTCCACTATATTGTGGAGTGAACAAACTATGAATTAATTAACTTTCTCTTTAATAGAGCAGAGCTCATATCCAAATAGAAATTTATATAATTCATCCCATTTACAAGCATATCCTTAATATCTAAGAGTTAAACAATATATTGCAGACTCTGTTTTATCTCCAATTTTGGTTCAATTTAATTTAAGTTAATTTATTGTACAAAGTTGTGATGCCCTGGAAATATATTATTTTCATGGCAGAAAAATGTAAATATGTGATCATGATTAATATTAAATTACAATTCAAGAAATCTTAAAAGTAGGACAAAAATTGAGGAAATACACAGATGAAAGGTGTTTTCTGCATTCTGGTCTGGAGACAGGTCTTAAGGCTGGAGATTCCAAAATTTTGAGAGCTACATTGAGAGAGTTGATACCTATTATGCTCTGAAAAAAGATAATATATCCTTCCTTTATTTAGATCTTTGTTGTGTCTTTACCTCTTTAACAAATCTGTTTGGATGTTGAAATCTTATCAATAAAATCACATTAATAGCACATGTTGTCTTACAGTCCATCAAAAAGTAATCTGTAAAAAAATCAACAACATTAAAATAAAAGAATAGAAAAAAAAGTAATGCAAGTAATACAAGTAATACAAGTAAAACAAGTAAAACAAGTAAAACAAGTAATGCAAGTAATACAAGTAAAACAAGTAATACAAGTAAAACAAGTAATACAAGTAATACAAGTAATACAAGTAATGCAAGTAATACAAGTAAAACAAGTAATACAAGTAATACAAGTAATACAAGTAATACAAGTAAAACAAGTAAAACAAGTAATGCAAGTAATACAAGTAAAACAAGTAATACAAGTAAAACAAGTAATACAAGTAATACAAGTAATACAAGTAATGCAAGTAATACAAGTAAAACAAGTAATACAAGTAATACAAGTAATACAAGTAATACAAGAAAACAAGTAATACAAGTAATACAAGACAGCACAAAAAAATAAAATAAATGTTCAAACTTAAGTTGTAGCTGTGGGACATTTATGTATTAATTATATTGACTATATATGATACAGACAGTTGTACATGTCTATTGCTGTGAATTTAACCATAAAGATTGTAACTTGTCCTTCATAGGTTACCAATTACAAAAATGTACATGGAAACGGTACAACATGTACTGTGTGGTTTGTATAATTCTCTTGCACAAACTATTACACCACAGTCAAACACAGTTTTCTCGTGATACAATTGTAATTATTGAAATAAAATTCCTGCATTGCCAAATGTATTGGTATTCAGATACATACAGTATGAATTGTTGGTGTTGTATCAATCAATGCCTATTGTAATTGCTTTATTTGCCCTCATCAGAAGTTTACTTTTAAGTAAAACTCATAATACATCTCAGCACGATTTACATGTGTTAATTTTACAGTAATTTCTGTTGCAACAATCTTAACTAACCTGTGTGTAAGATGTTTATATCATGCTTCAGGAATGCTGATGTTATTGCAGTAATATCTTCTTCCTTCTGATTGGTCAATGTTGTAAAACATTTCTGTAATATTCTGTTTCCTGATTGGATACTAGCCAGACAGTTATGCATCAGTTCATTTTGTTTTACAGAGGACTGGGTAGTTCTACAAAAATATAGAGGACACACTGACATTTATGTTTTTTAAAAAATTCCATATCAATTATTACAGGTGCCATCATGACCATGTTTGTATAATAGTTGGATTTACATCTACAAATGTACCTATGCAATCTGTACATATCACCACTTATGTTGTAAGCTTGATTGTCACTCATAATGAGGTGTACTCCATACAACTATAAGTGACAAAGCATGTCAGCGACTTATGTTGTAAGCTTGATTGCCACTCATAATGAGGTGTACGCTATACAACTATAAGTGACAAAGTATGTCAGTGACTTGTGGAAGATCTTTGGTTTTCTCTTGATACGTTTCCCCCACCAATAAAACAGGAAAACGGTTGAAAGTACCAGTAAACACCCACAGGCCTAACCCTGAATTAATCTACTTTTTTGCATAGCATATTAACTTATGACTTTTTTCTAAAGACCATAAAGTGTGCTAGCATCTGTAAATGTAGAGGTTAGTAGTGTTTATCATCAATTTCAACAATTTTTCAGCTATATCATGACTATCAGACATAATAGGGCGAGGAAAGCCGGAACAATTATAACGTATCTGGAAACCTGAAAAAATAATAGGTAATGGGGATCAAATTAATGTCTTCATTAGAACCATTAAATACAAATACATTTTCCAAGAATCTTTATTGAAATATATTTTCTGTTGTTCATCTTATCTGGTGATACATGCATAACCTAGATCACAATAATATTTAAAAGTAAAATTTATTTAATCTTACATTACCTGTTTTCTGTTAAAAACTTGGACAAAATCTGTGATATGAACTGTAGTGTTTCTAAACACAAGTTATTAAGGCACCTTTCTCCTAAAAATATATATAACATATCATTATTATCAAGATTTATAATTAGGGTTATGATTATAGGTGGTTAATACCACTGTTAACAATATGTCATTTATAGCAAGGAGTTAAGTTTTATTAATGGAGCACATGGGAGTACATGTACCTACAGATATCAGCCAAACTTCTGCCAGTAACTGACAACTAAGTAAACCTCACTATAAATAGGAGTGGTATGTAGATTTTAATACTACTACAATAAGATTGTCACTGTGAAACCCACTATATAAAATATCTAGTATATTCATATTCTAAATAATTAACTTTAACTGTATTTGTACTGTGATATTTCATTATTATAAAATATACAATTTCTATCTTGTTTGCTTAGAATAGATTTAAAACAAAACAAACAATGGATTCTTCTATTTCATTTCATTCAACAGTTTTTGTTGTTGTTGAAGAACATTTGTAAATTTTCATGATAATACAACTTTGCTTGGTGTTTTTTTTTTGAGTTCATACTACTCATTAGGTACCTTGGTACATCATGAGACAATGTTGCATTTCAATTCCAGCAGTTCCTAAAACCATAAAACAGACCATTCCTACCAGTAACATATAATCAATGTATCTATTAAATGAGGATTGCCAACATTCGATGGTTACAAGTGGTTTTCCTCTTTAATTTTTGTTTATTTCTTTACTTATTCATAGTATATAATTATTACCTAAAGGAAAATTGTCCATCAGACCACCAATGATATCTATGTATTTCCTGAGGTCTGTGTCTGTCTTGTCTAGACATTGTTTATAATAAAACCTCAACTGATTGGTTAATTCTTGAATCATAAAATCACATGATGTTGATGACAAATTTTGGAAGGCACTGAAAAAATAAAAAGATATAAATACAGAGATACAAATGTACAGCCATACATTATAAATACTTTGTTCTTAGGCCTTTTTACTTACACTATATTGTCAGTTCATAAAAGTTAAACAGTAGTTCAAAATAAGAAGTGTAAGATGAAATACAAAAACATACTAGTGATGCATACAAATATTGTTACAAAGGCTGCACTATTGTTTTCTTACCACAGTTATATATACATTTTCCCAATAAAAATAAATTTTGCTTAAAGAGGCATTAGCTACGATTTTGACCAAAAAAATTATATGTTTTGGAAATTGGTAACTAGCTTTAAAATGATGAAATAAAGGTAAATATTTCACATTTAACACCTTATCGTACCACTTTTCGCCTTTTGAGAACGAAAATTACCATCGATTTATTATTTCTTTGCAAGCAAATAATTTGACTTCGCTTTCTCCGTATGCAACTGACCTTACTAGTGACAGGTAAAAACGAATAATTTGTATTTTGTCACTTATTAACTGCAAACTTGCATGGTTCTTTGTCCGTAATTAACGCCGACTAAAAGCAGATTCACAGAAAATAAAAAATAAGTGCATTGTTGTACTGATTTAATGACGATTCGGCAAACTCTGTAAGCAATGCTGATAATTAATAAGATGGCGTCCATTTCTTGATCGATTTCAAGACATGAGCAGATGCACCTTTTTTCCCCGATGCGCGTACATTTCATAACATTTATAAGTTACAGAAACACGTTTTATTAAGGCATCAATCATATCTGATAGTTTTTATGGGTAGCAACAATTTATGATTTTGGCAGATAATGCCCCTTTAAGAATTATACAAAAATTTTCTTAAGAATTCAAAAATGCATAGAAAAAAAACATGTAAAAAGCTATAAATACCTGATTATAATTCTTTTCACTTGGTGTTTGGAAGGAAAGGTAAGGTATATATCTACCAGTAATTGTAATACAGGAGTTATGTCCTCTTGACTAGACTTTAAAGATGTACACACCTACAGACATAATCATATATGTAAAACAACAAAGTTAACTTGATACATTTGTATGTTAATAACAAATGTTTATGTTGTTGTCATGGTTTCTGTAAAAGTATATGTGGTCTCCTGAGTTGAGGTAAATCTGTGCAGATTTTTATTTATTGTTTGTTCTATACAATTGCTGTTATTTGTCCAAAGCGAGGACCTAGATTTCCATATGATACTGTTGTCTATTTTTGCTTTGTAGTTTTTGCTTTACCAGAAGGAGTAGTTTCTGTTGTTTCTCTTATTCTTGACCATTATTGTTTAACTTTTTTTTTTATTTATAAAATACACAAGTTTTAATGTATATTAATTATCATTTGAATCTTAAAAGTGTGACAAAGGAATGGCAATTAGTGGTCAAAATGCCAAACCTTTACTTTTTTATCTTTTTTATTGGCAATCTAATTAAAATTATATCTCTTCATTTGCTCCCTGTTTTTTCTATGTTACTGTGACAAGGAAAAAGGGGATAGTAAGTGAGGTGATCTAATTCTAATTATATTGTTACTTTAGTGTATGGTATGATACTCATTTATACCTATATAACTGCTTGTATTTTTTATTTATCATAAATTTTACCTCTCTAACAATAGATATCTGTTCCTTTACATTTGATACATCTTTAAGCATCTGAAGCCTGTTTTTATACTGATCCGCTGAAATAAAGAAAAGTTGATTTAAGTTGTTATTTTTTACTTAAAAATGTAAAGTTCTGTTTAATTCTTATGATAATTCACATTTCATTTAAAAAAATTAATTCCCCCCTCTCTCTCTTTTCCTTTTCCTTTTTTTTGCCTGTGTACAGAATATTCCCCATTGTCAACATGCCATAAGTACTAATACCTAGTATAAATCATAATATACATTGTCTACTATCTTCTTTGTAGATTTTTGCTCATGATTCTTTGTTTCCATGGTAATTATCCTTATATACTGTACAGGGGCAGTCGTGATCGTATGGTAGTTGGATTTACAACTACCTGTGCAATCAGTGCCCATCACTACTAAAGTTGTGAGTTTTAATCCAGTTCATGGAGAGGTGTACTTGATACAACATTATGCTATAAAGCTTGCCAGTAACTTGAGACAGGTCGGTGGTTTTCTCCAGTTTCCTCAACCATTAAAACTGACTGCCTTGATATAACTGAAATATTGTTGAAAGTGGTGCTAAACACCATAACCCTAACTCCTAATTTAAATATGATGGTAACAGACAACCCAATCATTAAAATTGTTATCGACTATATCCTAGTAAGTTTTTTTTTTAAATCAGCGACATGCAGTTGCTTTATACTTATCTAAGCTAAATCTATTCTTTACAAGGATTACTGTATATATGAACAGCACTCCATGTATTTTATTACTCCTATATATTACAGGACTTGCAAAACGAGCTCTTGGTCTTTTTATTAAGAGTTATTTTAATAGGATTTTTTTTTTAAATACAAGCTTTCTTCTTCTTCAAAGTAAGGTTAAAATGTGAAACAGGCCTGTTGTGGTCGCATGGTAGTTAGATTCATAATTATCTGTGCAATCAGTGCCCATCACCACTAAAGTTGTGAGTTTGAATCCCGCTCATGGCAAGGTGTACTCGATACAACATTATGTGATAAAGTCTGTCAGTGATTTATGACAGGTCTGTGGTTTTCTTCGGGTATTCCGGTTTCCTCAACCAATGTGGCAATAATACTGATCATCCACGATAACTGAATTTTATCAATAATATTGTTGAAAGTTTGTTAACAACCTGACGTCCTGAGACTGAACACTATCCCCAAGAATGTGAAACTTTTATATACCAATTATTTCAAAATAAGCTACTCGACTTTGCAATAATTTTCTTGTGGGGAGAGGTGTCATTTAAAATTATGGCTTTTATGGCAACTTTTCTGAAAATGTGTCGAGTTGGCGAGCCTCTAGTTTACTTGGATTTATTTGAGACTGTCTGGTATGTAAATTAAGTGTAGCACACCCATTTAGCTAATCTTGTTTCAAATCTATAGATGATCGTTTAGTGGTTTATCGTTTTCGAATTCTAGAGATTGGGTCGGGATCATAACTGAGCTGCCAGCTGGTTAATGGGCGCTGACATATTTATGTCCCGCAGTAAAATATGTAAATATTATTATATATATATCATTTTTTCTTTATTACTTGTCACGTTTGAAAGTATTTCTTATAATTTTGTGTAATAATTCTATTTTAGCTTTTTTAATATAAAAATGAAAATGTCCTTGAACCCACAGTTACCTCGGATAACATCTATGTGAATACAACTTCCGGTAAATTCTCCACTACCAGGTCATAGAAACGATGATCTCCCTTGGCTATATACTCAGCCATTACAAAATATAGGGGGGTGCTAATGTGTGTATCGTGTTAGGTAAATGAGTTTGCCAGACATTTATTTATGGATATATTGTGACAAAATATGGATGTAATTGTTTGAAATATATATTTCCCAAGGATGTTTGTATTATTTTACATTCAACATACGTCTTCATGTAAAATTTTGGATGTGAAGTAAAATACAATCAAAATTTGGGCCAAATGTTACCAGCGAGCTGCTGGTAAGATCAGGATCAGAATCAGGAAGATTTTTAGTTTGACAAATTTTTCTGAATGGCTTTTTGTTCTTTTGTAAGGTATTTTTACCTTAATAATTATAAATAAAAACAGAAAATATAGGTTATAAAATTTTATGAAATAAATTAATTAAAAAAACACGTGTTTTCTTAGAATATGGCAAATCCGAGGATTTATGATATGCAAAGCAGATGTTTGTTTACAAACAATAATTATATATATATGTGTATTTTGTAAACAACTAATGGTACGTAGATAAATTGTATCTAACATAGTTAACACTTAATCCAAATTTTATTTAGCATACATATGCATTTTGATTATTTTATTTTATGAATATAAATTGTTATTAAATACAAAGGATCTATTTAGATCATAGATGGGCTTCACACTCCTACAGGAGTACAGATAGTATTGTAAAATATTTATTTCATTTTTTTTAAATCACTATTGGTTCAATTTTTTTTTACAAAAAGTTTTTCAGTAGTAATTTTATAATACTATGCAGTACTATGATTATCTCCCTTTATTTTTATTCCTTAAAAAGCATTTTCCCCAATAATTATTATTAATTCAACTTTTTGCATTTAATTGTTATCAATATTAAACAATTAATTTTTTTATGTTCATATTTATATGAATATTATAGTTGCAATTATTTAAATTAAATATACCTACCTTAAAGAACTTTCGATTTATTTATATAATCAACGCCCCCTTTTTTATAAATATATTGCCGAATTTCCTTCGATATTTTCCGTATATTACAATTATACTTCGGTATTTTCCGATTTATTTCGGTCGATTCTAAATTTGCATAGACACTTCAAATACGTCAAAAATTTATCCAATGAAAAGTTTCTCGATATACGAGAACTAGACTAACTCGAATAATTCCGCGCCCTCTATCCGCTGTCGCTACAGTCGAGTTAATGAAGCGATCGATAGTGAGTGGAATATAACGACTGGATTATTCGGGTTAGAACTAGACGAGAATTTCCTTACTTATTATTAAATCCCGAGATACATCGAATGGTAAAATCGGCCATTTTCTAGCATCAATATTTGCTGATTCCATCCCCTTTCCCAATGACATCCCCTGCCACTACTTTCTGCTACTTTATGATGTTTGTTATTGTGGAATCATCTCATGCTAATTTTAAGATAAAAGTAAGTAGCTTTTATTGTAACAGAATTCCTATATTTTTCCATAATGGTTAGAAATTTCGAAGTTTATAGAATATAGCCATAGACAGTCTTCATACTACTAGTACTATACTAAAGTGAAAAATAGGGGGTGGGGTTACTTGCATTACAAATGTAGCTTGTACAGAATATAATACATTTTATTGCCTAATCATAGGGCCCACATGAGGCATCATTAAGAATACAAACATTCATGATTGATAAATGAGGCATACACACAACAGTTGAACAGAAAAGGATATACAAATATAAATATAATTATCATTATTTTGTGGATCATGTTCTGGTTTGTCCCCTATATTTCAGATCCAGTGTGAAACTTTACATATGTTGCATATTCCTTAACAAGCAGTAAACCTGCTAAAAACACCATGTATATTTCCACCTCAGAATATTCTGTCCAACTGCGTGACTATAATATTTTAATAATAATACAAAATTCAGAAATATTATTCTTAAGGTAATGCACAATAGAGCCTATTTTATCTAGAGAAATGATGTGTTCCCTAGCATGGAATTATAATATAATTTAGATGATTTTGAGTCGTTCCGGCCCCAAGCCTTTCCGACCCCAAACCAGTCCGGCCTCAGTTTTTCATTATTATTATTATTGGGTTTATACAAGATATGTCTTTTTTTTTTAAATATATAATATATTTTAGGTTTTGTAATATCGGCGTTTGACGGGAGGTGACTCTTCGGAAAGAAATAAAAAGCTGACAACTATCTATATTTCAATGAAATTATCGCACTCTAAGGCATGCTGTCTCGGTCTAACGTGAATCTTGCATACAACACAAGGATACATAGCCATCGTTTAATGTTTTAAGTTCACGAAGCTAATGAGGACTTTTTTTTCAAACTTTCTTTTTATAAGGAGCAGGCGGCACATCCAAGAATTTCTCCTAATTAATCATCTGCTTGTACAATAAATGGCTTGGGTTTTGAGTTCTTTTTTCGGTAATCCTATAGATTAGTGGCATAAATTGGATACCTTGTAAGACCTACCTGTACTATAGTATAGTGGCGTAAATTATTAAAGCCATTTTTAAGGTTGTATATTGACAAAACACATGAAATATTATTGTTACACAATCAGTAGGACAAAATATGATATAATTATATCAAGTTATACAACATATAAGTCAGCGATGCAACACATAAGTGCATTGAACTTGTCATCATTCCGGTGAAAGTTCCTCCATCGAAATTCGGAAAGGTATGTCTGAAACAGGGCCCTGGACGTTCCAAATTGTCGACGTAATTTTCGTTTCAAGCGCATCCACATATTCTCTATATTTTGAGTGTGGATCCCTGGCTCTCACTTTACAGGGACCCTTTTAAAAATGCGCTTAAATATTTAGAAAATAATTTACGCCGTCCATTTAAAAATTGCGAATTTACGCCGCTAATCTATAGGATTACTCTTTTTTCTGTGATTACAATATTAATTAATCCCAACCATATTACCAATATAATATAAATGAAGAACAATAGACTATAATTAAGCGTTAATGATCTTGAAGATTTTGTTTGGACAAGGCTTTCTTTTTGATTTCTTTTATGTTAAAAGAAAGTGAAAAACATCAAAGAAAAATATTAATGACTTTAATTTAATAACTTAACCTCTAAGCATGTAAATGAGTTGTAATATAGTGTATTCATGATATTTTATATTGGGGCCGAAACGACTATGTTATTTGGGGCCGGAACGACTGGGGCCGCATCGACCTGCTTCCATTTAGATTCTGAGACCTCACTGTAAGCTAATGGCAATGCTCCACCGAGCATGGAAGGAGATATCCACTTACACTGTTAGCAGAGAGTCTTCATCAACTTACTACTCTTCCTATAACTTAAAAGAAGAGTGGTGTAATCGTTACACTCCCCCAACTCTTCAGTTAAGCTATTATTTGTAAAAAAAACCAATTGGAAATAAGCTGAAAAGCTTTCATGGATTATCCTAGGTTGACAATTTTCGACATTTAATTAAGTGACATGAAAATTTCATTAAATAATTATATTTTAAGTTTTATTTTTGATGAATTAGAAATTTTTACTCACTTGTGTGGATTGTTGATATATTTTTAACCTAAATATATTTGACCTTTTTACCTTTTGACTCAAAGGTCAACCAGTTTTTCAGTTCTGACCAACAAGGGGTATTTAATTTAGTTTGTTGCCCTGGTAACAATAGAGCATATTTTATCCAAAAATGTCCTCTGTGGGATCTGATCATGGGACCTCTTGGATCTCAAGCCTTTGACCACTGAGTTAATGGAGATGTCCACTATATGCAGTTAGCATGGGATATTTATGAATCTACATGTACTTCGCTTCCTTCCTATAACCTAATTATGAACAGTTACATAAAATTGAATGCATTTAATTGTAATTAAAGATAATATTATCAATAAACATTCAATGTCAGTATTAAATTAAATCACATACAATTTATATGTTATTTTTTTCTATAAAATGACAACATTTATTTATTGTTTCACAGGAATGTATAGACAATAATTTTTAATTTACTTAAACAATATTAACATAAACATGTTTTGTGGAGGAATATTGAATTGAATCTTTTTCTTCTATTTGGTTTACTTGTGTATATCACTATATGCACAATGTTTGTGTATTAAGCAAAATCATGTCCACTGGCAATTGGCATTGAAATGTAAATGGAGACTGCATGTCTTGTATTTTAATTGAATCATATATATGGTTATATCATAATACTAGTAGCTGAAATTTGTATCTGTTTTAAGGCCACATCTTCAAAATGTATGCCATGCATGTACTACATGTAACTTATACTGTACCATTGACTTGACTATATGGTTGAATCATTTTACCAGATTAAACCAGATCCATACTGTCCAGACTGCCATATAGTTTGGAACATTAAAATCGGCAGCACAAACAAGTATATAACATAAAATCTCAACTGAATGGATTTAACCACCACTGCCTATCTTTTTGAAGAGATCACACTCTTGTTAAGTTTAAGCAACTACAAAATTGTACATGTACAAGGAGAGTATGTAGTGTGTTGTCTTTTTGAGTGGAAGTAAATCTGCAGGTTTTTTAGTTTTTAAATGTTGTTGTAGATTTAAGTGGGGGAAGGGTTGGTATCCCATTAACCTGTTTAACTCCCAATTTTTAGCTCACATGACCCGAAGGGTCAGGTGAGCTATTGCCATCACTTGGCATCCGTTGTCGTACGTCGTAAACTTTTTCAAAAATCTTCTCCTCTGAAAGTACTAGACCAATGGAAACCAAACTTGGTCTGAATCATCACTAGGGTGTCTAGTTTCAAAATTGTGACCGGTGATGCCGTGCACCAACCAACATGGCTGCTGTTACCAAAAATAGAACATATGGTAAAATTGCAGGTTTTGGGTAATAACTCAAAAACCGTTAATAATATCAAAAATCTGACATGGGGTAAAAATGATCAACACAGCAAGATCTATCTATCCTGCAATTTTGAAGTAATAAAATCTGATTACCCATCTTGGAGTTATTGCCATTTTTTCATCAAATTTTAAAATTTTTAATACTTTTCGTCTTATATTTCAAAAACTATAACAGATAGATGTTAAGTTTAAATTGCAAAAATGTGCACCATGTCGAAATCTACTTACCCTGCAATTTTGAAGTAAATCCCATAACCATTTTGGAGTTATTTCCCTTTTTTCATCAAATTTTCTAAATTTTAATACTTTTCGTCCTTTATTTCAAAAACTATAAGAGACAGATGGTAAGTTGAAACTGCAAACATGTTCAGCATATCAAGATCTACCTACCCTGCAATTTTGAAGTAAATCTGATTACCCATCTTGGAGTTATTGCCCTTTTTTATCAAATTTTCCAAATTTTAATACTTTTCGTCCTTTATTTCAAAAACTATAAGAGATAGATGTTAAGTTTAAATTGCAATAATGTGCACCATGTCGAGATCTACCTACCCTGCAATTTTGAAGTAAATCCCATTATCCATTTTGGAGTTATTGCCCTTTTTTCATCAAATTTTCAAAATATTAATACTTTTCGTCTTGTATTTCAAAAACTATAAGAGATAAAGGTTAAGTTTAAATTGCAATAATGTGCACCATGTTGAGATCTACCTACCCTGCAATTTTTAGGTAAATCCCATTACCCAATGTGGAGTTATTGTCCTTTTTTCATCAAATTTTCTAAATTTTAATAGTTTTCGTCCTTTTATTTCAAAATCTATAAGAGATAGATGTTAAGTTTAAACAGCATGTTCAGTATGTCAAGATCTACCTACCCTGCAATTTTGAAGTAAATCTGATTACCGATCTTGGAGTTATTGCCCTTTTTTCATCAAATTTGTAAAATTTTAATACTTTTCGTCTTGTATTTCAAAAACTTAACAGACTTCCCGAAACTTGCTGAG
Organism: Bathymodiolus brooksi; assembly: GCA_963680875.1. NCBI lineage: Eukaryota > Metazoa > Mollusca > Bivalvia > Mytilida > Modiolidae > Bathymodiolus > Bathymodiolus brooksi. The sequence continues at coordinate 30,164,725 of OY804576.1, read as the reverse complement.
AAGTTGTCAGTCATTCGGACTGACAGACATGAAAATCTTGTCAGACCGAAAAATATTTTGCCGGTCCGAAAAAAAGTCCCAAAAAATTCACTGTCACATGCATAATGTTTAGTTTGGCCTTTTTAGAATGATTTACCCTAGTATTAGCAATTGGGCACCTGATTTCACCTCTGGTTTTTATAGAGGTTAAAGTAATTCAATTTTCAGTGTTGTTCAAAATTTTATATGTTATGTCTTTTATAGTGTGTGTCTCGAGTTTTGTTGTGTGGATGACCTTGTAAAGTTGTACTATAGGTCAATGGTTGTATGAAAGACGTCATGTCATTGGCTAATATATATACAAATAACCAATCGTGTCGTGATCGTCTTCACAAATGGGTTTGGTTGAAACCGGAAATGTATAAAAGGGGTGAAAACAATGAAAATTATGTAATTTAAAAATAAAATTAAACACTGATCAATGCCTTTCGGACAAAATCTGAGGTAACTATTATACCAAACATTCAGTATTACAGAGTTGGCGAAAACTTTTTTTTTTCTGTCTGACATTGGGTCAGACAGGAAATGGGGTTCTGTCTTACCCATGGGCTTTGTGTCTGTCCCACCATTTTTTTTGTAATATTGTATATAACCTGTCAAATTTTGTTTTTTTTATACAGAACTGAATGCAAGATTACCTATAGTCATGATCATTAAACAACTCAATTAAATGTTTTTCTGTATACATATTTTTATCTAAAAAGATAAAGCAGGTATAGCCAACAATCCGTATCTAATGGTCCGATCACGTTCCGAATATTATACATCAATGTCAGTTTCTGGTTTACCTACATTTTTAATTTCAGTTAAGAATATGAATCTGCTGTCATCTTCAATATATAAGCATCTCAAAACATATTTAATTAAACACAAACAATCTTTGATACTTGGGGAGTGTGGAAGTCAACTTATTTCTGTGCTCAGTAATATATTTCATTTTTAATGTTCCACTTTTTGCAGGTGCTGGTTCCTACTAAAAGGATGTTTACATTTACGAACATTTGTATAGGAGTTTCGATTACAAAGAGGAACGTGTCAGTCTGACAGAATAAATAAACAAATTTCAAGTCTCTGTCTGACATTTTAGTAAAACTGAAAACGGAATTTAATGCCATTGGCAGTGGAAACTGGGAGGGAATAAATTTCAATCGCCGGTCCTTTCAAATATCTATGTTTTACCGGACATTTGGTCCGATATATATTTTGAAATCGTCGGTCCTACTGCATTTCTGTCGGTCAGGACCGACGGACCAACGGTTTTTGGGAAGTCTGAAACTATAAGAGATAAAGGTTAAGTTTAAATTGAAAAAAATTGCAGCATGTCAAGATCTACCTACCAATTTTGAAGTAAATCCCATTACCCATTTTGGAGTTATTGCCCTTTTTTCATCAAAATGTTCTAAATTTTAATACTTTCATCTTATATCTCAAAAACTATTAGAGATACATTGTAGAGGGAAAGTTTAAACTGCAAAAATGTTCAGCATGTGAAGATCTACAAAAAAAATTTGTTGACTCGCTGCTTTTGGTTACTCAAATAATCAAAGGGAAGCAACACTATTACAAAATGTGAAGTAGCAAAAGCTAAATTTTGAGAATCATTGACATATATGTTTTTTTACATCAATTTTGATAGCTTACATTAAAGGGGGAACCCCTGCCCAAATTGTTTTGGAGAAGGGGTCTGCAATGACGAGGGCTACATTTGTTATTTTTTTACCGAAGTTATCAAGTTTTATTGACTGATGTTATTATACCCAGGTGAGCTATACAAGCTCCTGGGAGCCTCTAGTTTTTTTGCGTAACCCAAGCCTATACCTGAATTTCCTCCACATATGTCATGGTCTATTTTGTGTTCACTGATTTAAGACAAGAGGTTGTTGTTCATTTTGTTGATATTCAATTTGGTAGAATTACTTTTTATAATTCATATAAAAATATGTATCAAGACCAATTTCAAAACATTAACCATAAACCTTTCAGCTGCCTGATTCCAACATCAACAAAAGTATGCATGTACATTTATAAAAAGAAAGTTCAAACAGTGATGGACTCATGGCAACAATTCCACCAAAATCAACAATCACCACTCACTGAACACAAAAAAGACCACAACATATGACATTGGAAATCCAGACCCTGGCTTGGGACGGACACAAAAATGTGGCGGGGTTAAGCAAGTTAATGGCAATGTTAACAACCTCTCTTAATAACTGGCTCTTCAACGATGGCAATGTTAACCATCCTCTCTTAATAACTGGCTCTTCAATGATGGCAATGTTAACATCCTCTCTTAATAACTGGCTCTTCAACGATGGCAATATTAACCATCCTCTCTTAATAAATGGCTCTTCAACGATGGCAATGTTAACCATCCTCTCTTAATAACTGGGTCTTCAACGATGGCAATGTTAACATCCTCTCTTAATAACTGGCTCTTCAACGATGGCCAACGATGGCAATGTTAACATCCTCTCTTAATAACTGGCTCTTCAACGATGGCAATGTTAACCATCCTCTCTTAATAACTGGCTCTTCAACGATGGCAATGTTAACATCCTCTCTTAATAACTGGGTCTTCAATGATGGCAATGTTAACATCCTCTCTTAATAACTGGCTCTTCAACGATGGCAATGTTAACATCCTCTCTTAATAACTGGCTCTTCAATGATGGCAATGTTAACCATCCTCTCTTAATAACTGGCTCTTCAACGATGGCAATGTTAACCATCCTCTCTTAATAACTGGCTCTTCAACGATGGCAATGTTAACATCCTCTCTTAATAACTGGCTCTTCAATGATGGCAATGTTAACCATCCTCTCTTAATAACTGGCTCTTCAACGATGGCAATGTTAACATCCTCTCTTAATAACTGGCTCTTCAACGATGGCAATGTTAACATCCTCTCTTAATAACTGGGTCTTCAATGATGGCAATGTTAACCATCCTCTCTTAATAACTGGCTCTTCAACGATGGCAATGTTAACATCCTCTCTTAATAACTGGCTCTTCAACGATGGCAATGTTAACATCCTCTCTTAATAACTGGGTCTTCAATGATGGCAATGTTAACCATCCTCTCTTAATAACTGGCTCTTCAACGATGGCAATGTTAACCATCCTCTCTTAATAACTGGCTCTTCAACGGCAATACAGTACACATTCTGTATAAACAAATGATAATAAACTTGCACAAATTCGCTTCTACTCAAAAAGTCCACATAGTGTCACAAAAATGAATTTGTATCTATATCCGGGCCAAAATCTCTTTCAAGAAATCAGTGGGGCTTCTATAACAAAATTAACAAAGATATGCAGAGTTATTGGCTAATGGCCAAATATACAGGTCATTAACAATAGAAGTGAAAATCAATACCTTTTTTCTTCTATACTAAAATTTCCCCATATTTTATTTCATGATTCTAATAACAAACTTAAGAATATTACAGAATCATCTTTAGCTTCCAATAATCTTTGTGTGGTATTGGTGTTTAGATCTCAGGCTAAATTACAAGTTTCTCTGTGACTTTTTGAGGTTAAGAACAATGTACCCCTGTGTGACGGTCCATCATCTGTTGACATCTATGGCTGTAAGATTATTCATATTCATCTGTCCAGCAGAGCAAAATATGACCAATGTTTCCTTACATACATGTACATGTAGTGCTAAATTGTACATCTGCATATCTTGTCAGGTGTCCTTATATGTACAATGTACCTGTACAATGTAGTTCTATGCTGTACATGTCTTGTCAGAGGTTACATTAATACTTCTAGACTTCAAATATTTTGTTAAAAAAAATATCCATACTGAACATAATCCATTTGAAAGAAAGACAAATATAGAAATAACAACTCATTTTGAAAACTTGTAAATCGAACAAAGGGATCAAAAGGGGATGGAATGGCTGAGGGGTCAAGGTTGTTGACTTCTGATTAACCACAAGCTTAACATCACTGATGTGGGTTCACACACTGATACATGTACTTACAATGTACCTCATATTTTACGGTTTTCAGACACCTACCTACCCATAGGTGGGGGTCTCATTGCTTCATTCATATAATTGTCCAGGCTTTTAAAATTTCCCCTACATTAAATCTGGTAATCATGTTATAGCGGAACAAAATTGCTATAGTGACAATAAATACCATCACCCTCAACTTAGAATGCTGTCTAAGCATTAAAGAACATCAATTATATTATGCATAAATATACATTTTGAATTTTTATGACTGACACAGCCATTAATAAAGACTTTAAATTGTCAGACATCATGTACTGAAATACTCAGGTCTACTGAAGATAAAAGTACTTATTTATATAAATAAATAATAGACAATTGTAAATGTTTTTATACCAGGTGACAATGGATTAAATTGTGTTTATTTTTATTTGGAGAGGTAAGTAATTTCTTTAAAAATGCTGATACTGTTTTTTTTTATTTAGAATAAACTTGATTATTAGATTATAAATGTGGATTGTTGAATATTAAAACATATCTTTGTGTAAAGTGAAAAAATCTTTTGAATTCTACCATGAATTTTGAAACATACCATATATTTATAGATTATTGTAATTATATGATGATATAAACAAAAATGTATTTAAAAAAAAATGTACTTGTGTGTTAATGTCAACTGTAAAAATGTAGAGAGAGACAGAGATAAGGCTATATGAATTTAGAGAGATAATTGTGTCCCTACATTTGGACTCGAACACAATTTTAGAAGTTGAATAGGGGCTGACATGGTCTTGATCATATGGTAGTTGGATTTACAACTACATGTACCTGTGCAATCAGTGCCTATCACCACTAAAGTTGTGAGTTTAAGCCCCGTTCATGGCGAGGTGTATGAGATAGGCAGTACAAAATGTATTCTAGAGTTGTGAAGATATAACTAGACATTCCATACCTGGCACCAAAGTTAGCTACATTATAGCTATATATAGGGGGAAAGTTAAAACCTGTATAACGTTGATTGTGTTATAGAATTATCATCTAGTTACAGTATTACTGTGTACAACAGATGTGTATTATATATGGTTATTAAATGACTTTTTAATATTACATTTCCATAACAATACATATATACAACAGTATACATTCACTGGAGAATAGCATTGATCACAGATCAATCTGTCTATATCTCTATTCTAGCTTCTTATCCCTTAAATAATTATATTCAATTGTATACTTGACTATTAAATCATAACTGGATTATTGGATTTCTTTCATTGCAGCAATAAATAATGTAATTAATTCTACAATTCTCCTATAGTGTTTCTACACAATTGTTCTTCAGAAAAATGGGAGTGACTGTGAGTGAATTCTCTAAAGCGCAAACTTTAATATTTTGTGCCATCTAATTTGTTGCATTTCAATATTCAGTGAAAATATTATCCCAGTTAATAATATACATATATATATATATAGAATATTACTATCTTTAGTTCAAAATCACAAGAAAATTATATTAAAGCAAAAAGAAAAAAACAGACATTTCCACAAAATTAAGATTACATTTGTATTAATATGATTACAGACTCGTTGAACAATATTTTTAGCAATTTTTCAGCGGTATCAGTACAATTTGTGCAAAATCAATTTTAATGAAATAGATTTTTTCTTTTGTCAGCTGATCATGCCATTGAACTACAGACCATAGTAAACATATCACTCCTCTAGGACTGATGATTATTCTAACAATCAACCTGGTCAATCTTACTTTTATCTCCTAATGTCATACTTACTTGGCCAAGACATACTAGTATCAATGTTATAATGATTTTGATATTATTTGATCTTTGAGCATGGATATATCCTAACCATTAAAGCAAGGGAGCAGTTTTTGGAGAAAATATTGTCCCTAGATTGTTATATAATTAAATAAATTTGTATGTTCATTGTTCAATGATTTTAGGTGAGAGATTGTCGATATTTGTGGCTGAACATAGCCTTTTAAACTTTCTAATTCTCAAATAGCATAAATGATACATGTTAATTTTATGAAACAAAAAAATAATATTTCTAGAGCATTCTATATAAACGAAAAGTCTGTACATTAATCCTTTGTTATGGCTTAGTTTGTTATAAATTAACTGATTCCTTCAGAAAGTTTTATAGAAGATGTCTACAGGATACTGGTTTAATCAATGGTAAATTAGTATTAGATAATACAACACACAAGCCAAGCACCTGTTGCATGCACAAGCTATATAATAAATAGCCATCTCTGTTCTGTTAATTAAACTTCCTTTATATACTATTAAATAGTAACATGTTTTTGCTACGGTTTAAAATACTGTATTACATGTATCATGTGCAAGGTTACTCAACTTGCTGGCATGCTATAATTGGGTTCATATATCATCAAGTTCAAAAAGATATACAAATGTACTGTAATAGTCATACATGTACATGTAGTAAATCTGTTTGAACCTTAATTTTGATTGGACCCCTTATACATTAAAATATAAGAAATCAAGAACATCTATTGGTCATAAGCAATTATTTTTATCTTTGTCAAAACCCAAATCTGATTAAAATCAGATCCCTCACTGGCTCCCCATTTCTGATATGTCACAGTGTTGGAGAGCTGATGGAACCCCATTACAGGTCACATATGAATGACTCTATGTGTGCATCATCCAATGAAAATGGCAATTGTGAGGGCATGAAAGTGTTACCAAACTGCTTTGAATGCTAAGAGCAATCTGATTGGCCATAAATGGTCAAAAACGTATTTATCATATCATTATAAGGTCACCAGCATTAGATGCGTAATGCATTTTCGTCAGATCTCCCACGCCACGACATATCAGTAAAGGAGAGATCTGATTTTAAACAAAAAATGTTGGTGGAGTTCAAGTGACTTGAAAGTCAGTATCATCACAGAGATAATGAACATACTACATGCCAACATGGTACATGTAAAATTTGCTTTTTTTTTAAAAATATCTTTGTAAACAATTTACTCTTGGCTTAACGTTTTGCCTTTTTAGTTCACCTGGACCAAAGGTCCAGGTGAACTATTGCCATCACTTGGCGTCCGTCGTCTGTAGTCTGTCGTCTGTAAACTTTTCACATTTCAAGCTTCTTCTCCGAAACCACTGGGCCGATTGGAACCAAACTTAGCAGGAATGTTCCTTGGATGGTCCTCTACAAAGTTACTGTTTTTCGTTCCAGTCGGATATTCAATATGGCTGCCAAGGCCAATAATATGCTCTGATTGGCTGAAATTTCAAAGATCTTCTTCTCTGAAACTAATGAACTGACTGAACCTAAACTGTACATGAATGATCATTGGAATGTCCTTTACCAAGTTACTGTTTTTTATGCTGATCGGAAATCCAAGATGGCCACCATCGCAGGACATAGATTAACATTGGACCCTATGGGAAAATGTTCAAATGCCTTCTTCTCAGAAACTACAAATATGATTAAAGCCAAACTGTACATGAATGTTCATTGGATGGTCCTCTACAAACTTAAGGTTTTTTGTTCCGATATGAAATTCAAAATGGCGGCTACGGCAGGACTTAGTTTAACATTGGACCCTATGGGAAAAATGTTTCAAAATGCTTCTTCTCTGAAACCACTTGGACAGTTGAAACCAAACTGCCCAGGAATGATCATTGGAAGGTCCTCTACAAAGTTTCTGTTTTTTATGCCGATCGGAAATCCAAGATGGCCACCACCGCAATACATACATTAACATTGGACCCTATGGGAAAATATTCAAATGCCTTCTTCTCAGAAACTACAAATATGATTAAAGCAAAACTGTACATGAATGTTCATTGGATGGTCCTCTACAAACTTTACGTTTTTTGTTCCGATATGAAATTCAAAATGGCGGCTACGGCAGGACTTAGTTTAACATTGGACCCTATGGGAAAAATGTTTCAAAATGCTTCTTCTCTGAAACCACTAGGACAGTTGAAACCAAACTGCCCAGGAATGATCATTGGAAGGTCCTCTACAAAGTTTCTGTTTTTTATGCCGATCGGAAATCCAAGATGGCCACCACTGCAATACATACATTAACATTGGACCCTATGGGAAAATATTCAAATGCCTTCTTCTCAGAAACTACAAATATGATTAAAGCCAAACTGTACATGAATGTTCATTAGATGGCCCTCTACAAACATTAGGTTTTTTGTTCCGGTATGAAATTCAAAATGGCGGCTACGGCAGGACTTAGTTTAACATTGGACCCTATGGGAAAAATGTTTCAAAATGCTTCTTCTCTGAAACCACTTGGACAGTTGAAACCAAACTGCCCAGGAATGATCATTGGAAGGTCCTCTACAAATTTTCTGTTTTTTATGCCGATCGGAAATCCAAGATGGCCGCCACCGCAGGACATAGATTAACATTGGACCCTATGGGAAAATATTCAAATGCCTTCTTCTCAGAAACTACAAATATGATTAAAGCCAAACTGTACATGAATGTTCATTGGATGGTCCTCTACAATCTTAAGGTTTTTTGTTCCGATATGAAATTCAAAATGGCGGCTACGGCAGGACTTAGTTTAACATTGGACCCTATGGGAAAAATGTTTCAAAATGCTTCTTCTCTGAAACCACTAGGACAGTTGAAACCAAACTGCCCAGGAATGATCATTGGAAGGTCCTCTACAAAGTTTCTGTTTTTTATGCCGATCGGAATTCCAAGATGGCTGCCACCGCAGGACATAGCTTAACATTGGACCTTATGGGAAAATATTCAAATGCCTTCTTCTCAGAAACTACAAATATGATTAAAGCCAAACTGTACATGAATGTTCATTGGATGGTCCTCTACAAACTTTACGTTTTTTGTTCCGATATGAAATTCAAAATGGCGGCTACGGCAGAACCTAGTTTAACATTGGACCCTATGGGGAAAATGTTTCAAAACGCTTCTTCTCTGAAACCACTTGGACAGTTGAAACCAAACTGCCCAGGAATGATCATTGGAAGGTCGTTTTTTGTTCCGATATGAAATTCAAAATGGTGGCTACGGCAGGACTTAGTTTAACATTGGACCCTATGGGAAAAATGTTTCAAAACGCTTCTTCTCTGAAACCACTTGGACAATTGAAACCAAACTGCCCAGGAATGATCATTGGAAGGTCCTCTACAAAGTTTCTGTTTTTTTATGCCGATCGAAAATTCAAGATGGCCGCCACCGCAGGACATAGATTAACATTGGACCCTATGGGAAAATGTTCAAATGCCTTCTTCTCAGAAACTACAAATATGATTAAAGCAAAACTGTACATGAATGTTCATTGAATGGTCCTCTACAAACTTTACGTTTTTTATTCCGATATGAAATTCAAAATGGCGGCTACGGCAGGACTTAGTTTAACATTGGAACCTATGGGAAAAATGTTTCAAAACGCTTCTTCTCTGAAACCACTTGGACAATTGAAACCAATCTGACCAGGAATGATCATTGGAAGGTCCTCTACAAGGTGTGTGTTTTTTATGCCGATCGGAAATCCAAGATGGCCACCACCGCAATACATAGATTAACATTGGACCCTATGGGAAAATATTCAAATGCCTTCTACTCAGAAACTACAAATATGATTAAAGCCAAACTGTACATGAATGTTCATTGGATGGTCCTCTACAAACTTTACGTTTTTTGTTCTGATATGAAATTCAAAATGGCGGCTACGGCAGGACTTAGTTTAACATTGGACCCTATGGGAAAAATGTTTCAAAACGCTTCTTCTCTGAAACCACTTGGACAGTTGAAACCAAACTGCCCAGGAATGATCATTGGAAGGTCCTCTACAAAGTTTCTGTTTTTTATGCCGATCGGAAATCCAAGATGGCTGCCACCACAGGTCATAGTATTAACACAGGGGAAAATACAGAAATATATTCTTCTCTGAAGCTATTGCACTGATTGAACCTAAATTGTGCATCAATCATTGGAAGGTCCTTTACAAACTTTGTGTTTTTTATGTTGATCGTAATTCCAAGATGACTACCACTGCAGGACATAGTTTTTACATAGGACCAATTGGTTTTTTTTATAACCAGGTGAACGATACAGGCTCTTGAGAGCCTCTGGTTAAACTCATCAACACTTGTATTTAAAAGAAAGTTTACAAATTAATCATTGTATGGCCCTTTCCAGTTATTGTTACTCTTGTGTGGAGTTAAAAGGGTCTGTAGAGTTTAGTAGGGTTTGGTCACTTATATCATTTTTCAACCATGGCCATTGGGATGTGCCAGGGTAGGACTATAGCTACTCTCAAGTAAAGGAAACAAATCAAAGTTGTGTTTTTGAATATGCTGGTTCAAGGCCAAATCTTCAGTTTGTTGGAGATCAACTCTTTGATAGACTTTGTAATTCAAATGGGACGCTATAGTCAGGAAACTAATTTCAGCAGAACTCACCCTTGTAGATAAAGATTTCATAAAAATGGCTGCCATTGTTTGGATTCAGTTTAATTGAAGATCTATAGGGCAAAAGTAAAAAAAAATCTAGTTAAAGAATACTTAATTAACAGTCCTATAGGACTACCCTACCTATAATTAAGTAGTATTTTTGTGGGGATTACAGTACAGTATTTCTTTTAATCAGACCGTTTTTGTTACAATGACAACCAGGTGAGTGTTGCATGGTCAGGTGGGTTATCATTTTAGAATATTTTAGGGTGTCTTCTATAACTTAATAAAAACACTTAATAACATACACTTCACATGATTTTAAAATATAACGATTATTCTTGTCATAACTTGACCCTTCAGAGGTAGAACATTCACTTTATTTATTTTTGGCAAGATATATGGTATTTATACAGAAAACAAAGGCTCCCGGGAGCCTGAAATTGATCTTGTTTACAATTTACTTCAAATTGGCGCAAGTTCAAACGAAAGATAATTGTAGAAAAAAACACAATTTGTATCATTATTATAGAATTTCAGTTATTATTTACAATAATTACATGTAAATTTTATATAAATAATGCAGAACCCTTGTCAAAATAGTTATATGGTTGAAAAAATATATCTCATTTTTAGCTCGCCTTGCCAAAGGCAATGTGAGCTTTTGCCATCACTTGGCGTCCGTCGTCCGTTAACTTTTCACATTTTAATCTTCTCCTCTGAAAGCCCTCAGCCAAATGAACTGAAACTTGGTAGGAAGCATCTATGGAAGGTCCTCTCTACAAATTGCTCATTTTGTCCCGATCCATTAACAAATATGGCCACCACAGGCAATTCTTGTTTCTGATTGGCCGATTTTCTGAAACCGCTAGGCCAGATGAACCGAAACTTTGTAGGAAGCATCTATGGAAGGTCCTCTATAAAGATTGCTCATTTCGTCCCGATCCGCTAACAAACATGGCCACCATAGGCGATTCTTGTTTGTGATTGGCCGATTTAAAATTTTTTTCTCCTCTGAAACTGTTACTGCTAGTTCAAATGAACTGAAACTTGGTAGGAAGCATCTATGGGTGGTCCTCTATAATGATTGCTCATTTCGTTCCGATTCGTTAACAAACATGGCCACCACAGTCAATTCTTGTTTCTGATTGGTCGATTTCTAAAAATCTTCTCCTCTGAAACCTCTTTGCCAAATGAACTGAAACTTGGTAGGAAGCATCTATGGAAGGTCCTCTATAAAGATTGCTCATTTCGTTCCGATTCGTTAACAAACATGGCCACCACAGTCAATTCTTTTTTCTGATTGGTCGATTTTAAAATATCTTCTCTTCTGAAACCGCTAGTCCGAATGAACCGAAACTTGGTAGGAAACATCTATGGAAGGTCCTCTATAAAGAGTGCTCATTTCGCCCCGATCCATTACCAAAGATGGCTGCCACAGGCGATTATTGTTTCTGATTGGCCGATTTTTTTAAATCTTCTCCTTTGAAACTGCTTGGCCAAATGAACCGAAGCTTGAAAGGAAGCATCTATGGGCGGTCATCAATAGAGATTGCTCATTTCATCCCGATTCGTTAACAAACATGGCTGCCACAGTCAATTCTTGTTTCTGATTGGTCAATTTCTAAAAATCTTCTCCTCTGAAACATCATGGCCAAATGAACTGAAACTTGGTAGGAAGCATCTATGGAACGTCCTCTAATAAGATTGCTAATTTCGTCCCGATCTAAAAACAAACATGGCAGTCACAGGCAATTCCTGTTTCTGATTGGTCGATTTCTTAAAAAGCTTTTCCTCTGAAACCGCTTTGCCAAGTGAAATGAAACTTGGTATGAAGCATCTACGTAAGGTCCTCTATAAAGAATGCTCATTTCATCCCGATCTGTTGGCAAACATTGCTGCCGTAGGCAATTCTTGTTTCTGGTTTGTCGATTTCTAAAAATCTTCTTCTCTGAAACTGCTTAGCCAAATGAACCAAAATTTGGTGGGAAGCACCTATGAAAGGTTCTGTATTCAGTTTCCTCAAAGCAGAATGAAAGGTAAGTGACACTGAGCCTCTAGTTTTCATACTCCTAAAAAATAATTGCAAAAATTCGTGAAATAAAAAGTGACTTTTTATTTATGCATGTTTATTACAGATTATCGTAAAGCTTCAATTTTTATACATGTATATATGTTTGAAAAAGAACCACCGAATAAGCCATCCCTTCTAAGTTTGATCAAGTGGTTTTCAAGAACAATATTATAATATTAATTTTTGACAAAATTTACCTAATTTGAATATTCATCAAATTGCAAATTTCCCAGAAAAAAAAATGATATTGGATACTGACCAGCCAAGAATATTAGGAACTTTTATTTAAGATAAAATAGAAAACAGGTAATAATTATGAGTGAGTGTTTGATTTTTAATACCAATTGAGCAATGTTTCATCTAATACATGTAGTATACATTGTATATTGACAAGAACAAGATACCTTTTTATGAGCTTATGATGATTGCTTTGTATTACCAGTAGATAGAGTCCAACATATTGCGTTGGATTTCATAGAATGCAAGCTTACTAAAAGAACAACCGGTAGTCTGCAGGTAGTTTTTGTGACTGATCCTGTCTTTGCTCTTACTCCTTAATGCTTCAGGCTTATATTACTTGTAGCTGAGGACCAACAATTACCAATTGTATCGTCTTTGGTTTGACCTAATATAGCTATAGGGGGGATTGAAGAGACAAGATCTTTCAAACTCAAGGTGAACATTTTAACTATATTACACCTCTGAGACAAAGTGTATTGGTTATTAACAACTGTAAGCCAACTTATTGTATTAAGTTACATTGAGGATCAGTTTCTATTAAGCTGTCTATGTAGAAATGGATTATCAATGAAACAGTTGATAGTAAAAATAATTACTTCTATATTTGTTAGCATCTGACAGTAAAGTCAACATATCTTGTCTTCCTTAACACTTAGTTTTATTGACTTTTTGTTCGATAGATTTGAATAATGTTACCACAATTAGTAAATAAATCCCCATAAGGTTGATATTATGAATAATAATTTGATGTTAAAGTTGGACTCTCGGGAACAAACATCAAATTGATTTTTTTTATCAAAGACTATATCATGTGTATAATTGTACAAATATAAACCAAAATCTACTGAGATTGGCAGCAAAGACTTGTTCATGTGTATAATTGTACAAATATGAACCAAATCTACTGAGATTGGTATAAGGTTATGGATACCATGCATGTTTTAATTAAAATGTCTGCCATTAAAGTTAATTAACACTTGAATGAGTTATGGGTGTTTGACATCACTTTCAATAAGTAAGAAAGGATATGGATGTAAATGAACATTAGAGACTACCCAATATTACACTTAGATGTAAATTAAAGTAAAGGAACGGTACTTTTATTGCTGATCTACCTTTCACAGTCAGTCACAGTATGGTCTTCAACAATGAGCACAACTCGTACCATAAAATGAATGTGAAATGGCCCTGCAGTTGAGTGGTACTCATTACGTCTGAGGACAAACACTATATTGGGCATACATTTGTCATTTTGATGTTTTTTGGTGTATACCCTGGTATTTTTGGTGATGGAAGCTAGATAGCGATGAGAAAACCAACCACCTACTGCAAGTCACTGACAAAGTTGATCACAGAAATCTGAATCAAGTACACCTTGCCACAGGTGGAAAGAATCAAGTACACCTTGCCACGGGTGGAAAGAATTAAGTACACCTTGCCACGGGTGGAAAGAATTAAGTACACCTTGCCACGGGTGGAAAGAATCAAGTACACCTTGCCACGGATGGAAAGAATTAAGTACACCTTGCCACGGGTGGAAAGAATTAAGTACACCTTGCCACAGGTGGAAAGAATCAAGTACACCTTGCCACAGGTGGAAAGAATTAAGTACACCTTGCCACGGGTGGAAAGAATTAAGTACACCTTGCCACGGGTGGAAAGAATCAAGTACACCTTGCCACGGGTGGAAAGAATTAAGTACACCTTGCCACGGGTGGAAAGAATTAAGTACACCTTGCCACAGGTGGAAAGAATCAAGTACACCTTGCCACGGGTGGAAAGAATTAAGTACACCTTGCCACGGGTGGAAAGAATTAAGTACACCTTGCCACAGGTGGAAAGAATCAAGTACACCTTGCCACGGGTGGAAAGAATTAAGTACACCTTGCCACAGGTGGAAAGAATTAAGTACACCTTGCCACGGGCGGAAAGAATTAAATACACCTTGCCACGGGTGGAAAGAATCAAGTACACCTTGCCACAGGTGGAAAGAATTAAGTACACCTTGCCACGGGTGGAAAGAATTAAGTACACCTTGCCACGGGTGGAAAGAATTAAGTACACCTTGCCACGGGTGGAAAGAATTAAGTACACCTTGCCACGGGTGGAAAGAATTAAGTACACCTTGCCACGGGTGGAAAGAATTAAGTACACCTTGCCACGGGTGGAAAGAATTAAGTACACCTTGCCACGGGTGGAAAGAATTAAGTACACCTTGCCACGGGTGGAAAGAATTAAGTACACCTTGCCACGGGTGGAAAGAATCAAGTACACCTTGCCACGGGTGGAAAGAATTAAGTACACCTTGCCACAGGTGGAAAGAATTAAGTACACCTTGCCACAGGTGGAAAGTGTAATGACAACTTAATGAGTAGTGATAGGGACTTGTGTTGGTAGATAATGGTACAGTAAAGTCAATCTAATTGGATGTTTGTTGTATCTTATTTTCTTTAGCCATACACTTACATCTAACGACATGCAATCAGTGCCTATCACCACTAACAATATTGTGAGTTCAAATCCCGCTCAGGAGAGGTGTACTTGATACAACATTATGTGATAAAGTTTGTCAGTGATTTGCGGCAGGTCGATGGTTTTCTCCGGCTACTCCGGTTTCCTTCACCAATAAAACTGACCGCCACTATATAGCTGAAATATTGTTGAAAGTGGCGTTGTAGACCATAACCACTCCTGTATGGGTTCACATCAGGCTTCATATTTTCAACCAACCAATCAGCATTGAGCCTACAAAATCTTTAGGTATCAAAACCAAGTACACACCAAGAGCTGTTGTCCATGATTGATCAGTATATTTAAATGTCTTGAATATGATTATACGATCAAAGATAAATGAAGCATTATATGACATGACCCCATTAACAGGATGTTAGTGTATGCCAGTCTATGCATATGTACCAGTACATGTACAGTAGATCTACATGTATTTTACTGCAGATTTATTTAGTTCATGCTAGATCTATGATTTGTATAAATTATATATAATTCTAACATTCTTTCGCTTTGTAGACAAACGAGCGATTTATCGATTGGGTATAATCTCATTAGCACATGCGCCGATGTGTGTAACTGACTTATCAGTAGTAAATGTACATGTTGATGAATTATCGTCTGCTCGAATTTGGGAGCATAAATTGTGTGCGACATTTTCCGCAAACGTAAATATAAATTACCGTCTTCCAATCAAAGAATACTACCGTATTTGTACTCTTAGACATATCTGAATCGAAATAAATCATGGAAGCCAGAATGTGTTTTGAGTTTTAACATGGGTTGGCGGATACAAGTAAATTTTATCCCTCGCCTCTGGCTTGGGATAAAATACTAATATCCACTACTTCCATGATTTATTTCTTAAATATAAATTTAAGGATAAAATTGAATATGACAGCATAAGACAATTTCAGTTTTTGAATAAAGAATAACAATGAGTTGTTGATAAATATGTTTTGGATATAATTTAGTTTATTGATAAATATAATTAACAAAAAAACTCAACATAAGCTATACATATAACATAATGATTTTTGTGAAAGTGACAGAAAACTTTTTTTGCCCTTAGATACTAAATTTTCTGGGAATATTTTTATTCTTGTTGGAATTATTTCTATTGTGGTTGGAATAATTTCTAAAATTCAGTTTACTTTTAAAAACAGACTGTTACAGAATAACTGAATATGACTTCAAAAATATCAGGCAATACCCCATAGTACAAATTATTGGTCAAATGTCTGTGACATTTTAATTTTTTTTTCTCTTCCATTTAGGACTGACTTGTCAGGGAATAAAACCATTTATGTAGATTAATTAGCTAATTAATTTTCCATGATTATTGAGGTACTTGTACTTTGTACATGTATTATCTAGGAATTTTGTCTCCTAGGATTGTATGACTACAGCCTATAATATTTTAGTATCAGAGTTCATACACTGGGAGGTCTACAAAATCATAAACTATATGTTTGTAAATAGAATAGTCAGATAAAGATACTATCAAAATTGTGACTCATCTTAAAATGTAAGCATCATAAATTCATAATAAAAAACAAATGAAATATAGTACTTTATAATAATAAATGTAAGAAACTAAAATTGACAGATTTGTTTTTTGCATGATTGTTTTAGAAGTTATTTTTATATTTAATCCCTACTTAAACTGCTACTTCATATACAGCATTGTGTAAAATGTGGGTCATATAAATTTTTCTTTTCATTTGCTAAAATTTTAATTTATAATTGTAAGCAGAATTATGTGTGAAATACATTAAAAATAGAAAAGTAATTCTCAGCATCATCCTGACAACTCTAGACTTAATATAGTCAATAATTATTAGTCTGTGGAACTGGCATAGCACCTTTTGCGTTCCCAAAATAGTTGATTGGTACTTTTGCATTTCGGAAGTGGAAATAGACATGTTGATCAATAAGGTCACAACAAACAACAGAAGAGGCTTACGCAACATTACTGTCCAATGAAAGTAAGCCATCCTTTATGACAGCTTTCTCCGCAGGAGTTCTACTAAAGTAGAAATCCTGATTGATTGACAATTATCAAAACTACAAAAATTCAAATCAATTATGTCCCAGCTAGAAAGATGTTACAACAGTAACACATGACTAGATAATTATAGCCATTTACTACTGTACATCATTTTTAGTTTTGAGCTGCTGGGATGATTCTAAAAATAAACAATAATGGAAAAAAATATAACTAACCACCACAATACAAACCACTATTCTAGCATACCACAAACTTAAGCTTCCAAAATAAAAACCCCCAGTAATTTCAAGGAAATCTAGGTTCTGGCATGGGGCAGGTACAACTATTAATTGTTATTGTTTTTTTGTAAGAAGACATAAATGTTTGTTTATTCTTTATTTCTCTGTCCTGTGTTTCATATATTCCAGCCACTAGTGGGTTTTACTAGAAAGTAAATGTTTAAATAAGAATTAAGTATGAACATTTTTATAAACTAAACTTTGTTGTATTATTTTAAAGGCTGCACGATGAGATGTACTTGATACAACATTATGCGATAACGTTTGTCAGTGACTTGGGACATGTCGGTTTTCTTCAGTTACTGCGATTTCCTCCACCAATAGAACTGACCACCATGATATAACTATAATATTGTTGAAAGTGGCATTAAACACCATAAACCTATAAACCCTAAAGATTGTACTTGAATTTATTGCAGCAGCTGAAAAGTCCAAAGTACTACCATAGTTTTCATTTTTACTTCATGTCATATTCTTTTATCCAATATATTGGTTACTTAATGCCTCTAGTCTACTTTGTAACTGTAGATCCTTCCATAAAAGTAATAGAAATATTGTGATATTCCTAAAGTTTTAGTTTGAACTTTGACCTTAGTGGTCAATGGTAAAATTTCAGTGCTAATATAATGCAACACATAATGTAAATTTTGATTGAAAACCCACCACAAATCTTCCATTTATCAAAACATATAGCCTTAGATGAACTTTGTTGTCTCTAGCTTAAGAGGTACTTCTCTTTATATGGACATGCATAATAAATAGAAAACTAACTAATTGGTATAAAGTAACTAAATCAAAATGGACACAAATTAAAAGTTTTATTACAACTAAATTTAGTAGGTTATGTGTTCTGAATTAATTACCTTAATTCCCATTTTCCCATCTGCATTTCTAGTAATTTTAACCATGTGAGCTAAAATGCCAAATTTTAGAGAAATAAATTAAATTATCTGAAAGATGGAAAATGTAATAATCCAATCCCGAAGTTTTCAATGAGAAATTTTTGTAAAAATTGAAAAAATATTACTGATTTTCATGTAAAAAAAACAAAAACAAAAAAAGTCTGATGTTCGTTTTGCATGATTTTTTTTACCCCCTCCAAGTTAAATGGTTGGCCCCTGACATATGGTAGAGAATTGAATGAAACTTCAGCTAAGTACTTGTTGTGCAAAACATGTACTAACACTATATTAATGAAAGCAATTCTATGTTTTACAGAATGCCTTGGATGTGTATTGGCTATGATATCTTGTTATCACATAGGTGTGGATGCTGATCAATTAATGATATCTGGTCCATGTTGTTATCTGTCCACTAAGGTAAGGTCAGTATGATCTCTTAAACATTGTAAATATTATTGATAAAATTATTTCTATTTTATTTCTTACTTTTAAATGAGTTAACTTTTTTTTTTTTACTTTAAAAAAAGAATTTGATTCCCAATTTTGGTCTAATTTTGATGTTTTTTGGGCAGTATATTTGTTACATATTCAATGATTTGGATAATCATCTTTTGTTTTGTTTCATAATATATCCAGAATTGTTGCAAAATGTAGTTTTAAATATTCTATGTGGTTTCATGTTGCAATTTTCATTATCTACAAGAATGTTGAATCTATCATTTACTTTTCTTTACATCATACAACACAGATATATTTCACTATCCAGTTCTCAGTATATAGGTTGATGGATTTTATTTTTTAATCTGAGATCCAAGTGTGTTCTCTTTTCTGAAAATGCTTCAACATGTCCAGTATTCTGTGGGCAGTATAGACAATTTAGTATTTATTTCCAGTCATTGTACTAGGGACAAAGTACCAAATCAATACAACTTATATTAAGATCAATTTGAGATTTCTGGTTTTAGAAATGGATTCTTACTAAGACTTGATTAACAACAAACCTGATGATTAGGTCTCTATGCAGAGGTTAATTCTGTCATTTCTCTTTAGAAACATTTTTGTGATGTACACATGTATATGTAGGTTTATGTAGAGTTTAGAATCACTAATGTTTGTTGGATTGATCAGATATGTTCCCCTGTTTGTATATATGACAAAGACTGATGGTCTTTTAATATTGTATTTGAGTTTAGAATCACTATTGTTCGTTTGATTGATAAGATATGTTCCCCTGTTTATATATGACAAAGACTGATGGTCTTTTAATATGGTTTCATAAAATTCAATAATACATGTAAATAGAGTTTTAGATTTAAAGTATTATAAATCCTACATGTAGAGTTCTAGTATGTGTGAACTACTGGCTAGGTGGTACATGAATATTGATGATAATGTAAATACTTCTATAATTATCACTTCTACCAGCAGTGGCGATGATGGAAGATGCTGTCAGTCTGTCTTGTCTGTCTTTACTGTCACACTTTTTGATTTGTATATACATTGTACAAAGATTACTAATGAAGCTATTTATGGTAAAACAAAACTAATACCAATATTCTTTTGGTGATTCCTGTTTTTGTTGTTTTATTAAATGCAGGATTTTTAGAATAGCCCTTTAATGTATGAATAATTGATGTTTTTTTTACATTGAGAGAGTTGTTGTTGTTGAGGCAATTTTCATTTCGATGAGATGATGATGAAGTTTGATTTGTATTAGATCAGGCCAAATAAAAAAATATGTGTGTTTACGGTCACCTGACCGACCCTATTTTTCACCCTTACCTTTTTTATCGATAATTATTCGACCCTAATTTTGGCTAGCGACCCTATCAATTTTTACACAGATTTCGGATAACCATTTTTGTTGTTTAATCAGCAGCAATGTTTTATTTATTCAACCGCTAGCTTTTTGTCGAAATTGAGAGCAAAGAAGGTAGAAAAACTGCGTAACTCGTCATAAAACAGCTTCAACAAATGACGGCTTACCGAAAATTTCGAAAATGAAATATCGGATTCCGGAACCGGGAACGACTATTTCCGGTTTTGCCGATAATAAAAAAAAATAAATAAAAAAAAATAATGTCGACCGACCGACCCTAGATTTTTTTCACATGTGACCGTAAACACACATATTTTTTTATTTGGCCTCAGCATGCTTTGGTTTTTATAGTGCTAGCTGACTAAAACAACAGTCTGCGGGTAGACCTGTCACTCTACTCTGTCACATTATTCTGATTCTGAGCCAACCAGTATTAGCTTTTACTACTTAATGCTGCATGCCTTAGTGAGGAAGCAGTAAATACTAATGTTATAATCTTTGGTTTGACCTTGACAGAGAACCTACAAGGTGAGAACGCTAACCATTATACCACCGATGTCGTTTAATGGTTTATAATGAATATTTACAAGGGTTGTTTATTGTTATTAAAGTGTTTACATGCATATATATTGCTATAAAAACTCCCTTTAAAGTAAAAAACTGTAGAAATTTGTGAATTTCGTTTAATGACAATGTAAATATCTATTTATTAAGCATCAGTAATCTACAGCTGATCACTCTCTTCTTACTCTCCAGTCATCATTAGTAGAGAGTAATCATCAGGAGTAGAGAGTAATCATCAGGATTAGAGAGTAATCATCAGAAGTAGAGAGTAATCATTAGGAGTAGAGAGTAATCATCAGGAGTAGAGAGTAATCATCAGGATTAGAGAGTAATCATCAGGAGTAGAGAGTAATCATCAGAAGTGGAGAGTAATCATCAGGATTAGAGAGTAATCATCAGGAGTAGAGAGTAATCATCATGAGTAGAGAGTAATCATCAGGATTAGAGAGTAATCATCAGGAGTAGAGAGTAATCATCAGGATTAGAGAGTAATCATCATGAGTAGAGAGTAATCATCAGAAGTAGAGAGTAATCATTAGGAGTAGAGAGTAATCATCAGGAGTAGAGAGTAATCATCAGGAGTAGAGAGTAATCATCAGGAGTAGAGAGTAATCATCATGAGTAGAGAGTAATCATCAGGAGTAGAGAGTAATCATCAGAAGTGGAGAGTAATCATCAGGAGTAGAGAGTAATCATCAGGAGTAGAGAGTAATCATCAGGAGTAGAGAGTAATCATCATGAGTAGAGAGTAATCATCAGGAGTAGAGAGTAATCATCAGGATTAGAGAGTAATCATCATGAGTAGAGAGTAATCATCAGGAGTAGAGAGTAATCATCATGAGTAGAGAGTAATCATCATGAGTAGAGAGTAATCATCATGAGTAGAGAGTAATCATCAGGAGTAGAGAGTAATCATCAGGAGTAGAGAGTAATCATCATGAGTAGAGAGTAATCATCAGGAGTAGAGAGTAATCATCAGGAGTAGAGAGTAATCATCAGAAGTGGAGAGTAATCATCAGGAGTAGAGAGTAATCATCAGGAGTAGAGAGTAATCATCATGAGTAGAGAGTAATTGATGGGTGATCAGCTGTGGGCTATCTTTGATGATCTTAAGGCTGATGTACAATTTTTATCAAAATATAGAGAAAACTGCAGAAGTTATTTGAACACCGTTTTAATGAATTTATATGGAATTTTGTTAATATTTCGACACATAAATTATGATGCTAATTTAATTATTTAGAAGAACTGACTTTCAGATCACTTAAATGAACAAATAAGGGAGAGAACTCAAGTAGACATGTGGCTTCTATAAAGTAGAAAATTCATATAACATCAAGTTAGGTTTTAAAACACTATGATAGTTTTATTTATTCTCCAGGTTAAAAGTATGGGTGACATCTTTTTTTACACTTTCTGTCCGATGTGAAATAAGTTAATACACATTTTCCAGATGCTAGTACATGTAGTTGTATACTCAGTTAGAAAATGGCAACAGAGATGGTAGTTTGTATACAATCACTTTATATAAATATTTTTCCCTGGATAAAATTTACACTGAGTTGCTCCTACAACTACTACATTTATCATCAGTTGTTCATTAAGATAATTACAATAATTAGTTTTTAAGGAATGCCTTCCTGTAGGTCTAAATCTTAAGATATAAATCACTTCAGCATGCCAGAACTTCTTATCTATTTATAGAAACAATATTTACCTTTTTAGCTTTTCAATTCATTAGGTCAGGTAAATGAGAAGAAGAAATATCTTGTCTTGCAGCTTTTGATTTGAAATACTTTGTTAAATTTTTGTTCACATTCTTTTGATAATTACTCTTGAAAATTTTGCGTATGGTAGTTTGATTTACAACTACCTGTGCAATCAGTGTCTATCACCAATAAAGTTGTGAGTTTGAAACCTGTTCATGGCAGGGGGGAATTCGATACAACACTATGCATATAAGTTTGTCAGTGACTTGAGTTATATACATGTATATATATATATATATAATAAGGTCGATGGTTTTCTCTGGGTGCTCCGGTTTCTTCTACCAATAAAACTGAAATATTGTTGAAAGCGACGTTAAACACCATAAACCATCGACCACCTTGGTAGTATAATGGATAGTGAGCTTGCATCGAATGAATTAGATCTTGGGTTCAGTCAGATCTAACCAAAGATTATATAGGGCCCGGGTGGCTCAATGAGTTAGGTAGTTGGATTACCTAACAACTCATACAAGCCTATCACCAATACGGCGTGGGTTCGCGCCCGGTTTTGTAAATTACAAAAAAGGGTGCACTCGACTCGCAGCCGCAAGTGATAAAGTTTACCAGTTGCTTGCCCATGGTCGGTGGTTCTCACTGGGTACTCCCGCTTCTTCCACCACGAAAACTGGTTGCCATGATATAGCTGAAATATTGCTGAACGTGGCGTTAAAACACCAACAACAAAAAATCCAATCAACCAAAGATTATAAATGGGGTATATGTTCCTTCTGTGTAGAATTAAGGAGTAAGAGCAAAGAATATTGGGCTCTGAATGGAAATCATTTATCTAAATGGAGCAACTTGTGAACTTTTGTTTCAAGAAGCAAACTATGTATTGTTGTGTTGTTCTTGTGCTAAATGAATATCCATGTCTCATCAAAAAGAAACTTGTTCTCTCCATGATAGAACTGAAAAAATGTTCACTTAACATTAGACAACAATCGCTCACTCAACTGAAAAATTGATTCTTGTGCATATTGATATAAGACTACTATATATATTTTTATCTCGGCTAGTTATAAAGGTCATGTATACTTTTAGACATATAATTTGTCAAAGTGTTAGACTTTGAGACAGCTGGTTGTTAGTATGGTTAGCTAGCTATTTTAAATTAATATAAGGTATAGGTGAAGAGTCTCCTGGAGACCATAGGTTGTAGTATACAATAGAACTTTAAATCAAGAAATTCATGTAAAGGGAGGCTTCCTTTAATTAGTTTTATTGGTAGTAGATGCTTACAAACAATGTCAGTTGTAATCTATTGAGATATCTGTTTAGACATATTGGACCATTGAGGAACATTTGTCAGCATAAAATTGATGGTATTGTAATGAGAAGACAATCCTGTATATTTGTATGTTACTGTTGTACAAATAATTGTTATTCTGAAATCTAAAATGAAATCTTTACATCACATTCTAATTAGACAAATTAAATCACATTTCTCTTTAAATGTAGTAGCTTTACAGAGACTAATGAGAGTAAAACAGAAACATTATATTCCTGTACACAACAACACATGTTTTATGTTGTATTTCTGCAGGTGTTGATGAGATGACAGACAGAAAAAATTAATGACAAAATGGAGGAAGAAGACATCAATTGGAAAGAAAGATGCATGGTTCTAGAAACATCACTTCAGAAATTTAAGGAGCAGGTCACAAAAATCAGGGAAACTTTAGGCTTAAAGGTAAGATTTAGCATTAAGGGAGATTATATAGTTAGGTTTCCAGAATGAAGTTCATTTTTATTTCTAATTAGACAGCTTCTAATGAACAACAATCTGTTAAGAATGATGTTATAGATACATTACAAGGCAAAATATTCTAAACCAGTCAACTGTTTTTTTCTTTTTTAATCTGAGCATCAGTACTGATTCATGATAAGTACAAAAACATTTGTTTAATTATAAAGTCATTTTGTTGTATAAGAGCTAGCCTTGAAATTATTTATAAGAAGTTTGGCTGATTAAGACTATTTATAAGAAAGTCGGTTACCTGTAATTACATCTTTTGTTTAAGTCTATGGAGAAATGTTTAAATACCTCTGAAGATTGTTTATATCATACATAGATACAATAGATTTCTGTCTTCTAATTATAACAGTATAAATGCACTAGAAATTCATGTTTTGGGTGAAATTGCCAGTCTTTTAATGTCTGTGAGATAACTACTTGGAGGCATATTTTTATAAAGCTATAGTATTTGAAATTCAACAAGTTACTTTAGAACCTATAGCATCTGAAGAGAATAATGTCCTAGTTGAAAAGTGATTTACTGAGCAGGTCAAAGATATTACCAAAATCTACTTGATGGAAGAAAACTATCAGAAAGGACTAGACCTCATTATGACATATGAGGATACTGGTATCTTCTCTGAAGATGATAATGATGTTGTCTATACTAATAGAGTACAACACAGAGTATTTATCTGTCTGTTGATACTGAAATAACCTCAATGAGATCAAAAGAAAAATGGATAAATTACAGATAAAGCAATATATCCCTCAATTACTCAAAAGGATTTCTAATACACTTGTAATATATAAATACACTAGAATACTGTATACAATGTAGGTCTTTTCTGAGGAATGATATGTGTCGTACACGCACAGTTATTTCATTTATAGTGGTCGTGATTGTATGGTAGTTGGATTTAGAACTACCTATGCAATCAGTGCCCATCACCACTAAAGTTGTGAGTTTGAATCCCGCTCATGCCATGGTGAGATGTACTGGATACAACATTATGAGATAAAGTTTATCAGTGACTTGCGGGAGGTCATTGGTTTTCTTCAGTTACTCTGGTTTCCTCCACCAATAAAACTAACTGCCATGATAACTGAAATATTGTTGAAAGTGGCATTAAACACCATAATCCTAACCCTATTTTAAGGTAAATATAAAGAAAATCTGTTTAAACAGTAATATTCAATATGAAAGCTATGACATTACAGAGCTTTCTGACTTCTTGTTCTGTAAACAATTTAACATCAATAATAAGATGAATTGACTGTTGATAACAATGATAGTCACATGACACTTAAGGATCAGTTTGTCTGAGCCATCATCAACATGGTAACTTATCTCTTTGATAACAAATATGCCTACAGTTTAAATCAAATTATTTTCTACTTTACAACCATGTCAGTTGATTCTGTTCACAATAACAACATACAAATGATTGAAAAAAATCAGGAAAGTAAATGTATGATAAATGAAACATCATAAAAGGTCATTCAAAATTAATTTCTACCATAATAATAGTAATAATAATAATAAAAATAATAAAAGTTTATTATCACAAATGATTACGAAGCTTACATGCACATTTCCAACACATTCATAAACATATGGAGCTTAATATAGGTTTATACACAAACCTAAGTTGAGAAAATACAGTTCCCATCAGAAGTTTAAAGGAGGTGTTATATCATGTTTTTCAGTTATGTAAGGAGTCTTTATAAGGATGTTTTACTTGTATACATGTATTTATGATAAATTCCTGACTGGAAGGGTCCTTGGTTGGACATATTTTAAGAGTTGTGTCCAATAGACCTGCCACCTTCAAGGATAACACCATAACAAAAAATATAAATTTCTTAAAATAACCATTACTTCTTCATTTTATATTGGAATGAGCTAAAATTTAAATAGTAGGTACACAGAAATGAGTTGTTTTACATATATTCTGTGTTCTTCTGTAAAATGTGTAATTTTGATGATTTTTTAGCTAATATGCAAATTAAGCCTAATAGTAATTTGATCAAAATTTAACATACATGTATGCTACCATTTGCAGTACAATAAATTTTCTTTCTCAGCTTAGTGATACAGGCTCATGTGAGTCTATCATGTTAACCTCTAGTATTCAAAATTGTCAGTGTGACATACATTTCTTCTCTGTAACTTATTGAAACTATTGAATTGAAAAATGCCAACTTTACCTTCTGTTGAGATATAAATAGAATACAAAGTTTATTTATAGATAACAACATGAGGCTGATTGCCCTTGTTACCTCATTAAAAGTTCAAAGAATTTGATATTAAAACCATATTTCTTTTTTCTGCCAAGAGAACATTTTACATTGGAATGCCAGATAAATAGGTGACAATTGTGTGATTCATAGCCTGATTGAAAGCTTATGTGAAAACTACTTAAATTGTTGTTTATACATACTCCCTATGTAGTTAATTGTTCTTCATCAAGCCATGTAACACATGAAATGCCTACTTTTTGGAATACTTCCAGAAATTAGGGTAAAAAATCGTGGGAAAATGTTTCTGCAATGCACCAGGGGTTAAGATGCACAATTTAAACAGAAGTAGTTGATAAGAGATTTTATTTTCATATTGATAATATGTTGAATTTAGATATGTTTTTACTATGAGAATCAATTAGCAGGATTTACAAATAAAACTGTTTTTCAGACACATTTTTTTTTACCAAAAATTAAATTTGTGAAGCCTTTGTGTTTATTCAAGGAATTTGACTATATTTATCATTGAATGATTCATTGATGTGTTTCTCTTGTTACATTTTAATCATGTTCAAATAAAATGTCATTGTGGCTGCCATGACCTACATCTTCGTTACATTTTAATCATGTTCAAATAAAATTTCATTGTGGCTGCCATGACCTACATCTTTGTTACATTTTAATCATGTTCAAATAAAATTTCATTGTGGCTGCCATGACCTTACATCTTTGTTACATTTTAATCATGTTCAAATAAAATTTCATTGTGGCTGCCATGACCTTACATCTTTGTTACATTTTAATCATGTTCAAATAAAATTTCATTGTGGCTGCCATGACCTTACATCTTTGAAACATGTTACCAAAAATAGCAATCTAATTAAAATTAGATATTTGCTGTTTTTGATTGTTGTTTTTTGTGTGTGGCTTTTTGGCAATACACAAACAACTAACAACATCTCATATGAGGTCATGTCAGGTAACCTTTCATTACTAACAACTAACAACATCTCATATGAGGTCATGTCAGGTAACCTTTCATTACTAACAACATCTCATATGAGGTCATGTCAGGTAACCTTTCATTACTAACAACTAACAACATCTCATATGAGGTCATGTCAGGTAACCTTTCATTACTAACAACTAACAACATCTCATATGAGGTCATGTCAGGTAACCTTTCATTTATCTTTTACTAGTGTCTAAGTTAAAGGAATTTGTTTATGCCAGCATATAGCTAATGTTGGTGTTAACGTTAAACACTAATCAATCAATTAATCGATCATCATTTACTGTTACATCAAAGGAAAGTAGTAAAATATATTGACCATTGGACAACAGCTATCAGTGTGTGGTTGGTTTTAGTGCCTCAAAATTTGAAAGCTTGTCCATGATTGATTCGTTTCAAATGTGACTCTTGACATCACTTCATATGGGATATCATTAGATGTATGTGTATAGCCAAAAAAAATAAATAGAATAAAATAAAATAAGATCCAACTAGCATTTATTTTTGATTAGATTGCAAGAATAGTTGAAGTAAATTAAGTATATTGTATATTGAATTCATCTGTGCAGAAAGTTTGTCTGATGACTTTTAGTCAGTTTGTCTGACAGCATCATAAAGACATTGGTTTTCTGGCAATGACAGTGCTAACAATTGCTATTTAGTTTGTTTATATAGTAACAATACAAAACAGCTGAGGTGTACTTGATACAACTTTATGTGATCAAATTTATCAGCAACTTTCCCTAGGTCAGTGTTTTTCTCAAAGTACTTCAGATTCCTCCACCAATAAAACTGAGTGTAATGGTGTAGCTAAAATATTGATGAAAATGGTCCATTATACACTAGTAACACCCGTGGGTCATGCAGAAACATGCGAAACGTCTTTGTACATTCTCATTTGATTATCTTTATTTAAGACTTAGGTTATATGAACTTTGAAAATGTCATACCATACATGTTACTTCAATTAAAATCAATAAAGTAGACAAAGTGGGGGTATATTCTATATATAAACTACTTAGATTCATGTCAGACAAATATTTAGTCAGTATTTCCTTTGATAAACAAAACCCTAACACTATCAATCTATTGTTTCATTTGATACATTAAAGACTAAGTGGCTTTATCATCATCAATAGTCTTACCACATTAATATCATCAATCAACTCAATTGCTCCCCAGATTAAATGTATTGACCAAACCGAAAAAAACTCTTTTGTAACTCAATGAAAAAGCTATAAATTTTCTAGTAAGTAAGAGTTTGATTAACTGCATTGTATTTTTTCATCAATATTTTTTGTTTTATGTGATGTTCAGAATGCATACTGTAGTATAAAGCCATTAATTTAAAGGCATGGTAATTAACAAAGTGTTTCTTTGTCCATTTTGAAATACCCTACTCTAGCTTAAATTTGACAAATAGTTTGACTTGCCTACATGTTGGAGCTGAAGTTATTGACCTTGTGTTTACCTCCATGTTCCCCTGGGAACCAGTTTTGATCAACAGTAGATACTGTGCAATAAAACAGGAGGCTTCAACAATTTGTTTACTTAATGGTACATGTATTTGAATTTAATCTAATAGAAAGGTTTTTTATGAAATTTGTTGTCGTAGTTACTAGTACAAATGTGATATTCATAAACAAAATAAATAATAACTGAGATTTGTAGGATTGTAACAGTCATAGAGATTAGATTAGGAAAACCAGACTTTTTTTTCAATTTATTTTTCGTTCCTTTTGTCATATAGATGGCTATCTTATTTAAATGCTCTCTGTATAGAATGCAATTCGTCAGTCCGATTTGTGTGATGTTATTTTATTTTAATAATATTTGTGTAAGGATTTTTTTTTCATATTCAGTATCAATGTAAAATTGATAATTATTAT
The DNA here is from genome assembly GCA_963680875.1 of Bathymodiolus brooksi. Lineage (NCBI taxonomy): Eukaryota > Metazoa > Mollusca > Bivalvia > Mytilida > Modiolidae > Bathymodiolus > Bathymodiolus brooksi. The sequence continues at coordinate 30,135,236 of OY804576.1, read as the reverse complement.
GTAGTTTTAATGCATAACAGGTGCCATGTATGGAGCAGGTTAAATGGTCCTTTTGCTCATTCCCTATTTGTTTTTGAAATTGTATGTTTTTATGCAGTTTTTTATAAGAGTTTTTTCCCTTACGGCAGGCAAGATGGTACCATTTCTATCAGAGCAAAGAAAAGTACAAAGAATTTGAGTATCTTATAATTTTTAGATACATGTATTTGAACATTGTAAAAACTGTGGATAATTTGATAGCAAATGGAAAATTCACAAGTTGTGACAATATTACAATTTTTTGCAAGTTATGCGAAAAGTATGTTATTTTCGTTGAACTTTACATCAAATGAAACTTGTTTTGAACCTGTTTGAAAGGGAAGTAACTCCTGTAAATATGTAAATACATACTTTTTATACCCCCCGCAACGAAGTTGTAGGGGGGTATACTGGTTTCACCATGTCCGTCTGTCTGTCCGTCTGTAGACAAATCCTATGTCGTACGATAACTTGAGTTGTGTTTCTTAGAATCTTTTAAAATTTTATCAGCTGTTTACTGGTGAAGAGAGGAGGATCCCTTTCTTTTTTGACGATTTTCACTTTTGCCGTTCCAGAGTTATTGGACTTGATATGACGGAAAATAGGATTTTTACCCTATGTCGTATGATAACTTGAGTAGTGTTTCTCAGAATGTTTTGAAATTTTATCAGCAGCTTACCGGTGAAGAGAGGAGGGTCCCTTTCATTTTTGGTCGGAACAATCAGTAATGTTTTGGTTATGTAAATAGGTTTTACAGATGTGGGGAGCGGGGGGTATATCTTAGTGAGCTGTGCTCACAGTAATACTAGTTTTGATTTTAGAATCAAACTAGAAATGGGCAAAATCTATTGATAATAATGTAGTTATTATACACAACAGGTGCCATGTATGGAGAAGGATCATTTTGAAGTACAAATATAGCTGATTTCGCTTCTGTTTTTTATGGAAGTTTGTGTTGTCTTGAATTGATGTTATTTTTTTTCTATCAGGATTGTGATTTTATTTTGTACTGTTCTCTCTAACTGGTATTTGACCTCTTTAGAGAAAACAGTCGAAGCTTTAATCAAATTGTTCATTCTTTCCAAATGTAGCTATAATTTTATTTGTATCAACTTTTGTCTTTTATAGTAAGATTAGTTTTAAGAAAAGTCAATACCCATTCCTTCACCATTAAGAGTATTAGATGTTGTTTGTGTCTTTAATGTATTTAGATACAGTATTAGAGTGATGATGAAGGTTTTCATTCATTAAGTAACTTGTCTTAGAAACACTACAAATCTTTAATGATCATCTCCTGAAATGTTTTCAGACCTTATACTGAATTTTCAGGTGAAAGATCTGGAAGGAAAAAAGATGGAAGCAGAAAATGAGGCAAAAACTGCAGCAGAAAAGGTAAGAACCAATTCATAGAAGTTAGGAACCAACTCATAAGGGTAAGAACAAATTTTAAAAATGTAAAAAAGAATCGATTAAAAAATGTAAGAACCAATCCAGTAAAGGTCAGAAACAATCCAGAAAAGGTAAAAAGCAATTAAAAAATGTAATTCAGAACATGTAAGAACCAATACAGAAAAGATAAGAACCAATTAAAAAATGTAATAACCAATTCAGAAAATGTAAGAACCAATTCAGAAAATATAAGAACCAATTCAGAAAGAGTAAGAACCAATTCAGAAAATATAAGAACCAATTCAGAAAATGTAAGAACCAATTCAGAAAATGTAAGAACCAATTCAGAAAATGTAGGAACCAATTCAGAAAGAGTAAGAACCAATTCAGAAAATGTAAGAACCAATTCAGAAATGTAAGAACCACTTCAGAAAGAGTAAGAACCAATTCAGAAAATGTAAGAACCAATTCAGAAAGAGTAAGAACCAATTCAGAAAATGTAAGAACCAATTCAGAAAGAGGAAGAACCAATTCAGAAAATGTAAGAACCAATTCATCAAAGGTAAAAACCAATATTTTGTGATAATCATTTTGTCTAAATGTAGTAACTGTAACATGGATTATTTTTTTATTAACTGTATCTAACCTTAAATACACTTTTATCAAACCTGGACAGAGGTCTCTGTATAAAAAAAATCATAACAATAAATAATACTAATTTGATAAACTGGTCCTTCCTCCCAATTAATATTCCTTCCCCAGTATCTCTTTCCCGTTCCTCTTTCCAGTCCACTGTCCCTAGTTCTCTCAGTCTCTTCTAACAGTTTCTCCTCCTTCAAGTCATCACTTCCGATCTTTCTTCTCCAGCAACTCATCAATGTCTCCTTCCAGTCCCTCCCCTGACTCTCTCAGTCTCTTCTAACAGTTTCTCCTCCTTCAAGTCATCACTCCTGGTCTTTCTTCCCCAGCAACTCATCAATGTCTCCTTCCAGTCCCTCCCCTGACTCTCTCAGTCTCTTCTAACAGTTTCTCCTCCTTCAAGTCATCACTCCTGGTCTTTCTTCCCCAGCAACTCATCAATGTCTCCTTCCAGTCCCTCCCCTGACTCTCTCAGTCTCTTCTAACAGTTTCTCCTCCTTCAAGTCATCACTCCGGTCTTTCTTTCCCAGCATCTCATCAATGTCTCCTTCCAGTCCCTCCCCTGACTCTCTCAGTCTCATCTAACAGTTTCTCCTCCTTCAAGTCATCACTCCTGGTCTTTCTTCCCCAGCAACTCATCAATGTCTCCTTCCAGTCCCTCCCCTGACTCTCTCAGTCTCTTCTAACAGTTTCTCCTCCTTCAAGTCATCACTCCCAGTCTTTCTTCCCCAGCAACTCATCAATGTCTCCTTCCAGTCCCTCCCCTGACTCTCTCAGTCTCTTCTAACAGTTTCTCCTCCTTCAAGTCATCACTTCCGATCTTTCTTCTCCAGCAACTCATCAATGTCTCCTTCCAGTCCCTCCCCTGACTCTCTCAGTCTCTTTTAACAGTTTCTCCTCCTTCAAGTCATCACTCACGGTCTTTCTTCCCCAGCAACTCATCAATGTCTCCTTCCAGTCCCTCCCCTGACTCTCTCAATCTCATCTAACAGTTTCTCCTCCTTCAAGTCATCACTCCTGGTCTTTCTTCCCCAGCAATTCATCAATGTCTCCTGCCAGTCCCTCCCCTGACTCTCTCAGTCTCATCTAACAATTTCTCTTCCTTTAAGTCATCACTTCAGATCTTTCTTTCCCAGCATCTCATCAATGTCTCCTTCCAGTCCCTCCCCTGACTCTCTCAGTCTCTTCTAACAGTTTCTCCTCCTTCAAGTCATCACTCCCAGTCTTTCTTCCCCAGCAACTCATCAATGTCTCCTTCCAGTCCCTCCCCTGACTCTCTCAGTCTCATCTAACAGTTTCTCCTCCTTCAAGTCATCACTTCCGATCTTTCTTCTCCAGCAACTCATCAATGTCTCCTTCCAGTCCCTCCCCTGACTCTCTGTCTCTTTTAACAGTTTCTCCTCCTTCAAGTCATCACTCACAGTCTTTCTTCCCCAGCAACTCATCAATGTCTCCTTCCAGTCCCTCCCCTGACTCTCTCAATCTCTTCTAACAGTTTCTCCTCCTTCAAGTCATCACTTCCGATCTTTCTTCTCCAGCAACTCATCAATGTCTCCTTCCAGTCCCTCCCCTGACTCTCTCAGTCTCTTCTAACAGTTTCTCCTACTTCAAGTCATCACTCCTGGTCTTTCTTCCCCAGCAACTCATCAATGTCTCCTTCCAGTCCCTCCCCTGACTCTCTCAGTCTCTTCTAACAGTTTCTCCTCCTTCAAGTCATCACTCCTGGTCTTTCTTCCCCAGCAACTCATCAATGTCTCCTTCCAGTCCCTCCCCTGACTCTCTCAGTCTCTTCTAACAGTTTCTCCTCCTTCAAGTCATCACTCCGGTCTTTCTTTCCCAGCATCTCATCAATGTCTCCTTCCAGTCCCTCCCCTGACTCTCTCAGTCTCATCTAACAGTTTCTCCTCCTTCAAGTCATCACTCCTGGTCTTTCTTCTCCAGCAACTCATCAATGTCTCCTTCCAGTCCCTCCCCTGACTCTCTCAGTCTCTTCTAACAGTTTCTCCTCCTTCAAGTCATCACTCTGGTCTTTCTTCCCCAGCAACTCATCAATGTCTCCTTCCAATTCCTCCCCTGACTCTCTCAGTCTCTTCTAACAGTTTCTCCACCTTCAAGTCATCACTTCCGATCTTTCTTCCCCAGCAACTCATCAATGTCTCCTTCCAGTCCCTCCCCTGACTCTCTCAATCTCTTCTAACAGTTTCTCCTCCTTCAAGTCATCACTTCCGATCTTTCTTCTCCAGCAACTCATCAATGTCTCCTTCCAGTCCCTCCCCTGACTCTCTCAGTCTCTTCTAACAGTTTCTCCTCCTTCAAGTCATCACTTACAGTCTTTCTTCCCCAGCAACTCATCAATGTCTCCTTCCAGTCCCTCCCCTGACTCTCTCAGTCTCTTCTAACAGTTTCTCCTGCTTCAAGTCATCACTTACGGTCTTTCTTTCCCAGCAACTCATCAATGTCTCCTTCCAGTCCCTTCCCTGACTCTCTCAGTCTCTTCCAACAGTTTCTCCTCCTTCAAGTCATCACTCCGTTCTTTCTTCCCCAGCAACTCATCAATGTCTCCTTCCAGTCCCTCCCATGACTCTCTCAGTCTCATCTAACAGTTTCTCCTACTTCAAGTCATCACTCACGGTCTTTCTTCCCCAGCAACTCATCAATGTCTCCTTCCAGTCCCTCCCCTGACTCTCTCAGTCTCTTCTAACAGTTTCTCCTTCAAGTCATCACTTCCGATCTTTCTTCTCCAGCAACTCATCAATGTCTCCTTCAAGTCATCACTCCGGTCTTTCTTCCCCAGCATCTCATCAATGTCTCCTTCCAGTCCCTCCCCTGACTCTCTCCGTCTCATCTAACAGTTTCTCCTCCTTCAAGTCATCACTTCTGATCTTTCTTCTCCAGCAACTCATCAATGTCTCCTTCCAGTCCCTCCCCTGACTCTCTCAGTCTCATCTTACAGTTTCTCCTCCTTCAAGTCATCACTTCCGATCTTTCTTCCCCAGCAACTCATCAATGTCTCCTTCCAGTCCCTCCCCTGACTCTCTCAGTCTCATCTAACAGTTTCTCCTGCTTCAAGTCATCACTCCCGGTCTTTCTTCCCCAGCAACTCATCAATGTCTCCTTCCAGTCCCTCCCCTGACTCTCTCAGTCTCATCTAACAGTTTCTCCTGCTTCAAGTCATCACTCACGGTCTTTCTTCCCCAGCAACTCATCAATGTCTCCTTCCAGTCCCTCCCCTGACTCTCTCAATCTCTTCTAACAGTTTCTCCTCCTTCAAGTCATCGCTCCCGGTCTTTCTTCTCCAGCAACTCATCAATGTCTCCTTCCAGTCCCTCCTCTGACTCTCTCAGTCTCTTTTAACAGTTTCTCCTCCCTTCAAGTCATCACTCACGGTCTTTCTTCCCCAGCAACTCATCAATGTCTCCTTCCAGTCCCTCCCCTGACTCTCTCAGTCTCTTCTAACAGTTTCTCCTCCTTCAAGTCATCACTCCTGGTCTTTCTTCCCCAGCAACTCATCAATGTCTCCTTCCAGTCCCTCCCCTGACTCTCTCAGTCTCTTCTAACAGTTTCTCCTCCTTCAAGTCATCACTCCGGTCTTTCTTTCCCAGCATCTCATCAATGTCTCCTTCCAGTCCCTCCCCTGACTCTCTCAGTCTCATCTAACAGTTTCTCCTCCTTCAAGTCATCACTCCTGGTCTTTCTTCTCCAGCAACTCATCAATGTCTCCTTCCAGTCTCTTCTAACAGTTTCTCCTCCTTCAAGTCATCACTCTGGTCTTTCTTCCCCAGCAACTCATCAATGTCTCCTTCCAGTCCCTCCCCTGACTCTCTCAGTCTCTTCTAACAGTTTCTCCACCTTCAAGTCATCACTTCCGATCTTTCTTCCCCAGCAACTCATCAATGTCTCCTTCCAGTCCCTCCCCTGACTCTCTCAGTCTCTTCTAACAGTTTCTCCTGCTTCAAGTCATCACTCACGGTCTTTCTTCCCCAGCAACTCATCAATGTCTCCTTCCAGTCCCTCCCCTGACTCTCTCAATCTCTTCTAACAGTTTCTCCTCCTTCAAGTCATCGCTCCCGGTCTTTCTTCTCCAGCAACTCATCAATGTCTCCTTCCAGTCCCTCCCCTGACTCTCTCAGTCTCTTTTAACAGTTTCTCCTCCTTCAAGTCATCACTCACGGTCTTTCTTCCCCAGCAACTCATCAATGTCTCCTTCCAGTCCCTCCCCTGACTCTCTCAATCTCTTCTAACAGTTTCTCCTCCTTCAAGTCATCACTTCCGATCTTTCTTCTCCAGCAACTCATCAATGTCTCCTTCCAGTCCCTCCCCTGACTCTCTCAGTCTCTTCTAACAGTTTCTCCTACTTCAAGTCATCACTCCTGGTCTTTCTTCCCCAGCAACTCATCAATGTCTCCTTCCAGTCCCTCCCCTGACTCTCTCAGTCTCTTCTAACAGTTTCTCCTGCTTCAAGTCATCACTTACGGTCTTTCTTTCCCAGCAACTCATCAATGTCTCCTTCCAGTCCCTTCCCTGACTCTCTCAGTCTCTTCCAACAGTTTCTCCTCCTTCAAGTCATCACTCCGTTCTTTCTTCCCCAGCAACTCATCAATGTCTCCTTCCAGTCCCTCCCCTGACTCTCTCAGTCTCTTCTAACAGTTTCTCCTCCTTCAAGTCATCACTTCCGATCGTTCTTCTCCAGCAACTCATCAATGTCTCCTTCCAGTCCCTCCCATGACTCTCTCAGTCTCATCTAACAGTTTCTCCTACTTCAAGTCATCACTCACGGTCTTTCTTCCCCAGCAACTCATCAATGTCTCCTTCCAGTCCCTCCCCTGACTCTCTCAGTCTCTTCTAACAGTTTCTCCTTCAAGTCATCACTTCCGATCTTTCTTCTCCAGCAACTCATCAATGTCTCCTTCAAGTCATCACTCCGGTCTTTCTTCCCCAGCATCTCATCAATGTCTCCTTCCAGTCCCTCCCCTGACTCTCTCCGTCTCATCTAACAGTTTCTCCTCCTTCAAGTCATCACTTCTGATCTTTCTTCTCCAGCAACTCATCAATGTCTCCTTCCAGTCCCTCCCCTGACTCTCTCAGTCTCATCTAACAGTTTCTCCTCCTTCAAGTCATCACTTCCGATCTTTCTTCCCCAGCAACTCATCAATGTCTCCTTCCAGTCCCTCCCCTGACTCTCTCAGTCTCATCTAACAGTTTCTCCTGCTTCAAGTCATCACTCCCGGTCTTTCTTCCCCAGCAACTCATCAATGTCTCCTTCCAGTCCCTCCCCTGACTCTCTCAGTCTCATCTAACAGTTTCTCCTGCTTCAAGTCATCACTCACGGTCTTTCTTCCCCAGCAACTCATCAATGTCTCCTTCCAGTCCCTCCCCTGACTCTCTCAGTCTCTTCTAACAGTTTCTCCTCCTTCAAGTCATCACTTCTGATCTTTCTTCCCCAGCAACTCATCAATGTCTCCTTCCAGTCCCTCCCCTGACTCTCTCAGTCTCTTCTAACAGTTTCTCCTGCTTCAAGTCATCACTCACGGTCTTTCTTCTCCAGCAACTCATCAATGTCTCCTTCCAGTCCCTCCCCTGACTCTCTCAGTCTCTTCTAACAGTTTCTCCTCCTTCAAGTCATCACTTCCGATCTTTTTTCCCCAGCAACTCATCAATGTCTCCTTCCAGTCCCTCCCCTGACTCTCTCAGTCTCTTCTAACAGTTTCTCCTCCTTCAAGTCATCACTTCTGATCTTTCTTCCCCAGCAACTCATCAATGTCTCCTTCCAGTCCCTCCCCGGACTCTCTCAGTCTCTTCTAACAGTTTCTCCTCCTTCAAGTCATCACTCACGGTCTTTCTTCCCCAGCAACTCATCAATGTCTCCTTCCAGTCCCTCCCCTGACTCTCTCAGTCTCTTCTAACAGTTTCTCCTCCTTCAAGTCATCACTTCTGATCTTTCTTCCCCAGCAACTCATCAATGTCTCCTTCCAGTCCCTCCCCTGACTCTCTCAGTCTCTTCTAACAGTTTCTCCTGCTTCAAGTCATCACTCACGGTCTTTCTTCTCCAGCAACTCATCAATGTCTCCTTCCAGTCCCTCCCCTGACTCTCTCAGTCTCTTCTAACAGTTTCTCCTCCTTCAAGTCATCACTTCCGATCTTTTTTCCCCAGCAACTCATCAATGTCTCCTTCCAGTCCCTCCCCTGACTCTCTCAGTCTCTTCTAACAGTTTCTCCTCCTTCAAGTCATCACTTCTGATCTTTCTTCCCCAGCAACTCATCAATGTCTCCTTCCAGTCCCTCCCCGGACTCTCTCAGTCTCTTCTAACAGTTTCTCCTCCTTCCAGTCATCACTCACGGTCTTTCTTCCCCAGCAACTCATCAATGTCTCCTTCCAGTCCCCCCCCCCCCCCCCCCCCCTGACTCTCTCAGTCTCATCTAACAGTTTCTGCTCCTTCGAGTCATTATTCCCTGTCTCCCTTCACTTGTAACTCCCCAATATCTCCTTCCAGTTCCTTCCCCCTAATTCGTCTTCTGCAACCCACTTCTTCTAATATGTACTTTTAATGTATTGATTTATTTACAAAATTGTAATTTAGTATACATGTAATTAAAAAAACAGAGTTGTTTAATGGTTGACCTGTACTTAGAACCCTTTAATTCTAGAACAATATACAATTGTTAATGGTAATCTAGGGAGGTATAACTACAAAGTAAGATGTCTTTATAAGATCACAACAAATATGCAGTATTATATGCACAAATATGTCATCTTTAACCTTAAGTCTCCCAAGTGTAAACATTCAAGTCTTTGTTTAATTCATAAATTTTAGTCTGATCTGTTCATTCATTAATTACATTTTTTTTCGTTGAATGGATATTATGTAATTTTATGATATTTTAGTATATGATTGTATTGGGTATTATTTATCATAAATATTACACATCACCAAGGTATCGTTTTACATTAGTCCTCTGACGTTCGTTATGTGGTGTTTGGATGATAATAGAAATGTTTAGTCCAGCAGATAGGAGTGCTTTCTTCTATAGAATTAATAAGGTAATAAGTTTATATTGTATCCTAGATAAATAGTTTGAAAAAAAGCAATTGAATTTATTTGCAATTTTTTTCAACCATTTAAAATTTATTTTTTAAACCAATTATTTATTTTGGTCTAACAATTAACCAAGATTTAAAGTGGAAAAGCCATGTAAATATTATCTACGAGAAAGCCAATAAAATGCTTGGCTACCCTGTGTCGAAATCTTAACTTTAGTTCAACCACCATAAAGGAACAAACCTATAATTATCTTATTAGACTGACCCCCACAATATAGCTGAAATATTGTTAAAAGTGGCATTTAACACCACGCCCCCCTCACCCAGTCCTTTAATTAGAGTGTCACTTGAGTATGTTTGTTCTGCCTTGAACCCCTACAATAAAGGCGAAATTGATCAACACGAAATGGTCCAACGCAGACAGCAAACAGACAACATAAACACATCTAGTGTTGGTGAAATGTTACAACACTTGAACTAGTGCAGTCATGAAGACTGGTGTAAAGATGCTCAACTTCTCATGATATATAAAATAGAAAATGACAGTGTAACTATTACTAAGAAGACAGAATTAAGATTGAGACAATCACAGAACATACACTCCTTATCTCTTATTATCACTCCTTGTAAGACTCAACGAAGACAAGAATGATTTTTCTTTGTTCGATATCTAACGGGAACCCACTGCCACAGTCCATAGTTACAAGTCGCTCGGTTTAAGCATTCAAGACTTCAGCCTCATCTATGAAATACTAATTCATTAAACATGTTTAATAATTTTAGCCTTTTTCAATCATCATTATTTGGAAGAAAAATTAGAAATCCTTTTTTGGTTATTTTTTTTTGTAATTGCATCTATTTCAGTTCATATACCTGTATGTTTGTTATAACTTGGTCAATATTTGTTCATTTGTTATTGCAAAGAATACCCAGAGGTTATATAAAAAGTATTGAATGTGAGATTAAGTTTGGATTTCAACTCATCAAAAACAGAATTAATTGCTTGAGAACAAATTTCCATGATAACGTTGATGTCAGATGTCTCATTACTATGAAGGTTATTATTCCTAATTGTTTTTGTTTTCTTTCTGTTTATACTGTCTTCTAATCTATTTCTTCATCTGTAATCTTTCTATCCTCTCTACTATCAATACCATATTTGTTGATGGAGGAAGGAATGGGGTTGGATCTTTATTTAGAACTAGAAGCTGGGAAATAATCCTTTATTTGTCAGGAATTCAAGATATATGCCTAAGGACCCACGAGTTCAAATTTTTCAGGCACAATGATATTGACACAGTGAACATAGCAAGTCAGACCAAATTAGACAAAATTAAAAGAATATTGTCGTACAGTCAAGCATACTTTAGTGGCCACCTCTATTTAGCAATAACTTGTATTATGTGTCCATAATTTTTATTTCTCATCACAGTCCATTTCATATTAATTATACCTGTATTTAGCGACCACCCGTCTTATGTAACCCTATTTCAATGTTCGCTTGGAAGGTCACATAAGACAGGTTTGACTTTAAAATCAAGCTCTACTACTCCAGATTAAGGCTATACAGACAATACATTTAGAAGATTTCATTAGGGTAATTAACCATTTGAAGAAGTAATGTCAATTATATTTCTCTCAAATGATGAAGTAATTTTTCTCATTGCTATTATTCTGTTGAATATTTTTTTAAAGAATCAATACATGAAAACAATTCTGTAAGAAAGTGATATCTTATATATTGATGAAATTTGATGATGTAAAATGTATCATACACACAATAATTTTATGACACGTTATTTATCTTTCTCAGGTCTACACTTGTATTTTAAATATTGCTAATGATATTCATACCTTATATTATATCATATTTTTTTAAAATTTGCATTATTGACAAAGGTAATACTGTAGTAATCCCACTAACACCTGTCAGAAGAAACTATAAATTGATATCACCTGTCATAGTAAATTATACCTCACATCATGATATAAATATTAAAAAAAATCAACAAAATTATGTAATATTGCCAAAAGTTTAACATTATACCCATATTTGTTTATCAAGCCTCCCACGTCTGTTATTTAATTACTGAAGTAAATCTTGTTTTTGGTCCTTCTGTTTGTCTATGAAACAACAATGATCAACTTATTTTGACCACCCAGTTAATGCTTTCTTCTTCTTTCAAAGATTGTTCCTACATTGATAATACTGGTCATTTTGCTACTTAAACAAATATTTTACATCTCTGAAGAGAGATTACCACCTTTTCTGAGTTGCTACAATGAAACAACATTAAACAAACCTCTTTTGAGAGGTCACCTGTCTTAAGAGATCACATGCTGTTACATGAAGTAGTTGTCTCTCAAAACAGGTTTTACGGTACACAGAATAATGGATTTGCAAAAGCAGCATTAGCATTTCAATAAAACTTCAAACAATTGATTTCACCAATGACATTATCAATGTCTTTAATATTTACTACATCTGAGTTCCTCATGTCATACTGATGTTAAAAACAAAGGGACAAGGCTGGTCTGAGATTTCCTTTTTAGCTCACCTGGCCAAAGGCCATGTGAGCTTTTGCCATCACTTTGCGTCGGCCGTCATCTGTCCGTCGTACGTCATAAACTTTCACATTTAAATCGTTTCCTCTGAAACCGCTGAGCCAAATTAAACCAAACCTGCCAGGGATGGTCCCTGGGTGGGTCCCTTTCAAAATTGTGTCCGACAGCCCTGCCCTCCATTCAAGATGGCTGCTGTTACTAAAAATAGAAATTTCTTCAATTGTCCATTGCTGCTTTAGTACAAGTCAAAATGAGCTCAAATTTAAACTGCAGCTACATGGCAAGGAGTAGTTAAAAATATATTCCGTTTTTTTTTGTGAAATTTTTCTTTCAGCCGATTTATACCGATTATGCAAATTAGGCATATTTTGATAAAAGATCACATTTAAATCTTTTTCTCTGAAACTGCTGAACCAAATTACACCAAACCTGGCAGGGATGGTCCCTGGGTGGTTCCCTTTCAACATTGTGTCCGACAGCCCCACCCTCCATTCAAGCTGGCTGCTGTTACTAAAAATAGAAATTTCTTCAATTGTCCATTGCTGCTTTAGTATAAACCAAAATGAGATCAAATTTTAACTGCAGCTACATGGCAATGAGTAGTTTAACATATATTCCGGGTTTTTCTGTGAAATTTTTCTTTCAGGCTATTTATACCGATTATGCAAATTAAGCATATTTTGATAAAAGATCACATTTAAATCTTCTTCTCTGAAACCACTGAACCAAATCAAACCAAATTTGGCTGGGATAGTCCTAGGGTAGTTCCATTTCAAAATTGTTTCCGACAGCCCCGCCCTCCATTCAAGATGGCTGCTGTTACTAAAAATAGAAATTTCTTCAATTGTCCATTGCTGCTTTAGTACAAGTCAAAATGAGCTCAAATTTTAACAAATTTTAACTGCAGCTACATGGCAAGGAGTAGTTTAACATATATTCCGGGTTTTTTTGTGAAATTTTTCTTTCAGCCGATTTATACCGATTATGCAAATTAGGTATATTTTGATAAAAGATCACATTTAAATCTTCTTCTCTGAAACCGCTGAGCCAAATTACACCAAATCTGGCAGGGATGATCCCTGGGTGGATTCCTTTCAAAATTGTGTCCGACAGCCCTGCCCTCCATTCAAGATGGCTGATGTTACTAAAAATAGAAATTTCTTCAATTGTCCAATGCTGCTTTAGTATAAACCAAAATGAGATCAAATTTTAACTGTAGGTACATGGCAATGAGTAGTTTAACATATATTCCGGGTTTTTCTGTGAAATTTTTCTTTCAGCCGATTTATACTGATTATGCAAATTAGGTATATTTTGATAAAAGATCACATTTAAATCATCTTCTCTGAAACTGCTGAACCAAATCAAACCAAATTTGGCTGGAATAGTCCTAGGATAGTCCCATTTCAAAATTGTGTCTGACAGCCCCGCCCTCCATTCAAGATGGCTGTTGTTAATAAAAATAAACATTTCTTCAATTGTCCATTGCTGCTTTATTATAAAGCAAAATGAACTCAAATTTTAACTTGCAGCTACATGACAATGAGTAGTTTAACATATATTCTGGGTTTTTCTGTGAGATTTTTTCTGCCAGTTTATTCCGTTTGGGAATATTATGAGATAAAAATCACATCAAAATCTTTTGCTCAGAAATTTGAGTTGAAATGATCTTTGGGTGGCCCACTTTCAAAATTATGTGTAACACCCCCATTTTCTATCAACTTTAGATGTCAAATTGAAAACCAGGTGAGCGATTACAGGCTCCTGGGAGCCTCTAGTTTATAACTTCACTAATATTCAATTTTAAATGTTACACTGGTTTAGAAGAAAAAGTCAAATGAATCTAGTAGGAAGATTGCTTAAATAAAAAAACTTTACAAAGAATGAATTCAATTTGGATTGTGGACAATTTATATGCATATAATTTAACATGAAATATGTATCTGTAATATGTCAGACATATTATGTAACGACTTATATATAGATACAGATGTTTTATATCATAACAAGGTGGAGTGTTAGATTTTATTGTTACATTATTTTTTTCATTAATGATGCAAAACATATTATTGTCTTCATTTATTTATAAAGTACTTGGTTTTTTTAGTTGAAGCAAAATTAGTGCAGGTTTTTACTGCTTATATCTGATTAGTTGTTATATATCAAGGGTGGAGACTTAGGGGCCATTAAACAGTCTAACTCTGTCACATGTTTGTGTCTGTCTAGCCAGGATCTAGATTTCAGTCAGCTTCAGTCATTGTCATTGCTGTGTGTAAGAGTTTGAGATTTTCCAGAGGTGTTTTTTGTGTTGCTGTACATGGTTGGTTTTTATTATTGACCACTGCTGTTTAAGATTTTGTTGACCATTGAAAGTTTTGAAAATAAATTGTACAAAGTTGATATAATATGGTTGAATTTTAATTTTTTGTTAAATTTTTATGAAAAATATTAAAAAAAACCCAGCAATTTGAAATCGGTTAAAAATGTAACCTATGTAGCATGAATACATATGTAGTTCATATTATGCATGTTGTCTTGTATTACATAAAACTGGTAAAAATGACAACATATCAAATGTTTAAGTAGATTTTCATTAATAATCTATATCAGTGTCTGTCATCACTCAAGACTTGTGACTTTTACACCCTCCAAAGCAAAAATGCAATGGATACAAGCTGATGGGATGAAGTTTGCTAGTAATTTACACTATGATATATCTGAAATGATATTTATTAGGCACAGCCTACAGGCGAGCATCACATCTACGCATAGACATGTACATGTACAAATAGTAGTTTTGGGTTCTTTTCTTCATTATTCTTGATTATTTTTCTTTGTTCTTCAAATCGACTTACCCAGTTAATTCTATTGCAAAGGAGATTTTTTGGGCCGAGATATATTGGGGACGACTTTTTTTTAAGGGCCGATCGTTCTTTAGGGGTGAAACAAGAAGGTCTAACGATTGTCCATTGTTTAAATAAATTAATCGTTTCATGTAAAGAAGCTGTACGGTTTCCTTTCTAATTTTTTTTGGATTATTTCTAAACTGGATAGTTATTTTTTATTCAAATTAAAAAGCTATTTCCTGTACTTCACTCCGATTGTCCATTCTATGCTGAAACTTGGAATCCATTTCCAGTTGATATTGATCGTATATACAAAATGTATTGATTCATCTCCTTACACACATGTTGCTATTTAGCTCGCATCTTGCGATGCTCACTATTACTAGAAGTCATAGGGTCCTTTACAAAGTTTACTAGTAATTTACACTATATCTGAAATATTACTAGAAGTCATAGGGTCCTTTACAAAGTTTACTAGTAATTTACACTATATCTGAAATATTACTAGAAGTCATAGGGTCCTTTACAAAGTTTACTAGTAATTTACACTATATCTGAAATATTACTAGAAGTCATAGGGTCCTTTACAAAGTTTACTAGTAATTTACACTATATCTGAAATATTACTAGAAGTCATAGGGTCCTTTACAAAGTTTGCTAGTAATTTACACTATGATATATCTGAAATATTACTAGAAGTCATAGGGTCCTTTACAAAGTTTGCTAGTAATTTACACTATGATATATCTGAAATATTACTAGAAGTCATAGGGTCCTTTACAAAGTTTGCTAGTAATTTACACTGATATATCTGAAATATTACTAGAAGTCATAGGGTCCTTTACAAAGTTTGCTAGTAATTTACCCTGATATATCTGAAATATTACTAGAAGTCATAGGGTCCTTTACAAAGTTTGCTAGTAATTTACACTATGATATATCTGAAATATTACTAGAAGTCATAGGGTCCTTTACAAAGTTTGCTATTAATTTACACTGATATATCTGATATATTACTAGAAGTCATAGGGTCCTTTACAAAGTTTGCTAGTAATTTACACTATGATATATCCTTTACAAAGTTTGCTAGTAATTTACACCATGATATATCTGAAATATTACTAGAAGTCATAGGGTCCTTTACAAAGTTCATGGACAGAGAATTAGAGATTGGGTATATGGGAAAATGTATTGAAATCTTCTCTCCAAGCACTGAATAATTTGAAAGCAAAATTAGCTGGAATTTTCCTTGTATTGTTGTCTACAAAGTTTGCATGTTTTTTTCTGTTAATTAGAAATCAAGGATAGCCACCACTGCAGCAAAACAATAGAAAAGACAGATTTTTTTTTCTGACAGTACAATACAGATTGAAGCTAGATTTATAATAAACAAAACGTTTCTTACAACAAGAGCAGCGGTACAGAATAGACTTATGCTATCCTTTAGTTACAGTATCACCCATCATATAAGGCCCCTATCATCAAACACCACCCATCTTGTCTTGCCAGCAATAAAAGTCGCTGAAGTTGAGACACAGATATAGCTTTACTGGTGGTGACAGCATTAACAATGTCAAGTTTGTGTGTTTATATCAGTTTCTTTATTATCATACAACCTAGGCTCACCATTTAATGTCCTATACCTAGATCATAGAAGGTACATGTCATCCAGCCATGTGTCACTTAATCTTGCTCTCATTTTCATGGCCTGATCGACTTTGTTAAACTTACAGGGTAATTTCAGTTTAATTTAGGAATAAATTTCACCCATGATTTGCAGGAGGTAGGCAAGCCATACATGTAGATATGTGTCTACACTTGCTATATATAGCTGAAATACTGATGATGCAAGGTCAAACAACTATCACTTCAAATTATCAACCACATCTATATACCATAAGGACGAATGCATTTTAAATTATAATTATTGTAATTTTACTGGAAACATTTATATTATGCTGTGTTACAGATACAAATCATGGAACAACAATTATCAGCTATCAATATGCAGCCAGATGAGTTAGACAGTAGAATCCATCAGCTTGAGAAACAATGTGTGGACAAGGACCAGATAATCATATCATTACAACACCATCTAGAGGAACAGGTATGTCCAAAAATGTTAGATGAAATTTTTGCATATCACATAACCTTCTTTTGAAGTATTCTGCTGTCAGTCTTATGTAAGCTGTTCACATTTAATCTTCTCATTTGAAATTACTTGGAAAATCAGACTGCAGGAATGATGCCTCATTTCGTTTGATCTGTCTAAGAAAAAAACATGGTCAACAAAAGCATTCTTGTTTCTTAATGGCCAATATACAAAAATCTGTTATTCTGAAGCTACTGTGCCAATTAGAACCACATTGTTGAAGGAATGATGCCTTGAAGGTCCTCTACAAAAACTCATCAATTCATTATGATCAGACAAAAAAACATGGACACCACAGTCAATTATTGTTTCTTCCTGGCCAAGATACAAACTATCTTCTCTTCAGAAACACTGTGCCAACAAGAACCAAACTTTGAAGGAATGGTCTTTGGAAGATCCTCTACTAGAATTCTTCATTTCATTATGATCAGACAAAAAACATGGCAGTCATTGTTTGCATAAAATGTATCTCTTCCAGTTTGTTTGTTTGCATGTTTGATGGTGTTTAACACCACTTTCAACAATATTTCAGTTATATTGTGTCGGTCAGTTTTATTGGTGGAGGAAACCAGAGGACCCAGAGAAAACCACCAACTTGTCGCAAGTCACTGACAAACTTTATCACATAATGTTGTACACCTCGCCCTGATTGAGATTCGAACTCACAACATCAGTGGTGACACACATTGATTGCATAGGTAGTTGTAAATCCAACTGCCATACGATCACGGCTACGACGGCTCCATGTATCTCTTCCGGAAGCGGTTCGACTGTATAATATGAGTGTATACATTTGTTGTTGATGAATAGTCTTTTTGTATTTTTATGTTTTACAGAAACAACAAAGACACCAAGATGCCAAGATGGTTGAAGAAAAAGCTGGTAAAATAAAAGAATGGGTATCAAACAAATTACAGCAGGTATTGTTACTGCCATTGTCTTTATATATACTGCTTCTCTTCATCAAAAGTAGCAAAAAGACATTAAAGGTGCTCTTTGTAAGATGAATAATGCTGAGACTATTTGTTGATGATGATGCCGAAATATTGTTGAATGTGGTGTTAAACACCATAACCCTAACCCTTGATGGTGATGCCAAATGGCAGGCATAATGCAATTGACGGATTAGTGGCCACCCCGTAAAGGACAGTTGCTTAAAGTAATTAATAAAAACAGCTGTAATTTTGCCTTTTGTATTAACACACGTTTGGGGGAAGGATTACATTTTTTGCATATTTGGAAAGTTGGAAGTGTCTGTTTATGTCGAAAATTTGGGAAAGGTACTGATTAGTATGAAGGAATAAAAATCTTGTTATTGAGAGTGTGGATTAATACCTGTTAAAATACTTGTTTTCTCATTCAATGAGAAAACAGGTATTTGCATTTAAATGTCAATTAAAAAAATTGTGATAAAATACCCACTTTCAGTAAAATCATATACTGTCTGTTTTCAGCTTGAAAATAAGAATCAAGAGCTGCAACAAGAAAATGAATCTTTACAAGACCAAGTGGAAATTTTACGTGAACGACTTTTAGCTTTACCAGCATTTGCAGCTAAAGAAATATATCGCAGAAGTCAGCAGGTAAATTATTGTTAACTTTTTAAATTTCAAAATCAGATATTCTTTATTGTGACCTCAAAATTGTTCCACTTAAATTCAATTTTTAAAATATATAATATGTTTTCCTGCTGAAAAAAATGCCAGTAATAATTGAATATCATAAATAAAAAAAACCAAGTATTACATACAACAGAACCTTGTTTTATTGATATTCTGGTTATCGCCACAATATTTTATTCCTCAATATTTTTACCAAATATTTGATAGAAAATCAATAGTTCCAGCATTGTTAATACATTTAACTATAAAAAAGTATCTTTAATAAGATATTACTGTATATAAAGAAAACAGTATGACACCTCCAATACAGTATATATCATCTGGTCATAGAACAATTCTAATGTTATTCTTAGTAGGATATCTCTTAAATTTGTTCTTTATTTGACTTTTAATTATAATCATCTTCCCAGAAGTATCACATACTTATAACAGGACACTGTGGGACGAGGTTATGTTATGATTGAAATGTATAAATTAAAACTTTATGTTATACAAATGTATTATGTAATATATTTTTTGTCATTATTTAACCCCTATGCAATCAGTGCCTATCACCACTAAAGTTGTAACTTCGAACCCTGTTCATGGCGAGGTGTACTCGATACAACATTATGTGACTTACGACAGCTCTGTGGTTTTCTCCAGGTACTCTGGTTTTCTCCTCCAATAAAACTGACCACCACGATATAGCTGAAATATTGTTGAAAATGGGGTTAACCACCATAAACCAACCAACCATTTGTTACAATATCTTTGTAGGAGTCTGTCTCAAGAACCTCATCTTATGTTGAAGAGTCATCATGTTGTGCAGAATCTAGACCAAATTCGGTATTCACTGACATATCACATCTCGTAGAAAATGCCATATCACGGTCAAGTTCAAGACCACAATCAGAAACATTTAGTCGAACTGATGTCACAGACAGAAAAAGTCAAGCCCTTTCAGAAGGTGGCTGGTCTGAACCTGTGTCTGAGATTGTTAAGCTTAGACCATTATCTCGAACACGACCCACCTCAGATTATGCTGAATCAAGGTCAAGGTCAGATATCAGTACAAGTTCACAGGATATGTCAGAAGACTCTATTCCTCCAGAGATCCCCGAACGTCCTTCACTCTCAGTATTACAGGCTATAGAAGATGAGCTTCAGGATAAACGAGAAAACAGTATTAGTCCTCCTTCTGATACCAAAAGTTCAGCTAGCATGAAAAGTGAGGAGGAAGTAGTATTAGATATGAGTAGTGATGACAGTATGGCTGACATTGAAACTGTTCCTTTATACCAGGAAGTAAATCATAATCATGAAAGTACATACGAACCCAAGAAAAGTCTTCCTCCACAAGTTGTAATAGGCAGGAAGGTATTTAGTGGTGAAAACAGACTGTTAGATTCTCTGGTTAGTTCTAGTAATGATGATGACGATAAAAATGACTCAAAAAATATTAGTTTTCAACTAGGCACTGAAACTGAAAATGATATTGTTGACGATGAGGATATTGTTATTGAAGATACAATTGTAAAAACTGAGACTTGTGCACCTACAACCTTGACCCCTAGATCTACACAGATTCCATGTACACCATTCTTATCTACAACACGTCCTGGTTCTCCTATCAGCCTGTTTAATCATAGTTCTAGTAATGTTTCTGCCATCGCCACATTACCACGTGTTAAAAAGAGACAAGACATGCCACCTCATCTTCAACTGATGTATAGTGCTGGAGGGGTCCCAGAAGGCATTTCATCTCATAATAAACCACCCCCTGTACTAGAGCCTCTGATTGTGACAGAAAAATCACCATCTATATGGGTATGTATTATTATTTGACAGACTTTTCTGATTCACATCCATAACATAAGAGTTTACTTCTTTAGAGTTTTTTTGGTAAATATCTTTACAGTTGTTCTCTTTTAAGGAGCAGATAGATTCTTCCTAAATAATGTAGTTATTGTCAAGACTAAAGTTCTCCTCCCTCAGACATAGGTAATCTTAGCTGAATTTAGCTATCCTGTTTAGGCCCTTTGGATTATTGTTCCCAAACACTATTGAATTATTTGGCTTTTCAATATTGTGATATTGAGCGTCACCTGATGAAGATTATTCTAAAAACGCGTCGTGTGCACTAAATTTGATATCTACTGTTTTTTTTCTAAAGAGTAAGTCCTAATAGTAAAATTGCTGTACTATAATCTACCTGGAGGTCAAACTTTCAATTAATAGTAAAATTGCTGTACTATAATCTACCTGAAGGTCAAACTTTCAATTAATAGTAAAATTGCTGTACTATAATCTACCTGAAGGTCAAACTTTCAATTAATAGTAAAATTGCTGTACTATAATCTACCTGGAGGTCAAACTTTCAATTAATAGTAAAATTACTGTACTATAATCTACCTGAAGGTCAAACTTTCAATTAATAGTAAAATTGCTGTACTATAATCTACCTGGAGGTCAAACTTTCAATTAATAGTAAAATTGCTGTACTATAATCTACCTGGAGGTCAAACTTTCAATTAATAGTAAAATTGCTGTACTATAATCTACCTGGAGGTCAAACTTTCAATTAATAGTAAAATTGCTGTACTATAATCTACCTGGAGGTCAAACTTTCAATTAATAGTAAAATTGCTGTACTATAATCTACCTGGAGGTCAAACTTTCAATTAATAGTAAAATTGCTGTACTATAATCTACCTGGAGGTCAAACTTTCAATTAATAGTAAAATTGCTGTACTATAATCTACCTGGAGGTCAAACTTTCAATTAATAGTAAAATTGCTGTACTATAATCTACCTGGAGGTCAAACTTTCAATTAATAGTAAAATTGCTGTACTATAATCTACCTGGAGGTCAAACTTTCAATTAATAGTAAAATTGCTGTACTATAATCTACCTGGAGGTCAAACTTTCAATTAATAGTAAAATTGCTGTACTATAATCTACCTGGAGGTCAAACTTTCAATTAATAGTAAAATTGCTGTACTATAATCTACCTGGAGGTCAAACTTTCAATTAATAGACGTTTGTCAGTAAATATTCTGCTGTGATATATATGTATAAGAATTTTTTTTTGTAGAATTTGTTCAAGCTACCATGCTATCTATTTATATTTTTTGGTTACTTTTTAATACAATCAATTGTATGTAATATTATAGGATGGTAGAACTTATGATGTGCCAAAGAAACAAAAAGAGAACAGTCAGACACACAGCTGTAAGTACACACATTGTTTATTTTTTGTGTTTTTTCATCTCTCTAATTATAATTAAATTTTATCATTCATTATGAAAAGAAAGTTTAAACAGTGATGGTCAACAATATCAATAAAATGAACAATCACCTCTCACCTTAAGTCATTGAACATAAAAATAGACCGTGACATATTACAATGGAAATCCAGGTCCTGGTTAGGGACAGGCACAAACATGTGGTGGGTTTAACTATTTAATGGGATCCCAACACTCCTTTTCTTGATAATGGGATCTCCAATGGCAATACAGATATAAGCAAAACAAGTTTTGAAAAAATATGAAACTCACTACACAAAGAGAAGATTATACTTGATTGGCTGTAAAGATTATACTTGATTGGCTGTAAAGATTATACTTGATTGGCTGTAAAGATTATACTTGATTGGCTGTAAAGATTATACTTGATTGGCTGTAAAGATTATACTTGATTGTCTGTAAAGATTACACTTGATTGGCTGTAACAAGAAACACTGGTAAAGAAACATTCTGTTGCATTAGTATCTTAGTATAGGACTGGTATTTAATTCTCTTTGTGTAGGTCCACATCCCTAATTCAAAATTAGGGGGAATTTTGTTTAATACAAATTTACTAACCCATATTTTTATATTGTTTCTACCACACTGAATATTGATACCCCTTCATTCATGAGCTCCTGACTGGTTTTGATATTAAATCTATATCACCACAGATGTTATATATGTGATTATTGAAGTGTCTGTACCAAGACAGAAAAGTGAGCAGTCATATGTCTTGGGGGTTTCAATTTTGTCTCTGTTTCTAAGATTTTTCTATTTAATTTTTGAATTGTTCCCGCAGTGTGGTATTCTTGTTTTTGTTTATCATTTCATTACATAAGATATCTATCATCTGAAAACAGAATTTGAAAATAAATAATAGGACAGGATTGGTCTGTTAATAATGTTTTCATTTCATTACATAAGATATCTATCATCTGAAAACAGAATTTGAAAATAAATAATAGGACAGGATTGGTCTGTTAATAATGTTTTCATTTCATTACATAAGATATCTATCATCTGAAAACAGAATTTGAAAATAAATAATAGGACAGGATTGGTCTGTTAATAATGTTTTCATTTCATTACATAAGATATCTATCATCTGAAAACAGAATTTGAAAATAAATAATAGGACAGGATTGGTCTGTTAATAATGTTTTCATTTCATTACATAAGATATCTATCATCTGAAAACAGAATTTGAAAATAAATAATAGGACAGGATTGGTCTGTTAATAATGTTTTCATTTTATTTTTCTACAGCCACATCAAAGCCACCCATTCCAGAAACAGTGATAGGAAAACTTTATAAAGCATTTGATGTCCCTGTATATGCAACACTTAAAGGGGTTAGTATTCTGTTAATGATTTGATTGGTTGATTATTGTTTAACATCACAATTTATTTATGGTAAGAGGGATTTACTAATAACATCACATGTAAAAGAGGTGTCCTCTTCAACAAATAAAAAAAATTGATTGAAATGATCTAGATAAGACAAATGTCCTTTAAGAACTAAATACATTTTATCATTGCAAAAAATTTATATATCAAAATTATTTAAAACCTGATTTTATAGATTACATTTTTCAATTCAGCAAGTATGAAAATATGTTAAATTGAATCCTAAAAAATAGTAGAATACTATGAACAATTTATGATGGTCTTTAAAATATATAATACATTTTTGATTGCTTTTTTGTTTTTCTTGTAGAAGGCAGCCCAGATTAGGAGTACTCCATTCATGGAGGACTCTACAACAGATTCCTCTGAAGATGAAAGTCCACATGTTGTTACACAGTCAGAACCTTCTAGAACAAATAAAGTGCAGCAAAGTAGCTCAGGTGCCATCAAAAGGGGTAAGTTACTCAGGAGAACATACCAGAACAAAGTAGAGCAAAAACTCACAGATGACTCTAATAGTAATAAGGAACTTGGGAAGAGCTTCTAGAATTAACAATGTATTTGTACAAGAAAATTGTTTAGTTTCTATAAAAAATACTTGAAAAAATCTTTTTGACTTTGATTCTTTGTTAGAACAGAGTGCAACAAGTACCTCTGAGATCATGAAAAGGTATTAACTTGGGTAGAACTTACTGAAACAAAGTACAGTAATTTAAATTAAAAAGATTTGTCCTGCACACACAGTAAATACCCTTGTTGGAAGATTTGTAACCTGCAGTAGAGGAAGTAGGTCCTATTTTGTATTCCCTGGGAGCTCCTACATGGATGAGTAAACATTTATTATACTGAACTTCTATAGTATATATAGTAGGTTTCATGAAATAAGTGAATAAAATTACGCTTACCACAGATAACTAAAATATTTATTCAAGGCAAAATTATTTGTCCCTTCACCTTTGACCTAGGTAACACAATTTGACTGAGATATTATACTGTATGTCATTACAGGTGTATCAAGTTATTCCACAACATCAGAAATATCATGTGATTATGCCGACCCTCCAGAGGAAACTTCAGGCAAAAGTGACTCAGACAGTTCAGAGCCAGAACAGAAATTACTTAAATATGCTGCAGACAATCATAAACAGGTCAGTTATCATGGAGAAAAATGACAGTTCAGGGAGAATACAGAAATATCTGAAGTATGATTGAGATATTTATAAACATGTTAAATGTTTGTTAAACATTGTAGTCAAACGAGAGAAAAAATATACCGGTATCGGTAAATATATAAATCTACATGCATCTTTTACTTCCATAATTATTCTCGTGCAGTTGTATATTAAGAAAAGTTGCACATAAAAATTCAACAGCAACGTCAGCTGTGAAAAAGTTAAATTTAACCTCACCTAGAAAGGTCATTTCATAATTTTAAAGAAAACTAATAATTATTGTTTTATTTTGTATTAATTGGGTCATTAATGATATAATTGTCTTTATTTGTATTTATTAAAATTTGAATCTTGAGTACTTTTTGTTTCATATATGACTATTAAGGATTGATCGCAATTTTTGTTGGGTTCATGAAGAAATAACCTCAATCAGGTTGTACACACTGGGTAACCCACGTAGCGGGTTACGCAAGGGTGTGTACAACCTGATTGAGGCAGGTTGTATACACCGTGTAATTTACGCAAGGGTGTGCACGACCTGATTGAGGTTATTTCAAATGAACCGAACAAATAATTTCGATCAATCCTTATAAATTAATTCAAACTTTTTTTGTTATGATATTGAAAAATATATTTATTTTTTCAAAATAAGGCAAATAATCAGAAATAAATTAAAATAGCCCCAAAAGTGCCTCATTTAAAGAAAATTGCCTGATGACAATGGCACCCGACGCCTTGGGAACGATGTCTATTTTCAGATTCAGTACATACGAATATAACCTCAACTTATTAAACCAATCAAAACACGTATTTAATGACATGTGACTCTAAAATTAATTTATATAAGAATATAATGAGAAAAAAATATAAATGAAATGCTATTATTATTGTTTATTTGTTTAGGACACATTAGAAAAGTTTGGTTATCTGTCAAAACTTGGTGGGAAGGTGAAAATGTGGAAGAGAAGATGGTTTGTACTCAGGAATGGAGAATTATTTTACTACAAATCTCAGGTATGATTACATGAGAGTTATTAATTAAATGGTTGGTTGCTTTATGCTACTTTCAATAATTTTACAGTTCTATTTTGACTATCAATCTGGAGTACCCAAGCAATAACACAGACCATCAGAGAGTACTCTGTAAAGATATAAGTCTAGTATACAAAAATCTGGAGTACCCAAGCAATAACACAGACCATTAGAGAGTTCTCTGTAAAGATATAAGTCTAGTATACAAAAATCTGGAGTACCCAAGCAATAACACAGACCATTAGAGAGTTCTCTGTAAAGATATAAGTCTAGTATACAAAAATCTGGAGTACCCAAGCAATAACACAGACCATTAGAGAGTACTCTGTAAAGATATAAGTCTAGTACACCTGATCTTTAGATGAGCACAAATCAATCTAGTATAAGGACTGTTTAAAAAAAAATGGCTTCAACATGTGAAAAAAATGTCCAAATTAAACTCACTCCTAAAAACTTTCTGCTGATAATTTTCAATGTTGTATACATTGAAGTAAATGAAACAAGAAAGAAACTATAAACAGATAAGCAATAAATTTTTAAGAACCTTTTATTGAACACAAATTGGCATGAAAAACATGTAAAACACATACTTATTCTATATCAGTTAAACAATCTTATAGTCTCAATTATTTTGTATAATGGTTTCTCAAACAATGCAACTGATATAAATGACTTTTTGTGCAAAATATTGGGTTATTGGTAGTTGTAGTTTTTCTTAAAAGCTATTTTTTATGAAAAATTCTCAATATTTTTGTCCAATCTACCTGATAAAGTTTTTATTATCAAAATAATAACGAATATTTTTACTTAAGACAGCAAAATTTTCAAACTTTAAAGATAAGTAGCCATTTGTAAAAAAAAATTACATTGATTCTTTGAACGATCGCAAAATAATTGGTTGTAGAAAAAACATTTCGTCTATTTTTGTTGCACTCCTGACATTTTATAATAAAGAAAAAAAAGAAGAAAAGATCACATTTTAAAATGCCAACATTGAACAGTGATGTTACTGTTAACTCGTACAATAATCTTTACCTGTTTCAATGAAATATTTGTACAGAAATGACAGTATTTGGAAATGTGCAACAATTTTTTGCCATACCCACTTCTTTAATACCCAGTTCTAGCAGCAATATTTTTGTAATTACATTTGAAAATTTGTATTATACCACTCTAATATATTAGATAAATCATAAAGAAATAATTAGAATATTTTTATAGGCTAGAAAAGGCAATTTATTATAAATTATCATTATTTTATCTATGGTACTATTTTATCAGGATATGTTGCACTCCTGACATTATATTGCTATCAAGAAAAAGAAGAGTTATTAACTTAAAAACAATTCACAGGGGAAAAAATCAGTTGGTGTTCTTTCAAGCATTAGTTTTACCAAGTTTTAATGATAATTGTTTCTTAAAGTAACATTTTTCTAGTCATTTGTAACTTGTTTACAGCCATACTTCTCGAAAATTTCAACTTATTTTTTAAATATACTATACAAAAACATTTAAAACATGTATTAATCTAAATTAATATTGAAAATAGATGTTTAATGTACAATTACAAGTATTTTTTGGATACTTAGAAAATTGATTATATAAAATTTCAATGATTTTTAAATATTTATGTCAGGAGTGCAACATTTACATGGTCAACCATAAATTATCTATAAGAAAATAGATAAATGCATTTATCATAAACTTTATCAAGTCAATTAATCTCCAATAGCTAATGAACCTAGAAAACATGTTCCCTTGTCAGAGAATGTCTCTAGTATTAATACCTAATAGATATTAAAGCATGAGACCATTTAATATGAACAAAAATGCTTTATTACATAAAATTAAAAGCACATAAAAAGCTATTGGCACTTTTAATTTTTTCAAACATTATTCTAAACTTGACAGAATCTCATTTTATTTAAATCATCCATATAAAAAGCTATAATTTAGACTGTGTAGAAGATCACTTAAAACTAGTTGCACTCCTGACATGAATCAAATGCTTCTGTGAGAGATATTTTATGTATCTCAAACAGGTAAATGGGTTTTATCTGTTCTCTTGGTCAGTCTCTGTTGCAATAGAAAGACAAATGTGATATTAGTTACATTTAAAAGAAAATATATCTAAGAAAATATCAAATGTTGCACTCCTGACATTTGAGGGTGCTGCCTTTAATGTGACATTCTTGGCCTTACTACTGATTTTAGTGTATCCTTTAACTATGGTTTTGAAGCAGCAATGATGTATTAAGATTTATTTATACCCCATATCTTTGAAAACTAAAAGACAACATTTCTACAATGTAATTTAGGAAAACTTGCATAAATGTTTGTTGCACTCCTGACTAGGTACATCTTTTTTACAAAGCCATATTTTTATGCAATAATAAATGTGAAGCATGATCTATTGCTATCTTAAAGTATGTCAACATATCAAAGTTTGTGATGAAATAGATTTTGATAACATATTGTTTGATTTAGCACTGTGGTAGGTTGTTGAAAATTAAGGATTTTTTAAAGTGTCACAAAAAAGTGTTGCACTCCTGACAATTTTGACATGTTTTTTGGACATATTTTTTTTTGTATTCTAGATATCTTAAAGATTTTTTGCAGTAACACACATCAAATCATTACAGATCTTTTGAACTATTTAGATCCAATAAAATCATAAAAATGAGTAAATTAGACAGCTATAGCAGTAGGAGCCATTTATTTTGAAACTGCCCATAACTTATTGTCATTTGGATATATGGTTTATTACCTTATACCACTAGATCACTGTGTTCCCCATTGTTAATGGATATGAAGTACAACTCCTCTTTAAAAGCCATCCATGATAAGTCTCCTGTTGAGCCAGCTTTGGCAGTAAGCAGATTCATGTTTTTTTTTTTATTTGGATGGACTGTTGTGGTTATATGGTAGATAGAACAGGTACAATCAATGACTATAAATACTAAAGTTATGAGATGGATTCCCATTGATGGTGAGATGTACTCTATGCAATTCTATATGACTTTAGCCAGGTACTCTGGTTTCCTCCACAAATGAAATTGACTGCCAAGATATGTAACTGAAAAATTATTGAAAGTTGTGATAAACAGCCTTATTAATGAAGACATTGATATGTATGACAAACTATGTGATCTAACTCTCATCTAAGAAACAATTGGAACAAAAACTTCAATGTAAAATTGTGGACATTTTAGAACTGTTCCATAATACAATCAGAATATTACAGAATCAGAGGCAATATATATACCCCCAACATTTATCTTGACATGTTTAGAGTTTGGTTTACAAATCTATTGATATCTTTACCAAAGAAAGCATATGTTACTGATTTCAGCATGATGTGTTGAGGAAACCCCAGGGATCTATAAAACTTGATGAACAATCTAGAGTGGTTCATACTAAAGGAGAAATGGCTTTTCAGGTAAAATATAATGTTACCTGGATAACAGTTTGTTCTACCAATGACGTAAATTTAAAGTAATTATTGTAAATTTTATTTGTGCGGTCAAGTTTTAAATGTAGGTTGTTGATTTTATTTTGGGACCACACATGGAAATGACATTACATTGTCACGACAACCTCATTTCAACGGGTCTTGGAAATAAACTTAAAACTATTATTTTAGAATTTCGGTATGCAAATTGTTTAATTTTCTTTTCTTTAATTTTGAGATATTACTTACAAAGCCAAGTAGGTTTTTGTCAAGTTAAGTAAAATCTAGTTATCTAAACTCAGATAAAAAAAATTCTTAAACGACTCAATGTAAGGTTGGGTTGATTGTAATTGTTTGGTAATTTTGCCCTGATAACAGAAATATTTGGTTAATTAGAACTTAACTTTGACACAATGAAGTTAGACTGTCAATATATGTCCTATCTTAAGAATTGATTTGTATTTTATCTCTTTCAGATTACAACAAGTAAAAAGACATATTATTTTACAGCTGATACTCCATTTGAAACAGAGAAATGGATCAGATGTAAGTTCTTATTACCTTTTGATATGGTTGTACTGCATCATCTGTTACCATTGTTACACCTGTGTACAAGAGTTTTATGTACTGCATCATCTGTTGCCATTGTTACACCTGTGTACAAGAGTTTTATATTTACCAGAGGAGTGGTTAATGTTGTTGTTGTTCCTTATATTATATTGTCAACCATTATTGTTTAACATTTTATACTCAATAATTTATATTTATTATCTTTCAGTACTCCAGAAGGTTTTTAAAAGACAAGCTACCAGTTTCTTACTTGATCATATAGACACTAAAGCTGTTCTAAAGGGAACATTACATAAGGTAGTCTTACATTGTTTATAAGTTAATGTTAAGGGTGTTCTAAAGGGAACATTATACAATTATAACCCTCATTTGAGGTAGACATTCAGATTTGTCAACAGAGATTGTTTTCTGGAGGGCTTGCACAATGGAAAAACAACCTGTGAATGGTTGATTATATATTTCACAGTAGCAAGATATATTTTGCATGAAACAACCTATTTTCTAGAGGAAAAAACGACACCTCAAGAGCTGACATAACATATTTTCTGGTATCCTTATAGACCTATGTAACCAACCACAAAAAAAATAAAAAATTACCAGGCTGACAATCACTTCTACAATGACAAGCTAATGCTATAGCATATTTTGTTTTATCTAGTATTTTGGCAATGTGCTCATCACTTCACTGAGCAATTCTGAATTTTTCCTCCAGGGTTACCTTGATCAAGCGAAATAGCCATTGTTGATATTTTGCAGATGAATAAAGCAGTTGTCTCCCTTGGGGTAAAAAAATGGAATATATAATTAATTATTGTGATTGAACAATGATATATTTGATTGTTTGTGTTCTATATATTTAGATTTTAGTTTTAATGAAAGAAGATATTTTAACAATTAACAATTTTTCCTTTGTACTTCATAGGTGAAGAACGGTGTAACAAGAAAATGTTGGTGTGTTTTGGTTGGTAGATATTTTATATATCACAGGAATCCTAATGATAAGGTAGGTATATCATAGGAATCTAGACAATACTTATTGATTAGTAAGAAAGGAGATAGATGTAAAGGAACATGAGAGAACATATCAATTTTACACTTAAGCTTAAATTATAGTAATGAAAAAGCTCTTTTATTGCTGCTCTACATTCCATAGTTACAATACAGTCTTCAACAATGAGCATGACTCATACCTGAAATAAATGTTAAATGGCCCCTAGCCTAAAATAGGTTTCCCAAGTAATTTGACTGTGTCTGGCCCATGACAAAAGTCTTGACAGAAGGCAAGTCATGCATATTGTTTTTCCATCAGGGACACGGCTTAATAAAAATGTCAAATAATTGTTATTTGTTAGATCTGTTTCTAAATTGTCAAGACATCCCTCCATAGGTGCACATACATGTCAGTTATGTAAATATCACTTTGCCATTTTCACAGTCCATCAACTTCATTAATATTAATTGATTTTGTTTCATGTCATCACAATAAGTTGGTCAATCAAAAATGGTCAAGAAATTTATTCAGGTGTTTATTTAACAGACATTGCCCTTTAATCAACATTTCTTGACATTTTTATATAAAAGTTTTGTCTTTTTCCATTGACACAGGGGCAGGTGATAAATCTTTTTGTGTCCATGCTCATTTTTAACTATTTTTCCAGACTCCTCTAGGACAGTTACATCTAAGAGATGCCAGAATAGAAGATATTGATAACACCAATGACTCAGATGATGAAACTGATGTTTCCAAGGCAACCAAACATGTGATAGCAATATGGCCACCATTCCAAGGTCCATCTTACCTCATGTTACCAAGTCAACACGAAAAGGTTTGTATGAAAATCTACGGACAATTAGAAAATATTGACCCTATTCATGTGGATTCTTGCTTTAAAATTATTTTTTTTTAAGAATGGACTTGATTTGAAAATTTTTCTTTTTTCACAAAAATTTGGTGGGGAAAATATGTTGCCATGGCAACCATGATAATGTGTAAAACATTTTTTAACATCCTGATATTTGTTTTTAATTCTTGCGTTAAAAATGTTAATACAAAAAATGGGCTTTATTTGAAAAAAATTTTTTTTTCACAAAATATTAGGGGGAAAAATATGCTGCCATGACAACCATGATAAAATGTGTCTCCAAAGTTTTGAAAATCAAAGTATACTCAACTAACATCATTTCCTGTAAATATTGGAGTAATATCTACAAGAATTTCAACTACAGAGCAAAAGAACAAAAAATGCTAAATTTTGTGATATTTCTTCAAAGCAATTCAGCATAAAGGTAATATCTTGTGTATACAATTCAGCATGGTAAGGGTTAATTTAATACCAATTTGTATGATGACACAAAATTTAGGAAAACATCCTAAGCTTAAAATTAATATGTGAAGCTATGATTTCATGTGTCATTGAATATATATCTCTTCAATCAATCCATGAATATTGAGATACCATTGAAAACAAAATAAATCTATAGTGACTGCTGTATAATGTTGAAGCCTGCATTTCAATATTATCAAATATGAACTGTGAGGTGGAAACTGTTTACTGATTGTTTGAGCTACTGCAAGCTTAATATTGCATGGATTGACTGAAAGCACTGTTATTTGAATGGTTTATTAGAAATAATGAATCTTGAAATATTTAAAATAAAATATATAAAAGACATACAAAAATAATGTGATATACAGCAATCATATCAGAACGAGATATTGTCTGTAGATCATCTGTAAATTCTTACAGTTCTTGGCTTCATAATTGAACTTATTCAACATATCTGTGATGTTTCTGATGTGTAAAAATTTATTCTAATTATTCTTAATTTTAATATTTCATTGGTATATTAAATATTTCAAAAATGGATGTTTTTTTTCCATATATATATGATGATTATGACAATGACTATTTGTATTTTAGGATTCTTGGTTGTATCATCTGACTGTCGCTGCTGGAGGGGGGACTGGAAATGTGGGAACAGAGTATGAACAGATTATAGCCAAAGTCATGGAATGTAATGGTGATTCAAGTATGTTTATAAATAGTAAAATTTACAATCTTGTGGCAATAGATATCTTTCTTTAAACAAAACAATTTTTAGACAAATTATTATTACATGAAAACTATGTTAATATTAAAATATTTGTAATTCATGAAAAATGAGATAGCAAGAAGCCTGAACTTTTGGCTTATTCCTGGAATTTTGACATATTTTACTATAAAGTTCACATACATCCATATCCTTTCATGTTGAATTTACAGTTATAGGTTTGATGAGGTTTATGGTGCTTAATGCCTCTTTCAACAATACAAGTTATATCATGGCAGTCAGTTTTATTGGTGGAAGAAACCATAGTACCTGGAGAAAAACACCTACCTGTTACTAACAAACTTTATCACATAATGTTGTATTTAGTATACCTCCCCATGAACGGGGTTCGAACTCACAACTTTAGTGATGATAGGCACTAATTGCACAGGTAGTTGTAAATCTAACTTCCATACAATTACGACCACGGCGGCTCCTTTACCGTTATAATTATTATATTTAGTAACATTAAACAAGTACTTATCTCCCTTTGCAATTGATGTTTCACAGGAGTAAACAACTTATTTAAAGATTAGTATTTACATTACAGATTCTGTTTACTGGAAGCATCCATTATTATTACACAGTAAGGATCCTATAAACAAACCACTCACTACCCTGTCATCAGCTGAATTAGAGTTAAAAGCTTTAGAAATGTATAAAGTAAGTAGTATGTCTAGATAAAACTCTTTGTTGTAATAATGTAAGCTGTATTTTGTATCATTGAATCCTGTCTAAACTGAACCCTGAATAAACTGGAATCCTGTACAAACAAAACTTTAGATAAAGTCCCAATGAAAGAAATCTTTCTTAATTTAACATGTTTAAATTCAAATAGCATTCTGAACACAAAAGTTTGTCCCAAGGAGGTTTGGTTTAGACGTGGAACTGAGAATTTCTGTTTTTACCCAGTCTTAAATAACTAATATCTGTGAGGTTTGAAATTTGAGCAGATATTGATATCATCTACAAATATTTTGATAGTTTCCAAAATAATGGACTGAAAACAGAAAGATGATTTAATGTGATTTAAAATATAAAAATGCAAAGGTGATATAACAATAAAGATGTCAAAAGGTCAAATGTGTTTAGAGGACTAGCTTTGTTGTAACAAGGTTGATATGGAAGATTAAGACAAGTACATGACAATTGTCTAGCACTTTCTCGAATCTGTCTAATCCAAACTCCTTTTAAACAGGAATCTGTGTAAATTTAATGTAAAGATTAGCCCTATAAATGTCTGAAATCGGTGCAAATTTACCCCTCCTTATCTGAACACCTGTCTCATCCAAATAAAATTGTTAGTCCAAAGGGAAGTAACTATAGTCAGGTTTCAAAATAATATGTTTATTGTTTCAGATGATATTACAGTTTATATATACAACAATAGAATCAACAAATTTAGAGTACCATACCAACTTGTCACAGACACTGTTAGATATGTGTTTATCTTACCCTGAATTACAAAATGAACTCTTCTGTCAACTTATCAAGCAAACATCTAGTCATCCTGCTCAACAAAAAACAGCTGTTCAGGTAAGAACAATGTCATAACTCCTTTGTTATTTACCTCCACAGAAAACAGAGGTTCATTGTATTGTAGGAGATGGTGGGGTTTATACATCTAATCATTCTCTTAACATCAAAACTGCCTTATTTTGTTTTAGTATGAAATAGAATTAAATGACAGTTTGGTTGTTAGAATCCTTGTTTTTTGTTTTTTGCATAAATATTAAATTTTTCATATGAAATACTGGTAATAGAAATGGATGCACATTATAAAAGTGACCTTAGATTTAACAATAAAGTATACTAGACATGTTCATTATAAAAGTGACCTTAGATTTGACAATAAAGTATACTAGACATGTTCATTATAAAAGTGACCTTAGATTTGACAATAAAGTATACTAGACATGTTCATTATAAAAGTGACCTTAGATTTAACAATAAAGTATACAAGACATGTTCATTATAAAAGTGACCTTAGATTTGACAATAAAGTATACTAGACATGTTCATTATAAAAGTGACCTTAGATTTAACAATAAAGTATACAAGACATGTTCATTATAAAAGTGACCTTAGATTTGACAATAAAGTATACTAGACATGTTCATTATAAAAGTGACCTTAGATTTGACAATAAAGTATACAAGACATGTTCATTATAAAAGTTTTAATTCTTTATACAGTAGTCCTCTTCTTAATATGCCACTCCTACCAAAGACCACCAATCAGGCCACTCCCACCAAAGACCACCAATCAGGCCACTCCCACCAAAGACCACCAATCAGGCCACTCCCACCAAAGACCACCAATCAGGCCACTCCCACCAAAGACCACCAATCAGGCCACTCCTACCAAAGACCACCAATCAGGCCACTCCCACCAAAGACCACCAATCAGGCCACTCCTACCAAAGACCACCAATCAGGCCACTCCCACCAAAGACCACCAATCAGGCCACTCCTACCAAAGACCACCAATCAGGCCACTCCCACCAAAGACCACCAATCAGGCCACTCCCACCAAAGACCACCAATCAGGCCACTCCTACCAAAGACCACCAATCAGGCCACTCCCACCAAAGACCACCAATCAGGCCACTCCTACCAAAGACCACTAATCAGGCCACTCCCACCAAAGACCACCAATCAGGCCACTCCCACCAAAGACCACCAATCAGGCCACTCCTACCAAAGACCACCAATCAGGCCACTCCTACCAAAGACCACCAATCAGGCCACTCCCACCAAAGACCACCAATCAGGCCACTCCTACCAAAGACCACCAATCAGGCCACTCCCACCAAAGACCACCAATCAGGCCACTCCCACCAAAGACCACCAATCAGGCCACTCCCACCAAAGACCACCAATCAGGCCACTCCTACCAAAGACCACCAATCAGGCCACACCCACCAAAGACCACCAATCGGGCCACTCCCACCAAAGACCACCAATCAGGCCACTCCTACCAAAGACCACCAATTAGGCCACTCCTACCAAAGACCACCAATCAGGCCACTCCTACCAAAGACCACCAATCAGGCCACTCCTACCAAAGACCACCAATCAGGCCACTCCCACCAAAGACCACCAATCAGGCCATTCCCACCAAAGACCACCAATCAGGCCACTCCTACCAAAGACCACCAATCAGACCACTCCCACCAAAGACCACCAATCAGATCACTCCTACCAAAGACCACCAATCAGGCCACTCCTACCAAAGACCACCAATCAGACCACTCCCACCAAAGACCACCAATCAGATCACTCCTACCAAAGACCACCAATCAGGCCACTCCCACCAAAGACCACCAATCAGACCAGGTTTTGGATACACTTAGACTGTTAAGTACTTCTAAATTGTCTCCCTCAATTTTGAAAACCCCTCTTGTAATCCACTTTTTTATTGCAGAAGGGGTGGTCTTAGAAGAGGGGGACTACTATGTACTTTCTTCCTTTTCTTGCAATTTGTTAGTTATTTCCATTTCCATATAACGTGTAATGCCTGTTTCTTGCAAATTTCTGA
Source organism: Bathymodiolus brooksi (assembly GCA_963680875.1). Lineage (NCBI taxonomy): Eukaryota > Metazoa > Mollusca > Bivalvia > Mytilida > Modiolidae > Bathymodiolus > Bathymodiolus brooksi. The sequence goes on along the minus strand of OY804576.1, from coordinate 30,099,434 downwards.
TTGATGGTTTAAAAGTTTCAATAACAAAGAGCTGTTTTCAATAACTACTTCAGTTTCAAATATTGTTTAAATACAAACACTGTAGGATAATTTCTTATCAATAGACTGACTTTAATTTAGCATGTATATTTTTGTTACAGAATTTATTATTATGTGGTAAACATTCCTGGTATTTATGCCATGCTACACCTACCTCACCCACTGGATCAACAATGGACTTGTCCGACTCACGATTAAACCCTGCATCAAATGTGATATTACAGGGGTGGCAGCTATTGTCTATGTGTGTCTCATTATTCCTTCCAAAACAGAGCATCATGTGGCATTTAAAAGTTCATTTACAAAGAAATGCTGACCCTCGGTAAGTATATCACTGACATGTCTATCTATCCATATCAGAAAAATAGAAATATGAGGGTTTAGCACCATTTTCAACAATATTTCAATTATATTGGTAATTTATACATTTTTGGTTTTATCTCACCGAGTGATATATGCAGTATCACCAGAATGACCGTGATATTGAATTGTCGGTCATTGTGACATCAAACACATTTTGACACAACCGCTAGTAACAATAACTAATAACAATAACGGCAGTTTCAAATGTCTCGACATACATTATCACTAATATCACAGCTTATTCTAGCTGACCTTCTGCAATACTAATGATAATATATGTTTTCGACCTTCAGAATTGCTGTTGTTTTATATATATCACCAAGTTCAGTTTTAATGATTTATCAAGTACATTTGTCATGGACAAGAGTCAAGTCAAACTCACTAATATTAGAAGGGTTAGTCACTGATTACATTGGTAGATAGAGGTCATTATCAGATAATTATGTAACTTATTAACATACAATTATGAAGGAAATTTGGGCATGTTCTATCTATCATATGGTTTGAACTGCAATATTTTGTTTCTGCATGATTTATGTCTGTGATTAGTCCAGGAAACATAGAATGGGGGGATTAGTTTCTACATGATTTATGTCTGTGATTCGTCCAGGAAACATAGAATGGGGGGATTAGTTTCTACATGATTTATGTCTGTGATTAGTCCAGGAAACATAGAATGGGGGGATTAGTTTCTACATGATTTATGTCTGTGATTCGTCCAGGAAACATAGAATGGGGGGATTAGTTTCTACATGATTTATGTCTGTGATTCGTCCAGGAAACATAGAATGGGGTGATTAGTTTCTACATGATTTATGTCTGTGATTCGTCCAGGAAACATAGAATGGGGGGATTAGTTTCTACATGATTTATGTCTGTGATTCGTCCAGGAAACATAGAATGGGGGGATTAGTTTCTACATGATTTATGTCTGTGATTCGTCCAGGAAACATAGAATGGGGGGATTAGTTTCTACATGATTTATGTCTGTGATTCGTCCAGGAAACATAGAATGGGGGGATTAGTTTCTACATGATTTATGTCTGTGATTAGTCCAGGAAACATAGAATGGGGGGATTAGTTTCTACATGATTTATGTCTGTGATTCGTCCAGGAAACATAGAATGGGGTGATTAGTTTCTACATGATTTATGTCTGTGATTCGTCCAGGAAACATAGAATGGGGGGATTAGTTTCTACATGATTTATGTCTGTGATTCGTCCAGGAAACATAGAATGGGGGGATTAGTTTCTACATGATTTATGTCTGTGATTCGTCCAGGAAACATAGAATGGGGGGATTAGTTTCTACATGATTTATGTCTGTGATTAGTCCAGGAAACATAGAATGGGGGGATTAGTTTCTACATGATTTATGTCTGTGATTAGTCCAGGAAACATAGAATGGGGGGGAATTAGTTTCTACATGATTTATGTCTGTGATTCGTCCAGGAAACATAGAATGGGGGGATTAGTTTCTACATGATTTATGTCTGTGATTCGTCCAGGAAACATAGAATGGGGGGATTAGTTTCTACATGATTTATGTCTGTGATTCATCCAGGAAACATAGAATGGGGGAATTAGTTTCTACATTATTTATGTCTGTGATTAGTCCAGGAAACATAGAATGGGGGGATTAGTTTCTACATGATTTATGTCTGTGATTAGTCCAGGAAACATAGAATGGGGGGATTAGTTTCTACATGATTTATGTCTGTGATTCGTCCAGGAAACATAGAATGGGGGGATTAGTTTCTACATGATTTATGTCTGTGATTCATCCAGGAAACATAGAATGGGGGGATTAGTTTCTACATGATTTATGTCTGTGATTCGTCCAGGAAACATAGAATGGGTGGATTAGTTTCTACATGATTTATGTCTGTGATTAGTCCAGGAAACATAGAATGGGGGGATTAGTTTCTACATGATTTATGTCTGTGATTCGTCCAGGAAACATAGAATGGGGGGATTAGTTTCTACATGATTTATGTCTGTGATTCGTCCAGGAAACATAGAATGGGGGGATTAGTTTCTACATGATTTATGTCTGTGATTCGTCCAGGAAACATAGAATGGGGGGATTAGTTTCTACATGATTTAGGTCTGTGATTCGTCCAGGAAACATAGAATGGGGGGATTAGTTTCTACATGATTTATGTCTGTGATTCGTCCAGGAAACATAGAATGGGGGGATTAGTTTCTACATGATTTATGTCTGTGATTCGTCCAGGAAACATAGAATGGGGGGATTAGTTTCTACATGATTTATGTCTGTGATTCGTCCAGGAAACATAGAATGGGGGGATTAGTTTCTACATGATTTATGTCTGTGATTCGTCCAGGAAACATAGAATGGGGGGATTAGTTTCTACATGATTTATGTCTGTGATTAGTCCAGGAAACATAGAATGGGGGGATTAGTTTCTACCTGATTTATGTCTGTGATTCGTCCAGGAAACATAGAATGGGGGGATTAGTTTCTACATGATTTATGTCTGTGATTCGTCCAGGAAACATAGAATGGGGGGATTAGTTTCTACATGATTTATGTCTGTGGTTAGTCCAGGAAACATAGAATGGGGGGATTAGTTTCTACATGATTTATGTCTGTGATTCGTCCAGGAAACATAGAATGGGGGGATTAGTTTCTACATGATTTATGTCTGTGATTAGTCCAGGAAACATAGAATGGGGGGATTAGTTTCTACCTGATTTATGTCTGTGATTCGTCCAGGAAACATAGAATGGGGGGGATTAGTTTCTACATGATTTATGTCTGTGATTAGTCCAGGAAACATAGAATGGGGGGATTAGTTTCTACATGATTTATGTCTGTGATTCGTCCAGGAAACATAGAATGGGGGGATTAGTTTCTACATGATTTATGTCTGTGATTCGTCCAGGAAACATAGAATGGGGGGATTAGTTTCTACATGATTTATGTCTGTGATTCGTCCAGGAAACATAGAATGGGGGGATTAGTTTCTACATGATTTATGTCTGTGATTCGTCCAGGAAACATAGAATGGGGGGATTAGTTTCTACATGATTTATGTCTGTGATTAGTCCAGGAAACATAGAATGGGGGGATTAGTTTCTACATGATTTATGTCTGTGATTCGTCCAGGAAACATAGAATGGGGGGATTAGTTTCTACATGATTTATGTCTGTGATTCTTCCAGGAAACATAGAATGGGGGGATTAGTTTCTACATGATTTATGTCTGTGATTCGTCCAGGAAACATAGAATGGGTGGATTAGTTTCTACATGATTTATGTCTGTGATTCGTCCAGGAAACATAGAATGGGGGGATTAGTTTCTACATGATTTATGTCTGTGATTCGTCCAGGAAACATAGAATGGGGGGATTAGTTTCTACATGATTTATGTCTGTGATTCGTCCAGGAAACATAGAATGGGGGGATTAGTTTCTACTTGATTTATGTCTGTGATTTGTCAAGGAAACATAGAATGGGGGGATTAGTTTCTACATGATTTATGTCTGTGATTAGTCCAGGAAACATAGAATGGGGGGATTAGTTTCTACATGATTTATGTCTGTGATTCGTCCAGGAAACATAGAATGGGGGGATTAGTTTCTACATGATTTATGTCTGTGATTCGTCCAGGAAACATAGAATGGGGGGATTAGTTTCTACATGATTTATGTCTGTGATTCGTCCAGGAAACATAGAATGGGGGGATTAGTTTCTACATGATTTATGTCTGTGATTCGTCCAGAAAACATAGAATGGGGTGATTAGTTTCTACATGATTTATGTCTGTGATTCGTCCAGGAAACATAGAATGGGGGGATTAGTTTCTACATGATTTATGTCTGTGATTCGTCCAGGAAACATAGAATGGGGGGATTAGTTTCTACATGATTTATGTCTGTGATTCGTCCAGGAAACATAGAATGGGGGGATTAGTTTCTACATGATTTATGTCTGTGATTCGTCCAGGAAACATAGAATGGGGGGATTAGTTTCTACATGATTTATGTCTGTGATTCGTCCAGGAAACATAGAATGGGGGGATTAGTTTCTACATGATTTATGTCTGTGATTCGTCCAGAAAACATAGAATGGGGTGATTAGTTTCTACATGATTTATGTCTGTGATTCGTCCAGGAAACATAGAATGGGGGGATTAGTTTCTACATGATTTATGTCTGTGATTAGTCCAGGAAACATAGAATGGGGGGATTAGTTTCTACATGATTTATGTCTGTGATTCGTCCAGGAAACATAGAATGGGTGGATTAGTTTCTACATGATTTATGTTTGTGATTCGTCCAGGAAACATAGAATGGGAGGATTAGTTTCTACATGATTTATGTCTGTGATTCGTCCAGGAAACATAGAATGGGTGGATTAGTTTCTACATGATTTATGTCTGTGATTCGTCAAAGAAACATAGAATGGGGGGATTAGTTTCTACATGATTTATGTCTGTGATTCGTCCAGGAAACATAGAATGGGGGGATTAGTTTCTACATGATTTATGTCTGTGATTTGTCCAGGAAACATAGAATGGGGGGATTAGTTTCTACATGATTTATGTCTGTGATTAGTCCAGGAAACATAGAATGGGGGGGATTAGTTTCTACATGATTTATGTCTGTGATTCGTCCAGGAAACATAGAATGGGGGGATTAGTTTCTACATGATTTATGTCTGTGATTCGTCCAGGAAACATAGAATGGGGGGATTAGTTTCTACATGATTTATGTCTGTGATTCATCCATGAAACATAGAATGGGGGGATTAGTTTCTACATGATTTATGTCTGTGATTAGTCCAGGAAACATAGAATGGGGGAATTAGTTTCTACATGATTTATGTCTGTGATTAGTCCAGGAAACATAGAATGGGGGGATTAGTTTCTACATGATTTATGTCTGTGATTCGTCCAGGAAACATAGAATGGGGGGATTAGTTTCTACATGATTTATGTCTGTGATTCGTCCAGGAAACATAGAATGGGTGGATTAGTTTCTACATGATTTATGTCTGTGATTAGTCCAGGAAACATAGAATGGGGGGATTAGTTTCTACATGATTTATGTCTGTGATTAGTCCAGGAAACATAGAATGGGGGGATTAGTTTCTACATGATTTATGTCTGTGATTCGTCCAGGAAACATAGAATGGGGGGATTAGTTTCTACATGATTTATGTCTGTGATTAGTCCAGGAAACATAGAATGGGGGGATTAGTTTCTACATGATTTATGTCTGTGATTCGTCCAGGAAACATAGAATGGGGGGATTAGTTTCTACATGATTTATGTCTGTGATTCGACCAGGAAACATAGAATGGGAGGATTAGTTTCTACATGATTTATGTCTGTGATTAGTCCAGGAAACATAGAATGGGGGGATTAGTTTCTACCTGATTTATGTCTGTGATTCGTCCAGGAAACATAGAATGGGGGGATTAGTTTCTACATGATTTATGTCTGTGATTCGTCCAGGAAACATAGAATGGGGGGATTAGTTTCTACATGATTTATGTCTGTGATTCGTCCAGGAAACATAGAATGGGGGGATTAGTTTCTACCTGATTTATGTCTGTGATTCGTCCAGGAAACATAGAATGGGGGGATTAGTTTCTACATGATTTATGTCTGTGATTAGTCCAGGAAACATAGAATGGGGGGATTAGTTTCTACATGATTTATGTCTGTGATTCGTCCAGGAAACATAGAATGGGGGGATTAGTTTCTACATGATTTATGTCTGTGGTTAGTCCAGGAAACATAGAATGGGGTGATTAGTTTCTACATGATTTATGTCTGTGATTCGTCCAGGAAACATAGAATGGGGGGATTAGTTTCTACATGATTTATGTCTGTGATTCGTCCAGGAAACATAGAATGGGGGGATTAGTTTCTACAAGATTTATGTCTGTGATTAGTCCAGGAAACATAGAATGGGGGGATTAGTTTCTACATGATTTATGTCTGTGATTCGTCCAGGAAACATAGAATGGGGGGATTAGTTTCTACATGATTTATGTCTGTGATTCGTCCAGGAAACATAGAATTGGGGGGATTAGTTTCTACATGATTTATGTCTGTGATTCGTCCAGGAAACATAGAATGGGGGGATTAGTTTCTACATGATTTATGTCTGTGATTTGTCAAGGAAACATAGAATGGGGGGATTAGTTTCTACATGATTTATGTCTGTGATTCGTCCAGGAAACATAGAATGGGGTGATTAGTTTCTACATGATTTATGTCTGTGATTCGTCCAGGAAACATAGAATGGGGGGATTAGTTTCTACATGATTTATGTCTGTGATTCGTCCAGGAAACATAGAATGGGGTGATTAGTTTCTACATGATTTATGTCTGTGATTCGTCCAGGAAACATAGAATGGGGGGATTAGTTTCTACATGATTTATGTCTGTGATTCGTCCAGGAAACATAGAATGGGGGGATTAGTTTCTACATGATTTATGTCTGTGATTCGTCCAGGAAACATAGAATGGGGGGATTAGTTTCTACATGATTTATGTCTGTGATTCGTCCAGGAAACATAGAATGGGGGGATTAGTTTCTACATGATTTATGTCTGTGATTCGTCCAGGAAACATAGAATGGGGGGATTAGTTTCTACATGATTTATGTCTGTGATTAGTCCAGGAAACATAGAATGGGGGGATTAGTTTCTACATGATTTATGTCTGTGATTAGTCCAGGAAACATAGAATGGGGGGATTAGTTTCTACATGATTTATGTCTGTGATTCGTCCAGGAAACATAGAATGGGGTGATTAGTTTCTACATGATTTATGTCTGTGATTCGTCCAGGAAACATAGAATGGGGGGATTAGTTTCTACATGATTTATGTCTGTGATTCGTCCAGGAAACATAGAATTGGGGGATTAGTTTCTACATGATTTATGTCTGTGATTAGTCCAGGAAACATAGAATGGGGGGATTAGTTTCTACATGATTTATGTCTGTGATTCGTCCAGGAAACATAGAATGGGGGGATTAGTTTCTACATGATTTATGTCTGTGATTCGTCCAGGAAACATAGAATGGGGGGATTAGTTTCTACATGATTTATGTCTGTGATTCGTCCAGGAAACATAGAATGGGGGGATTAGTTTCTACATGATTTATGTCTGTGATTCGTCCAGGAAACATAGAATGGGTGGATTAGTTTCTACATTATTTATGTCTGTGATTCGTCCAGGAAACATAGAATGGGGGGATTAGTTTCTACATGATTTATGTCTGTGATTCGTCCAGGAAACATAGAATGGGGGGATTAGTTTCTACATGATTTATGTCTGTGATTAGTCCAGGAAACATAGAATGGGGGGATTAGTTTCTACATGATTTATGTCTGTGATTAGTCCAGGAAACATAGAATGGGGGGATTAGTTTCTACATGATTTATGTCTGTGATTAGTCCAGGAAACATAGAATGGGGGGATTAGTTTCTACATGATTTATGTCTGTGATTCGTCCAGGAAACATAGAATGGGGGGATTAGTTTCTACATGATTTATGTCTGTGATTCGTCCAGGAAACATAGAATGGGGGGATTAGTTTCTACATGATTTATGTCTGTGATTAGTCCAGGAAACATAGAATGGGGGGATTAGTTTCTACCTGATTTATGTCTGTGATTCGTCCAGGAAACATAGAATGGGGGGATTAGTTTCTACATGATTTATGTCTGTGATTCGTCCAGGAAACATAGAATGGGGGGATTAGTTTCTACATGATTTATGTCTGTGATTAGTCCAGGAAACATAGAATGGGGGGATTAGTTTCTACATGATTTATGTCTGTGATTAGTCCAGGAAACATAGAATGGGGGGATTAGTTTCTACATGATTTATGTCTGTGATTCGTCCAGGAAACATAGAATGGGGGGATTAGTTTCTACATGATTTATGTCTGTGATTCGTCCAGGAAACATAGAATGGGGGGATTAGTTTCTACATGATTTATGTCTGTGATTCGTCCAGGAAACATAGAATGGGGTGATTAGTTTCTACATGATTTATGTCTGTGATTAGTCCAGGAAACATAGAATGGGGGGATTAGTTTCTACATGATTTATGTCTGTGATTCGTCCAGGATACTTAGAATGGGGGGATTAGTTTCTACATGATTTATGTCTGTGATTCGTCCAGGAAACATAGAATGGGGGGATTAGTTTCTACATGATTTATGTCTGTGATTCGTCCAGGAAACATAGAATGGGGGGATTAGTTTCTACATGATTTATGTCTGTGATTCGTCCAGGAAACATAGAATGGGGGGATTAGTTTCTACATGATTTATGTCTGTGATTCGTCCAGGAAACATAGAATGGGGGGATTAGTTTCTACATGATTTATGTCTGTGATTCGTCCAGAAAACATAGAATGGGGTGATTAGTTTCTACATGATTTATGTCTGTGATTCGTCCAGGAAACATAGAATGGGGGGATTAGTTTCTACATGATTTATGTCTGTGATTAGTCCAGGAAACATAGAATGGGGGGATTAGTTTCTACATGATTTATATCTGTGATTCGTCCAGGAAACATAGAATGGGGGGATTAGTTTCTACATGATTTATGTCTGTGATTCGTCCAGGAAACATAGAATGGGGGGATTAGTTTCTACATGATTTATGTCTGTGATTCGTCCAGGAAACATAGAATGGGTGGATTAGTTTCTACATGATTTATGTCTGTGATTTGTCAAGGAAACATAGAATGGGGGGATTAGTTTCTACATGATTTATGTCTGTGATTCGTCCAGGAAACATAGAATGGGGGGATTAGTTTCTATATGATTTATGTCTGTGATTCGTCCAGGAAACATAGAATGGGGGGATTAGTTTCTACATGATTTATGTCTGTGATTCGTCCAGGAAACATAGAATGGGGGGATTAGTTTCTACATGATTTATGTCTGTGATTAGTCCAGGAAACATAGAATGGGGGGATTAGTTTCTACATGATTTATATCTGTGATTCGTCCAGGAAACATAGAATGGGGGGATTAGTTTCTACCTGATTTATGTCTGTGATTCGTCCAGGAAACATAGAATGGGGGGATTAGTTTCTACATGATTTATGTCTGTGATTCGTCCAGGAAACATAGAATGGGGGGATTAGTTTCTACATTATTTATGTCTGTGATTCGTCCAGGAAACATAGAATGGGGGGATTAGTTTCTACATGATTTATGTCTGTGATTCGTCCAGGAAACATAGAATGGGGGGATTAGTTTCTACATGATTTATGTCTGTGATTCGTCCAGGAAACATAGAATGGGGGGATTAGTTTCTACTTGATTTATGTCTGTGATTCGTCCAGGAAACATAGAATGGGGGGATTAGTTTCTATATGATTTATGTCTGTGATTCGTCCAGGAAACATAGAATGGGGTGATTAGTTTCTACATGATTTATGTCTGTGATTCGTCCAGGAAACATAGAATGGGGGGATTAGTTTCTACATGATTTATGTCTGTGATTCGTCCTGGAAACATAGAATGGGGGGATTAGTTTCTACATGATTTATGTCTGTGATTCGTCCAGGAAACATAGAATGGGGTGATTAGTTTCTACATGATTTATGTCTGTGATTCGTCCTGGAAACATAGAATGGGGGGATTAGTTTCTACATGATTTATATCTGTGATTAGTCCAGGAAACATAGAATGGGGGGATTAGTTTCTACATGATTTATGTCTGTGATTCGTCCAGGAAACATAGAATGGGGGGATTAGTTTCTACATGATTTATGTCTGTGATTCGTCCAGGAAACATAGAATGGGGGGATTAGTTTCTACATGATTTATGTCTGTGATTAGTCCAGGAAACATAGAATGGGGGGATTAGTTTCTACATGATTTATGTCTGTGATTCGTCCAGGAAACATAGAATGGGGGGATTAGTTTCTACATGATTTATGTCTGTGATTCGTCCAGGAAACATAGAATGGGGTGATTAGTTTCTACATGATTTATGTCTGTGATTCGTCCAGGAAACATAGAATGGGGTGATTAGTTTCTACATGATTTATGTCTGTGATTCGTCCAGGAAACATAGAATGGGGGGATTAGTTTCTACATGATTTATGTCTGTGATTCGTCCAGGAAACATAGAATGGGGGGATTAGTTTCTACATGATTTATGTCTGTGATTCGTCCAGGAAACATAGAATGGGGTGATTAGTTTCTACATGATTTATGTCTGTGATTCGTCCAGGAAACATAGAATGGGGGGATTAGTTTCTACATGATTTATGTCTGTGATTCGTCCAGGAAACATAGAATGGGGGGATTAGTTTCTACATGATTTATGTCTGTGATTCGTCCAGGAAACATAGAATGGGGTGATTAGTTTCTACATGATTTATGTCTGTGATTCGTCCAGAAAACATAGAATGGGGTGATTAGTTTCTACATGATTTATGTCTGTGATTCGTCCAGGAAACATAGAATGGGGGGATTAGTTTCTACATGATTTATGTCTGTGATTAGTCCAGGAAACATAGAATGGGGGGATTAGTTTCTACATGATTTATGTCTGTGATTCGTCCAGGAAACATAGAATGGGGGGATTAGTTTCTACCTGATTTATGTCTGTGATTCGTCCAGGAAACATAGAATGGGGGGATTAGTTTCTACATGATTTATGTCTGTGATTAGTCCAGGAAACATAGAATGGGGGGATTAGTTTCTACTTGATTTATGTCTGTGATTCGTCCAGGAAACATAGAATGGGGGGATTAGTTTCTACATGATTTATGTCTGTGATTCGTCCAGGAAACATAGAATGGGGGGATTAGTTTCTACATGATTTATGTCTGTGATTCGTCCAGGAAACATAGAATGGGGGGATTAGTTTCTACATGATTTATGTCTGTGATTCGTCCAGGAAACATAGAATGGGGGATTAGTTTCTACATGATTTATGTCTGTGATTCGTCCAGGAAACATAGAATGGGGTGATTAAAACCTGAGATTTAAGATTAGCCTTTGGAATCATTAATCATTATATAAAATTTAGAGGATTAATATCACATGTTTATGTCTCGTAGATTTCAAAACCATGACCTTTTTGCACCCATGCAACACTGAAATGTGGTTTAATTTTATAATTAATATTTAAATAGAATGAAATCGTGTAGATCTTAATTTCAGGTCAGACTTGGGAAAGTATGCAATATTTTGTCAGAGAGCTCTAGAAAGGACCATTCTAAAGGGAATTCGTGAAGTCAAACCCTCTAGGATGGAAGTATTGTCTATTTTGTTACGTAATCCATATTATCATTCTCAGCCTATCAGTATTCCTGTACATTTCCTCAACAATACATACCAGGTATATTAGTATTACAATTCTTGTGCATTCTGTAAACATATTTGTTGTGGTTTTATTTTCATATGTTAGTATTCATTCAGAAATTCTGATAATGAAACAAATATAGTTCTTTTGCAGAGAAGTCCAATATATATGATAGACTCAGATCGACGTCCAGTCTCTAATCGACGTCCACTCCTCAAATCGGCATCTACTTATATCATTATCTCTAATCACGGTCCAATTTAAGGGTATTCTCAAATCGGCAACCTTTCTAAATTATGTTGTTTTTAATGTTGTGGTTTTTTTGGTGTGTTTTTTTTGGGCATTTTCTCACTCTTTAATATCATCAATATTAGTGTCATATATCAAAATAATGTTCAATGATTTCTCATATTACAGTAAATAGGACCCGAATAAAACCCTCAAAAATACAATTTTATCTACAGTAGACCCTAACTATAAAAAAAACATAGACATTATTCTGAATTTATTTCCATTTATTATATACACCTTTAGTATTCTTTACTGCAATGTACGGCATATCCGCACATACTGTTTCTGTATTTTGGCCTTTGTTTACTCCCCCCTTTTTTGTCATCAAGAATCCCTCATCTGGAATCTGGTCCTGTCGCTTCTCTATTATTGCTTCAAAAACCTGACCTAACGGGTGTGACATAATTTGAAGCATACGTCAATGATGTCATTGGACGCCAATTTGAAAAAAGGACATAGATCTGAGGAACAGATGTCTGTGACATAGAAAAAGGACATGGATTTGAGGATTGGACGTCGATTAGAGACTGGACGTCGATCTGAGTCTTACATATATATGTTATAAGATTGAAATTTAAATTAATCTATTAGGAAACAATGTTGGAGTGACAAAAAAAATTATACTGTACATGAATATGAGTTATCAAATGTGTAAATGCTGTACAAATACAGCACAAAAATACATCTTTCTACTTTTTGTTTTATTTTTCTTTATTGTTTTGTTACACACCTGACATTTTAAAGATATAAACTATTTACTTCCGTCAAATATATATATATAGGAAATAACTCTTGAAAAATTATTTTTTTTCCTGAAATTTAGCATCAAAAGTATGACAGGAAGATTGTTTCTGTTACTGAGAAAACAAAGATGGCTACAATACAACAAAATCTGATTGACCTTTATAAAACACATTATACTACATGTACATGTATACATCTAAATAGCCATCTTTAAAAACTTAGCAGTTTACAGATTTGCATGAATTATCTAGGATTGGTTTGGTTTGGTTTTATTGTGTTTAAAACGCAACTTTCAACAATATTTCAGTTATATCATGGCGGTCAGTTTTATTGGTGGAGGAAATCAGAGTATTCGGAGAAAACCACCAACCTGTCACAAGTCACTGGCAAATTTTATCACATAATGTTGTATCGAGTACACCCTGCCATGAACAGGATTCGAATTCACAACTTGAGTGGTGATAGGCACTGATTGCACAGGTAGTTATAAATCCAACTACCATATGATCACGACAACGATAGCCCCTGAAACTATCTAGGATACGTTATGTGTTTTATGCTTGTAGGCATAATCTACCATAATTGTAATTCTCATTATATTTTTAACAATTGTAGTAAATTATTTTAGGTTGTTAGTTTTGACGGATCTACGACTATAGAAGAATTATTACAATCACTTACCAAGAAGTTGTCTATGAGAGAGTCTAGTCAGTCAGGATTTGCCCTGTTTACTGATGACCCTGGTCTGTACGATGGGGAACACTATTTACAATCTCATATCAAAGTAAGTCATGTCATAAGCTGTGTTGTTTTGATGTTGTTTAAGTGGATGTTATGAAAGATATTGTACTTTTTCAATGTAATTAACAACATTTTATTTATAGATGCCAGTGAAATACCAGGGTTGTATTTAAGATCATAGAATCCTCAAGTTATTCTTTGAAAATGGTTTTTGTTTAATATTGAACAATAAAACTTTGTAGATATTTTTAAAAATGGCACTGAATAAATATATTTTCATGTGATTTACACTGTTTTGTTAAGCAACAACAGATGACACTTCCATTCCCTGCTTATATCACCAGGATTATAAAAAGAACTGCCAAAAACCAAATCAAGCTATTGCAAACTCTGTGTATAATGTACTAAGACTCACATTTAAGTTTTGATTTAAGTCTCACATGCTATTTTCCCTGTAGACTGAAGTCTTTATTGTTAGTTTATAAAGTTTTCAGAGATATTTGTTTTTAGTTTTATAATTGAACTGTTCTGAACTTCAACAAAACTTAGACTTGACGAAAGAAAACTGTTGCAAAACTAGATCTGAGAAATTCTTTAGTTTGACCCAACAAATTTTATTCTAATAGACTTCGATGAAGTTTGTGTACATTTAATATCATATTCAAACTTTTAAGGGGAACTGGGTGGTCAAGAAATTAAGGTTGTTGACTTCTGATCACATGTCTAACACCAATGTTATTGGTTTGTGTCCTGATACCAACCTCAAGTGTTATGGTTTCCTGATATCTACCCATGGCCTGGGGTTTTATTGGTCAGTTAATTAGAATTGTCTGGGCTTTCTTTCCCATTGGATGGGGTTATCACAATATCAATGAAAAGTTGCTGAACATGATGATAAATAAACCAGTTCAAAATATTTAGAGTTATCCCTCTTTACTTGTAGGTCTGTGATGTTATATCTAAGTGGGGACATTTAGAGTTATCCCTCTTTACTTGTAGGTCTGTGATGTATATCTAAGTGGGAACATTTAGAGTTATCCCTCTTTACTTGTAGGTCTGTGATGTTATATCTAAGTGGGAACATTTAGAGATATCCCTCTTTACTTGTAGGTCTGTGATGTTATATCTAAGTGGGAACATTTAGAGTTATCCCTCTTTACTTGTAGATCTATGATGTTATATCTAAGTGGGAACATTTAGAGTTATCCCTCTTTACTTGTAGGTCTGTGATGTTATATCTAAGTAGGAACATTTAGAGTTATCCCTCTTTACTTGTAGGTCTGTGATGTTATATCTAAGTGGGAACATTTAGAGTTATCCCTCTTTACTTGTAGGTCTGTGATGTTATATCTAAGTGGGAACATTTAGAGTTATCCCTCTTTACTTGTAGGTCTGTGATGTTATATCTAAGTGGGAATATTTAGAGTTATCTCTCTTTACTTGTAGGTCTGTGTGGGAACATTTAGAGTTATCCCTCTTTACTTGTAGGTCTGTGATGTTATATCTAAGTGGGAACATTTAGAGTTATCCCTCTTTACTTGTAGGTCTGTGATGTTATATCTAAATGGGAACATTTAGAGTTATCCCTTTTTACTTGTAGGTCTGTGATGTTATATCTAAGTGGGAACGTTTAGAGTTATCCCTCTTTACTTGTAGGTCTGTGATGTTATATCTAAGTGGGAACATTTAGAGTTATCCCTCTTTACTTGTAGGTCTGTGATGCTATATCTAAGTGGGAATATTTAGAGTTATCCCTCTTTACTTGTAGATCTGTGATGTTATATCTAAGTGGGAAAATTTAGAGTTATCCCTCTTTACTTGTAGGTCTGTGATGTTATATCTAAGTGGGAACATTTAGAGTTATCCCTCTTTACTTGTAGGTCTGTGATGTTATATCTAAGTGGGAACATTTAGAGTTATCTCTCTTTACTTGTAGGTCTGTGATGTTATATCTAAGTGGGAACATTTAGAGGTATCCCTCTTTACTTGTAGGTCTGTGATGTTATATCTAAGTGGGAACATTTAGAGTTATCTCTCTTTACTTGTAGGTCTGTGATGTTATATCTAAGTGGGAACATTTAGAGTTATCCCTCTTTACTTGTAGGTCTGTGATGTTATATCTAAGTGGGAACATTTAGAGTTATCCCTCTTTACTTGTAGGTCTGTGATGTTATATCTAAGTGGGAACATTTAGAGTTATCCCTCTTTACTTGTAGGTCTGTGATGTTATATCTAAGTGGGAACATTTAAAGTTAACCCTCTTTACTTGTAGGTCTGTGATGTTATATCTAAGTGGGAACATTTAGAGTTATCTCTCTTTACTTGTAGGTCTGTGTGGGAACATTTAGAGTTATCCCTCTTTACTTGTAGGTCTGTGATGTTATATCTAAGTGGGAACATTTAGAGTTATCCCTCTTTACTTGTAGGTCTGTGATGTTATATCTAAGTGGGAACATTTAGAGTTATCCCTCTTTACTTGTAGGTCTGTGATGTTATATCTAAGTGGGAACATTTAGAGTTATCCCTCTTTACTTGTAGGTCTGTGATGTTATATCTAAGTGGGAACATTTAGAGTTATCTCTCTTTACTTGTAGGTCTGTGATGTTATATCTAAGTGGGAACATTTAGAGGTATCCCTCTTTACTTGTAGGTCTGTGATGTTATATCTAAGTGGGAACATTTAGAGTTATCTCTCTTTACTTGTAGGTCTGTGATGTTATATCTAAGTGGGAACATTTAGAGTTATCCCTCTTTACTTGTAGGTCTGTGATGTTATATCTAAGTGGGAACATTTAGAGTTATCCCTCTTTACTTGTAGGTCTCTGATGTTATATCTAAGTGGGAACATTTAGAGTTATCCCTCTTTACTTGTAGGTCTGTGATGTTATATCTAAGTGGGAACATTTAAAGTTAACCCTCTTTACTTGTAGGTCTGTGATGTTATATCTAAGTGGGAACATTTAGAGTTATCTCTCTTTACTTGTAGGTCTGTGTGGGAACATTTAGAGTTATCCCTCTTTACTTGTAGGTCTGTGATGTTATATCTAAGTGGGAACATTTAGAGTTATCCCTCTTTACTTGTAGGTCTGTGATGTTATATTTAAGTGGGAACATTTAGAGTTATCCCTCTTTACTTGTAGGTCTGTGATGTTATATCTAAGTGGGAACATTTAGAGTTATCCCTCTTTACTTGTAGGTCTGTGATGTTATATCTAAGTGGGAACATTTAGAGTTATCTCTCTTTACTTGTAGGTCTGTGATGTTATATCTAAGTGGGAACATTTAGAGTTATCTCTCTTTACTTGTAGGTCTGTGATGTTATATCTAAGTGGGAACATTTAGAGTTATCCCTCTTTACTTGTAGGTCTGTGATGTTATATCTAAGTGGGAACATTTAGAGTTATCCCTCTTTACTTGTAGGTCTGTGATGTTATATCTAAGTGGGAACATTTAGAGTTATCTCTCTTTACTTGTAGGTCTGTGATGTTATATCTAAGTGGGAACATTTAGAGTTATCCCTCTTTACTTGTAGGTCTGTGATGTTATATCTAAGTGGGAACATTTAGAGTTATCCCTCTTTACTTGTAGGTCTGTGATGTTATATCTAAGTGGGAACATTTAGAGGTATCCCTCTTTACTTGTAGGTCTGTGATGTTATATCTAAGTGGGAACATTTAGAGGTAACCCTCTTTACTTGTAGGTCTGTGATGTTATATCTAAGTGGGAACATTTAGAGGTATCTCTCTTTACTTGTAGGTCTGTGATGTTATATCTAAGTGGGAACATTTAGAGGTAACCCTCTTTACTTGTAGGTCTGTGATGTTTTATCTAAGTGGGAACATTTAGAGTTATCCCTCTTTACTTGTAGGTCTGTGATGTTATATCTAAGTGGGAACATTTAGAGTTATCCCTCTTTACTTGTAGGTCTGTGATGTTATATCTAAGTGGGAACATTTAGAGTTATCTCTCTTTACTTGTAGGTCTGTGATGTTATATCTAAGTGGGAACATTTAGAGGTAACCCTCTTTACTTGTAGGTCTGTGATGTTATATCTAAGTGGGAACATTTAGAGTTATCTCTCTTTACTTGTAGGTCTGTGATGTTATATCTAAGTGGGAACATTTAGAGTTAACCCTCTTTACTTGTAGGTCTGTGATGTTATATCTAAGTGGGAACATATATTTAAAGAAAAGAACTCAGGGAAGCTGGATAGCAGTAAAACAATCAAGTTTTTATACAAAAACAGGTCAGAAATAATTATAGACTTAGGAACAAATGAATTATATGTTAGAAACAAATGAATTATATGTTGGACAATGTTTTAATTTGTTTCTGCATTTTATTGCATTATACAAAATTCAATGGTGATCAGAAAATTTCAATCACTTCATACAGTTTTTAAACATCCCAAAATCCAATAAATACACATATATCAATAAAATGTATTTCAGTCGAGGAACATGTGTATAATTTAGTGATTTACAATTTATGTGCTGACTGCATTCCCACGAAACATAACTTTTATTATATCTTTCAATTACTTAAAGTTGTCTAAAACTGAAATAAATGATATGTTATGTGGAATTATATTGTTATTGGCAGTCATGTTATCCATGTTAGTTGCTCTTCTTCACATATAACAGCACAACTCCTTGACTATGATTAAATGTCAATCTTAAATCTTCACTTTTTTGTATAGCATTACTATTGGAAAAAAAAGATATCTTGTGTGCCACTTAAAATGTGATAACAAATTTTATCCTTCACTGGTTCTATTTGAGCAGGCAAATTGTGTTGAGCAACAGAAAAAAATAGTAATAGTATAAGTGCTGATGTCACAGATGACACATTTGATAGCAATCAGGACTGGGTTGCACAAAGCACAATTAAAGATAATTTACTATTAAAAGTACTATTAAAATTAATACTGAATTATTTCTGTTGCACAAACGTCAATTAACGTTAATAGACTATTAACTTTCTAATATATTTAATTGTACAAACGAGTGCTATTAAATTCTTAATTGTAAACTAACCATGGATGCCATGCAAGTACTTATGTTGCTTCGTACCAAGAATCACCATTATAGACAACTTACAGTGAATGATTTGACAGAACGGGAACCTTTTTCCCTGATATAAATTTGGGAGAAATACAATAAATTAAAATAATGTAAGATGATAAACATCATAAGAGATGACACAGGTATGTCCAATGCCCAAGTAAATAAACATCATAAGAGATGACACATATATGTCCAATGCCCAAGTAAATAAACATCATAAGAGATGACACAGATATGTCCAATGCCCAAGTAAATAAACATCATAAGAGATGACACAGGTATGTCCAATGCCCAAGTAAATAAACATCATAAGAGATGACACAGGTATGTCCAATGCCCAAGTAAATAAACATCATAAGAGATGACACAGATATGTCCAATGCCCAAGTAAATAAACATCATGAGAGAGGACACAGATATTTCCAATGCCCAAGTAAATAAACATCATAAGAGATGACACAGATATGTCCAATGCCCAAGTAAATAAACATCATAAGAGATGACACAGGTATGTCCAATGCCCAAGTAAATAAACATCATAAGAGATGACACAGATATGTCCAATGCCCAAGTAAATAAACATCATAAGAGATGACACAGATATGTCCAATGCCCAAGTAAATAAACATCATAAGAGATGACACAGATATGTCCAATGCCCAAGTAAATAAATATCATAAGAGATGACACAGATATGTCCAATGCCCAAGTAAATAAACATCATAAGAGATGACACAGGTATGTCCAATGCCCAAGTAAATAAACATCATAAGAGATGACACAGATATGTCCAATGCCCAAGTAAATAAACATCATAAGAGATGACACAGATATGTCCAATGCCCAAGTAAATAAACATCATAAGAGATGACACAGATATGTCCAATGCCCAAGTAAATAAACATCATAAGAGATGACACAGGTATGTCCAATGCCCAAGTAAATAAACATCATAAGAGATGACACAGATATGTCCAATGCCCAGGTAAATAAACATCATAAGAGATGACACAGGTATGTTCAATGCCCAAGTGATCACACTATCAAACTTTCCATTCGATTTTGATACAATTTTTTTTTTATAAATATTTAACATTCATCAGGTCCTTGAAAAGAAGTTGGGGTATGAATAAGAACAGGATTTGATCCTGTAAATAAGAAAAACAAACATTATGAAAGTATTAGGAATGAGCTTTTATCCTTGGTCTGGTTGTTGCTTCTCCGCTAAGCATGCAGCATTAAGGAGAAAGAGCAAAGACTGGTTGACTCGGAATCAGGATAATGTGTCCGAGTGGGGCGACATATGTCTATTCGCAGACTGTTGTTAGCTAACACTATAAAAAAAATCCAACTAAGCGTGTTGGTCTAGCACAAAACGGACCTTATCATCATTTCATTGAAAATTAACTTGTTCTCGCCATGATATAGGTAAAAAATTGCTGAGTTGGGTTAAGCAACAATCACTCACTCACTCCTTGGTCTGGAATACTGGCATCATAGCTGTTTCACGACTGAAGTAAGTAATTCATTTTTGATTCCCTATCCTTAAAAGTACATATATTTAAGTATCTTGCAGTGTAGACTACATAAAAGGATCGAAAGATAGGTGACAAAAAGTGTACAAATTATTAAAAGAAAGATTTCCAGTGAAATACTAAATTATCAGTATTGTTTTAATTTTAAAACCACCCCTTTTCATGTGTAAAGCGAAAGTGAGTGGCCATGCTGTGTGAGGTGGTTCAATTTTGCCTCTTAAGTGTTGCGACAGTGTATTTTTTTCCCACATTATTGACACAGTTGACATTTTTCAAATGTGCATCTATGACCATTATGGTGCCTAAAATAATTTTATTTCCTTTTGAAGAGTTATATTTTCCTTCTAAATAAATAAACATATATTCTGAATGTTCAAAGAGACATTTCAGAAAAAATACAATGTAGTCTTTCTCGTCATAACATTAATATGCAATAATTATTTAATTGATTTTTTATTACATTTTATATATGATAGCGGGGTGGCAAATTGTGGTAGTACATGCAAATTCATCTGATACTTGTATTGTAATCGTTGTTAAAATCGGGAACTGATGATTATTTTTCATTTATTTGAATATTAGTTAAGATAGATAGATGTCTGCGTCACTCGTGAGCTCGGCAGAATACTTATTACAGAAGACATATCAATTATTATTATTTTTTGTGTTCTTTTGAAATGTTGCAAAAGCCGAAACGGAATAGTTGGGAAAGTAGGAAATAAATAAAATGACAAAAACTGATTTTATCAGAGAACAAGTGAACATTTTAAAATGTTCACTACATTGATACTTCAATTAAAATCAGATAGAATTTCTTTTACTGTTCTCATGATACGATTCTCATCAGACTGTCGATGGAAATAGAACGCCAACCGATTTTGAAACGATTTTTTTATTCGACTTTTGAGTTCACATCATAAAATTTTTGCAGAAAGCATATCGCAAGGATATATCGGATGGAAAATCGTATCGTGTGACTGCACCTGTACGCACGACGGTTCAGCAGCTACTTTTACAGCAACCTGCCATATTAAGCAAACATTGAACTTCGTCCTTAAAAAAAAGTGCATATAATTTCTACAGCTATTGTCCAGAAGAAAAAAAGAAGTTGCTAACTGATGTGTCATGCCGTAATGAATTATGGGAATCGATTTTAACTTAATTGAAGGTTAATTTACTATTAATTAATAGACAGTCTAATTGACGGTCAAGCAATGCTATTAACTCATACTATTAACTAATTTACAATTAGCGATTTAATAGACTATTAAATGTTAATTAACTTAATTGACGTGTGTGCAACCCAGTCCAGAACAACGCTTGTTTCAGCTATTGTCAAACAATTTGGCAGTTGTGTTGGATTTTATGATATTGCAGGATAAACATAATATACATATATTGTTGTTAAATATAGAATAAATTTGCACTCGCTACGAAACAGGCTAGAAAAGCTTGCTTTTCTACCTGTTTCTAAAGCTTGTGCAAATAAATTATATATTTTCAGACAATGTACCTGTATTGTATATATATTCTATATCCAATTTATAAATGTACATTTTAACAACTTTATTCTGATCCATAAGACATAACAACATAGGACAAGAAAGATTATTGTATTTAGACCATTTTTTGCATAAAATTTTACTTTCTGTGGGTATATATGTCTAGGAGCTTAACATGAGGATGGCTGATAATCATATACACATGTAGGTGAATAATTTATATTTTAAATTGATTTTATTTTAGGTTGTACTTCAAGTCAACATGTAAATCTGAAACTGATAAAGAAAAGTTGATGTTGGCATACCAAATCAATGATGACATTGTACAGGGGCGATTTCCTCTTAATAGAGATCTAGCATTAGAATTAACCTCATTACTAGCTCAGGTGAGTGAGAGGTTGTACAGGGAGGATTTCCTCTTAATAAAGATCTAGCATTAGAATTAACCTCATTACTAGCTCAGGTGAGTGAAAGGTTGTACAGGGAGAATTAACCTCAATACTAGCTCAGGTGAGTGTAGGGGGGGGGGGGGGATTGGACAGTAAGAAATACCTATGTGATTGGTTGTTTATGATGCCATCTTTTCATCCTTACTGGCTGTAGTCAATACACCCACTACAAGTCTTTAATTAAAGGAGGTCAGGTGTCCTTTTTATTTTAAAATGTTATGGTTTTTTCATTGTCCGTAGATGTTTTATTGCTGATGTAAGACATCTTCTGATTGTGACATGATGTGGTTGTGTCATTCTCAATAAGTCTTTATTAAACATTCATTTTGTTTTGTCTATATAAGATTAGAGACAAGTCAACTCTGTTCTCATTTAGTATATATCAGTCTTGATTTGCTTTGTGCTACATCAATTTCAGGATCGTTTATTAGAACAATGATCATTATTTTGTTATACAGACTCTGACAAGCCTGTGGTGACATTTGACTGAGATAAAATCAACACTTTCGTGTAATTTAAAATAAATTAGTTCATGTTATACATCCGTAATAACTGTCATTAATATTTTATGTTGTAATATTAAACTTCTCATAGCAATCTCTAAGCTGTGACCTAGAGAAGCTACTTAGCCAATTGTGTCAACTTTTTTTAAATATTGGAAAATTAACTGTCATTATTTCAGTTATTGGTAAAGTTTAGAATTTAAGAGCAATATCTTAAATTGTCTTGTTATCACAAACAAGTAAATTTCTTCACTTCACTTTGATACAAGGAACTGTATAGATTACTGTCATCACATTGAGTATTTTGTCCTAGTTGTTACTGTCATCACATTGAGTATTTTGTCCTAGTTGTTACTGTCATCACATTGAGTATTTTGTCCTAGTTGTTACTGTCATTACATTGAGAATTTTGTCATAGTTGTTAGTGTCATCACATTGAGTATTTTGTCCTAGTTGTTAGTGTCATCACATTGAGTATTTTGTCCTAGTTGTTACTGTCATCGCATTGAGTATTTTGTCCTAGTTGTTAGTGTCATCACATTGAGTATTTTGTCCTAGTTGTTAGTGTCATCACATTGAGTATTTTGTCCTAGTTGTTAGTGTCATCACATTGAGTATTTTGTCCTAGTTGTTAGTGTCATCACATTGAGTATTTTGTCCTAGTTGTTAGTGTCATCACATTGAGTATTTTGTCATAGTTGTTACTGTCATCACATTGAGTATTTTGTCATAGTTGTTACTGTCATCACATTGAGTATTTTGTCCTAGTTGTTAGTGTCATCACATTGAGTATTTTGTCCTAGTTGTTAGTGTCATCACATTGAGTATTTTGTCCTAGTTGTTACTGTCATCACATTGAGTATTTTGTCCTAGTTGTTACTGTCATCACATTGAGTATTTTGTCCTAGTTGTTACTGTTATCACATTGAGTATTTTGTCCTAGTTGTTAGTGTCATCACATTGAGTATTTTGTCCTAGTTGTTAGTGTCATCACATTGAGTATTTTGTCCTAGTTGTTAGTGTCATCACATTGAGTATTTTGTCCTAGTTGTTAGTGTCATCACATTGAGTATTTTGTCCTAGTTGTTACTGTCATCACATTGAGTATTTTGTCATAGTTGTTACTGTCATTACATTGAGTATTTTGTCATAGTTGTTAGTGTCATCACATTGAGTATTTTGTCATAGTTGTTACTGTCATTACATTGAGTATTTTGTCCTAGTTGTTACTGTCATCACATTGAGTATTTTGTCATAGTTGTTACTGTCATTACATTGAGTATTTTGTCCTAGTTGTTACTGTCATCACATTGAGTATTTTGTCCTAGTTGTTAGTGTCATCACATTGAGTATTTTGTCCTAGTTGTTACTGTCATCACATTGAGTATTTTGTCCTAGTTGTTAGTGTCATATATATACATTAGTATTTTTTTTCTTCTTTGAAACTAGTTGGCCAAAAGATGTCCACTTTTACAGGTGATAGTTTAACACAGGATTTTATTGGAAAATGAGGAAAGAATTATTGAATCTAAGCTTTCATGAAGGTCATTGGATGGTTACGTAAAAAATGTATGTTTTTATGTGGATTATGAATTTATTGTGGCTTTGAGTTCAAGACTAAAATAGCATAGAACCCTCGAAGAAAAATATGTCTAAAATCTTCTATGAAACCACTGAACCATTTGAATGAATTGAGTTAGATGTTCCTCGTTTAGTCACAGAATTGTACAACAAGATATGATATATCAGGACCCAATGGAAAAATGTTGTAGCTATATATTCTTTTAGAAACCACAAACCTGGTTGAATCTAAAGAAAATGTATGTTTGATAATCAACAAATGATTATTAAAGTCATGGTTTGTCTTGCAGTTTCTGTATTTAGTTGTCATTTAATAAGTGTTGCTAATATTGTCATTTTATTACCAGTACACTGTTCAATAGAATTATGAAGGATTTTCATTATTAAATCAATACCTTTATATTCTCTTTCATTACCTATTCAAATATAGTTGTAATTGGTTTTGTTATTTTTGTTTTGACTTAAATATAACAATTGCTTTTTTTGATGACTTTTTATTGTGGTTTATTATTTGTACTAGATGTATACATGTATGATTGAAAATAGTTGTTGTGAAAAATAAATTGAAAATAAAGCTGAACGACCTGATTAAAAGTCGGTAACTTCTAATTAAAAAATATTTCTTATGAATTCAAATTAGTTAAAAATTAGGACATTTACCTTTCTGTCAACAACACTGGAATGATTCATTTCACAAGATTTTATCTATTCATACATTAATCAAAGTCTAGGACTATGAGATGGGCTATCAACTTTCAAATGATTTAAAACAGTACTGACTTGGGTTTTACAGGAACGTCTATTGATACGACAGATTAATATTGTTCTGTATGAAGAACAAGAATTATTGTGTGGTAGTAACATTATCTCTAAAACTATCATCATTAATAACAAATCTATATATTATGGTTTATAGAAATAAAAGCTGTATTTTCATTGGATGGCAAGCCGGATACATCAGGCTATGTACACGGCTAGAGCCGTAGATATTTTTCATGTTGTTGAACTTATGAAAGATGTCAGTCACCTACCTGTTATAGCACTGGTTTTCTATACTATGACGGATTACCAAGGTCATTTTAGTGTGCTGGTTGGCGAAATAAACATATGAAAAAACATAGAATGAAATGTCATCGCTATGACACAAGTGTTAAGGGTTAGGTTTATGGTGTTTAATGTCACTTTCAACAACATTTCAGTTATATCATGGCGGTCAGTTTTATTGGTAGAGGAAACCAGAGTACCTGGAGAAAACTACCAACCTGTCGAAAGTCACTGACAACCTTTATCACATAATGTTGTATCGAGTACACCTTGCCATGAACAGGGTTCAAGCTCACAACTTTTGTGGTGTTAGGCACTGATTGCACGGGTGTTGATGTTTCTAACATATTTTATATCACATAAAAACCATGTCTAATACGGAAACAAGCTTTCTGTAATGTTAAAAAGGACATGGAAATGGTTGCATTCTTAAAATTAAAAGCTATACTTCATAATATAATAGTTCCTGCTTCAGGTTAAATACTGTCTGTGTCATGTTGCTCCACTGTTTATGAAGATAATTAGACAGACACTTTATCTTCCTATTAACCAAATATTCAACATATCAGGTTAAAAAATATTATATCTAACATTACACTACAAATGGACCATAAGCTATCAATAGGGAACCATTTATTTATGTATACAGTATTTCAGACTATTACTGTCTTTGTTTCCCTCATGGTAGGACATTGATTCTCATTGTATTGTCATATTGGATTTCCTGCTATTATAAATTCATATTTTAAAACCTTGAGAGATTTGAGATGTAAACAAAATGTTTGTCACGATATTGTTAAATGGCACAATACATGTATATTGTTTTACATATGAATTGACATTTACTAAATTTTTTACACCTTTTAATAAATCTACTGATCATTATATATAATGAACTTATTTTAACTTGATGACACTGTTATTCACCATAAACCACTAAATGGGTTTTAACAGAATTAACTTAAATATTGCTGATTTTGTAATCATGATTTGGTAGTATTAAAGTATGCTTTTCACGATTTAATCTGATCTCATTAAGACATACATTGAATCTGTATTACAGGAATACTTCAGTTGCTCGACTACTGTATTATAATACCTGCTATTTTTCAAGACCAAATATAATTTGTATTGTAAAAAAAAATTTTTGGGTTTAAATCTGGCCTTGTATTAAGTAAGTATTTAAATTTGTCTACATAGATAAAATAGGATTGTAGCTTTTTAATACATGTATTGAATGTGTTACATGAAGAAAGTATGGATTAATTAATAATTGATAGATATATGTTATTGTTAACTAAAATAAATTAACCTTGTGGTCCAACTGAATACACAATAGCGACTAGTAGACAAGGTGTAAACAAGACTTTGAAATCTTGTCATCATGGAAATGTTGATGTCGAAAAATAAAAACAATCAGCAATCTTGAAAATATTTCTGAACTTTGTCCTCAACAGAAAGAAAATGCTTATTCTGTATTGTAGTAAAAATCAACACTGTTGAATAAAGGTAATAACAAAATTACCGAACTCCGAACAATCTTACAAAGGGAAAGTCAAAACTCATAATTATATAAACAGACAAAATCAATCAACAACCGGAAAACTGTGAAAACCGTAATGACCCTGACTTGGTACAGGCATTTCTAAAGAAATGGTGGGTTGAATCAGATTTTAAGGCGCCAAACCTCCCGCTCTCATTACGGTTCAAAGGTTCCAGCTGTCACTGTAACAGTATTTAAATACAGGAACAAAATAGGTAAAATAGTTGTCAAAGCAGTACCATATTCGGTGACGTAAATGTCAAAAATATTTTTACGTCACACATTGACAAAAAAAAATTTTCTTGACATATTTGACTCTTTATCTTTATACATTTTCACTATATGAAAATGCATCGCTTATAATTTTTTCTGCAGAGACGGAATATATTTCGACAAGATATTGGTATCGGAATATAAACTTTTTAAGAGATCGAATAAGGCGAATCTTTTTATAGCCCTGGTCCAGTAGCCTGTTTCTTAGATGAAGATGACGTTTCAGGAAATCAGAATAATTGCTACTGCCCCTTGCATAGCGAATCAATTGCGAGATGTAAACACCATATGCAGGAGAAGCTGGTATATTGCTGCACATATTTGGAAAATTTATGATTTTAAAATTGAAGTCGTCCCGCTTATCATAAATTTTAGTACTGAGTTGACCACTGTCGTCAAATTCGAGGTATAAGTCCAAAAATGATGCGGACGAAGCTGTATCGGTGGTCTCTTTAACTTCCAGCTCTGGAGGATATATCAATGGAAGAAATTCTGCAAATCTAGAATTATTGATAGATAAAACGTCATCAATATACCTGTATGTGAAATTAAAGGCTCTAGCCTCATGAATCTTCTTATCTTTTACAAGCTTTTGAAGAAACTCCGACTCATATGAGTATAAAAATAAATCGGCTAGAAGAGGGGCACAATTCGTACCCATTGGTATGCCGACGACCTGCTGAAACAGTGTCCCTCCAAAGGAGACAAATATGTTATCGATGAGGAACTCCAGCATACTGATCACTTGTTCCTCGGAGTAGCATGTTTTACCTTTATGAATTTTGTTTGAAAAATATGTGGAATTGTAGCCTAACACAACAAATTTTGAGCCATAGTTTCTATGACTAAAAGCTTTATGAATTGTTTCTTTTAAGCGGGTTTTTAATTTGTCATGCGGTAGGGTGGTATATAGAGTTGAAAAATCAAAGGTTTTGATGGAGGATACCTGAGAGAAAGATCTTGATCTTGAATATGTTACTGAACTTTTTAAATAAGTCAGTGATCTTGATGCTTATTCATTTTACTAGGTAATCAGGGGCACGTTTTTTTGCAAGAGTAATTTTGGCATTTTTATCTTGTAAATCCATGGAATCAAGCCATTCAACGGTTTTGTTATTTATCCACATTAGTGTGGCCTCGATGTGTTCAATAGATGCATTTGGTTTGAAATGTCGTATTTGTTTCATGTCAGCAAAGTTTTTCTCACTCGCTCGATTATGTTTCGGTACAGAAATGGATTCTTGTCGCTTGGCTTCATCGTCTGACGTATGACAACCACCTGGTAACTGGTTTTTCATAAGTTGAGAGACAGTTAAGTAAAGATGCGTACAAATAAGGCTGATAACTTCAATCGTAACATCACCATGTTCTTGAGGTTCGCCATCTGTATCATTTACATTGAATAAAGCCTGATATACGACATCTTTGGGGGGGGGGGGATGGGGGGAGGGAATTGGGGAATATCACAGAGATTCCAGTAAGATCATCTGGTGTTGATGACCAGTGTTTTAAGTCAATCTGCAACTGGTGGAAATGTTTGTTTAAGTCAAGAATATGTGTTGCAAAAGTTTTACTGTCTACAAGTTTCATGAAAGGCGTGGTAATAATTTTCCCGATAATAGCCAGGGCGACTATTTCCTGATAAATATTTTCATCTTTTAAGTCAGACAAAACAGACCTTTGAAGCATGTTCATTGACGACAATTTTGACAAGAAATCAATTATATCGTCCTTGTGATAAACAACAGCCCCAGCGTTTTCAAATATTACATTAAAGCGGTTATGTTCAAACTTTTTTAGTTTATATAATTTGTCTTTGGATGCTAGATATGCTTTAAAATCTTCAGGGCAACCAGATGATGAGCTACCACCAGAAGCAAGCAAGCTACAGGCTGTTCGTATACTCCTGATAGCAGCACTGTCTTGATCGTTCCAACTTGAAAAATCTTTATTTAGATTTCTACCCATTTTTCCCGATCCACCGGTTAAAATTTGTTCATATTCCTTCAGGGCTTTGCTTGCACTATCACCCATATTAGCCAACACATGGAGATGACAGAAATATTGGTGTATTTGAGAGGCCCTCTCTTTCTCATTTTCCGACAAATTACACCAGTTAGTATCAAACTCTTCAAGAAGGAAAGTTCTCAATTTAGTGAACTCGTCGAGAAAGTTTTTGTTGACAATATGCTGATCGGACATTAAATTCTTAACACTAATTATAAGATTGGCGTAAATTTTATCTTTATTTTCCTCCGTAGAATCAGAAGACATTACATCAGACAAGTCATTAAAAACTTGTTTCAATGTGTCAAAGTATTGAAACTTTTTCTGAAAGGTCTTTCAGAATGCTAGACTCGAATGAATTTACTTTTTGAAACCGCTTCAAGACGTGTCGTTTCAAGGAATCAACCCTTGGGACACGAACTTCACCATCAACAGCTTTAATACAATCTATTACATTTATTGGTTTTTGGTTCAAAAACTGGTTTCTCTCAAATAGTGCTCCTACTAGGAGGTAGCTTAACTCAAGACGAACTCTACACTGGCCAGCAGCTGCGAGACCTGAAGCCGAAAAAAAAAGATATAATCAAGAATATGGAATGGATGATCAATGAGACATTTTTACTGTTCAATCGCGAAAGACTGTATGGCAAACTTTTTTATTTGTTTATCACTGTCCATTTACTCCATATTTTGCCACTGATGTTCCTATCTAATTAAATATTAAATAGTAAATGGATGTAACGCTTTCAGGAATAACTACTTCTCACTAACAATTTTTTTCATCCGACATTCCAACTAAATTATCTCTTGAATATTTTGGGATTTATTTTATTTTGAGAATGATTTTTTTTTCAATATAAAATATAACTTTTATGGAAAATTTACTTCATCAGATTAATGACAGTGGCGATCTCTCTCTCTCTCTCTCTCTCTCTCTCTCTCTCTCTCTATCCCCCCCCCCCCCCCTCTCTCTCTCTCTCTCTCTCTCTCTCTCTCTCTCTCTCTCTCTCTTAAAAATACACCATTATTTACTTAAGCAATAATAGTGAATCAGAATACTTAAAAAAAAGAAACAAATTTCTTTCAATTTTCTTGTCAGAATATTTTGTTTTTTAATCAGTGTCGATTTTTTTTTATGAAAAGAAAGCATAGCCCCCTTTTCAAGTTAAAAGGTCGACCTCTACGTTAAAATGGATTCAATTTTAGGAAGAACCATGAACGTTACACATTAATTTTCCGAATTTCCATTATTTCATGCAATATAATTAACTGTTGCGTTTTTCCGTATACTGAGTATAAAAGAAAGTTATTTATAGCCGTGTGTCGATCTAATTTATGACTCAATATACATCACTACCTCTTTTGATGGGATGAGCCCAAGTTGTAACATAAATGATATTTTTTTCACTGTACTTGATTGATATCGTAATATGATTGTAAAAATACAGAGCTGTGTTATCAAGAGTATTAAATTTTTATAAAACGGAGGAATTATTTCTTACCAGGTAATTTTTTATGCAGCACCAGGTGGTCGACATCTTCTGTACTCCAACCGGTAACGTCGTGAACGTCCTCAAAATCAATGTGCATCATTTTTTTGTATCCCACGATTTTTCAACTGGTTTACGGGTTGTGTGGCAGACGACCAAGCAGAAAAACAATTGTTTGGAGCATATCTTCATGTTTTGAAGTCTAGAGTAGACGACGTTTGGTGGGGAAAAAATCGAAGACATTTTTTATTTCCGTTTTTCATACTGAATCATTGAATATTTTACTTTGAAACTAATATTATCGTAATCTACGGGATCTCCTCTTTAATTTAACCTATCATTGGTTGTCACTACTACCTGGCCACTCATCCCGGTTTTGTAACTTGTCAAAGTAACATGAAAATCACGGCAACGTCGGCGGTCCAAAATGACGTCATTTTGGAGATATTTTGAAAGTATGCTCGTTTAGAATTAAAAAACAAACAAATATATTTAATATAATTAGGATATTTTTTGTACCATAACAATCGGTAGATTCTAATTTATCAATTGATACCAGATTTTACTTGGTACCTATCGTGGAAATGTAAAAATCACTATAAATAACAGTAGCCTGAAACTGAAAAATATCAT
Organism: Bathymodiolus brooksi; assembly: GCA_963680875.1. Taxonomy (NCBI): domain Eukaryota; kingdom Metazoa; phylum Mollusca; class Bivalvia; order Mytilida; family Modiolidae; genus Bathymodiolus; species Bathymodiolus brooksi. The sequence goes on along the minus strand of OY804576.1, from coordinate 30,068,303 downwards.
GGCTAGGGAATTTTTCTATTGACTGCTATCCCTAAACTTATTGTTGCATTGATACGTCATCATAGGGAGGCTGAAACTTCTGTAAAATCAACAAATTATTATTTCTGATTGTTTGACAGAAAAATCATGAGGGTTTGTAATTTGAAGACAATACACTAAAATGTTAGAGAGATGAAAATTAATTATGAGTAATTCATTGTGACAAATAAACATATGCTATATGGTACATGTAGTTCATTGGTTGTGACAAATAAACATATGCTATAAGGTAGTTCATTGGTTGTGACAAATAAACATATACTATATGGTAGTTCATTGGTTGTGACAAATAAACATATGCTATATGGTAGTTCATTGGTTGTGACAAATAAACATATGCTATATGGTAGTTCATTGGTTGTGACAAATAAACATATGCTATAAGGTAGTTCATTGGTTGTGACAAATAAACATATGCTATAAGGTAGTTCATTGGTTGTGACAAATAAACATATGCTATAAGGTAGTTCATTGGTTGTTACAAATAAACATATGCTATAAGGTAGTTCATTGGTTGTGACAAATAAACATATGCTATAAGGTAGTTCATTGGTTGTGACAAATAAACATATGCTATAAGGTAGTTCATTGGTTGTGACAAATAAACATGCTATATGGTAGTTCATTGGTTGTGACAGATTCAAACTCAGTACAGAAGGAGACACCATCAATTCTTAGAATTACAACTGAGTACCCTAAGTGACCTTCAACAGAAGTGTTCTGGAGCCTCAGTATATGTTGTAGTTTTCATTTCTCTATAAAATAGCTATGTTATATGGCTTATTTTTGTTCTTTGGTTTATTTAAACTAATTTTGTTTTTAACCAAGGATGTTTATGAAATTACTTGGTAAACCCTGTCAGCTTTTGTATGTAAGACTTGTCTATATGGGTTTTTATATCATGATATATGACTAAAAGTTAGTATCAATCTCCCTGTATTACAAGGTCAAAGTCTCCCTACTAACCAAGGATGACTTAGAAAACTACTGTTTATGACAACTGATCTTCACTAGTAAACCATATATATATGTATATGATTCCTAATAAATAATCAAGAGATGTATTATAAATTCAATTTGTCTCAAATTACTATGTAAATCATATGATGTTATCATATTTATTTTAGTATAACATCTAGGGATTGTTATAAAGGAGGGTACATAAGGACGTGAAGTTAGGGTTGTAATGTAATATTAATATGATTATTTTATGTTTATTTTATACACCATAGCTCAACATTTTCAATGGAGGAAAAACTTTCTGTTCATAATGTAGTCGAAGTAAAATCTTCAGCCATGATGCAGTCATTCTTTTTAAAAAAGATAATGAAATACTAACCTGCCACATTTTTTACCTGCCGTATGCCAGGATATGGATTATATCATTGTCTTTCTTGTGTTCGGTGATTTGTTGTGAGAGGTGATTGTTTGTTTTGTTGATATTGGTTGAATTGTTGACCATCACTGTTTAAACTTTCTGTAGGTGAGAGGTGATTGTTTGTTTTATTGATATTGGTGAAATTGTTGAACATCACTGTTTAAGCTTTCTGTAGGTGATAGGTGATTGTTTGTTTTATTGATATTGGTGGAATTGTTGACCATCACTGTTTAAACTTTCTTTTCATCAATAAGAAAATGTTTAGCTGTTTGTTATTTGTTAATTCTAGAGTGAACTTTGATGACAAACAAATATGGTTGTATATGATAGCACATTGTCCTTGTCTGCTGGTTTATGTAATTTATGTAGGTTGTTTTTACCTTGAAATCATTATTATCTAAAAAAAAGAGTGACCAGAACATACCTTAGCCACAATTTTCAGAAAAGACTGTACCTACCAATTTTCCCAAGACATGGGTAAATGCTGCTTATGTTCAATTTGGTGGCTTCTCATATTTCTACCTGTATCCAATAATGACAATCACCAATAACAGGTATGTCATAGATAATTCTTCGTCTAACAGATTCTGATGACTTTCCTCCACACAAATTGAAAATTTTATTAAAGGTTACAATTTACAAAAGATTAAAATCTGTATTATTTTGCATATCTCCCTGTTTCAAATATTTATGAGAGGATATCAATTGAAATATTGCCAGCTGGGTAGATTTGAAGCATGCCACTTATCCAGTATATCATAAAGAGTTACATTGATTGTCATCAAATGGTACAGTTTTAAAAATTGATTTTAACATTGTGTACAATGTTATGAGAAATTAATAAAGATTTTGGCTATTATTTAACACTGGCATCTGATTTCAATCACTTTTAGGTACAAGAATTACTTTTTTTTATGGGTTTTCATTTATTGATGACAATAATTCTTAAACATTTAATAATTTTATTTATTATTTTTTTTGAAGAAAATTACAGTTTTTCTGAAAATAAGAATTAGAAATAAAGAAAAAATAAAAGTCAAAGCATTTAAGTGTATGATAAAGATGACATATCAAACAATTAAAGTAGTACCACCTTGTATACATCAAAACATTTATTGTTTACAGTTTAAACTAGGACAATATCATCTCTGTCCAAATTATACAGCATAGCCAAACATGCAGTCTAAATTTTGAAGTGAATGCCTTAGATCTAAATTTAATAACGAAAGTATATCTGTTTCAGGTAGAATATGGAGACCTCAAATTATCCTCCAGTGATTACAGTGATGGTGCTATATATCAGGCCAACATCGCTCAACAAGTATCCACAGTCTTAGATAGATTCTATCCCAAAAAGTTTACCCATGTCTCTGATGATGAACAAAGGTCAGTATCTCTATCCTAAAAAATTTCATTATCTGGGACAAAGTTTTGTAATGAATTGAAACTTTGTAATAAATTTGAACATTTTTGTTAATTGCAACATTGTAATGAATTACAACATGTTTATAAATTGAAACATTTTAAATATTTGTAGGGCCATCGTGGTCGTGATCGTATAGTAGTTGGATTTACAACTACTTGTGCAATCAGTGCTATCACCACTAAAGTTGTGAGTTTGAACTCCATTCATGGCGAGATGTACATTATATGATAAAGTTTGTCAGTGACTTAAGACAGGTCGGTGGTTTTTTCCAGGTACTCCTGTTTCCTCCACCAATAAACTGACTGCCACGATATAACTGAAATATTGTTGAAAGTGGTGTTAAACACCATAAACCAACCAAACCTAAATATTGACAACATTGTAAAGAATAACATCCCTTTAATGAAATGAATAATAGTAAAGAATTACAACATTGTAAAATATCAATTGAAACTTTATTTTAGGTCTGTGATAAGTAAACTGCTGGAGAGATGGTCATCTTTACGTGGACGATCAGCTCAGGACTGTATACGGGTATATTTAGCTGTTGTCAGGAAATGGCAGTACTGTGGAGCTAAACTCTTCCAAACAAAGGTTAGTACTGGTACTACTCTACTAAGTAGGTTTGGTTTAAGTTTATGGTGTTTAATGCCACTTTTCAACAATATTTCAGTTATATTGTGGAGGAAACTGGAGTACCCCGAGAAGCCACCGACCTGTCGCAAGTCACTGACAAGCTTTATCATATAATGTCGCCATGAACAGGGTTCTAGCACACGACATTAGTGGTAATAGGCACCGATTGGACAGGTAGTTGTAAATCCAACTACCATCTGATCACAACCACGACGGACCAGCATGCATGTATATCTTGGGTATCAGTTAGCATATTGTTCCCGTTTCTATGGTATCAATATTGTTGGACAGATGTCAAATGTAAGAACCTATAATAACATACACTATTTTATTATTTTGAATCATGTTTTGTTCCTTTTATATTTATAGTCCATGTTCAAAATATTCAGTGGGAACAGGGATTATAACTCTTGCAAATGTAAAGCAAATTACACATACCAGAAAATCCTTTACAAACTTGTATGCAGTGTTTGCAATTTAATGTGCTGTTTTATTTTATTTAACTGTTGGGGACAGCCTTAATCAATTTAATGAATAATCCACTCATTCGTCTACTTAGCTGTGCAATTGTAATGGCCAGACAAGTTTTCTCAATTTTATTTTATATACATTATAGTGTTACTCTATGACATTGCAGTAAAATGTTTTCAAAATAGTTTTAAACTGTTGAAATAGAACATGATACTACAATTTTGTAGGAAATTAGTATATATTAAATTTTTGTACAAATTGAAAAAAAAAATTGGTTAAAGGCATTTAAACAGATAACAACAATTCTATTTATTATCAAAGATTAAACCATTATGTTTTCATTTGAATCTATTAATTTGACTATCCAATCTACAAAATAATGGATACAGGTACTTGTTTTATACAAATGTAATACCTTCAATCAGTTGATAAAATTGACCGAACCAGATGTAATAAAGTATGTTTTGAGTAGATATAGTAATAGTTTGTATTCTGTTACATTCACTGAACCAGATGTAATAAAGTATGTTTTGAGTAGATATAGTAATAGTTTGTATTCTGTTACATTCACCTAATCAGATGTAATAAAGTATGTTTTGAGTAGACTATAGTATCTGTTTGTATTCTGCTACAGACAAAGACATCCCCAGGAGGTAAAGAAGATGTATGGGTAGCTGTACATGAAGAGGGCATTACAGTGTTAGAATATTCTACCATGGTAAGTTATTAGTGATAACAGAGGCCTTCATAGTCGTGATCGTATGGTAGTTTGATTTATAACTACCTATGCAATCAGTGCTAATCACCACTAATGTTGTGAGTGTGAACCCCAATCAAGTGTACTCGATGTAACATTATATGATAAAGTTTGTAAGTTACTTGTGACAGGTCAGTGGTTTTCTCCGGGTACTCCGGTTTCCTCCACCAATATAACTGAAATATTGTTGAAAGTGGCATAAAACACCATAGCCCTTACCCCATTATTTTATTCATGCCACCATGGTGCATCATTCTGTAACATCCAATTCTTACTATATTGAGCTAGGCTAGGCTTTCTTAATAAAAACGTAGATATCTAATTTAGTGTGCACAACACGTTTCTGGAATCGCTCAAAATCTAAAGATTGGAAACCCAAATAATATAAAGTTTTGGGAGCAATAAGACCAAAGGGCATAAACAGGATAACCAAAATAGGCTAAGGGAGGAGAACTTTAGTTTTAGTAATAATTACATTATTTAGGAACTGTAAATTTCAGTAATAAATATATCTTAATCTAATAAACCATGTCAGTGCCGAAGCACTTAACTACATCACTTTAACAGTAATGAATCTGACTTTATTCAGAAACCGTATACTGGTAAAAATTTTCCAAATGATGAACAATATAGTATCTGTTGGCTATCTTCTACATTGTGTCATTGAACTTGACAGAAGGAAGTAAGTTTTGATTGGTCAATATTATCATTTTTATCACCTTATTATTGTAATTGATTAGGAAGTCTTCATTAATTCTGTGTTCATGTCATTGCTAGGGAAAATACAAATATTTCCAGAAACAGAATCGTCAAAAATTTCAAAATACTTTAAGATAATATATTTAAATTACAAAAATTTCAAAATACTTATATAATAAAAAAAATTACAAAAATGTTAAAAGGACATCTTTATAAATTGTAATTCTAAATTAGATCAGATTTTCAAAGAAAATAATGGAGTTTTCATTAAATTATTCCTGCTGAAATAGATTGATCATTGACATCTGATTTATAATTAAAGATTTTTACCAGTCAAGACAATTCTATAACAATATAGTAATGCCTTCCTTGTATTGATTAACGAAAAGAAAGAAAAAATCATGTGAATAAAATGCCAAATCAGCAATATTAGAAAGATACCACAAATACAAAAACAATATCACTAATGTAAAAATGAATTTGTACTAATGAGCCACGTCAGCAAAATGAATGCCTCAAAATTAAACCTATACATTAGTTAAGAAGAATCATTAGTTAATAATAATAATAATAATAATTAAACCTATACATTAGTTAAGAAGAATGACTGTGTGATTTTTACATGATTTAGAATTAATCTTAAAATGTCTACATTGATTTTACACTACTGATCTGTATATCTGTATTTTAATTGTTCACATTATTTCATTGATTAAAAAAATTGTCATTTTGGTTTAATTTATTTTATCCTATAGCAACCAATTATTTCCTACGACTACCGATCAGTAATTACTTTCGGAGGATGGAAGGAAGATTTCATGGTAGTTGCCACACAGTTAATTGAATCAGCACCTCATCATTACGAACATCGAACTGAAAAGTTGTTATTTGGCATGGAGAAATGGAAGGTATTTCATTTGATTAATTTGGTCATTTGTACCCATCATAGACCTTCGTCTGTCTCCTTGTAATTAGATAACAGTTCATATCCCACAATACATCTGTTTATTGTACCGATAGAACAACATTTTATATCCTAGGTTCAGTTTTAAAAATGGTTCGGTATTTAATTGACAAATATTGTAAGAAAAGAATGATAATGTAGCATGTTATATGTACTAGGTATGCAAATATTTCTTGTAATAAAAAGATAAAGATCTGGTTACCATGGTAAATAAAGCAGTATATCAAAAAATATATGTTTCCTACTTCAACTGGTACAGATTTTCTTTAGCACAGAGAGATCAGATTATATACCAATAATAGTATAAATGAATATGAAATTAAAAAAGAAATTATATTATTTTGAAACCAAATTATTATATTCATATGAATAGTGTTGCAGTAATTTGTATCGTTGTATAGCAATGTAATATTGTCTGTAGAGCGTAGCCATAAGTTAACATATAATATTGGTTCATAATCATCATGTTACTTATTATTAGGTAAACATGATTTTCTTATCGTTTCGATAGTTTCGCCATACGATAAAAAAGGGTTACTGCATAAATATTTGTGAACGTTGCCTCCCGTAGAATTTAAATTGCGCTCTGAAAACTGATGCACTATAATATTCTACTGCGGAAATTATCCAATGATATTTGTGCTTTTACTCAGTATAATTATAACATTGATTGATAGTGTTTCAAAGTCGTAATCATGTAGTGATATTACAACTTTCTAATTAATTTAAATAATAACAAAAAAAAATGACAGTGATGGTGAAAGACCTGACAATCTACAACATCACGAACCACGAATTTATCTCACATTACACTTCAAAATAGAAAGAGAAGACAAAGACAGAAGTTTATAAAATCTAGGACAGGCATACAAATGTGGCAGGGTTAAAGTGTTTGATTGATACATACTGTAATGTAATTAGAAGAAATAATTATTATACAGTATAAAGTTTAACACATAAAAAGGTCATGTTGTCAATTTGTCAGACAGTCTGATAGGAAAACAATATGATATTTTATATTATTATATATATAATAACTGTAGATATATGTTTACAAAAGAATGACATTTGAACATATTATCCTGATTCCCAGTCAACCAGGCTTTCCTCTTACTCCTTAATTCTGTGTGCTCCGCAGGGAAGCAGCAAATGCGTTTTTATAGTCTTTGGTTTTTTTACACGACCAGGGCTCGAACCCACAATCTACTGCATCCGGGGCATGTAACTTATTTGTGTTTGCATTTTAAGTTAATATCTTTTTATTTCATTAATGTACAAGAAAATAAGAAGATATTTATGACATCTAATATAATTAACTTTTACTTGATTACAGATTCTGGAGATTACATTGTTAATGGCTAGCTATATAAATGTTAGAGTACAAAGACCTTCTTATGATATCAGTCCAGAATCTTAAGTGTCATTATAGGAATGATAGAACCAACATGAGAACATTGACCCAGGTCGTTTGCCAGAATCTCAAAATATTTTTTCTTTATTTCTGATTGTTTTTAAGCTCAGACAAGAAATTGTTGAGTTGTGTTTATGAAAAAATTATAAAATATGAGATTAATAAACAATCAATATAAAAAATAGGAATTCCAAAAAGTAATTGTTGAGTGATAATACTGAAAACTTAAAAAATTGTGTTAAGTAATTATGAAACTTAAAAAATTGTGTTTAAGCAAAATACAAAAATTGAAGAGAAGAAATTGATTAATGTTAATTTGACATAAGAAATGTTCCTTCTCAGATATAATAGAAAATAGGTTGATCATTAAAGGTTAAAAAACTGTATCAAAAGATTGGTTGTTGAGAGTATCACTTACTTCACTTAATTGATCAAGCTATAGAAGAACTGTCAATTGTTGGTCTTACTACAATATTAATGAATGCTCTGTATACAGCCATAGTAGAGAAAACAGAGAGATGAAGGAAACATGTGGGTTTTAACCTTCAGCTAAAACTTAATGTCAACAAAATCTTACAAGGTCTATCCTATTATGCAAGTTTACTATGATCTTATGATCTTACTCAGGGCTTTATACAGAAATCATTGTTTAAGGACACTGTAGATGAATCTAGGTTATGGGGTTGATGGTTGAAGTACATGGACTAAAAACTGTATCAATCCCAGACTAATTATTTCAGGTATTGCCCTTGTTACATGAATACTTTGTTACAGAATCAAGTTTGTTGAGATTTATTTTATATGACATAATATCATAGGGCATTTTGTGCAATTGTTTTATTGTTAATATCATGTTCACCTTTTGTTGTAAGTTTCCTTTTGTAAAAAAAAAATAATAAAAACAGGAATACATGTTTGTTTGTTTGTTTTAATATCCCCTTTAATCTTATAAGTTTGAATTATACAATGAATAAGTTGTTTATCATTGGATCTGAAAACCAAAATTATTTTTATGACAATAGACCATTTACAGATTTTGGATTTGATTTTTAAGATTGACAAGTTTTACAAGAGTTATTTGCCTTACAGGTGGACAAAAGGTTCTTTGTTCATGCAAGAGCAATGGCCAAAACATTCAGTTTGCATTTACTTGTATTTTGTAAACAAAATAAACATTGCAGCTGCTTGTGAATCATCTTTTTGCATCTTCACTATGTACAAAATATACATGTAAGTGGAATGTTTTGGTAATTGCTCTTGCATTGAACAGCAAACATATGACCACCAATAAGGGACATAACTCTTGTAAAAGTATCTAATTTTGGAATCAAATTGGAAATTTGCAAATGATGTATTGATACAGACCGTCACCTGTAATGTTTTCCTTGCCTATTGCTACCTTAGCTTGGTTTTGTAATGGTTAATGTGCTCACCTCAAGTACAGAAGATCATTGATGTTATCCATGTTTAGGTCAAACCAAAGATTTTTAAATTGGTATGTGTTGCATCTCAGCTAACCATGCAGCATTGAGGAGAGAAAAGATAAAGACTATTTGCTCTCAATGTATACATGCAGACTTGTTTCAGTGTGATAGAAGTTTTAAAAAATCCAACTCGGTGGGTTGATCTAGTAAAAAGAAGACATCACTTATCATTAAAATGTAACTGGTTTTCCCCACGATATTTAAAAAATTATAACAGTTTTATTACTCACAGAAGTTCTATGTGTTTGACTTTCATGCTCCTTGAACATAAAAAAAAACCTGTCAGCAGCTCTTAATGAGGAGTAGTTTGTTAGGAGTACCACAGCCAATATGGATGGAGGATGGGGCTGCCAGACAGAATTTTGAAAAAAGGACCATCCCAGCAAGGTTTTGTTTAATTTGGCTCAGGCTGATTTTCAGGGAGGATTTTCAAATATATGCTCACAATTTGCAAATTTTAATCAAAAATCGACAAAACGGAAAATGTTTGCGCAAATCCGTTTAAGGCATATATCATACTATACTATTCATTAACATGTAAGTACTTTTCAAATTTTGGCTTATTTAGTAGGAAAATGTAGGTTTATTAGCTCTGTATGTATGTTTCACTCTCTATGTTCTATTTATAGTAAAGGCAGATTTATATTATTTGCCTGGGAGTTTCATCAGGCAGTTTGAAAGCAGACACCCTACAGATGATCCAGGCCAACATCGGTTGAAATAGGCTTAGGTTTTCAGAGAAAATTGGTCCAATTTTAAGATAGCATAATGGCTGGGGTGATACCAACTGTTTCTGAAAAATTCATATCTTTTTCTATGATGGATCGAAATTATTTAAGGAATATTTGAAATTGTTGAACAGGTTATACGATATAACCTGGGTTGGGCGAGTTTACACTTAATAAACCGTGAATTTTGAAAAGCGTATACTGACCCAAACCAGGTTATGCAAGTATAACCTGTTCAACAATTTCAAATATTCCTTATAATTTAATTTTTACAGCAAAATTTAATGATTCCTCGATTTTAATTACGATTATTTCATGTGACTATTTGAATTTGTCGTTGGCGGATGAACACGTTGGTGACGTCACAATACCAACCCAGGTTATCAAGTATAACCAAAATTTTCTCCAGGCGGATTAGCCAATCAGATTGAAATATTCAAATCAAATTAAATTATAAGGAACTAAACCCATATTGTCTGATTGAATGAATATTATTACTTTTATATGAATAATCAGTTAACCCATACAGGCTCAGGTGAGCCTCTAGCTTAATATCCATTATGTAGTTCTGCAACGAAAGGGATTCAACTTTTGAAATATAATTGAGATATATGTTTCCAGCATATATTGCTCTAATTGGTACAGAGCAATAGAATTACTGTAACATCTCTCTTATTGATTTATAATTCAATTTACTTTAGTTTTCAGTAATGATGGCCATTGTCTGGGGATATTGTTCTGTAATTACACATTGAATGACAAATATCTATTACAAAACTTATAATATTTATTGCCAGGATCACAGAAGATGATGAAATGTTTTTAAAAGATATCAATTTTAGCTTGTATTTATGATAATGGAAGTAGAAACGGACAGATTGCAAATGCCTGGTTCAGATTGGATATGCTTCATTCAGCAATAGAAAACATTAACTAAGAGCATTGATTTAATACAAATCAAAGAATTAGGTTAATATATCTTGTTTGTGTTGAATTGAATGTGATTATTCCTTACCAAGATGATGTAAAATAATTGACCAAGTTGTTTGTTTGTTCAATCACTTTATAGCACTTTTTATTATGTCTTTTAATATAATGGAATATTGATAGAGCATCTTGATATGACTGACATTCTTAAAAGAATATTGTGTCTTGTATGGCATCTACTTCAAGATCTATTTATAACAAATTCAATATACTTTTACTCTAGGTATAATCTGACCTAGTTGTCTAATTGAATGCAACTATTATATAATACAATGTGTGTTGTTTGATGGTGTTTAGTGCCACTTTCAGCAATATTTCAGTTATATAGTGGCGGTTATATAACACATGACATCATATCATAGTGACATTATATAATTCTGATGACCCAAAGGTGGATTCCCTTTCAGGTTAGAATTACCTTTAAAATGCAAAGACCTCGTTATCTAAATATACTATGCCCATCAGAAGACACAGCTGCTTGATTTTTTTTACACGTCTCCGTTTTTAGGGTTCTCTACGGTTTTTAACATCCTTTCGGTCTGTAATTAATATATAAAACACACAGGGACCCTCTGGAGCCGTCTTAATACATGTATCTCTATTACATCTAGCTATATAGACGGATTTAAATCTGAGAACTTTGTCTCTGTTTAAACCCACAACATACAATAAAACTATATGTCTCTATGTCTCTATGAGAGAACTGTTTGTCTCTGTTAAAACCCCAATCATACAATAACACCTTATGTCAACCCTAGAAATATGAGAAAATTGCATGTGTCTCTTTTACGGTCTGAAACAAACAAGGAAAGTACGTAACTGATACAGCATGAAATAAACATAGAAATTATGTCTGTTAAAACAAGTGAAATGCATGGAAATTATGCATATGCAAAGAAAAGTTTGAAGATATCAAAGGGGCAATGATCAGAAGCCGTAAAACTTTACACAATCAAGGGCATTATATCTCCCTTAAAACATGAGAAATGAAAGGAAATTATGTCTCAGTTAAAGCTAACTCGAATAATTCTACGCCCTCTACCCGTCATCAGTGACTTGCGACAGGTCGGTGGTTTTCTCCGGATGCTCCGGTTTCCTCCGCCAATAAAACTGACCGATATAACTGAAATATTGTTACAAATGGAGTGAAACACCATCAAACAAACAAACAAACAAACATAACTTGAGATGGAAGAAATTGTAACTGTTAAAACAGGAGAAATGCAAGAAAATTACGTCTGATTAAAAACTGAGACAAACATGGAAATTATGTCTTTGTTAAAACCTAGGAAATTTAAGAAAAATATATCTACGTTTTATTACTATCACTAGGTCGACACCACTGCTGATGGAGTATTAGTCCCCGAGGGTATCATCCGTCCAGTTATCATTGTTTCGGTACCGACATGGTTTATTAGATATGTCATTATTTGATAAAGGTCAGTGGATTGCGGCAGGTCGGTAGTTTTCTCCAGGTACTCCTGATTTCCTCCACCAATAAAACTGACCGCCACCATATAGCTGAAATATTGTTGAAAGTGGTGCTAAATACAATAACCCTAACCCTATTATAAATGTTGATTATTGAAATTTACAGTTCCAAAATAATGTAATTATTATTACAATTTAGGATTCTCCTTCCTCAGCATAGGTGACTCCTTCCTCAGCATAGGTGACCTTAGTTGGTTTTCGCTGTCGTGTTTGGTCTTAGCTGTCATGTTTTTGGTTTTCTTTTCAATTATTTGGCCTTCCTATCTTTTGACTATGAGCAAGGATAACTATGAGCATAGGAAGGTTATTCTAGAAACGCCCTATCCGCACTACATTAGATTTCTACGATTTATCAAACCTGAAACACAAATAATGAAATTATCTAATTACATGTCTTTATACATTCAACAGGCCTTATGGTTATCAAACTTTGGAGTACTCGTGCTCGAAACCAGATCAATCAAAACACTACATTTATAAATACAGCCACGGTTCTGATTGGACGATATTGTATTTGTGTGTATTCGTACTCGGATGTTTTATGATCGAAAGGCCAGATGCACATGTCTCATCAGTGTTGCTTGAAATAAAAATATCACAACATGTAATGTTGAAAAATATAATCAGGATTAATATGGACCAAAATAAAAAGGGATTTAGCTAATCACATAACCTTCAGTTATATGTAGATGAATCCTTTGTAAAATATAAAACACGAAAAGGGAAAATTCAAAATGACTGATATACTAGTCTGTCCGTCAACAAATTCACAATAGTTAGGTTTAGGGGATATGGTCTGTGGTTGCTACGGACACACTTTTAAAATACTCGTAACTATCATTAATTTGATTATCTTGGAAAGGATGGGGACAGATATAGAGTCTGGTGGTTGGAACGAAATAGTTTGAAAATTGCTTAAAATGGCAAAAATACATTTTATCAATCACGAAACACTACTATTTAGGGTTTTTGTATTTCATTGCCATATCGTTACTTCCAGAATAAATTATTGGGGAGGAATTCCCCTACTGTTGTAATAGATTGATCGATGTAACCCTCGTTTTTTGGTTGTTGTCTGGAAGCTTCATTAGCGTCAGGATTTCTTTACGAAATCAACGAATCTAACCGATGAGACAACCAGTCCCATCTGCATTGCACATGTATGATAAATAGAAAATGGCTACACATGATCGGACGGAAAGAGAAACAAAAATGGAATGTTTTAATAAAGGATTTGAAGTATGCATGACATAGTTTAATCGTTATTAGTAAGTCTTGTTTGTAAATTAGTTTTGAATCAGTGTTGATTTATCACATTTACACTATATAGATGTTGACATGCACATTCCTGTTGATAATATGATTTAGATCAAGGAAGCAGAATGTCATTCACTTCATTTAATTTCTTCAAACAAAATGATGAACGTTTCAGACATTAGATTAGTTGCACCAATTGCATAGTTATCAAGATATTGAATGAATTGGTTATGGTAATTCAATGCACCTCTTTATTTAGGTTTCAACGCCTTGGGTTTTATATAATAATTTATTCTTGTTCTTGGGATTTCCTTTGATTAATATTGCGGAATTCACCTTTTTGTTTTTGCATAGTTGGCGTTGTATGGTAGTTGGATTTACATCTACCTATGCAATCAGTGCCTATCATCACTAGAGCTATGCGCTGTTAGTTGATGATGTACAACACTATGTGATAAAGTTTGAACGTAATACAACGATACAGTTTGAGAGTAACTTACACCAGATGGTACTCCAGATTCCTCCACCAATAAAGAAGTTTGAGAGTAACTTACACCAGATGGTACTCCAGATTCCTCCACCAATAAAGAAGCTTGAGAGTGACTTACACCAGATGGTACTCCAGATTCCTCCACCAATAAAGAAGTTTGAGAGTAACTTACACCAGATGGTACTCCAGATTCCTCCACCAATAAAGAAGCTTGAGAGTGACTTACACCAGATGGTACTCCAGATTCCTCCACCAATAAAGAAGTTTGAGAGTGACTTACACCAGATGGTACTCCAGATTCCTCCACCAATAAAGAAGTTTGAGAGTGACTTACACCAGATGGTACTCCAGATTCCTCCACCAATAAAGAAGTTTGAGAGTGACTTACACCAGATGGTACTCCAGATTCCTCCACCAATAAAGCTGACGGTCAGTCAAATAGTTGTGGAAAGTGCAGTTAAGTACCAGTAACCATATTGCTGATGATTCTATCGATATGCCAACTTGGTCACTCATAAACTGAGTAAAGCACGGAATGGCAAGTTTATGTAAATCCTAAGATTAAATGCCGAGTTACGCAGCGTATCCCCGGGTGGCGGATCGATGGAGGGTTGCTGAGTTATAATGTGGATTGTCTGACCATGCGTAGTGCCACACCTCTTCCATCGATTTTTAAATGCCTATTGTTAGTGTTTTGCTCTGCTGTCATTATTTCATGTGTATATTTTGCAAGGAAGTTACTTTATATAAGTTGGTATAACTTGCTGTCCAATCCTATTGTTTGTGTTCAACATTTTTATTAAATCAAACCATTAGGGAACGACCATTTAAATTGAAGGGGGGGGGGGGGGGGGGGGGGTTATGTTTTTTTTCTAAAAAAATATTCTGATTCCCAATGTTGCTGAAAAAAATATTCTGATTTTGGTGGAGGGAAAAAAAAAATAATCTGATTCAGAGTTTTTGTCATATAACCTAATGTTAAATTCAGGAAAAAAATTTCGCGCTTTGCACGACAAAAAAAAAATATTCTAATTCTTGTGTTGTCCGAAAAAAAATTTCTGAACGAAACAAAAAACCATAACCCCCCCCCCCCCCCTTCAAGTTAAATGGTCGGTCCCTTACTGTAGTGGAAATTCAGAAGCTATTAAAGATATAGTAGGCATTTTACACGTGTGTCGCAATACATAACCAACTGAGGAACATGATACAAGCAAAGAACAATGTTATTTGTGATAAATAAAACATAATTAGCTTCCGACATATTGTTACTACAAGCTATAACAATATTAAAATGTCATATTAAAAATGTATATGGAATGACTGTGAAACCTAAGTCACTACTGTTTGAAATCACTTGAAAACTGATAAGGCATCTCATAGTTCTAACCTTATTAAATGACAAATTGATGTAACATGAATTTTTTATTGTTGTTGAATGACAAACACATGTCAATATCCTTTAGTGCACATATTAATGGGTAAATCAACCTCATCACCTATACCACCTTTGCAGAACGAGGCTACTGGTGAGTTTGTTGTAAATGACGAAGATAAAGCTAATCTTCTAAACACGTTCTTTTGTTCAATCTCTGAAATTATTGATTCTGATCTACCTACACCAGTTTTTGATAAGCGTACAGGACGTAAGCTTGATGTGTTCAATATAACAATTGATGAAATCAAGGATGTTCTTCTGAATTTAAAATTAGGAAAAGCAGTTGGTAATGACAAAATTAGTCATAATATGTTAAAACATACAGCATCTACTGTCTGTAAGCCCCTTGAGATTATTTTTAACTGTTCTCTACAAACTGGTAGATTCCCACATATGTGGAAATCTGCTATAATTATTGCTTTGTTTAAAAAGGGTATCAAATCCGATCCTACAAATTATAGACCAATTTCCTTGTTAAGTTGTGTTGGTAAAGTGTTTGAACGTGTGATTTTTAAATATATTTATAATTTTCTGATAGACAATTCCTTAATTTATAAATATCAGTCAGGGTTTATGCATAAACATTCCACAGTGCATCAATTAATAGAAATTTACCATAATATTTGTTTGGCTTTGGAAAATCATGAAATAATTTGTTCAGTGTTTTGTGACATATCCAAGGCATTTGACCGTGTCTGGCATAAAGACCTTATTAAAAAAATCGAAGGTTATGGAATTACTGGAAATCTTTTACGTTGGCTTGAGAACTATATAAGTAATAGGTATCAGAGAGTTCTCATACGGAATTGTCTGTCTGAAAAGGGGAATTTAAAAGGTGGTGTTCCTCAATTGTCTGTCTTAGGTCGCTTGTTATTTCTGTTGTATATTAATGATAGTGCAGACAATACCCAAAGCTTCTCAAGGCTGTTTGCTGATGATACATCATTATTATATTCTTCTAATAATATAAATGAAATTGAAGTTATATTTAATTCAGACTTATCTAAAATTTATAACTGGTCAAAAGAATGGCTCGTTGACTTTAACCCAAAGAAAACAGAATGTATTATTTTTTCTACTAACCAAGCAGCCAATAAGCCTTGTATTGTCTTCGATAATGAGAATGGAAAATTTGTAGAAAACCACAAACATTTAGGTGTCACCTTTTCCCACAATTGTAAATGGCATTGTCATATTGAAAATATACTAAAAAGAAGGTCAACTATCAATGTTGCGAACATTTTCTTTAAGTAGACACAACCTGGAAGCAATTTATTTTACATATATTTTGCCCCTTTTAGAATATGCTTGTGAATTATGGGATGGGTGTACTCAGCAAGAATATAATAAAATTGAACAAATTCAGCATGAAGCTGCCAGAATTATAACTTGATTACCCAAATTTTCTAGTTTGGAATCTTTTTATTTCGAAACTGGATGGGAACCACTTCACTCTCGTCAAAGAAGAAGAAAATTAAATATGTTTTATAAAATTCGAAATAACAATGCACCTTCGTATTTATGCGACTGTCTATTACCCTTTGAGCGAAACGAAAATGCTTACAATTTATAGTAACCCATTTACTAGGTTACAATTGTATCGCAACTCATTTTTTCCTTCTTCGATCAAACTTTGGAACAATTTGACACCAGAGATAAGAAGTGCCCCGACAGTTAGTAGTTTTAAAAAGTCACTAATAAATGATGTTAATTTATTGAAACCATCTAGATACTATTCATATGGTTGTAGAGTGTTAAATGTCCTACACACTAGACTAAGACATAGATCTACTTGAATGCCGACCTTTTTAGGGTAAATTTAATTAATGACCCAGGTTGTGTCTGTGGATGGGTAATAGAGGATGCGAGTAACTTTTTTCTAGAGTGTTGTTTATATGTTGAAGCTCGTGAACAGTTTACAAATAATCTGCAATTTCTTGACAGCTTACTTATTGAAACTTTACTATTTGGCGATGATAGCTTATCTGAGGAACAAAATGCACAACTATTCAAATCAGTGCAGTTGTACATCAAACAAACGAAACGTTTTACCCCACAGTGATCACACTTCATATATTGAATTTAACTATTTTCTTTTGTGAACATTTTCTCCATTGTTGATTTACCCCCACGAATATGACAATTCTATATTGTTTTAACTCAATATATTATATAATTTCAAAAATCTTTTATTTTCTTTTTTTTTCTCAATGTTGTTATGAAATGTAATTGTTATTTATACATTATTACTTGCTGGTGCATGGAATATAAAATTGTATGTAAATATGTGAAGAGGACCTTTGTAAGTTGGAATAACTTGTGTCCGATCCAAATGTTATATTGTTAACAATAAAATACGTTTAATCTACATCTAAAAAAAATGGTTCTGTATTTTGCAATGTATCTAATCAGAACCATAATATTTCATCTTTTATCGCAATGTAATATTTCTTTTTGTCAGATAGCAAAGAAGGTCAGACCCTAGAAGATCACAGACGACCACCTAATGTACTCCCACTTGTCATTAGAACTAGTGACATGTGGACATACTGTTAAGATATAAGTAACCTATAGCCAGGAAGTCATGTATTGTGTGGGATATCTATTACATTCTGTTAAGATATAAGTAACCTATAGCCAGGAAGTCATGTATTGTGTGGGATATCTATTACATTCTGTTCAGATATAAGTAACCTATAGCCAGGAAGTCATGTATTGTGTGGGATATCCATTACATTCTGTTAAGATATAAGTAACCTATAGTCAGGAAGTCATGTATTGTGTGGGATACCTATTACATTCTGTTAAGATATAAGTAACCTATAGCCTGGAAGTCATGTATTGTGTGGGATATCCATTACATTCTGTTAAGATATAAGTAACCTATAGCCAGGAAGTCATGTATTGTGTGGGATATCCATTACATTCTGTTAAGATATAAGTAACCTATAGCCAGGAAGTCATGTATTGTGTGGGATATCCATTACATTCTGTTAAGATATAAGTAACCTATAGCCAGGAAGTCATGTATTGTGTGGGATATCCATTACATTCTGTTAAGATATAAGTAACCTATAGCCAGGAAGTCATGTATTGTGTGGGATATCCATTACATTCTGTTAAGATATAAGTAACCTATAGCCAGGAAGTCATGTATTGTGTGGGATATCTATTACATTCTGTTAAGATATAAGTAACCTATAGCCTGGAAGTCATGTATTGTGTGGGATATCCATTACATTCTGTTAAGATATAAGTAACCTATAGCCAGGAAGTCATGTATTGTGTGGGATATCCATTACATTCTGTTAAGATATAAGTAACCTATTGTCAGGAAGTCATGTATTGTGTGGGATATATATTACATTCTGTTAATATATAAGTAACCTATAGTCAGGAAGTCATGTATTGTGTGGGATATCCATTACATTCTGTTAAGATATAAGTAACCTATTGTCAGGAAGTCATGTATTGTGTGGGATATCCATTACATTCTGTTAAGATATAAGTAACCTATAGTCAGGAAGTCATGTATTGTGTGGGATATATATTACATTCTGTTAAGATATAAGTAACCTATAGCCAGGAAATCATGTATTGTGTGGGATATCCATTACATTCTGTTAAGATATAAGTAACGTATAGCCAGGAAATCATGTATTGTGTGGGATATCCATTACATTCTGTTAAGATATAAGTAACCTATAGTCAGGAAGGCATGTATTGTGTGGGATATCCATTACATTCTGTTAAGATATAAGTAACCTATTGCCTGGAAATCATGTATTGTGTGGGATATCCATTACATTCTGTTAAGATATAAGTAACCTATAGTCAGGAAGTCATGTATTGTGTGGGATATCCATTACATTCTGTTAAGATATAAGTAACGTATAGCCAGGAAATCATGTATTGTGTGGAATATCCATTACATTCTGTTAAGATATAAGTAACGTATAGCCAGGAAGTCATGTATTGTGTGGGATATCCATTACATTCTGTTAAGATATAAGTAACGTATAGACAGGAAGTCATGTATTGTGTGGGATATCCATTACATTCTGTTAAGATATAAGTAACGTATAGCCAGGAAGTCATGTATTGTGTGGGATATCTATTACATTCTGTTAAGATATAAGTAACCTATAGTCAGGAAGTCATGTATTGTGTGGGATATCCATTACATTCTGTTAAGATATAAGTAACCTATAGTCAGGAAATCATGTATTGTGTGGGATATCTATTACATTCTGTTAAGATATAAGTAACCTATAGCCTGGAAGTCATGTATTGTGTGGGATATCCATTACATTCTGTTAAGATATAAGTAACGTATAGTCAGGAAGTCATGTATTGTGTGGGATATCCATTACATTCTGTTAAGATATAAGTAACGTATAGCCAGGAAGTCATGTATTGTGTGGGATATCCATTACATTCTGTTAAAATATAAGTAACCTATAGTCAGGAAGTCATGTATTGTGTGGGATATCCATTACATTCTGTTAAGATATAAGTAACCTATAGCCAGGAAGTCATGTATTGTGTGGGATATCCATTACATTCTGTTAAGATATAAGTAACGTATAGCCAGGAAGTCATGTATTGTGTGGGATATCTATTACATTCTGTTAAGATATAAGTAACCTATAGCCAGGAAGTCATATATTGTGTGGGATATCCATTACATTCTGTTAAGATATAAGTAACCTATAGTCAGGAAGTCATGTATTGTGTGGGATATCCATTACATTCTGTTAAGATATAAGTAACCTATAGTCAGGAAGTCATGTATTGTGTGGGATATCCATTACATTCTGTTAAGATATAAGTAACCTATAGCCAGGAAATCATGTATTGTGTGGGATATCCATTACATTCTGTTAAGATATAAGTAACGTATAGCCAGGAAGTCATGTATTGTGTGGGATATCCATTACATTCTGTTAAGATATAAGTAACGTATAGCCAGGAAGTCATGTATTGTGTGGGATATCCATTACATTCTGTTAAGATATAAGTAACGTATAGCCAGGAAGTCATGTATTGTGTGTGATATCCATTACATTCTGTTAAGATATAAGTAACGTATAGCCAGGAAGTCATGTATTGTGTGGGATATCTATTACATTCTGTTAAGATATAAGTAACCTATAGTCAGGAAGTCATGTATTGTGTGGGATATCCATTACATTCTGTTAAGATATAAGTAACCTATAGTCAGGAAGTCATGTATTGTGTGGGATATCCATTACATTCTGTTAAGATATAAGTAACCTATAGCCAGGAAGTCATGTATTGTGTGGGATATCCATTACATTCTGTTAAGATATAAGTAACGTATAGCCAGGAAGTCATGTATTGTGTGGGATATCTATTACATTCTGTTAAGATATAAGTAACCTATAGCCAGGAAGTCATGTATTGTGTGGGATATCCATTACATTCTGTTAAGATATAAGTAACCTATAGTCAGGAAGTCATGTATTGTGTGGGATATCCATTACATTCTGTTAAGTTATACGTAACCTATAGTCAGGAAGTCATGTATTGTGTGGGATATCCATTACATTCTGTTAAGATATAAGTAACCTATAGCCAGGAAATCATGTATTGTGTGGGATATCCATTACATTCTGTTAAGATATAAGTAACGTATAGCCAGGAAGTCATGTATTGTGTGGGATATCCATTACATTCTGTTAAGATATAAGTAACGTATAGCCAGGAAGTCATGTATTGTGTGGGATATCCATTACATTCTGTTAAGATATAAGTAACCTATAGCCAGGAAGTCATGTATTGTGTGGGATATCCATTACATTCTGTTAAGATATAAGTAACGTATAGCCAGGAAGTCATGTATTGTGTGGGATATCCATTACATTCTGTTAAGATATAAGTAACGTATAGCCAGGAAGTCATGTATCGTGTGGGATATCCATTACATTCTGTTAAGATATAAGTAACGTATAGCCAGGAAGTCATGTATTGTGTGGGATATCCATTCCATTCTGTTAAGATATAAGTAACGTATAGCCAGGAAGTCATGTATTGTGTGGGATATCCATTACATTCTGTTAAGATATAAGTAACGTATAGCCAGGAAGTCATGTATTGTGTGGGATATCCATTACATTCTGTTAAGATATAAGTAACCTATAGCCAGGAAGTCATGTATTGTGTGGGATATCCATTACATTCTGTTAAGATATAAGTAACCTATAGCCAGGAAGTCATGTATTGTGTGGGATATCCATTACATTCTGTTAAGATATAAGTAACGTATAGCCAGGAAGTCATGTATTGTGTGGGATATCCATTACATTCTGTTAAGATATAAGTAACGTATAGCCAGGAAGTCATGTATTGTGTGGGATATCCATTACATTCTGTTAAGATATAAGTAACCTATAGTCAGGAAGTCATGTATTGTGTGGGATATATATTACATTCTGTTAAGATATAAGTAACCTATAGCCAGGAAGTCATGTATTGTGTGGGATATCCATTTTGTCTCTGTTTCTACGATTGTTGATTAGATTTTAGAATTGGTCTGACAGTGTGGTAGTTTTTGTTTTTTCATTTTTATTCATAGTCTAAAACAGGCAAGCCCTCCAAATTCTTAAACATGATCTGTATTTCCCTGTTTTAAGGGTAGCGATTTTACTTTTTTCTATGATTTTTCTATTGGATAAGAACTGTTCCGACAGTGTGATATTTTTAGTTTATTATTTTATTTTTTTAGATGACCATATTTAAAAAAAAGAAGAGACAATTACATTCAATCACAAACATATTGTTATATATATACAAGAAAGATGACAAGTCATCAAAACAGTTTGTCATTTTAAGTCTTATAAAAATTAATTACATTGACGTTTTAATCTATAAATCAGTCAGTGTTATAACGACAAAGCATAGAATACGATTTAGGTAATAAAATTATTGGTTTATGATTCCAATAAAACATGCCTACGATGATTATAATCTTGTTCTAAAATGACATATGACAATAGTAACACGTTAAAATGACATATGACAATAGTAACACGTTAAAATGACATATGACAATAGTAACACGTTAAAATGAGAGTTTATATCTAAGATGAATATATTAATACCATGACAAGCATATCTGAAGTCTAAAATTGGAATAATGGAATATTGCAACAACACTTTGTAATTCGTCGTGAATACAAATCAGCTTCTTCCAAATTACATGAACATGCTGGTTTTTTTTCACAGTCAAATGTAGTCATAGACTCATAAGAGTCTGTATCACAAAATACATATAATTCTATAAATATCTTGATCCACTTAATGTCACAAATGTATTTAAATTAAAGTAACTAAATGAATTCGGAATTGATCCGTGCTTATTCTCATGCAGAATGTTTCGTAAAAGGCTTGGTTTATGAATGATGACACAACATTATAGCACAAAGGGAATAACAACTGAAATTAACAGAAACTTACATTTTGAAGATAGATACCACTTACCCCTGTTTATAGTGGGGTTCAGGTTGATCTATCTTTAGATTTCTTTGTAATGTTTTGTAGATCGTTTTTGTCCTTTTGTCCTTTCTCCTTTGGCCATCGTGTTTTCTGTTCTCCTTTGACCATCGTGTTATCTGTTCTCCTTTGACCATCGTGTTATCTGTTCTCCTTTGACCATCGTGTTATCTGTTCTCCTTTGGCCATCGTGTTATCTGTTCTCCTTTGACCATCATGTTATCTGTTCTCCTTTGACCATCGTGTTATCTGTTCTCCTTTGACCATCGTGTTCTGTTCTCCTTTGACCATCGTGTTATCTGTTCTCCTTTGGCCATCGTGTTATCTGTTCTCCTTTGGCCATCGTGTAATCTGTTCTCCTTTGACCATCGTGTTATCTGTTCTCCTTTGGCCATCGTGTTATCCGTTCTCCTTTGACCATTGTGTTATCTGTTCTCCTTTGGCCATCGTGTTTTCTGTTTTCCTTTGGCCATCGTGCTATCTGTTCTCCTTTGGCGATCGTGTTATCTGTTCTCCTTTGGCCATCGTGTTATCTGTTCTCCTTTGGCCATCGTGTTATCTGTTCTCCTTTGGCCATCGTGTTATCTGTTTTCCTTTGACCATCGTGTTATCTGTTCTCCTTTGGCCATCGTGTTATCTGTTCTCCTTTGGCCATCGTGTTATCTGTTTTCCTTTGGCCATCGTGTTATCTGTTCTCCTTTGGCCATCGTGTTATCTGTTTTCCTTTGACCATCGTGTTATCTCTCCTCCTTTGGCCATCGTGTTATCTATTCTCCTTTGGCCATCGTGCTATCTTTTCTCCTTTGGCCATCGTGTTATCTGTTCTCCTTTGGCCATCGTGTTATCCGTTCTCCTTTGACCATTGTGTTATCTGTTCTCCTTTGGCCATCGTGTTTTCTGTTTTCCTTTGGCCATCGTGCTATCTGTTCTCCTTTGGCGATCGTGTTATCTGTTCTCCTTTGGCCATCGTGTTATCTGTTCTCCTTTGGCCATCGTGTTATCTGTTCTCCTTTGGCCATCGTGTTATCTGTTTTCCTTTGACCATCGTGTTATCTGTTCTCCTTTGGCCATCGTGTTATCTGTTCTCCTTTGGCCATCGTGTTATCTGTTTTCCTTTGGCCATCGTGTTATCTGTTCTCCTTTGGCCATCGTGTTATCTGTTTTCCTTTGACCATCGTGTTATCTCTCCTCCTTTGGCCATCGTGTTATCTATTCTCCTTTGGCCATCGTGCTATCTTTTCTCCTTTGGCCATCGTGTTATCTGTTCTCCTTTGGCCATCGTGTTATCTGTTCTCCTTTGGCCATCGTGTTATCTGTTCTCCTTTGGCCATCGTGTAATCTGTTCTCCTTTGACCATCGTGTTATCTGTTCTACTTTGGCCATCGTGTTATCTGTTCTCCTTTGGCCATCGTGTTATCTGTTCTCCTTTGGCCATCGTGTTATCGGTTCTCCTTTGGCCATCGTGTAATCTGTTCTCGTTTGGCCATCGTGATATCTGTTCTCCTTTGGCCATCGTGTTATCTGTTCTCCTTTGGCCATCGCGTTATCTGTTCTCCTTTGGCCATCGTGTTATCTATTCTCCTTTGGCCATCGTGATATCTGTTCTCCTTTGGCCATCGTGTTATCTGTTCTCCTTTGGCCATCGTGTTATCTGTTTTCCTTTGGCCATCGTGTTATCTGTTCTCCTTTGGCCATCGTGTTATCTGTTCTCCTTTGGCCATCGTGTTATCTGTTTTCCTTTGGCCATCGTGTTATCTGTTCTCCTTTGGCCATCGTGTTATCTGTTTTCCTTTGACCATCGTGTTATCTCTCCTCCTTTGGCCATCGTGTTATCTGTTCTCCTATGGCCATCGTGTTATCTGTTCTCCTTTGGCCATCGTGTTATCTGTTCTCCTTTGGCCATCGTGTTATCTGTTCTCCTTTGGCCATCGTGATATCTGTTCTCCTTTGGCCATCGTGCTATCTTTTCTCCTTTGGCCATCGTGTTATCTGTTCTCCTTTGGCCATCGTGTTATCTGTTCTCCTTTGGCCATCGTGTTATCTGTTCTCCTTTGGCCATCGTGTAATCTGTTCTCCTTTGACCATCGTGTTATCTGTTCTCCTTTGGCCATCGTGTTATCTGTTCTCCTTTGGCCATCGTGTAATCTGTTCTCCTTTGGCCATCGTGTAATCTGTTCTCCTTTGGCCATCGTGATATCTGTTCTCCTTTGGCCATCGTGTTATCTGTTCTCCTTTGGCCATCGTGTTATCTGTTTTCCTTTGGCCATCGTGTTATCTGTTCTCCTTTGGCCATCGTGTTATCTGTTCTCCTTTGGCCATCGTGTTATCTGTTTTCCTTTGGCCATCGTGTTATCTGTTCTCCTTTGGCCATCGTGTTATCTGTTTTCCTTTGACCATCGTGTTATCTCTCCACCTTTGGCCATCGTGATATCTGTTCTCCTTTGGCCATCGTGTTATCTGTTCTCCTTTGGCCATCGTGTTATCTGTTCTCCTTTGGCCATCGTGTTATCTGTTCTCCTTTGGCCATCGTGATATCTGTTCTCCTTTGGCCATCGTGCTATCTTTTCTCCTTTGGCCATCGTGTTATCTGTTCTCCTTTGGCCATCGTGTTATCTGTTCTCCTTTGGCCATCGTGTTATCTGTTCTCCTTTGGCCATCGTGTAATCTGTTCTCCTTTGACCATCGTGTTATCTGTTCTCCTTTGGCCATCGTGTTATCTGTTCTCCTTTGGCCATCGTGTAATCTGTTCTCCTTTGGCCATCGTGTAATCTGTTCTCCTTTGGCCATCGTGTTATCTGTTCTCCTTTGGCCATCGTGTAATCTGTTCTCCTTTGGCCATCGTGTAATCTGTTCTCCTTTGGCCATCGTGTTATCTGTTCTCCTTTGGCCATCGTGATATCTGTTCTCCTTTGGCCATCGTGTTATCTGTTCTCCTTTGGCCATCGTGATATCTGTTCTCCTTTGGCCATCGTGATATCTGTTCTCCTTTGGCCATCGTGTTATCTGTTCTCCTTTGGCCATCGTGTTATCTGTTCTTTTTCGATTAACGGATTCTGATTATATCTTTGGAATCTTCAAATTCTTCATACTGTAACATAAATACTTTATAGTGGGTGACACAATTATATAACATTACACTAACCGACTTTGATAAAAAGGACTTTCAGAGGATGACACAACTATAATATGTCACAGAGAAGAGGCCCAAGCGATGGTTATCGAGTAAAGGGACATTCCGGAAACAAACTAAAAACAAAACAAAAACAAACAAAAACCAACAAAAACCAAAGCAGAAAAGAAAAAATAAATAAGAAAAAGAAAATGAGTGAAATACAGCGAGCATTTCATGATCTATAATGACACCGCAAGTCGTAATTCCCAGAAATAGTTTGAAACATTTAAAACACTGAAATTCTACAGAGATCAACAAAGTCATGATAGTAAGCATTAAATTCCTAAAGCGGTGACTAGTTTTCACGTGATCCTGATTGAGTAACTTCCCAGACAAGAGTATATACATCTTAATTGATCTCCGATAATAGCATAGTGAATGTCAAACAAATATCCTGCCATCATGGGAGAGAGATAGCAGTAATGTTGCCACTTAAGAAAGTATACTATTGGGAAATCGAGGTCATCAGATTTATTGTAAATGTTTGAATGAAAAATTCCCTCAATGTCAGTATCTTGATATAAATACAAGGCATAATCAGTTGTATCTTTAAGTTCAAGTTGACAAAGAGTATAATAAAGGTATGTGTCACAAAGGCTGGTTTTAAGTGACACAATACCATCTATGTTTTTGTGAAATTAAAGGTTCGGACTATTCGGTTTTTATTTTCATCTGCGAATTCTGCATTATATAAGTGCAAAGCAAGTATACAATAAATAAAGGCGCAGTTTATTTCTATAGG
This sequence comes from Bathymodiolus brooksi, assembly GCA_963680875.1. Lineage (NCBI taxonomy): Eukaryota > Metazoa > Mollusca > Bivalvia > Mytilida > Modiolidae > Bathymodiolus > Bathymodiolus brooksi. The sequence continues at coordinate 30,041,221 of OY804576.1, read as the reverse complement.
AATAACAACAGTCTGTTAAAATAAAACGACGAATATGTAGTCGAAAAAGAAGCCCGGCATTTTGACATTTTCATCATCATTGTACTAACACATTAGGCATGTAGTTGACTTCAGAATCAATGACTTATGGTAGATGGAGCAATAATACATATATGAGAACATACCTTACCTCGGCATAAAGGACGTACAGAGGATGTGTCAGTTACAATATGTGACAAGCATTGTCTTACCTCTACAGAAATCACTTAGGGAAGATGAACCACACAATATGTCTCAATGATTATAATTATATCGATACAATATATATATAATAAATCATGTCATAGTTGAAACACTTGACTTCTCAGCGGATGATACACTCAGAGACTAATAGTCCACGAGTAGATGTATCGACCTAGTGATAGTAAATAAAAACGTAAATATCAAATTTAACACACAGCCACAGTATGCTCCAATGTAAAGATATTTTACCCCAACACAAGGCATTTAAGGAGGAATTGCTTACTCTTCCAGTGTACCTGTTTAGTTTTAGTTTTAGTGGGGTTCGAGTTACTTTATCTTTAGTTTTCTGTGTAGTGTTACGTAGACCATTACTTACCCCTCTGTCCTTTTTCTTCTTACCCTACCATAAAAGACATACGGAGGATAGATATCACATACACAGTAAGTCACAATGAGTAGATAACGGACTGTAATTATTAGCAGAAATCTGACTTTAATGTAAGATATACGAAGATTTTAGTCATGTTCACCAAAATTGGCATGTATGTTTGTTGTACTCTAAGTGGGATAAATCAAATGTAAAGTTACTTCCATTCCTCCTATTATTTTATTTTCAATCTATTATATAAATGAATTGTACGACTGCAATGCAGTTAATGCATTGTTCTCTTGAGAGAAGTCTCAGTTATCATTTGCCCAACAAATATAATTGTTTTGGACATCTTGTACATTGTAGAGAGATGTTATTAATCGAACACAATGTCACGTTACTATTTATTTGAAGCAATGACATATCACCAATGTTATCTTCCAACATGCTTCAGCAACCCAATGAAGACAATGCATACCAATCCCTACATAAAATGTTCAGATTTCCAGATCGCTTCCTCACAGCAAAGAATTTCAACAGTCAGTTCGTTGTATTTCTCAAGGCTTCCTTCCTGTAATTCTGATACTCATGATATAGCTGTGAAGCTGTTGATAAGTCACAATAAGCACCAATTATCCAACTCAAACAGAAAAAAGATTGTTGTAATTATTTGTTAGAAGAATGATATTTTAATGATAAATTCAGTACACGTCGTCCCCGTCCCCAGTATCGATTAGAGTAATTCTCTGATTGTGTCGTTTTGTACCAATAAGATGAAAAACAAATTATACCACACTGTCGCAACAGTTCCAGAATCCTATAGAAATATCACAGAAAGAGGCAAAATCAATACCCCGATCACACAAAATACATGACCTCTCAACTGTCCTGGATTGGTACAGGCACTTCAATAAAAGTGGCGGGATTAAAATAGTTTCGTTCTTGTAAAATGAATCGAGTGTAGTGATATTATTGCGCTATAGAACTTAAAATCGTATATTTCTACCACATGCGATATTGGTAGATGCGAACTGAGGGACCGTCGTGGTCGTGATCGTATGGTATTTGGATTCACAACTACTTATGCAATCAGTGCCTATCACCACTAATGTTGTGAGATCGAATCTCACTCATGGCGAGGTGCACTCGATACAACATTATGTGATAAAGTTTGTCAAGGACTTGCAGCAGTTCGGTAGTTTTCTCCGGGTATTCCGGGTATTCCGGGTATTTCTACCTATAAAGCTAATCACCACGATATAACTGAAATATTGTTGAAAGTGGCGTTAAACATCATAACCCTAATCCTAGATACGAACTGACTAAAATTACTTGTGTGTTGTCCTTAGCAACGATGCCATTTGGAAGCTTGCGTTATAATACTGAAGAAGCAAATTTATTATATATTGTTTTAGTTTAGTTCTTTTAAATTATATTTTTGTGGCATAAGTTATCGTTTTTTAAACGATCCAACCTGCGTGCGTGTGGGCGTGTATGTGTGTATGCTTAGACTGTTGCTAATTATTTAGAATTTTAGTGCCTGAATAATATTTGTGAAGACAATTTTTATTAAGTCTATTTTATAGTATCTGACATAATACTATTATATTACGTTACATGTCTCTGTATGCGGTATTACATCATATACAATCTGATTACGTTTGACAAACTACTTGAACCTGACTTAAGGAGAAGTATTCCTCAGGGATGCAATAGATATAAGACAAGCAACATAGAACGACAGAAAGTAATTTGTCAAATCCAGATTATTAATGTCTTGATGTATTGCATGAGTGGTATATACTTTAAGGTCTTTAATAAATAATAATGAACAATGTCAGTATTATATGTGATGATAGATTGCCAATCCTTCAGAATAAAATAATTACACTTCTACAGTATCGGCCACACTTGGGATTAAGAAAAGTTTAAAATTACCAAAGAGGGTAATCAGAAACCTTAAATCGATGGACGGACAAGACAACAAGATAAAAATACGAAAATACAAACAACGTCGACAAAACACTACACAGAAAACTATTTCTCACTTTTGAGACAGACCAGTTCCTATTTTTAGCGATGTGAGATTTTCTTTTCTCACTTTTGAGACAGACCAGTTGCTATTTTTAGCGATGTGAGATTTTCTTATCTTGCACCAGTGCAAGACAAAAATATCACGTGCCTTTTACCGGCAAATGCACGCTGTGCAGTTTATGTCAACTGCCTCCCATGCTTTTCCTTTTTAAAATAAACAATTCACTGTATATAAGTTTTCAATCTTTTATAAACACGCAAATCCTAACAATCAGCCATAATATTACATAGTAACCTTCACGCAATACACAAAAATACGGAACTACTTTTTTGATTGACATGAAGGGGAAATAACTCACATTGTTTACATGATCGTCTGCTAAAAGTACATAGCTGTCAAACAATACAAAACTACTGATAAAAGTGAGAAATAAAATCAAACACCGGCAAAAGTGCAAGACAGGGAAATCTCCGACACTCGAGGGTGTCGGAGATTTCCCTGTCTTGCACTTTTGCCGGTGTTAGATTCTATATATTTTTATGATACATTTTTGCTGAATGGAGTGTAATATTATAAATATTTTCTTGCTGAAGGAGTAGAACTTCCTTACACCAGGGGGCCCGTTGTTGAACTTGTGATTAAACTAACCAGATGATTAGCCAAAATTACACAACTAATTCCTAATCCCATACTTGTCTTATGCAATGATTAAATTTTGTTGCTGAACTCAAATTTAATCAATGCATCAACTAATCATATTTAATCATCGAATTAGCTAATTATGTGATTAGGAATGAATCATGTAATTATGGCTAATCATATGATTAGCCTAATCACAAGTTCAACAACGGACCCCAGGTGTCTACCAGAAAATATGACAGTCATAACGCGCAGTGTCAATAGTCAGTTTCATCACAAACACTCGATACACCGACTTCTCTACTCACAACAAACCAATGCCATTTCAGTAGATAAACGTTTTAAAAGGCAATCAAGGATGGACAATCCAGAGATGTGGGCAACACCATGACAATGGGCAATCAAGGATGGACAATCCAGAGATGTGGGCAACACCATGACAATGGGCAATCAAGGATGGACAATCCAGAGATGTGGGCAACACCATGACAATGGGCAATCAAGGATGGACAATCCAGAGATATGGGCAGCACCATGACAATGGGCAATCAATGATGGACAATCCAGAGATGTGGACAACACCATGACAATGGGCAATCAATGATGGACAATCCAGAGATGTGGGCAACACCATGACAATGCATTGCAGCATGAAGACAGCACAAAAACGCATCACAGTAACGATTGTACTCATATGTATATGTATATAATGTAAGAGTTCAATGTAAGAAAGTAAATTATTTTGTAATATTGCTGACATTTTGATCCACAAGTTATTTATCGAATAGTGAAGAAGTTTTTCAAGAATTCAATAAAGGGCATGCATTCATATTAGCATTTTGAAAGACAGAAAGTCTCATACAATATATCATTTTCTGGTATGTTGTTGTTTTAGGATTTTAGTAAATATTTGAAAAAGATGTCTGGTATATTTGTGAATCAAAGTAGCGAGAGACCATAAGTTGAATAATCTATTAATAAATTACTTAAGCGCCAAAATAAAATTACAGGAAGTACATGGAAATTCCGATATGTCGCTTGATGGATACCATGTTCCGAATGTCTTTGTGAATCTTTGTTTTTGTGACTTTTGAAAAATTAGTCGCCACAACCGGTCCCATTTATGAGACAGGATACACCAATGTGTGTTTTATTGGTTCTTTTTCGAGTATTTGTGGTTTCGCTTTCGGGTCGTCCTTAACTATACGATTTCATTTGATATTAGTACTATGTTGCTTGATTATTACATCCAGTGGCAAATATGCTATGCATATTGATGACGAGAAGTTCAACTTTATATACACATTTTGGTGAAACAAATGATGGAGGAATGATACTTTTGACTTCTATAGGAAAGGTATAGTGATTTGGGTAGAGACGAAAAAATAACGTTTTGCACAGGCTACAATGCACATACTCTTCTTTGAAATCTTCAAAACAGGTCTATAATTTTACAAGGAAGATTACACTCACAAAGCATATTATCCACTATTATCTACTGTCAGGCTTCAACATCTTAACCTGACAACCTCCTATTCTGAGAGCACATTCAGAATTGTTCGGAGGTACAAAAATAAAAAAAAATCGACTAAAATGTTTTGCTTTGTTTACAAGAAAAAAGGTATATGTGGAATCAAGAATAGTGTTGAAATATCAAAAGAATTATTTTTTTATTTTTTATTATTTTATGAGTAATTGTGTATGTACTATGAATTAATATTAAATCATATGTGTCAAAATTCTTGTCAAATACGTAATAAAACTTCATTAAAATTTTGTAACTTCTAATTAATAATTTGTTCTTGCTATAAAAAAATATAATTTGAATGACTTTTATTTATTTTACATAACAAAGATATGAATAATTTTATACGACATTGAATCTAATGTACATTAATGATCTCTGCTGAATTAATGGGAAATTTAATTAAAGCGTATTTATTTTATGAGCAGATGCTCTGTTGTGTGGGTTAAACACTGCAATAACATGCAAACTGTAGTAATAAAAACGTAGATATCTAATTTACAGCACATGACTCGTTTCTGGGATAACCTTCATTAGATATGCTGAAAGTCAAAGAATGCAAAGCCTAATGATTTTTAAATCTTTAAATAATTAATGCAGGCAAACATGTTTTAGCAAATTCTTGAAATTAGTAGTAAAGACTCGACCACTAATTGTCGCCCTTAGAGCAGATAATTTATAATGTTAAATTGTTAGTATAGATAAACCGGTGTAATTTTCATATTTTGTTTATTAAATTGTGGCTATACATGTAAGGACGTGAATTATTAAGAATGCCTTACAATATTCTCATAAAACGAAATATAACTGACAGAAATAGTACATTTTAAAATCAGAAAACATTTGTGTAATGACAACATGATAACAACAGTTATAGGGAATATATGCCTGCATCGTGTGGTATAGCTATATATTCTGTGATATACAATGTCGGAAATCAGTGTGGAAGAACTCTTTTACAACATACAAAATCTATTTGACCAAATATTTAACATAATACTCTTTAACATATAAACCACCAAACAATTTCTTTCATTTATTCTACAAAATGTGATTTTGATATAAATACATAATGTACATTGTGAACATGCTTATATTTTTATTGTGCTCACTTCCTAATAGTGTAAACAAGAAACCGGATCAGAAATAGACACAATTATCAAAATAACATCAGATAAATACATTTGTATATCAATATTAACGGAAGCTAAAAAGTGCCACATTTCAGACGATATATCATGAGTTTATATAGGCGCTCAATAAAAATATCTTTCCAAAATTCTAACCTCTATTCTATCGATGGTTAACTAGGGGGTTAAAATGAAACTGTAAACAAACTTACACGAGAAAGCAAAAATTGATTTGTAGATTCATATGAAATTGCAGTGTCTCACAAGTGATTACATACTTATCTGCAATATAAACTCCTTTTTCCCACGAGTTTAGAGATTATGACCTCAAGATGTGCCTCGTTTATTGGGAAGAATATATTAACCATCCCGGAGCAGCCACCATCACTTCAAGTTGTCAATTTTTGTAGGTGTTCATAATATCCGAGCTTTAGTTCGTTGGTCTTTCAACACATTTCATTTACATTTCACACCATATGACAATTCAGGAAATACCATCAAACTATTAAACTAGTCATATTTCCCCCTCTGTAGACATTAGATTATTTTATAACGGTTAAGATGGAACTCTCCCCAATTTAAACACTATTCAATAGAGGATATTGACATCGTACTATTTTCTATAATGTCATTCATGGATTAAGTCTGACCGCACAGCTGCCGTTGAGTCATATCGTTAGAGAGGTCAGTAATCTGTCTACCATGATGATTAAGGATTTGCTAACACGTGAAATTATCATAACAACCGAGGTGTATCGAGGTACTAATTATTGTGCGATATGTGACAAGTCAATTAAGATCATGGGCAGAGGCGCAACTTAAAGTTTTAAAGATTGTGACTGAAAACTTTAGGAATAAATTATTCAATACATGCAATCATTACACCCATCCATCATTCCGTCTGTCTGTTCAGAATAATATATTCCGTGAATTTGTTAAAGTGGCTTCAAAAGAAACACTGAATCGATCAATTAGTGAACTTGATATCATGAAGAATCATTGATTGGTCTGATTAATGTTGATTTAGATTATTGGATTTCTTCAATTACTTGACAAAATATCAAGCAACATATACAATTATATGGATCATTTCTATCAATACTATTTAAACAATTGTTTAAATTTATTTATTATTAAATATTATTTCTTATTAATAAAGTGTTTGTTTCAAGCTTTGATATGACAAAATATAAATACGTGAATATTTTGTCTGTGCATAGGAATATATTGTAAGTCTGTCCAGTATACTTGTTTTGTCACCAATCAATGCTTAATGATTGCATTTAACGATTTTCGTCATCTTGCAATGAGTACCTTGCTGCCAAACGTAATCAACTGTCCAGGAATTGCATATGTAGATTACTGGAGAGTTATTTAACATCTATATAAAATAAAAAAAAGTACGAACAATCATATTAGAAGTAAGAATATACTTAATATAAGAGATGCACTGAACACAACAACAAAAACAAAAGTAATTAAAAATTAAAATCACATTTATGAACTTTTTGTTCTTTCCGAGCTTTTAATTTAGAATGTTGGATAGCGTTGTAGATTGATTTAAAATCTAAAAAGTTTTAAACTGTTTTGAAGGATTTCGAAAAATATGATTTATTAAGTGAACAAATGTCCCTCAAGCTTGTTCCAGACTCCTGTTGTGCGCACTAAATTATATATATACGTTTTTATCATTATGTATACACATATTATATACTTCATATCATATCAATACAACTTAATTATAACAAAACAACGAACAAACATTCGAACATTTGAACAACACGAACATTCATGGACAACCTTGAACTGACTAAGATACATATTTAACCTTTGATTGGTTTGATAAACATTTTATGTTTTATATGTCCATGAAGACAGAATTACACACTATTTACTCTTCTTCACATTCATTAAGAAAATGCATTCCCTTCAACAAACCTGATAATTAAATAATTAGTTATTTATAGATTATATATAATAAAACAACAATAACTGACTGTGATATTAGCTGTAATAAGGACATTCTGTCAAGATTTACAAAAGCTAAAATAATATGTAAAATGTTTAGAACTGTGTGACAAAAATAGTCAGTAGAATTCTATATATAGTCAGTAGAATTCTAAATGTGATTGTATTCTTATTAATTGTTTCATAGACAATTAACTTTAACTGTTACAAAGCCAATGAAGTCAACGAAATCATGATGGGTAAGACAACCAATGGAATTAAGAATATCAGAATACCATTGTTACAAGATTAAATATAGGATAAAGAATAATGGTATGGTGCTATTAACTCTTGATTGATGAGAAATCAAAGACCGACTCAAAGATAATACGCTTAAATACGAGAGTGCTTGGTTAGTATTTAATTTGCTTAAAATGCACGAATTTGAATAAGATAATATTTTGAAATAAATATACACATTGATTTCATTGTCGTTTTTAAAAAAAAATCATTTTTACATAAAAATATTTCCCTTGCTTTTACGGAAGATGACTGCTGCCAAAGACAATAATAAAAATGATGGACGATGATGACGATCTTAATGACAATGGTGTAATTGTAGCATATATCACACATGACTCTTCCACTTAGCGCATGCCGCAACAAATGGGCTCTTGGGCGTATTCAAGCCAGGTTGTTACACCCATGGCGAGACCTGTCAACTTGCCATAGATACACTAAATATGTACATGTACCGAATAAAGCAAAAACTAAGACAGACCACACTGCCGGAATAGTTCTAAATCCAACAGAAAAACCGCAGAAAGAGGCAAAATAGATACCCTACCAGTCTACCACACATATACATCACCGTCACTTTAAACGTTATTAACAAAGTTAACGTTAGAATGAGGAAAACAACGGTTTAATGGTTATTGTCAACCAGAAGATTAATAGGTATTTGATGTAAAACCTTGAACGGGACATCATGCTTTATCATTGTTTTCCTTCTTGTCTATAACCGATACTTAGATATATTTATAACGTCGGGGGAGGTTAGGTGTCAGTAAGGCCTGGTGATGTCTAGGAATAGTTACTTCTGTCTCAGACAGCTAGTGGTAGATAACACGTAACTACCAGCGGTGTTGTCAAGGTTTGGCTGTGAAAAAATAATTAAATGTATATATAAACTTATGTTAAAAGTAGAAAGAATTATAACCTTAAACATACTTGTAAATGACATTTTATTAAAACATTGATTGAATTGTGTTTGTAAATGATTAATTTCTATTGTACACAAGCTTAGACAAACTGGTGATGAATCTTAATCTAAAGAAGTAACATTTAATACAATACTCTAAAATAATAAAATGTTTCAGTGTAATATTACAAAAGGTTATACAAATATTGCTTTTTTAAAGAATTCCATTATTATGGGTTATAAATATCTACAGGTGTTTTTTTTTATTTCTGTTTTTCAAGTCAAAGACGCAGGAAACATTAATGAAAACATCAAATGACAACCCGGATAGACAAGGCAAAATCAAGGATACCAAAAGATTTCTGCGGATTCAGCAAACATATATTTCTATCTTTAGAATGTTTTGATGGCATATGATTAGTAGTAATGCGACAAAAAGGAAACTGTACTTAAAATCTGATTCAGCCCACCATTTCTTTAGAAATGCCTGTACCAAGTCAGGGTCATTACGGTTTCCACAGTTTTCCGGTTGTTGACTGATTTTGTCTGTTTATATACTTATGAGTTTTGACTTTCCCTTTGTAAGATTGCTCGGAGTTCGGTAATTTTGTTATTACCCTTATTCGGTAACTACATTTTCATGAAAATTTTCATTTTATCTCTGATTTTCAAAGGATTAATTGATGTTATTTTTCATATTCATTAATTATTGCAGAATAGAGCACAATGTATTTGTTGTATCCATACTCATAAAAGCTATATGAAGAGTTTGAAGATACCAAAAGAGTAAACAGAATCCGTAAATCGAAGGACAGACAAAACAATGACCAAAAGAAAATGAACAAAAGGACAAGAGAAAATGATACCACATAATGTTATTAATATTTCAAAGCAAAATTAGCTTCGTCAGGCGTTTAATTGTAATATACATTGACAATCAATTACTTTCAATACAAATCCCCCTACAATCCAATCTAATTCCTAATTAGTAATTGAAACATGTATTAAACAATCGTATAATATACACATGAGATTAACTAGGCAAAATCCTTACTTGGTTAAACCAACGCTTAAAAATATATAAGCATGAGAAATAAATGATACAAAAATAATGGAAACTTTCCAGGCGCTGATTTAGAGTAAATGTGCCGGGTTATCCCCTTAAAATTTGCAAGGGATATGTTATATATCACTTGATTTATCGTAATACTAGTAATGGCTGTAAATCCTCAAATCTCATGACCTTTCGGAGGGCTTCTGCTCTTGGTACCTTTAAGGGGCTATTCCTTGGTTGCAATAGGTGTGGCATAGGTATACGAAATTATAGAGCATATGAATTTGACCTATTTATGATTCAGGATGTTGCATAGTTTTATGGCATTAAGATCTGTGTTGCTTCTCGCTTCTCTGTTAAATATCCCTTTTCAAAAGGACCAAGCCATTGTCATAGAGAGCGAAACTTTCATATAACCCATTTGATTCAATGCGACATCGAAATATGATTCTAAATTAATTACATGGAGATGAAAAAAAACATCACATTTAACATATTTTGTCGACCGATAACCTATCCCATAAATATAATGAAGAGCATCGTGTAAAGCTAACCATCTTCTTGTAACATTAAAACATAAACATTCCCTATTTTGTCTTCCATAATAAATTCATATTAGACACAACAAAGAAAACCCACACAATAACTAAGCCTACCTTCTACCCAATATTAATCAATTCTAATCTAAATGTACTTATATATGTCATTCAGGATAATATTTTAATATTAAACCATTTACAAAATTATCAACTTGTTGAAGGCGATCAGTACTGTGTAGGAGGAAGATAAACCCTTCCATTATAACACGCTACAGGCCGCCAGTATTAACCCTTAGCAAAAACTTCTTCTTGTTGAGTGTGGTCAGTACTTTGTACGAGTAAGGCAGTATCATTTCATAGCCCTAGATAATCAGAAAAGGATGTAACAGGGACACACCAAACGGTCTTGGACTTTTGGAGTGTTAATTGTAACAAACATTTGAATAAAAGATATTACGTTGCTAAAAAAAAGATCCTTTCATAATAACTTCTTGTAGGAGGTAAGTATTAGGTAGAAGTAACGGAAGCAATGACAAAAATCTTTTTCTTGCTGAAGGTGATCACTGTCCTGTAGAGGTAAGACAGATCCTCTATAAATCTATTAGATGAAAAGGGAAGCAATTGTGTTAGAAAATCTAATGAATGACAAGAAGGAAGTTAACGTCATAGGAATGATGAGGCAGCAGTTCTTCATTGAATGTCCTATTCTTATTTTAAGAAGAAACCATTTTGCAATTAAAGATAAAAATACACATTTAAATCCTTGCCCTGTAGTGTGGATGGTCTAATAAAGGTAATAACAAAATTACCGAACTCCGAACAATCTTATAAAGGGAAAGTCAAAACTCATAATTATATAAACAGACAAAATCAGTCAACAACCGGAAAACTGTGAAAACCGTAATGACCCTGACTTGGTACAGGCATTTCTAAAGAAATGGTGGGTTGAATCAGATTTTAAGGCGCCAAACCTCCCGCTCTCATTACGGTTCAAAGGTTCCACTAGTTTCCAGTGGAAATATCCTTAATATATTAAGACCAAAATCTCTCGCTGATTAAAGAACGACCATTTCACTTTTAGGAAGAGAGGACTATGTTTGTTTTTCTGAAAATTGACATATGTCGGCAAATTATATTATCGAAACCAGCATTTTTCAACGAGAAACTTTCTGTAAAATATGAAGAAAAATTACTGATTGTTCATGTCCAAAAAATAAATAATATGATTCTTGTTTCGTGTAAAAAATAATCCTGAGTGGGAGAAAGCATAGTCCCCTAAAGAGTTGAATGATTGATCCTTTACAGTATTCTGTTTGGTCAAATTTCGTGTACAAAAGTACATACTAAAGAGTTTTAGGGCATTTGGTTTACTTACCCCGGGGACGTTTAAATTGTCTGGCTTTCCAACCTTCTGATTTTGAGCTTTACTTGCCCCGGGGACGTTTAGATTGTTTGGCTTTCCAATCTTCTGATTTTGAGCGTTACTTGCCCCGGGGACGCTTAGATTGTTTGGCTTTCCAATCTTCTGATTTTGAGCGTTACTTGCCCCGGGCACGTTTAGATTGTTTGGCTTTCCAATCTTTTGATTTTGAGCGTTACTTGCCCCGGGGACGCTTAGATTGTTTGGCTTTCCAATCTTCTGGTCTTGAGCCTGAAGAAGATTATTCCAGAAACGCGTCATGCACACTAATGTCGATATATACGTTTTTATTATGTCAAGGAGAACTTATATCGGGATTGTATTTCTGGGAATAAGATGATATCATCGTCTAAATAAATAACATTTCATGAAGCCAACACAATTTAATTATCATTTCAAATATTTAATTGTTGTCATTAGATTTTATTGTACATGTCTTTGGGTACTAATTATGTTTTTCTTCCTACTTTTATTGGTGTCATCCCATTCATCCAATTTTTTTTAATTCAATATTCCCTATTTATCAAACTTTTATTTGTTTACAGGTGGGGTGTGTTTATTTAACACTAATTAAGTGTTTCATCAAAGAAAGTACTGGATCATTTGTTCTTACTCCGTAATGAAAATAATAAAAACAATATAATTAAAGAAAAAAAAGAAGAAAAAAAACCCAAATCAAAATAAAAACTTTTGAACATTATTTTCTGAATTTAACTTTATATTTGTAAAGAAATTTGTTAAAGACATATAAATTTGATTTCTAATTCTAAATAGAATTAAAAACAAATCAAATATTAATTACACAGGCAGCAAATTGTTTGGGCAATCATACCTGATAGCTGACCAATAAAACAAACATCATTTGCATCTTGTTAGTAGTATTTGTTCAACTTTAAGAAATCCACACATTTTCATGGTACATGTATATAGGAAACTTGTATGAAAACCTTTGTATATCACTATTAAACACAATGTCATCAACTACTGGGTGGAACGTCTTGCCAAGAGGTGGTGACTCCATTCCGACAGTGTAGTATTTTTTTATTTTCATTTTATTACGTACACCATGCATAAAAGACTGTATTGTCTATATAATATTTACCTTTATAGTACCATTTTATTTGACCAGCTTGTGATGGTTTGCACTGTTTTGCCTAACCGGTTTGTGACTTTTTTTTAACTATTTTGTCTATCTTTTGTTTTACCTTTTTGTACTGCTTTATCTTACCGATTTGTGATTTTTGGACAGCTTTGTTGAGAGATTATTACATGACATTTACCATATCGGCCTCTGGTATTAGCTCGAGACTCCCATATGAAGCTCGACAGCGAAGCTGAAGGACTGATATGGGTCGAGGGCGGATACCAGGGACGATATGGAAAATTTCATGCCATAATCTATTTATCACATATTTGACACTGACTTTTTCCAAGCATTGACTTTTATATTAGATACAAGATCTTTGAATTGACAAATTGCGAAAATAATTCCTTAAGAGAGTTGCCTTTGTTCAACTTGCAACTATTTTTAATTCGAGTCTGGTTTCAAAAAGATATCAAACAGTGTAGATCTGCACAATGACGTTACAAAGTGTTTGTCTACCCTAAGTCTACCCAAGACGTTGATATTTGAATGGAAATTCCTATTCAACTCGACGTATACATTTGAGCCAATTATTCCGTTTCAAGTTATTTAAACTTTATTCCAATATTTTGAAATGTATTAATTTGATTGAAATACGATTTTATTCATATTTATATACACCATCTTTCCTTGTACTCTGACATATAATGTTTGACATCACTACGCAGACACCTCAAGTTGAATTCGGGGGAAAATACGGATATTTGAGGGCAAATATCTATATTGGCCCTGAGGGCAAATAACCAACACTAACTTCCAGCTATTATTGGACATACAAAAACGAACATATTGCAACAAAATATATGATAAAACGTTTTATCTACCCGGTTTGTGACTCTTTGTACTGTTTTGTCGATCCGGTAATGCTTTGTCTATCCAGTTTTTTCTGTTCGGTTTGTGACGTTTTGTACTGTTTTGTCTAACCGGCTTCCGATATGTGTACCCTTTTATTTACCCGGCTTGTGACGTTTTGGACTGTTTTATCTAACCGGTCTGTGACTTTTGTACTGTTGTATCTATCAGGTCTGTGACTTTTGTACTGTTGTATCTATCAGGTCTGTGACTTTTGTACTGTTGTATCTATCAGGTCTGTGACTTTTGTACTGTTGTATCTATCAGGTCTGTGACTTTTGTACTGTTGTATCTATCAGGTCTGTGACTTTTGTACTGTTGTATCTATCAGGTCTGTGACTTTTGTACTGTTGTATCTATCAGGTCTGTGACTTTTGTACTGTTGTATCTAACCGGTCTGTGACTTTTGTACTGTTGTATCTAACCGGTCTGTGACTTTTGTACTGTTGTATCTATCCGGTCTGTGACTTTTGTACTGTTGTATCTATCAGGTCTGTGACTTTTGTACTGTTGTATCTATCAGGTCTGTGACTTTTGTACTGTTGTATCTAACCGGTCTGTGACTTTTGTACTGTTGTATCTATCCGGTCTGTGACTTTTGTACTGTTGTATCTATCAGGTCTGTGACTTTTGTACTGTTGTATCTATCAGGTCTGTGACTTTTGTACTGTTGTATCTATCAGGTCTGTGACTTTTGTACTGTTGTATCTAACCGGTCTGTGACTTTTGTACTGTTGTATCTAACCGGTCTGTGACTTTTGTACTGTTGTATCTATCAGGTCTGTGACTTTTGTACTGTTGTATCTATCAGGTCTGTGACTTTGTACTGTTGTATCTATCAGGTCTGTGACTTTTGTACTGTTGTATCTATCAGGTCTGTGACTTTTGTACTGTTGTATCTAACCGGTCTGTGACTTTTGTACTGTTGTATCTAACCGGTCTGTGACTTTTGTACTGTTGTATCCATCAGGTCTGTGACTTTTGTACTGTTGTATCTATCAGGTCTGTGACTTTTGTACTGTTGTATCTAACCGGTCTGTGACTTTTGTACTGTTGTATCTATCCGGTCTGTGACTTTTGTACTATTGTATCTAACCGGTCTGTGACTTTTGTACTGTTGTATCTAACCGGTCTGTGACTTTTGTACTGTTGTATCTAACCGGTCTGTGACTTTTGTACTGTTGTATCTAACCGGTCTGTGACGTTTTGTACTGTTGTATCTATCCGGTCTGTGACTTTTGTACTGTTGTATCTATCCAGTCTGTGACGTTTTGTACTGTTGTATCTATCCGGTCTGTGACTTTTGTACTGTTGTATCTGTCTGTGACTTTTGTACTGTTGTATCTAACCGGTCTGTGACTTTTGTACTGTTGTATCTAACCGTCTGTGACGTTTTGTACTGTTGTATCTATCCAGTCTGTGACTTTTGTACTGTTGTATCTATCCGGCCTGTGACTTTTGTACTGTTGTATCCATCAGGTCTGTGACTTTTCTACTGTTGTATCTAACCGGTCTGTGACTTTTGTACTGTTGTATCTAACCGGTCTGTGACTTTTGTACTGTTGTATCTAACCGGTCTGTGACTTTTGTACTGTTGTATCTAACCGGTCTGTGACTTTTGTACTGTTGTATCTATCCGGTCTGTGACTTTTGTACTGTTGTATCTAACCGGTCTGTGACTTTTGTACTGTTGTATCTAACCGGTCTGTGACTTTTGTACTGTTGTATCTATCCGGTCTGTGACTTTTGTACTGTTGTATCTAACCGGTCTGTGACTTTTGTACTGTTGTATCTAACCGGTCTGTGACCTTTTGTACTGTTGTATCTATCCGGTCTGTGACTTTTGTACTGTTGTATCTATCCGGTCTGTGACGTTTTGTACTGTTGTATCTATCCGGTCTGTGACTTTTGTACTGTTGTATCTAACCGGTCTGTGACTTTTGTACTGTTGTATCTAACCGGTCTGTGACGTTTTGTACAGTTGTATCTATCCGGTCTGTGACTTTTGTACTGTTGTATCTATCCGGTCTGTGACTTTTGTACTGTTGTATCTATCCGGTCTGTGACTTTTGTACTGTTGTATCTAACCGGTCTGTGACTTTTGTACTGTTGTATCTATCAGGTCTGTGACTTTTGTACTGTTGTATCTATCCGGTCTGTGACTTTTGTACTGTTGTATTTATCCGGTCTGTGACTTTTGTACTGTTGTATCTAACCGGTCTGTGACTTTTGTACTGTTGTATCTATCCGGTCTGTGACTTTTGTACTGTTGTATCTAACCGGTCTGTGACGTTTTGTACTGTTGTATCTATCAGGTCTGTGACTTTTGTACTGTTGTATCTAACCGGTCTGTGACTTTTGTACTGTTGTATCTATCCGGTCTGTGACTTTTGTACTGTTGTATCTATCAGGTCTGTGACTTTTGTACTGTTGTATCTATCAGGTCTGTGACTTTTGTACTGTTGTATCTATCAGGTCTGTGACTTTTGTACTGTTGTATCTAACCGGTCTGTGACTTTTGTACTGTTGTATCTAACCGGTCTGTGACTTTTGTACTGTTGTATCTATCAGGTCTGTGACTTTTGTACTGTTGTATCTATCAGGTCTGTGACTTTGTACTGTTGTATCTATCAGGTCTGTGACTTTTGTACTGTTGTATCTATCAGGTCTGTGACTTTTGTACTGTTGTATCTAACCGGTCTGTGACTTTTGTACTGTTGTATCTAACCGGTCTGTGACTTTTGTACTGTTGTATCTATCCGGTCTGTGACTTTTGTACTGTTGTATCTAACCGGTCTGTGACTTTTGTACTGTTGTATCTAACCGGTCTGTGACTTTTGTACTGTTGTATCTATCCGGTCTGTGACTTTTGTACTATTGTATCTAACCGGTCTGTGACTTTTGTACTGTTGTATCTAACCGGTCTGTGACTTTTGTACTGTTGTATCTAACCGGTCTGTGACTTTTGTACTGTTGTATCTATCCGGTTTGTGACTTTTGTACTGTTGTATCTAACCGGTCTGTGACTTTTGTACTGTTGTATCTAACCGGTCTGTGACTTTTGTACTGTTGTATCTAACCGGTCTGTGACGTTTTGTACTGTTGTATCTATCCGGTCTGTGACTTTTGTACTGTTGTATCTATCCAGTCTGTGACGTTTTGTACTGTTGTATCTATCCGGTCTGTGACTTTTGTACTGTTGTATCTGTCTGTGACTTTTGTACTGTTGTATCTAACCGGTCTGTGACTTTTGTACTGTTGTATCTAACCGTCTGTGACGTTTTGTACTGTTGTATCTATCCAGTCTGTGACTTTTGTACTGTTGTATCTATCCGGCCTGTGACTTTTGTACTGTTGTATCCATCAGGTCTGTGACTTTTCTACTGTTGTATCTAACCGGTCTGTGACTTTTGTACTGTTGTATCTAACCGGTCTGTGACTTTTGTACTGTTGTATCTAACCGGTCTGTGACTTTTGTACTGTTGTATCTAACCGGTCTGTGACTTTTGTACTGTTGTATCTATCCGGTCTGTGACTTTTGTACTGTTGTATCTAACCGGTCTGTGACTTTTGTACTGTTGTATCTAACCGGTCTGTGACTTTTGTACTGTTGTATCTATCCGGTCTGTGACTTTTGTACTGTTGTATCTAACCGGTCTGTGACTTTTGTACTGTTGTATCTAACCGGTCTGTGACCTTTTGTACTGTTGTATCTATCCGGTCTGTGACTTTTGTACTGTTGTATCTATCCGGTCTGTGACGTTTTGTACTGTTGTATCTATCCGGTCTGTGACTTTTGTACTGTTGTATCTAACCGGTCTGTGACTTTTGTACTGTTGTATCTAACCGGTCTGTGACGTTTTGTACAGTTGTATCTATCCGGTCTGTGACTTTTGTACTGTTGTATCTATCCGGTCTGTGACTTTTGTACTGTTGTATCTATCCGGTCTGTGACTTTTGTACTGTTGTATCTAACCGGTCTGTGACTTTTGTACTGTTGTATCTATCAGGTCTGTGACTTTTGTACTGTTGTATCTATCCGGTCTGTGACTTTTGTACTGTTGTATTTATCCGGTCTGTGACTTTTGTACTGTTGTATCTAACCGGTCTGTGACTTTTGTACTGTTGTATCTATCCGGTCTGTGACTTTTGTACTGTTGTATCTAACCGGTCTGTGACGTTTTGTACTGTTGTATCTAACCGGTCTGTGACTTTTGTACTGTTGTATCTAACCGGTCTGTGACTTTTGTACTGTTGTATCTATCCGGTCTGTGACTTTTGTACTGTTGTATCTAACCGGTCTGTGACTTTTGTACTGTTGTATCTATCAGGTCTGTGACTTTTGTACTGTTGTATCTAACCGGTCTGTGATTTTTGTACTGTTGTATCTAACCGGTCTGTGACTTTTGTACTGTTGTATCTATCCGGTTGGTCACGATTTGTAACGTTCTTTGTAATTGGTATTTTACTTTTCTTATTTAATCTTTGATGTTATGATTCACTGATGTTGTTTTGTTTGCTTAAATTGTATTTACTCTTACTATTCCATTTTACATTTGTTTAAACAAACACGTTTACAGCTCAACAATCAATAAAGAATATCTAGATTTCTGTAATGACTTGACTTGCTTGACGTTAATCCTACAAGAATCGTGTCCTATTAACCGTATTGATTTCTTTTCCTTTCTCATCATGATCTTATAATTGTATTTTAAACGTGATTGTCTGACAATTGTCTAATGAGAATACTCTTATTACACGTCAGGAAGATTATAACTTAATTAGATTCTGTATTATTCTCATTTCTTTTTAATGAAAGGTATATATCTTTTTTTTTATGAAAGTTATAGATTAATGTCTTTTTAGAATACATGATAATATACATGTCTGTTTTTCCAAAGTTAGTTTATTGTGCCATCGAACATAAGGTAATTGTAATAATCATAGAGATTAGTTGTATTGAATTCCAAGATTACAGACATAGTTTTCTTATGTATTAATTATTCAAAATTATTTCACAGATGTTATATTAGAAATTGTTTTTATGTTTATTGCCCTCATACATCTCTGTAATTGAACATTTTGATAGATTTCAATGTTTGATAATTTAAATTAAGCTTTGTAACTACTTGGGGGGTAAATCATCATTGAAAAAGTTAAATGTAAAAGACGAGCTTGAATATACTCAAGGGACAATCAGAATTCCTAAATAGACGAAAGACAGACAACAACGATCTACAAAACGTTATATGAAAACTAAAGATCGAGCAACACGAACCCCAGGAAAAGCAGGGAGGACCAGAGGTGCTTCGGAAAGGTAAGCAGTTCCTGCTCCACTAGTGGCATCCGCCAGGTTACTCTAGTTACAAACCTGGAGATAAGTCATGAATGAGGAAAGGATCGAGAAATGTTTACATGTTGAACATATCCGTGGTCATGTGTGTCACATATATTCCATAGCGGTTTACCATGTCATGGTAGCGACCGTAAAACGTTTGAAGTGATGACATCAATTTAACTAAGGCATCACCACTAAGGTGTGCATTTGACTCCAGATCGTGGCGAGGTGTACTCTATGCAACATTATGAGATCTTTATTAGTGACATGCAGTAAATCGTCCGAATACTCCGGTTTACATTACTAATAAAACTCACAGGCGCTCGTGGCACGGACCACCCCCCTTTTTCTAACTTTCTGTTTGCAAATTTATTTTCAATAAAATTTCTTTATTTCTTTATTATTTCATCTCTTTTTCCTTATTTTAACTTGTTCGTGTCAATATTCATACAATCTTATATTAACATCAACTTGCATGTGTCGACCCTATTAGATACTAATAATACACAAGGCATGCAACTCGGCAGGTTTAAAAATCGTACCCCTGTTCGCTTCGAGTATATTTATTGCACCTTATTTCCATTATGTCATTCAAGCTAGGACATGTATCCATTCCTAAAAGACGCATCTTTTTGCCCCTGTTTTTGTTTTGTGCATACGATAGCTCAGTTCTCCAGAATTTTAAGATTTTCACTTATTTATTGCCAAATGTTTCGTATAAGGATCCACGACTCACGGAAGTGACGTACCACTGCATTAACTTCAACAATAGGGTCAGAAAAGTTCCACATTTAAATTTTTGGAACTTTTCTGACCCTATCGTTGAGGTTAATGCAGTGGTACGTCACTTCCGTCAGTCGTGGGTCCTTATACGAAAAATTTGGCAATAAATGTGTAAAAATCTTAAAATTCTGGAGAACTGAGCTATCGTATGCACAAAACAAAAACAGGGGCAAAAAGATGCGTCTTTTAGGAATGGATACATGTCCTAGCTTGAATGACATAATGGAAATAAGGTGCAATAAATGTACTCGAAGCGAGCAGGGGTACGATTTTTAAACCTGCCGAGTTGCATGCCTTGTGTATTATTAGTATTTAATAGGGTCGACACATGCAATTTAATGTTAACATAAAATTGCATGAATATTGACACGAACAAGTTAAAATAAGGAAAAAGAGATGAAATAATAAAGAAATAAAGAAATTTTATTGATAATAAATTTGTAAACAGAAAGTTAGAAAAAGGGGGGGTGGTCCGTGCCACGAGCGCCTGTGATAAAACTGACTGTCGTTAAAAAACTGAAACATTGTTGAACTCTCCAGTGCTCTAATACTTTTAACATTTGATTTCTGGGCAGCTCGGTGAAAAAAACACCAATTAATAGTTAATATATATTATATGATTAGAGGAATACATATTAAATAGATCATAGAGTTTATGTGTAATCGTTGAGGCTATCCTTGTGATTAAGAAGGATTATGTTCATTTTCAACATATTATAACAGTGTGCGGTCAGCTGTTGGTAAGGTGTATACTGTACTACTGTTTTATGATGATGTTAGTTAGTGACTAACAGAAAGCCAGTGAATTACTCCGACCATTCCATTTATATCCAAGAATAGAATGTACTGCCATGATTTAACTAAGATACTAATATGTTGTTGAATGCGGCATTAAACACAGATAATCTATAAAACAGACAATGTACAATGCAACAAGAATTGATGATGTCTGCTTAAAACCATGAAAACATATCTATTGGTAGTGACTTAATTCTTTAAACGAATTCATATATAAATAAGCATTAAACTGAATCCATTTATATTTCTTCCGGAATTACAATCAAGTTGTATTAGAACTTGAAATTAAGACATTGATACTTCATGGCAATATACTACATGTCATAATACAAACGTAGATTTATAATTAAGTCCCCACGATGGTTGCCTATGACTTTGATTATTATATTCTCAGATACTTTGATATTGTACTGTATATAAATGTTCTCATACATAAGGCTTAAGTTGGTGTGTTGTTAATATCATATCTTGTTTTTCAAATTAAAATATATGATCTTTATTCCTAAGTCACAGCAGGATTTTCAACATTGAGGACAGTTATATCCTGATTTGAGTGGAAACAGTTCCTCTTCGGTGTGTTCATTTATGGACATAAAATGCTATCTTGTACAAACTTTGCTTCATTTCTTTCATAGGGTATTTTGCATTGTATCGTTATATTGCTAGCTAGGATTGGGATCGGTTGGACTATTTTTACCAGACACCATAACAAGAGACGACTCCATTCTTACCATTCTAAATTGTGCACGCTCACGTGTATGGAGTTTATATTTCACACTGAATAGGCTAGCTCTATGTACTATCTAACATTCAAATAATGATCCAGGCCAGTGGCTCTTTTTTGTAGAACTAGTGTTACACATATGTGATTTCTTGTGTAACAAAGAAAACATTGTACTATTAGTAAAAACCATATTCAGTTCGTCTGTACTCCCATTTGATTCTTATGAAGTGTTGTTATGTTTATGTTATTGGCAATTACGCGGTATCTAACACGATATCTGCTGGACCTGTTCCTACCCTTTATCTTGCACACTCACATGGTGACAAACAATATGTAAATCTGAGCAAATGACTTTGATATCAGAATTTTTATTTTCGACAAAAGAGTCAACTAATTCTGGATAAAAATATTTCAAGCCCCCCCCCCCCCCCCCCCCCGCTCTCAAAAACAAATGGTCGCCCCATCATGTAGTGACATTTGGGCAATGCCTTTAATTGTAAAAGACGGTATTGATATTGAAGCAATAATATATGATTCATTTCATCCTAATAGAATTCAAATTAAGTTTGCAAAATATATTTTAGGAGTTCATAAATCAGCCTCTAATATTGCTGTTCTAGGTGAGTTTCAATTATATCCCTTGTCAATTCACTCATTGAAATCTTGTATTAACTACTGGTTATATCTTGTGAATACACAGGAACATTCTTTGGTTTTTCATTCATATAAAGAAAATATACTTGCTAAAGACGGCTTATTTAATAAATTTAAAAATTCTTAACTGATATTGGATTCAGACATGTTTGGGATAATCAGGGCACATTATCTAGGGTTGCTCTTTTGAAATCTATACAAAATAAACTGGAAGAGAGATATGAAAATTTATGGAATAATTTATTATCTCAAAATAATGATAATATTTGGGGGAGAAATAAGTTAAGAACATATCGCAAACATAAGGCCAACTTTGAGGCAGAGAAATATTTATATACATATGTGGATAAATGCAGTATCTCAACATTTGATAGAGAGCGTATTAGTAACTGTAATCTTGATATTGAAAGAGGTCGATATAGCAAATTAACAGTAGAACAGAGAATATGCAGATTATATAGCTCTGAGGTCAAGGATGAGTTTCATTTTATCATGCATTGCCCTAATCTAAGTGCATATAGGGTTGATCTTTTTGAAAGTTTATCATTAGTTATACCCTCTTTTCCAGATACATGTATGTCTGAGATTGAAAAATTTAAATATATTTTGAGTAGTAATGATTTAGACATTTGTAAGATTTGTATTTTGGGTGTGAAAAAGATGTATGATTTGAACCAAACATTAAAACAAAGATTGTAGTACTCTCCTAATCTAGCTTAATGTGAAAAGAGAGATAACTTTTTTCAATCTTCCTCAGCTGAGATACACAACTTCAGTTAAGTATATGTTTATTGTTCTTTTTGTATTGTTATTTTACATTGTACATTGCTGTATTGACATTGAAGATAGATCATTGTCTGGTCTTTATTTCAATAAAATTATCTTATCTTATCTTATCTTATTTTATCTTATCTGTTTTGACACTTCATGCTATGAGAAACTCGAAAAAGTCTAAATGGTAAAAACCTCAGAAAACGATTTTCAGACATTGCAACATACATGCATAAGCACATTCAATAACCCCCTAGGCCCCTTCAGAAACTTTTCCACCCACATCGTTTTGTATCCCCCCTTTAGGCATCAACTTCCTATTAGGCAGGGGCATACGTGTACTATGGAAACATTTCTTCTAGTTATTCAATTTTGCCTCTGTTTCCAATGTGAGAAAATGATTGGTCTTTAATTAATCAAAAAAGGACAATACATGATCTACAAAAACCACACATAAAACCTAGATTGAGCAACACGAACCCCAATAAAAAAAACCAGCATAGGCATGGCTTAAGGAAAGTTTGAAGATACGGAAAGGGTAATCAAAAGCCCTAAATCGAAAATAAACAGGCACTGCAATGGACAAAAGGACAAACAATGATCTACAATAGACTACACATTTAACAGACACTGCAATGGACAAAAGGACAAACAATGATCTACAATAGACTACACATTTAACAGACACAGCAATGGACAAAAGGACAAACAATGATCTACAATAAACTACACATTTAACAGACACTGCAATGGACAAAAAGACAAACAATGATCTACAATAGACTACACATTTAACAGACACTGCAATGGACAAAAGGACAAACAATGATCTACAATAGATTACACATTTAACAGACACTGCAATGGACAAAAGGACAAACAATGATCTACAATAGACTACACATTTAACAGACACTGCAATGGACAAAAGGACAAACAATGATCTACAATAGATTACACATTTAACAGACACTGCAATGGATAAAAAGACAAACAATGATCTACAATAGACCACACATTTAACAGACACTGCAATGGACAAAAAGACAAACAATGATCTACAATAGACTACACATTTAACAGACACTGCAATGGACAAAAGGACAAACAATGATCTACAATAGACTACACATTTAAAAGACACTGCAATGGACAAAAGGACAAACAATGATCTACAATAGACTACACATTTAACAGACACTGCAATGGACAAAAGGACAAACAATGATCTACAATAAACTACACATTTAACAGACACTGCAATGGACAAAAAGAAAAACAATGATCTACAATATACTACACATTGAACAGACACTGCAATGGACAAAAGGACAAACAATGATCTACAATAGACTACACATTTAACAGACACTGCAATGGATAAAAAGACAAGCAATGATCTACAATAGACTACACATTTAACAGACACTGCAATGGACAAAAGGACAAACAAGATCTACAATAGACTACACATTTAAAAGACACTGCAATGGACAAAAGGACAAACAATAATCTACAATAAACTACACATTTAACAGACACTGCAATGGACAAAAGGACAAACAATGATCTACAATAGACTACACATTTAAAAGACACTGCAATGGACAAAAGGACAAACAATGATCTACAATAGACTACACATTTAACAGACACTGCAATGGATAAAAAGACAAGCAATGATCTACAATAGACAACACATTTAACAGACACTGCAATGGACAAAAGGAAAAACAATGATCTACAATAGACTACACATTTAACAGACACTGCAATGGACAAAAGGACAAACAATGATCTACAATAGACTACACATTTAACAGACACTGCAATGGACAAAAGGACAAACAATGATCTACAATAGACTACACATTTAACATACACTGCAATGGATAAAAGGACAAACAATGATCTACAATAGACTACACATTTAAAAGACACAGCAATGGACAAAAGGACAAACAATGATCTACAATAAACTACACATTTAACAGACACTGCAATGGACAAAAAGACAAACAATGATCTACAATAGACTACACATTTAACAGACACTGCAATGGACAAAAGGACAAACAATGATCTACAATAGATTACACATTTAACAGACACTGCAATGGACAAAAGGAAAAAACAATGATCTACAATAGACTACACATTTAACAGACACTGCAATGGACAAAAGGACAAACAATGATCTACAATAGACTACACATTCAACTAAAGATTCAGCAACAGGAACATCACTAAAACTTCCAGCAGGTTCATGGGTTTTATATGTCAATATTATATTTGACTTGGATTTTCCCTAATTTACATGTTCTTTAAAGGTTAATCAAGAAGAAATGATAATTCCACGGGGAAATTTTAGAATAATTAATTAGGGATATTGTTAAATAATTAAGTGGGCATATTCTGGAATAGTTATTAGCAATATTTCAATGTTGAATCAACCCTTGTTTGATTTTTCAAATGTGTCTTTCATAATACAAACCTACCGAGAATATATCAAAAGTAATTAAGAATGCGAAAGATTACAGCTTGTATATAGTGATAGCAAATTATAGGTCCCAGAGAATCGGTACTTTCCATTATTTATATTCCGGGAACTACTCCGAATGGACCAATGTTTATGGACCTTGAGTTTTTAATTTCAGTTCCTTAATTACAAAGTAATATATATGTAATTTAATATGTAAGAAATAAAAGTTGTAACTAGGAGTATTTAGGATAAGTAAAATACAAATGTACATATGTCTAAATGTAAAATGAAAATGCCAAGCGTGTCAAATGCCAATTAATCTCCCCAGCTTCCTTTGTCGCAGGTCAGATTAGAACGAGGAGAAGACATGACCTTTAAATCTCCTGTTGGATAATTACTTACGTATGTTGTACAGTATGGGGGCATCTACAATTATGACGGAATTGATTAGGTCGAAGCAATCTAACTCAGATGGTGACATGGTACAACATTATACTTGGCGTAGTCTTGGAAACAAGTCTACAATCAGAATTAAGACGACCAATCCGTATGAATCACTCCTTACTACATGGCAAACATTAACTAAAGAAGAAATGTTCATTTAGAGGTATACAGATTTATGAAGCGCATTCCTTTTTGTTTTAGATCAACATGGAAGAATCCGAAACCTCTCAAATTACTGGATCCTTTGTTCTATATATATGCTTATAAGGCTGACAAACATGTTGACAACATATAGCACAAAAACTCGCTTAAGAGCGAATTGTAAACATTGATTTTTACTACAAATAAAGGTGAATTTAGATATAAATGTTCGAACGATCACTGTGCATGTCTTTCAAAAATAATAGTAAAACAATAAAAGACTATTTATTTTCGCCCACATTTACCCTATGACACGCCCTCATTTCCCCCACAAGTTCTTAAACTGATAAGATAATTCGTTTATAAATCGTGAATATTGGTATCTATTCGCAGTTTTGAAACTTATGGTCTTGGTTCAGGTCAAAAGTATAAAAAAACATTATTTCTGATATCCCAATACTGAAGTTCATATGTATAGTATTAAAATATAGTATACATCGTCCACGGAAATTCCATATACTCCAACTAACGTCTCCGACGCTATGCATCACCATATACAATATGAATTTATTAGCAAATATCTCATGAATACTAAAATAATAGAAGATAAATACAATAACTACAATGGTACACTATAGCAATAGGTCATCATTATATGATCTTCTCTAAGACTTAGAAGTTCAATAGGATAAACACTGTATAGTATAGAGTTGTGATATATCACATGTAATGTCAGACTAATGCATCTTATAAGACATCTAATCTAACTTAATCAATGTCTGATTTTCCACATCAAATAGTTACTTCATCTCAACTATACCAAGGAAATAAATAAGGATGATGACGAATAGAAGAATGCTACACTTAATGATGAAGGTTACAGTAGCTGCTGTGTATATAGATTGACATGACAAAATTAAATAACTTCTTATTATTGTCACTTATTAGGTTATGCAGGAATTGGGTTTTGCCAGACAACAATGCTTTACTAAAAGAAATAATACAATACGCTATATTATCTTACTCCAGATGTATCTTTCAAGTTGGTTTCATTTTGATTATAGATATATATCATTTGAAAGCTGACAACAAAGAACATCAACTACATCAACCTTGCACATAAATTATAGTGTTGCTTTGTAATTCAAAGACGAGGTGTTCCCAAGTCAAAATATTTTTTTTCTAACAGATTTCAAAAGTACAACACATTACTTGGTAGCCATTTGTAAACTTGCCTTTGTATAATTTTGTTTTTTTCTCGCTTCAAAATGGTGTTAGTCATCTTTATCGTCTGTTACTGGTGTGCGTATTTGGATGACAAATTCACACCATAGTGGTCCTGATAAATTATTGAGAGATACAATATATAAGGGAATAGAAGCGATAATGACCCCTACTTTTAGTGTTTTGTGAGAGTCTATACTATGCGTCACCCTTTAACCTTTAAAATCAGCTAAAACGGTCGGGAAATGAAAATAACACGCAAGTGCATCGGAAAGATCGAATCTGGCACAACTTGATTTCTACAATGACGCACCCTTCATTTGACTGGTTATACATATAAGGGTTTTATTCATGTGTGTACGGAGATTGAATATTGGTTTTTCGACCATTGCCAACCTGGAACTTTCACATCGAATGTCCTTGAAATAGTCTTGATGTCAATCAGTAACTCAAACGAAAAGAAAGACATAAGCAGATGAAGTTAAGACAACTGTCATATAAGATTCACAAACAAACCTCAGAAATGTTTGAAAAGAGCCAGAAATTTGCTATTTAAAATATTGAAGTAAGATTAATGAAACGAGAGTCCCGTTAGAAATATAGATGGCGACGATATAGTGTTAAATTTCAAGAGAAAGTCAAGGTAATATTAATCAGTTATTCAGATTATTAAGGGGGAATATAAAATATGAACTACTATGCTGGAGTATTGTATTGGATTATCAATGAACAGGGGCATGGAAGGGGCATTTAAACGCTAAAAACTAAATATTTAATAATTTGTAAATGTGAAACATGGTATAGATATATATTCAGGTTGCTTGTGGAGTAATTGATGTATACTGTTATAACCAATTTGATTAAAGACTAGTACGTGTTTGCTTTTAAGTAAAAATATTTATTTATCATATATTTACACTGCACATACAACATAGTTCACCAATCAACCAACATGACACACAGCCACCAGGACACACAACAAACATGACACACAACCACCAGGACGCACAACTAACAGGGCACAAAACCAACAGGGCACAGAACCATCAGAACACACAACCATCAGGACACACAACCATCAGGAACGCACAACCATCAGAACACACAACCAACAAGACACACAACCATCAGAACACAGAACCAACAGGACACAGAACCAACAGGACACACAACCAACAGGAACGCACAACCATCAGGACACACAACCAACATGACACACAACTAACAGGGCGCAGAACCATCAGGAGACACAACCATCAGGACACAGAACCATCAGGACACACAACCAACAGGATGCACAACCAAAATGACATACAAATATACATCCAACAGGTCACACAACCAACAGGACACACAACCATAAAGACCAGACAACTAACTGGACACAGTCATTAGGACACACAGCCATTAGGACATACAACCAACAGGCCACACAACCAACAGGGCATACAACCACCAGGATACACAACCACCAGGACACACAGCCATTAGGCCACACAACTAACAGGACACACAATCAACATGACAAACATTCAACACGAAATATAAGCACCCTTAAAATAAAAATAAAAATAAAAAAGATGATATAATTAAATGGCGATGATAGAAATAATTCATTCATTAATAAAATTATTAACTAATGCTTCGTACTGGTTTTATTATCATTCCTGTCATGGTTTATCCAGAATATATACATTAATCGTATTAAGCTTATAGTACCATATTATGATATGTGTATAGCAATTGTCCCAAATGTAAAATTAATATATACGTTTTCAATAGTTTAGCTACATTTTTTGCAGATCACCATTTTTTTTCTGATTAATTTCAATTGATTTTGTGAATGTTTTGACAGTGTTTAGAAGGCAGTTGATGAGAAATGTCAGGCATCGATCAGGCTTAACCATGTGCCCTCAAAGGAAACATTAAACTGTCAGTTCTTTCAGATATCTTGATACTATTGAACTTCCATCAGTTCGGAACTTTCTAGATATAGATAGACGTGGCCTCATAACCTACTGCTGTAATCTGTTGTACATACTACTGTTGTATATATGTTACGTCAGCAATGTTGACAACTAATACATTAACCGTAGCCATATACCAATACAATAGAGATATACGAATGTCAAATGTCAAAATGCAAGGAGTAATATATAACTTAGTTTTCTAGAAGCAAACTGATATTACAATAAAAACTGTATTCAAAATGATCGTTATGTGTTTCAAATCCGTATGCTGTTTGCCTTTGATACTTACCTTTCACAGGAAAATGAAGCATTAATAATTTATTTATATCGATATATCGAAGATCCCAACCCTTTCCTCTTGATAGTTGGATCTCCAACTGCAAAGCATGTATAGCCAATCGATACAGCCTGCATATAGTATCTTCCACATCCTATCACTAAAATGAATGATAACAAAAGCATGAACAATTCAATAGCAAGGTCAATGAATGCTCGCTAGCTAGAAAGTTTGAATCTGTTGACAAAAGACCATTACTCTTAGGAAGTAAATATAATATGGAATGAAATATAAATGTGCTAATTTAATTATAAGTTGGACCTAATCGTAGTACCAGCATGTCTATGTCTATTGAACTTGGTTGTTAGATCATTGTTTTAATCAATTATATTTCTCCAGGATTGTACACGTTTACATGTGTCAGATTTGAACTGTTCAGCTTTGTATATTAAGACGTCATAGAAATTGGATGGGCAAATACCCTTTTGATAAGATCTCTGCATGCAGGATTTTATTTATATTCAAGATCTTTACATGAATAATACAATTTTGTAAAAAATTCCAATAATTCATGAAAACTGTGTTTTTAACGGTTGACAACATGGATCAATAAGGCGAGTTGCATTTTTGCAGTTTCCGCAATAAAAAGAATAAAATAAAATGAAATAAATGAGTGACCAGTATCCGTTCCTTTCCCTTGTAAACAATGTCACCGGAAGTCGACAACATGCAAAAAATCATAGTAGATTGACAGTTAAAGTCAGCAGGGTTTGCGAAACAAAATATGTAAAAATAAACAAACAGCAGGGACATTTAAAGGTAAGCACCACAGTGATATCTCTCAAGAATGATGCCCATAATTTGTCCCGGCATGCACCACAGTGATATCTCTCAAGAATGATGCCCATAATTTGTCCCGGGATGCACCACAGTGATATCTCTCAAGAATGATGGCCATAATTTGTCCCGGCATGCACCACAGTGATATCTCTCAAGAATGATGCCCATAATTTGTCCCGGCATGCACCACGGTGATATCGCTCAAGAATGATGGCCATAATTTGTCCCGGCATGCACCACAGTGATATCTCTCAAGAATGGTGCCCATAATTTGTCCCGGCAATACGCATGGGGAAATTGTATTACGATCATTGTTTACATAGTCAATGAAGAACGTCATATAACTTATAAGATTCGGTATTTTATCTTTATCTTGCAGGTGTACGAGTCGATCACTCAATGTATAAATAAAGTAACTCCATTCCAATGTATGTATATGGGCTTATGAAAAGTTTGAAGATTCCAAAGGAATAATCAGAAACCGTAAATTGGAAAAAACGATTATCGTAAAAAATATATGTCAAATGCTCACATTTGTAATTTCAGAGAATGCATTAATTTTGTGTTAATACCATTTAATTTCATGTCCTATATTATTAAATAATTAATACAGACATTGGTTGTAGATTGCGATAATTGCACATTTGGCAACAAACGTAAATTCACAAGTAATAATAACTGGGTGCGAGTGACGGTTGTAAGGCCTCAACCATAGATCTGCCCAGTACTCAATCAAGTGATAGGTGATGCTTCGCGAGGAGTGGTTAATAGGTTAAATTATAATACAGATAGCTTGACCGTGGACTTTGGTGACTGCCAGTTTTGGAGAGAGTCATACTTCTTGCACGTTAAAGATCACATTTGCAGATTTAAAAACGGAAGATGTATTATAACCATTACACAAGAGAAAGGTTATATCCCTATCAATCTCTCCATGATTTTCCAGTGGGGTCAAAAATCGTTGCACCTATTGCGTCATTCTGCCATCATTACTGTTTATTATTATATAGTGTTGAACCGATTGTCACTCTGCATATGCATAAACTATTGACCACTTGAGATTAACCCACAAACAATCAATTATCTCAAGTATTATTGCAAATTCACGTTGCATAACGAAAGCAACGAATCATTAATTTGGATTACAAACCACTAGTTTTCACACCTCTCTAATAATTAACATATTACAGTTTACACTGACAACGAAATTCAATTGCCTTGTCTAGATGACAATATCTGCCACAACAGAGGGTACACTATATGAACAATGTTTGCAATCTGTTGAAATGTGATATTAATAAAAATAAAAATAAATCCAAAAAACCTCTGTCCACCCAGAACAGTTTACGATTGCCAAAGTTGGGTTGATTTTCTAGATATGTCCATTTTGTCGTCAAATAAAGTGTTCCTACAATATGTTCCATGGTAGCCTGTACTGGAATATTTCTCTCTCAAAACCAGCAATTGTCATGAAATGATGTATAGGTTTACTTAGTAGTAGACGAGATCAGATATATTGATTATGACAGCATAGCACTATCAAATCTACTTTCCTAATAATGTTAAAATATAAATATAATGTTTTAATAGTCTATGTTCTATATTTAAACCCTCCACATACAACCCAGAACATTATATAATATAGATAATGTTAAAATTGATGATAGAGCTAATTTCAATGGACGTTTTAATCGGTATTTTTGCTTAATTAAACAGTAAACAAATATCTGTGTTGCGTTATGTACAGTATCCATTATTACCACCCAGTCCTATTAATAATTAATGTTGATTGGAACATGAAGACACGTCTTGCTTGGAGCACCTTTTGTTAAATATCCAATATCACTCCCACTAACAATCTTGTTGATTTACTTAAAGCGGTCTCTGGAGGTGGGTTTTGACCTTCTCTTCCACTTATATATATACTTAAGTATTCCTGCCTATATAATTGACTTTTGGAAGAGTGAACATGGTATTTTCGGCAAATTCGATAATCATCATGCAGAATGTATATTAATTACTTGCATTATATTGGAATTGCATCTTGTCACACATTGTATATCTGCTGGTAGATCAATGCTGTAGCATTAACTTAATGTCATAAACAAATTTATTTTGCTTAAAGAAGCTTAAAATATCCCACCTTCCCCATTTAGTATTAAGTCGTGAAAACAAACCTCTGTAATTTAAGTTTAAACGATTTCCTGTAACCGCATGCATTAAGCGTATTCACAATAATAGATACAATATACTCTAGTGACTACCCATAATTCCCAGTTCCAGATAAGTGTGCGACAAATGATTTGTGTAAGGATATATAGTGTCTTAGATTGAATTGATGGCGTTTGTCGTCACTATCAATGTGTCAGCTAAATCATGACCACCAAACTTATTAGAGGAGTGGCGGTAGTACAGGTTTAGCAAACAGCGCGGTGAAATACTGGATGAGTGTGTTAGTGAGTGAGTGATTCTTCAGCAATTTTTCAGCTATATCATGGCGAGAACAAGTTAATTTTCTATGAGATGATGACGAGGTTCGCTTTGTTCTAGACCAACATGCTTGGATTTTTATAGTGCTAGCTCTCTGAAACAACAGTCCGCGGGTAGACATGTCGCTCCACTCGGACACATTATTCTGATCCCGAGCCGACCAGTCTTTGCTAATTCTCTTTAATGCTGCGTGCTTA
Source organism: Bathymodiolus brooksi (assembly GCA_963680875.1). NCBI lineage: Eukaryota > Metazoa > Mollusca > Bivalvia > Mytilida > Modiolidae > Bathymodiolus > Bathymodiolus brooksi. Next base: position 30,008,010 of record OY804576.1, on the reverse strand, counting down.
GCGGAGATGCAACAAATACCATTTTTATATTCTTTGGTTTGACCGGACCGGGGCTTGCATATAAGCTCTAGCGCACTCGAGGCGAGCACGCTAACCATTACGCCACCGATGCGGTTGAAAACCTGGATGTGGTAGGGAAATATTGAACAGACAATATAATGGTCAAAGGAAAAAGGACAGGAAAAAAAATAAATAAGAGAACATTAAACAGAAAACCAAAGAGTGAGTAACAAGCGGGGATGCACGCAGGAGCTCCGAAAGGATAAGCAGTTCTTGTCCCACCAGATTAACAGACAAATCGACAAAGCAAAATACAGCAGACAACAATTTTCTAAGATGACAAGATACTTACATTGCTTTCAATCTAACGTATATTAGGGCAATGATTGCAATTGATCTATGAAACAAACCTTGATAGTGATGATCGGAATATGTTAGATCAACTACCTGTAAATCATGTTAGATCAACTACCTGTAAATCAAATGTTTTTCACTACTTTGATGGGACAACCTATTTGGTACACATATTTGATAACTCGTATGCGATTTTAGTAGTGTTTAATGTTGTCTTAATTATCATTTGACGATATAATAAAACGTAGAAATCTACATTAGTTCGCATGACGCGTTCCTCGAATAACCTTCATCAGGTACGCTGATATGTTAATATAATTCTCTCTGATGTGTGGAATAACCTTCATCAGGTACGCTGAGATGTCAATGTAATTATCTCTGATGTGATGCTTAACACAACAACATATCTTAAATCGCATTACATACATAAAGTAGGCTTTAATGTTTACAAATGACCATGAATTTTCATATAATTCGGATTTTATTATTGCTCTCTGCTAGAAAAATTAGTCTTACGTTTGCACAATTTTTTTATTTTGGAATGAAATACATTTTCTGAAATATATAAAATGATGTCAAAGTGAATCCCCCCACATTTTTTATACTTCAACATACACGCAAACAACACTTAATTAACAGATTGATTTGCTTAATGACAAGAAAACAAACAAGTGAAACAGTTAGGTAACACGCACACCCCTTTATAAAGTATGGTTTCCCTTCATCACAGGGTATAGGAATGTGCCCATGTGGAGCAGGAACTGCTTAGCCTTCCGGAGCACCTGAGTTCACTCCGGTTTCTGGTGGAGTTCGTATTACTCGATATTGTGTCTTCTGTGTAATGTGTTGTAGACAGTTGTTTGTCCATTTGCCCTTTTATCCTTTTTCTGTTGTCCATTGTTGTGTTGTCTGTTCTTCTACGATTTACGGTTTCTGATTAATCCTTTGGTAATTTCAAACTTTTCGTTGGTTACGATAACATAAAAACACATACAACGCAAAATGAACAGTTCCAAATTCCAATGGAAATATGGTAGAAAGATGAATTACATACCCAAGGATGAAAATATAAATTAATATCTGGTGTTTTGAAGAAAACGAAGATCTTCTACTACTACAAAATACTAATCACCTCAATCAGTTGAATAGTATACCAGAGACCATGTAAATGATAACCTAATCCAGGTCAAAATCAGCAACAGTTTGAAAGATGTGGTCGTCGATGGCCCGTTAACCTAATAATCTCTTTTACTGGCAACAAACAAGATACTGGTAATAATCTCCATACCGTAGTGGTGATATCAACAAACAAGATACTGGTAATAATCTCCATACCGTAGTGGTGATATCAACAGACAAGATACTGGTAATAATCTCCATACCGTAGTGGTGATATCAACAAACAAGATACTGGTAATAATCTCCATACCGTAGTGGTGATATCAACAGACAAGATACTGGTAATAATCTCCATACCGTAGTGGTGATATCAACAAACAAGATACTGGTAATAATCTCCATACCGTAGTGGTGATATCAACAGACAAGATACTGGTAATAATCTCCATACCGTAGTGGTGATATCAACAGACAAGATACTGGTAATAATCTCCATACCGTAGTGGTGATATCAACAGACAAGATACTGGTAATAATCTCCATACCGTAGTGGTGATATCAACAAACAAGATACTGGTAATAATCTCCATACCGTAGTGGTGATATCAACAAACAAGATACTGGTAATAATCTCCATACCGTAGTGGTGATATCAACAACAAATGTCAGTAACCGATCTTTTTTGTGTTTTGCTTTTAGTGCACTTGTATTTGTACTGTTGTTTGTTAGGACTTGGGTAATTAAAACATTCGTCGTGAATTCCTAGAATTGAACGCAACATGCAAAAATAAGTACATCATATAATAGATTTTAATAAAATATAGAAGTACAATACATACTTCATGTCAAGACTATTGATTTACAGATTACATGCAGAATTACATTCGTCAAATCAGACTCCTAACAATAATCATGTCAATTGATTCATTATCTTGACATTTCAAAGTATAGTATCGTTTTCCTGGCTATAAGTGAACTGTCGATACAGTTATTCTTTACCATTGTCTTCGGTACAACATATTGATGACTTGCGTACATAAGGTTGCTTCATATCAGATTTATTAATGATCCATTAATGATTCCTTTTATTGAAGTACCTGTATAAATTCAGTAAAGTGAGCGGGCATGTATTTGTGTGTTAGAGGTATCAAGCCAGTAAAGTGAGCGGGCATGCATTTGTGTGTTAGAGGTATCAAGCCAGTAAAGTCAGCGGGCATGCATTTGTGTGTTAGGGGTATCAAGCCAGTAAAGTGAGCGGGCATGTATTTGTGTGTTAGGGGTATCAATACAGTAAAGTGAGCAGGCATGTATTTGTGTGTTAGGGGTATCAAGCCAGTAAAGTGAGCGGGCATGTATTTGTGTGTTAGAGGTATCAAGCCAGTAAAGTGAGCGGGCATGCATTTGTGTGTTAGGGGTATCAAGCCAGTAAAGTGAGCGGGCATGTATTTGTGTGTTAGGGGTATCAATACAGTAAAGTGAGCAGGCATGTATTTGTGTGTTAGGGGTATCAAGCCAGTAAAGTGAGCGGGCATGTATTTGTGTGTTAGAGGTATCAAGCCAGTAAAGTGAGCGGGCATGTATTTGTATGTTAGGGGTATCAATATAGTAAAGTGAGCAGGCATGTATTTGTGTGTTAGGGGTATCAAGCCAGTAAAGTGAGCGGGCATGTATTTGTGTGTTAGAGATATCAAGCCAGTAAAGTGAGCAGTCATGTATTTGTGTGTTAGGGGTATCGAATGTGCCTCGTTCTGCGATTTTGATGTTTGGTTTTGAAATTGTTCCAAACGGTGTTGTTTTTTTTGTCAAGATAAACACATATTTCTTATGGTGATTTTTTCCATAGGCCTCTTTGATTTTTGGTGTATTTGTTATAGAACATTTTGGTAGTGTTTTTTTTTTTTGCAGTTGATGGCTGTTCTTTCAAATTCAATAACATTGAGACTATTTGACATCTCTACAATAAATAAAATAATATTGTACCCAGCTCAGTTTGCATCCGATATTAATATTGATAAGCATATATGTATAATAAATGACATGGCATTTGCATATTTTGAAGATAAATAATGATATAGCGATGTTCATTTATATTTCCGAACTACATCATTATCAAAGAACAGATTTTTTTCCCTGTCTTATTAGATTTGAGCCATTCATAATGGTTGATTTGAACAACTTAGATTCATGGACGAAATAGTTAATGCATTACAATTCATATCAATGTACTAATATACAATTCTACTGTTTCTTAAAATTGCATTTGGATTGATTTGTTTAAATGCTTCATACCAGCAACCTATATACATTAGTTTTCTACATTATTCCTAATTTAACATGAATCTAATTGCATTTACACCTTGTAGTATGCTAAAACAGGAAGAGAGTCTATCAATACCACAATAATATATGCTAGACGATGTCTAGCGCTGTATTAAATTTCGCTGTATTGAATTTTAAATTTGGACAAAAGTATTTCTAAGACAGAATAGAAACATTCGCCAGTTCCTAAATACATATTATCCTGTTTCTAACATGGCCATTTAAGCAGCTAGGATTATTTTGACCGCCTTTTATCATAAATCATGAACGTGATATGCAAGAAAAGATACCAAAGATGTAATCAGAAGTCGTAAATCGAAGAAGAACAAACAACACAATGGTCAAGACTATCCTAATATGATTTAGTGTTCAACCATCATGTTACTGTTCTAGAAGATTCTAAAGAGGAGTTTTTCTGACAGTATCATATGCTAACCTATTATTGACTATCGCGGAGTTCTTGAATCTCCATTCTGTACAAAACAACATGATATAAAAATAACTATATAATTATATAATTATTCTCAATAAGGAATGGTTTGATTTAAGGGAAAATTACAGAAACGCATAACCTGAAATATGCTTTTATTTGCTTTTGTCATCTCTGAAATAAAATGAAAATAAACTTGGTTTCTTGAAACATTGGTTGAGGTGTTGTCGGGAGAAGAGTAGCATCCCATAGAAACATATCAAGAGCTGGATATATTAAAACGACAAGTAAGGTTGCACATTTTTTTCACCATTTGGTTGGAAATAGTCTATTGTTAGACTTCCCGCTAAAATCTGCAAATAATGGCCAGTTACAATTTGACAGCTTCAGTGACAATGTGTCTGTATTCTCTATATCAATAAATGTATAAAGATATCAGCGTCTATCATCTTTTTTCGCATGTTACATGTTATATTATCTGTAATGTGTCGGTCATTATTTCTGACTATCGTTATAGTTCTGTATGTGTTACTTTGTGTAATATATCTATCATTAATATTGACTATGCAATATAACAGTTCTTAGCTTGATAGATGTTGTATTCTCTATAATATTCCGGTCAATATTCCAGACGCTCATATGTAATAGTTCTTGGTCTGAAAGATGTTGTATTCCTTGTAATATTCCGGTCAATATTCTAAGCGTTCATATGTAATACATTTTAGTATGACAGGTTTGCACTTTCTATAATGAGTCTATCGATATTGCTGACGATCATATGTAATAATTCATGGTTTAACGAATAATCTCTCTCTTGTTATATGCCTAACTACGTTCTTATCAATTCTAAGTTTTTTTTTTACAAATCAAGGCATACGACACCTTTAAGCCAAGTACATTATTGTTTTCAAAGAAGTAAAAAGGAAAAAAAATCTCAATTATTATTCATACACTATATGTACCTGAACGGATGCTATAAGATATATCAATAATCTTAGCAAAGAAATACTTCCTGGTTTAGTTCTAATGTTTTTTGTTTTATTTCAGTCAATATTCCATGACCGTCATTTGTAATTATTTCTGGTTTGACGGGTGTTTTAATGGTTGTAATTGTCAATCAATGGCATTGACGATTATCCTTGGCATGTATTAACCTAAAGTATAGCAATATGTTATTGGAATATGACAAAGTAAAAATTGTCTTGGTATAGTAGCAGAAGACGGAAATCACTAAATAAGAAAATAAAGGTTTATATGGCAAGCTATTATATATAATAAATGGGTGATATAGTATAAGAACGGGGAATACAGGGACATATTAGGATGTCTACAGAGAATCATTATACTCTGAGAATATCTATATAGAGAATCATTATGCTTTGAAAATATGTAATCAAACTATGATTAGTAATGCAATACATATCTATAGCAAAAACGACAGAACAATATAGTAGCATAATAATAAATGATATAGATAATAAACGTTTACGTGGTAGGTAACCTCATTAGAACAACATTTAAATGTAATAGTATTCAGAAATCTGTTTTATTCTTTATTGATTAATGTTACCCGTGAGAGTATACACGATAATGACAGAACATGACTACAACACACAGACACATCAATCTGAATACAATCATAAGCTGAGAAAGTGAAACCAGTACGAAAAAGGGGTGAATAATCTGGAAAAATAAAGAAAAACGTTTTACAAGGTATCCACAAAGATAAAATATTAAGCATTTAAGCAATAGTAATCCTTCAAAAAAGTAATCATGCTCAAAATTGAAATCGACAAATAAATATTTTGAAACGAAAATATGCTCAGAAATAAAAGATCAAATTTCTTAAATGTAGATTGTTAACCGAATTCAAATTGATTTTTCTTGAATGTTATTTGTAACAAAATCCTTTGTTGCTGAAGGATTGGGAACAAACTACATTAATCAATATTTGCTTACGATTGTATTGAATAACAATGTGGTCTAAAACGTAATACTGGATACAAGATCCAGCTGAGCAAAAACAGAAAAAAGTCAGGAAAATACGAACTGATTACGTGTACTATTTGTTTTATTGACTAAAATCGTCGACACCACATCTGTCTTCCATATACGGCTTCTAATATTGGGATTTTCATGCATTTTATTTTTTACAAAAATGTATATTTATTTCTTTATTGGAGAGTTAAATTACTGTGACGCAAGTTGGATTTGTTTAAATCTTAATGGTATAAATGTGACGTACATTAGGCAGATATATTAAAGGAGCATTTCCGGATATAAATCTGTAGAACTATTATCTATTCAAACATCACACTAGCAGTATTACGTAAGAGAAGTTGCTTCCTGTTATGATGTGCCATTGAAGTAAACGCGCATGACAAAACGGAACTATCCTTTTTGTACTTTAGACACATTATAATTTGATGTGAAGTCTGTGTATGAAATATATTTCCTTGGGACAAATCCAACTGTCACCAGGGAAACAAATATTCAATATAACAGATAATCACATAAATATCATTAAATGGAAAATACAGATACACGGAATAATGTCATACGTTTGTAGAGTTTGAATATACAAAAGGGTAATCAGAATCCGTAAATCGAGGAATGACAGACAACACGATGGTGAAAAGCAAGTTGTTGATTGAGACATAAAGATTGTATGATAATCTCGCATCTAGCAATTTCATTGTAGCGAAAATATTTTAGTTTGAAAACAATTAAGGCAAAATATTGTGAGCAATTTCAAATTTCTACCTTATCCATCCTATTTACTGACAATAGTAATGGAGAATGAAATAGAAGAATTCTCACAAAAATGGGTTCACGAGATAGAGCTTTGAATGAATGAGATGTTGATATCTTAACTAATAGTCTTTTAGGTAAATTACCATTTTCTTTAATTATTCTCCATTATTGTTATACTATATATCTTTCTAAATTATTGTACTATTCTCCAATAAACAAATTTTGGTGATGACGAATTGTTATGAACGTACAGTGTAGTCTCACTCCCATCTTCAGTATTATAATAAAAAACGTTCGCAGTAATTGTTGTTTTAAGGAGGAATTTTGTAAACATCATTATCTAGTCCTTGATATTAAATTGTAAGAAAGTTGAATATCAATGGCGTTATTCTCGATACTATATTATACTTGTTTACATATTTGTTATCATGCCTTGATACTATATTATACTTGTTTACATATTTGTTATCATGCCTTCATCTTCTATGCTTAATATTATAATAAAATGAAAAAAAAAGACACTGTCGGAACATTTCCAAAATATGACACTGCCGGAACAGTTCCAAAATATGACACTGCCGGAACAGTTCTAAAATATGACACTGCCGGAACAGTTCTAAAATATGACACTGTCGGAACAGTTCTAAAATATGACACTGTCGGAACAGTTCTAAAATATGACACTGTCGGAACAGTTCTAAAATATGACACTGCCGGAACAGTTCTAAAATATGACACTGTCGGAACAGTTCTAAAATATGACACTGTCGGAACAGTTCTAAAATATGACACTGTCGGAACAGTTCTAAAATATGACACTGTCGGAACAGTTCTAAAATATGACACTGTCGGAACAGTTCTAAAATATGACACTGTCGGAACAGTTCTAAAATATGACACTGTCGGAACAGTTCTAAAATATGACATACAAATCATACAAAAAGAAAACTCGATACACATAGCACACATATATGTGCTATCATGGCTTGGTACAGGCACTTCAATAAAATATAGCGGGGTTACACTAGTTAGTGAAATGATACAAGTCATGCAAGTGCTTTCCACATGTGAATAAAATGCAACCCTCACATGTAACCTCCCCAGCAGCGTTACTGTAAAGAATGCTATAATCTTGAAATTTAACCTTCGTGACACAGAAATTGTCATATGTATAATATTATTTCTATTTATGAGAGTCAATGGCATCAATCATGATTGCCCCTTCCGTTTTCTCTAACGTTTATTTAAAAATTAGATACTAGTATATCAGGCCATTATACATGTGCTACACAAATTCTGAAACAATAGTCAAGTTTTATAAACTAAGTAGTGATACCGTAACTGTGTTTAACATCGAATGATATTTATTTTGTCATAATATTTATGTAATTAAAAATAATAATGATAATAATAAAACCATATACTTTACACGAATTTCGAACTCAACATTTATGTACATTATCTCTTTTTCTGTTTAATGTGTATAATGTAACAATATTTACTGAGTATATATACTTCTGTGTTTATTCACGGACACTTTACGACAATTAGACAAAACTCGGTAATACCGTAATACAGATGCTTAGACTCATTATATTGAGGCCATATCAAACAACAAAAACAAGAAATAAACTGTTATCGTGATTTGTAGTATTTACCAGCTGCAAACAAAAAATATTAGGATTGTCTGTCTTATGTAAATTTCAAAATTGGCAATGTATTCATATAAAAAGTAATATTCTATGAAAGACCATCTGAACAGAAGAAATGATATTCAGTAGAGATGGTACTTTTACACCCCTGAATTCTTATTGTGATAGAAACAAAGCATCATAAAGATAGTATGACAGTTAGTGGTATAAATCTAGTCTCTACAACATAAACACGAGACTAGCCTATTATAGAGAGTATGAATCAAATCCCAATTCTTCCAAACTACTGCTATGACGAAAAAATAGTATCATCAAATATTGTTTTTACTGGACAAGGGGCAAACACTCGGCTTCTTTGTGATGTTTGATAATGTACTATATGAGATGATGTAATATTAAGCACTTGTCAGAATTCAATTTCAGCAACCATGTTACTAAGGTATTAAATATCTTCGTTTACTTGCCGAATAATCAGTCACGTAGATACAAAATGCTACTGTATGAAGCTTCAAATGTCAACTCTTCAACAATTATGTGATTTATTCTGACTTCAAAGAGGAATGGCATCCATAGTCTAAGGTGACATAAAGGTTTGTAAAGCGATACACAGAGGTGTTAACAGTAAATACCAGAATTTAGAGGTCAGAGCAGAATTATAGTCTAGATAAATACCATTCAAAGAAACACATGATATATAGCGTGATTTGGTAATACGTATCACCTACCACAAAACATATGTTGAAAAAGTAGAAATCAATCAGTTGGTTCTGAAAGGGTAGAGGTGTCATATTCAGAGCAAATTAGTTTATTATAAATTGAAAGATACAAATAAATTGATTCTCAAAACAGTTGAAACTATTAAAAATAAATCGTATCCCAAATTAGTTCTTTAATGTTTACCTCTATCTCCTGAGGGTAACTACTAAAAATGCTAAAAAAGCCAATCGCTTTTAGAATAAGAATTCGAATGCACATGCAAGTCAAATGGATATTTTTCAGCATTAGGATTAGTTCGTTGCTTGAGGGAGAGGAGGTTTCTATTGGAATATGAAGACTGTACAAAGGAAATTGTAGGCATTTAGGGAAAATCAGGAAATGATGTGTTGATTTCCTATTTTTGTCAAGTTGTAGCTTCGTTTGAAAATGAAAGTGATTGTCATTTGTGGATCTGATATATAGTGTGATATCATTATCAGAAAAAAAATATATCACTATTTTATTTAGACGACAATCATTGATATCAACTGAGATAATTAATTTTGCATTTTTTTTATATTATTGTGACGTTTCTATAATTGAGGAGAATAGCAACACATTCAGATTCCATTATATAATATGGTAACACATATTGTTATCAATAGAACCAATCATGTTACATTCAATAATTCATTGCTTCCGTTGATGTACTTTCCTTCGTTCCCTGCCGACCAATGTGGGAAAGCACAAATGTGTATTTTCAAAATGCGACTTCTGTGGTACTGAAAGTAGTAAGAGGGTAGTTTATTATTACTGTCCAAGAATGATATATACGTCAAGTGGTTTTGCTTAGAAAAACATAAATGATGCATAATATGCAATCATTAAAGCATATGGATTCGAAAACAAGCGTGCAAGCTTATGTTAATCCGTATCCAAGAATATTGATATGATTATCTCATTGTATAAAAGTAGCATGCTCAAGAATAATATTAACATATTAATTGTAAATACATGTATAAGGAAAATGTCTTAATCAATTAAAGAAAAGCTTATAATTCCATATGGCTATGTGCTTGTATGTGTTAAAAAAATGAAATGCACAAACAAAGATTGAAATGTGGAAATCATATCATTTTTACGATGTATTTTGGGACTGCTGGACATACTATTATGTTTATATCATTATCTAATTCACTCTTACCAATAAGCAACAATTCAATTGAGATCGGGACATTCATTACATTTAAAAAGCTATTGAACATGTTGATACGTAGATCATATTTATGGCCTTCTGATTACCCGTTTGGTATCTTCTAACATTTTTTTCTTTTGTTATAGCACTTTTAGAAATGACAAAGGATAACTACGGTTCCAAAATGTATTAATAGTATTTAACGTCAGCCATACCTTAATACATCACAGCAGACGATCATTCGCATATACAGAATGTCTGTCATACCATATATGGTAGTATAAAAACATATTTTTATTGGATCGTATACTTTTTATGTATTTGATTTAGTTTATTTTTTGTCTATTTGGATCCTATTTAACATTATATTTCAAGAATCATGTTTGTTACATAACGTAAATCGATACATTGAATGTGTTTTTTTTATATGTAACTTGTATGTAATACGTTTTACTGGTAAGTGATCATTACTATCTTATATTCCTTGATTGCTAATGTTCTGCTGCTAATTATCTTATCACTGTTCAAGCTCTTGATGAATATATAAAATGAAGAAAAAAAGACTACTTGAAAAACAAGCAATTGCAATTTCATTTACGATCTTAACAAATACATGTCCTACACAAAATTAATATTGTAAACCAAGAATAGGACATTCAGTTCAGAAAACACATAGGAAATTACACAAATGTATATATAAAAAGAGCGGAGGTTTAGGGCCATAAAACTTGTTTAACGCCGCCACTGTCTATTAAAGTCCTTGTATCAAGTAAGAAAGGTCCACAATCAGGTATATATGTGTAATAGGGGTATCAATGTTGCCTCTATTTCTACAACTTTCCACTATATTTTGTTACTGTAGCTTTTTATTTTATTAAGTAATTTTTGTCCTGTGTCTAATTTTATCATGTCTCTTGTGTAATTACCAGAAATAAAATGAACATATTAAATAAACACTACTGTCATATCACAAAACCAACACATACATTAGCTGTTAAATTGGGTACTGAAACGACTGCCACATGCGGAGCAGAAACTGCTTACCATCCCGGGCACCTGTCTACACAGACGGATTTTGGGGAGTTCGTGTTGCTCGATCTTTGGTTTTCTGTGTAATGTTTTGAAGAGCATTGCTTGTCCTTTTTTGCCATTGCGTTGTCTCTCTTTCTTCGATTTGCGGCTTCTGATTACCATTAATTATCTTCAAATTTTCATTCTAACATAAGATTAACCATATGCATTTCCCAAACTAACATACAGCTTAAAATACCCAAGTCATGCGACAGACTTCTTATTTAAAAGAAAATTGACGAAATCGGCCTCATAAGAGGGGAAAATGTCGTAAATAAGTGGTGAATAGTCTGTTAAAAATCCATCTGACCAAAAACACAAATATGTCTCAAAAGAACATAAGAGAGATCGGTACGATAGATAATGTCCAATAGTCACATTTCCCCAAATTCTGGGCAGTTGGAACCAATTTTTCACAAAATTGTTATTTTATTCATGGAATATTAAGAAAAGCATTCATCATTAAGCCAGTCATTAAGTACAATGGAATGGGTGGTGTAAATCAATCGTGTCTAACCATATCAGCTTTCTTAGACATTTTATTTCTCACGCTATCAATAAACATAATGTGTTGTCGAATTGCTATGAAAAGTAGAAGCGTATTAAAATCATGTGCATATTTAGTATTATATTACAGATATGTGGAAATTAAAGCAGTCCTATGACTTTTCTTGTTAATTACTATATATACATTCCATCCATGCATGTTTATATTGAAGAGCATGATTAGAAAACTACTTGGAGATTAGATTGAACACTGAAGCTATGAATCCATCATTGATTTGTTTGTATAACATGCCATATGGTGTAGTGTAATATGATCTCTGTACGCTATGTTCAGCAGCTTTCATCAATCTCTGTTAGTCTAACTACATCTGTGTGAGGATCTAGTGCATCTAGTGAAGACCAAACTGTCAGTTAAGAAGTAATGAACTTTCTAACTTTGTTAGCTCATTAGCTGTCTGTGAACCTGCATGACCTTCATGATGAAAATGGTAATAATCTGATTTAATGTTACATTACTTTAGACAACCAGACCAATGCACATCAAACATTTAATGTGCTAATGTTTTCAACACCTAGACCAAGGATCAACAAACACTAACTGTACTAGTAATTCTACGATTAGAACAATGCGCTTCTAATATATTGTTAATGATACAGGCCTGTGGTTTTCTCTGGTACTCTGGTTTCCTCCACCAATGCAACTGACTACCACGATATAATTGAAATATTGTTAACCCTAGCCCTAAATTATGGAAATCGCAAAAACATGTTTTATTTTCAAAACCACACCTGTATGAAGCAAATGTCAAAGGCAGGTATTCAAAACAAAGGACAATATGTATATATTATATAGATTTCCGCATATTTTGAATTTTTGGGCTCTGTGTGAGCTTCAGTGAACGAACCATCAATATACCTAATCCATCGAGCGGTTGTGTGTCAAACATTAATCATCATAAAATATTCAGCAAAAGATGTTATGATATTATCAATAACACATATAGCTAAACTGATCGACTCAATCGTAGCATATGTTTCATTAACACAAAAATATTTACTCGCTAAATCACAGTTCTACTAATATAGCGATAACACACAAAGTTTTACTGGCTAAATAATAGCCCCAAAAATATGTAAATGGCACCAACAATATCCGTCCCTGATTCACAACACTATATATCTCCTAAAAGCGCCAATGCTGATACTGGCTAAATCGTAGCGCAACAAAATTTTGAATAGCGCCCACAATCTTCTTCTCTCACTCACAACACTAGAAATCTACCGATAGCGCCAATACTTTTACTGGTTAAATCGCAACACAATACATCTGTCAATAAAGCCGATAGAAATCTGATTAAAAGAAGAAAAAACTTGTCACGTTCATTCAGATGGAGACTAGAAAAAAGGATAAGGTATTAGAATTAGAGAGATTGAACATTAGAAACGCAATCCAGGGTGTCGTAAAACATTTAAATGTCTTTTAACAATCTATAACCGTTACCATCCGTATTAGTGGAAGTGAAAACAGAAATATCATTATAGTGGTAAACATTTCCTTTCTTGAGCAAATAATTTTGTTCATTGTAGTCTAGTGTGGAATGGAACACTTTTTAACTGCTCTTAAGCTCTGGGTTCTTCGGGACCGGAATGCCAACATTGAGGGGGAGCGGGGGATGTTATATATTTCCCCTGATTTTTTTCACACACAACAAAAATAAGATTAAATCTTTTTTATTGAACATGAACAAAATCTAGTGGACGATTGTATGGTCTGATAATTCTGTTTTGCATCTGACAGGTTAATTTATTTTATTCTATACCATTTGGAGATAGCAAATTGTTTTGAAAGAAAAAGATAGCCACTCCCTACAAAGCAGTAAGGAAAGAAAGAAAAAGATAAATGATCATTCCTTTATCGTTTGGAAGTAAACAACATAGTATGTGATACTTGTTCTTCTTCAACATTTTCTAGATAGATTGAAATTTGGTTTTAAGATATGCTATATTTTGTTCATTACGATTACCAGGAGAGAGGTCTTTAAGTTATGAGTTATGCTGATTGGGTAACTGGGATACAAAGATGAGACACAAAAGAGCTCATTTTAACTTTGTTTTTACTTTTACTTGAGATTCTGATAGATTACTGATATATATATAGGGAGTGGATGTGGTCGAGTGGTCTAGGGCGCTGGACGTAAGGCTAAACGAATGGTGCTGCAGTGTATCAATGGTGTGGGTTCAAATCCCGTCGAGGGAAGAACAAAAATTTTACAACTCTAAAATCTAATTCTAACACTGTTTGGTTTAATTTTCAGAAGTATATATATATAATATATAAACGTCTAAAATGTAGCACATCAACACAAAAAAAAGATGCTAAAATATAACAAAAATAACTATAAGTCTACAAAAAGACTAATTATAATCAAGTTGACCGGATATTTCGCTTGACCGACAAGCTTCATCAGCGTCTGTAATCCGATTTGATATATACGTCTGAAAATTAAACCGAACAGTGTTAGAATTATATTTTTGAGCTGTCAAATGTTTGTTCTTTCCTCGACGGGATTTGAACTCACACCATTGATACACTGCAGCACCAATCGCTTAGCCTTATGTCCAGCGCCATATACCACGAGACCACATCCGCTCCATAAAAATGTAGCTTCAGTAGACGAAGTGTTACCTTGTCTCGTAAGGAACATCTAGAGATAGACATAAGACATGTGTCTAAGCGTGTGTAGATGGTACATATATACTTAATATTATGATTTGACAGCAATCTAACTCAGCAATTTTTAATATATTGTATAGGATAAGGAAGAATTCACTATACAGTCACAGGAAATAAAGTATATTATACAAACATCTAAGCAGGTGACAACCATACAATATATATGTCCCACTGGATCTCAAAGTTACTTGTGATACTAGGTTAATACTAAATATTGTATACATCTGAAAATTAAACCAAACAGTGTTAGAATTATATTTTTGAGCTGTCAAATTGTTGTTCTTCCCTCGACGGGATTTGAACTCACACCATTGATACACTGCAACACCAATCGCTTAGCCTTATGTCCAGAGCCCTAGACCACTCGACCACACCCGCTCCATAAAAATGTAGCTTCAATAGTCGAAGTGTTATCTTGTCTCGAAAGGAAAATCTAGAGATAGACATAAGACATGTGTCTAAACGTGTGTGTAGATGGTACATATATACTTAATATTAAAATTTGACAGCAATCTAACTCAGCAATTTTTAATATATTGTATAGGATAATGAAGAATTCATTATGTATACAGTCACAGGAAATAAAGTATATTATACAAACATCTAAGCAGGTGACAACCATACATTATATCTATCCCACTGGATCACTGTATGGTAAGAGCAACGGCAACGGTGGTTTGGTATCGCCTCCGGCTTATCAGGAAATAAAGAGGTAGGCATATTATTGACATATTTTAACCTTTGCAAAAGAGATAAGAACCACAGAGTATTGTATGTACTTTACCTATGAATTTCCATGTAAAACCATACGAAATCTGATATTTATTATTGTTAAATATTCGAGAAATTAGCATATGAAGGAGAGTTTGATGTCTCCGTTATTCGATTTCGTGGTATTTTGTTGTCATTCTGTACACATAAGTGAATCTAAACTCCTTCACGATGATTCTTTATTGAGAAAAATATTCTCCCTTTTGTGTTCAACAATATTCCACTGAATAATCGTGCAAATTAACTGTTGCAAGCGCAATGCTTACCACGAGGGTGAAAGGTTAGTGTACGTGTTTGGTTTTATATATGTGTACGGTAATTCTTTACGCGACCAAACACGTACACTAACCTTTCAGCCTCGCAGAAAACAAACGACTTCGAGACTCCGTCAAGTCTATATCCACCAATAATCAGAATACTGAGATACATGTATGTGAAGAAGCACATTTGTCGACCAGTACACCAACAGAACATAGTGATGTACAGAAACCCAAAGGCACGCTTCTGATAGGAAGTTCAATTATCAGAGACATTAACAAGCGACGCTTCGAGTGTGACACTGAGCCAATGTGCATCCGCGGAGGCAAAGTTAATGATATTTCATCCGCTATCTTACATCTTCCGGAGAAGACTAATCTTGAAAACATTATCATTCAAGTTGGCAGTAACGACTGTGTTAGTGAGGATTTTGATAAAGATACTTTCAATGAAGAATATTGTGCACTTGTAGAAATTGCCAGGTCCGTAAGTGATAATGTTGTCATTTCTGGTATATGTCCTAGACTGGATGATAAGGATGGTCATATCAGTGCTGGAAATAGAATTCTGAGTAAAATCACACATGACGAAAATCTTTATTTTGTTGACAATGACTCTTGCTGTAGAATGAAGAACAAATCCATCAACATGAGATTATACCATAAAGATTGCGTACATCTCAACCTATCGGGATCATACAAATTAGCAGAAAACATCGGAATCACATGTAAAACCAAAACTCCATCTCAGAGTAACACATAACAGAAACGTCAGGTGCCAAAGCGGCGTCACACCAACATCAATAACTCTATGCTGCCTACTTTTAATAGTGACATTACGAGACGCTCACAACAAAGAACAGATACGAGACCTACCTTTAGGGAAAACCGTGGACAATTTCACAAACAAAACAATACAAACAATATGGAATATTATAATATTAGAAACAGTGACATGGGTAGGAATGTTGTATGGGACATGAGTAGGGATGATGTATGGGACATGAGTAGGGATGTTGTATGGGACTTGGGTAATAATGATGTATGTTGTGGGTATTGTGGGGAACGTAACCACACTCACTCTGAATGCAAACATGGAACTCACATACAGTGTGACAGTTGCCATGAGTATGGTCACAAGGCTAAAGTGTGTAAGGTATACTAGGTACATGGTCATGGTGATAGTTTTATAAAGTACAACAATTTAGATAAAGGTAAAGGTCGTAAGAAAGGTTGCCGCCGCCACCGTAGGGCAGGTAAAGATAAGAAAAAGAAAACGACATCGCATTTTAATATAAATGTTTTGAACATTAGAGGCATGAAAAGTAAAGTCCATGAAGTCAATAAGCATATAGCAGACAATTCTGTAGATATGTTTTATCTTAGGGGAAATGATAAACCCAGAGACCTTCATAGCGATTTTAACTGTATTGGAAAGTGTAGAACACAATCAAAGGGGGTATTGGTATTTGTGTGAACTCAGACATTAAGATTTTAGATGATAACCTGATCAACAGTCAATGCGATACGTTCGAGCGTCTGTGGATTTTATGTCGTATAAATGGGATAAAAACCGCAGTCGGAGTTGTTTACTTCCCTAACGACGGAGTCGACAAAAATAAAACTGATTTATTGTTTTATGAACTTTTAGAAAACTGTTCCGTGTTTCAATCGCATGGATATCAAAACATGCCTCACGGGCGATTTTAATGGTAAAAGCCTACGTCAATGCGAATTTACTGGAACATCGTTACTTTGTAAAGATAATCAGAGTTATAACGGTATTAGACTTTTACAGTTCAGTGAAGCTTCTGAATTGGATATTGTTAATACATTTAACTGTTGCGACGGTTTCTATGCTAGAATACTCAATGATCAAAGATCAGCTATAGATTATGTACTAATGTCTAAAGGTCTTTCAACTAATATTAGTTCCATTTTAATTGATGAAAAGGGTGTGTGTGATTTGAACAGTGATCATGTCATCATCAGTGTTAAATTAAGGGAAATAACCCCAATTTTGAAAAAGCAGGACAGCTATTCTGGTATTAAACATTTTTGGAAGTTTACTGATGACAACGATTGGGAACTGTCTAGGTGTAATTTACAAGATAATTTCCAAGATAATTGGGCTAACGTTTCGAATAATGTTAATGATATATGGGAGACGTGGAAGTACATCGTAAATACCGCTGCGGAATCCGTCGTAAGGAAAGTACCCAAAGTTGAAAATTACAAGAATTTTTGGGATAAAGGTCTAGACAAAAGTTTAAAACGTAGACAGGAGTCTAACCGACTACAGCGTTTACATAACAAAACACGACCATATGATAGTGAATTAGGTAAGCAATTATCTGCCCTATACCAAAAACGGAAGAAACAATTGCATGATGCAATTGTTAATAAACAAGTCAATAATAAAATTAACTTTTCAACGATAAAGGGGGTAATAATAAATCTAAGATGTCTTGGAACATGTTAAAGGGACCCCGTGTTACAATTAACCCTTCCCAGATCATTGACCCTGTTAGTAAAACTGTCATGTTTGAAGAGAAGATAGAAATTGAAACGAAACGAAATTGACGATCTCAGTGAACATTTTAGTAAAATTGGTACAGACATAAATATTACTCCAGGGCGTATGGAGCATATGTCTACATTTATTAGAGAAATGGAAAACGATTTGAGTCATGGAGATATATGTTTTCAATGGTTTTCACAAAAGAGTCAATAACGAAAGCCTTAAATAATCTCAAAATTGGTAAGGCACCCGGTATCGATGATATACCAAATGAGTTCCTAAAATACGGAGGGGATATAATGATAAAATCATTGTCGGATCTGTTTACATGTATTTCAGATTTCGTAATGATACCAGATGATTGATGTAAAGGTATTATTATACCATTACATAAATCTTGATCCATATATGATTTGGACAACAATAGAGGTATTACTCTAACTTCGAATGTTAACAAGGTTTTTTCCAAAATCCTGGAAACATTAATTTTAGATTTTTTAGAATCAAACAATATACTCGGTGAAGCTCAAGGTGCTCTCCCAAAAGATAGAAGAATTGAAGACCAAATATGTTCCCGAAGAACCCAGAGCTTAAGAGCAGTTAAAAAGTGTTCCATTCCACACTAGACTACAATGAACACAATTATTTTCTCAAGAAAGGAAATGTTTACCACTATAATGATATTTCTGTTTTCACTTCCACTAATACGGATGGTAACGGTTATAGATTGTTAAAAGACATTGGAAGATGTAAATATTAAGCCCAATGCTATAACGTTTAAAGACGATATCATCTCTTTTTTTCCCAAATGTACAATTTAATAAAGTACATTAAGTTGTTAAATTTCTTGTGACTTCCTACTTCCAGCTTATAGATATAACAGCTTTGTTCTGTATAATGTACTTTAAATGTTTTACGACACCCTGGATTGCGTTTCTAATGTTCAATCTCTCTAATTCTAATACCTTATCCTTTTTTCTAGTCTCCATCTGAATGGACGTGGCAAGTTTTTTCTTCTTTTAATCAGATTTCTATCGGCTTTATTGACAGATGTATTGCGTTGCGATTTAACCAGTAAAAGTATTGGCGCTATCGGTAGATTTCTAGTGTTGTGAGTGAGAGAAGAAGATTGTGGGCGCTATTCACATTTTTGTTGCGCTACGATTTAGCCAGTATCAGCATTGGCGCTTTTAGGAGATATATAGTGTTGTGAATCAGGGACGGATATTGTTGGTGCCATTTACATATTTTTGGGGCTATTATTTAGCCAGTAAAACCTTGTGTGTTATCGCTATATTAGTAGAACTGTGATTTAGCGAGTACATATTTTTGTGTTAATGCCACATATGCTACGATTGAGTCGATCAGTTTAGCTATATGTGTTATTGATAATATCATAACATCTTTTGCTGAATATTTTATGATGATTAATGTTTGACACACAACCCTCGATGGATTAGGTATATTGATGGTTCGCTCACACAGAGCCCAAAAATTCAAAATATTGAAGGATATCTATATGCGGAAATCTATATAATATATACATATTGTTCTTTGTTTTGAATACCTACCTTTGACATTTGCTTCATACAGGTGTGGTTTTGAAAATAAAACATGTTTTTGCGATTTCCATAATTTAGGGCTAGGGTTAACAATATTTCAATTATATCGTGGTAGTCAGTTGCATTGGTGGAGGAAACCGGAGTACCAGAGAAAACCACAGGCCTGTAGCATTAACAATATATTAGAAGCGCATTGTTCTAATCGTAGAATTACTAGTACAGTTAGTGTTTGTTGATCCTTGGTCTAGTTGTTGAAAACATTAGCACATTAAATGTTTGATGTGCATTGGTCTAAAGAGCTAACAAAGTTAGAAAGTTCATTACTTCTTGACTGACAGTTTGGTTTTCACTAGATGCACTAGATCCTCACACAGATGTAGCTAGACTAACAGAGATTTCTGAAAGCTGCTGAACATGGCGTACAGAGATCATATTACACTACACCATATGTCATGTTATACAAACAAATCAATGATGGATTCATAGCTTCAGTGTTCAATCTAATCTCCATGTAGCTTTCTAATCATGCTCTTCAATATAAACATGCATGGACGGAATGTATATATAGTAATTAACAAGAAAAGTCATAGGACTGCTTTAATTTCAACATATCTATAATATAATACTAAATATGCACATGATTTTAATACGCTTCTACTTTTCATAGCAATTCGACAACACATTATGTTTATTGATAGCGTGAGAAATAAAATGTCTAAGAAAGCCGATATGGTTAGACACGATAGATTTACACCACTCATTCCATTGTACTTTCTATTTCATTACGCGACTGGCTTAATGATTAATGTTTTTCTTAATATTCCATGAATAAAATAACATTTTGTGAAAAATTGTTTCCAACTGCCCAGAATTTGGGGAAATGTGACTATTGGACATTATCTATCGTACCGATCTCTCTTATGTTCTTTTGAGACATATTTGTGTTTTTGGTCAGATGGATTTTTAACAGACTATTCACCACTTATTTACGACATTTCCTCCTCTTATGAGGCCGATTTCGTCAATTTGTTATTAAATAAGAAGTATGTCGCATGACTTGGGTATTTTAAGCTGTATGTTAGTTTGGGAAATGCATATGGTTAATCATATGTTAGAATGAAAATTTGAAGATAATTAATGGTAATCAGAAGCCGCAAATCGAAGAAAGAGAGACAACGCAATGGCAAAAAAGGACAAGCAATGCTCTTCAAAACATTACACAGAAAACCAAAGATCGAGCAACACAAACTCCCAAAAAACCGGCTGTGTAGACAGGTGCCCGGGATGGTAAGAGTTTCTGCTCCGCATGTGGCAGTTGTTTCAATACCCAATTTAACAGCTAATGTATGTGTTGGTTTTGTGATATGACAGTAGTGTTTATTTAATATGTACATTTTATTTCTGGTAATGACACAAGAGACATGATAAAATTAGACACAGGACAAAAATTACTTAATAAAATAAAAAGCTACAGTTACAAAATATAATGGAAAGTTGTAGAAATAGAGGCAAAATTGATACCCCTATGACACATATATACCTGATTGTGCACCTTCCTTACTTGATACAAGGACTTTAATAGACAGTGGCGGAGTTAAACAAGCTTTATGGCCCTAAACCTCCGCTCTTTTTATATATACAATTGTGTAATTTCCTATGTGTTTTCTGAACTGAATGTCCTATTCTTGGTTTACAATACTAATATTGTGTAGGACTTTTATTTGTTAAGACCGTAAATGAAATTGCAATTGCTTGTTTTTCAAGTAGTCTTTTTTTCTTTATTTTATATATTGATCAAGAGCTTGAACTGTGATAAGATAATTAGCAGCAGAACATTAGCAATCAATTAATATAAAATAGTAATGATCACTTACCAGTAAAACGTATTACATACAAGTTACATATAAAAAAACACATTCAATGTATCGATTTACGTTATGTAACAAAGATGATTCTTGAAATATAATGTTAAATAGGATCCAAATAGACAAAACAAACCAACTAAATCAAATAAATAAAAAGTATACGATCCAATAAAAATATGTTTTGATACTACCATATATGGTATGACAGACATTCTGTATATGCGAATGATCGTCTGCTGTGACGTATTAAGGTATGGCTGACGTTAAGCACTATTAATACATTTTGGAACCGTAGTTATCCTTTGTCATTTCTAAAAGTGCTATAACAAAAGAAAAAAATGTTAGAAGATACCAAACGGGTAATCAGAAGGTCATACATATGATCTACGTATCAGCATGTTCAATAGCTTGTTAAATGTAATAAATGTTCCGATCTCAATTGAATTGTTGCTTATTGGTAAGAGTGAATTAGATAATGATATACACATAATAGTATGTCCAGCAGTTCAAAACTACATCGTAAAAATGATATGATTTCCACATTTCAATCTTTGTTTGTGCATTTCATTTTTTTAGCACATACAAGCACATAGCCATATGGAATTATAAGTTTTTCTTTAATTGATTAAGACATTGTCCTTATACATGTATCTACAATTAATATGTTAATATTATTCTTGAGCATGCTACTTTTATACAATGAGATAATCATATCAATATTCTTGGATACGGATTAACATAAGCTTGCACGCTTGTTTTCGAATCCATATGCTTTAATGATTGCATATTATGCATCATTTATGTTTTTCTAAGCAAAACCACTTGACGTATATATCATTCTTGGACAGTAATAATAAACTACCCTCTTACTACTTTCAGTACCACAGAAGTCGCATTTTGAAAATACACATTTGTGCTTTCCCACATTGGTCGGCAGGGAACGACGGAAAGTACATCAACGGAAGCAATGAATTATTGAATGTAACATGATTGGTTCTATTGATAACAATATGTGTTACCATATTATATAATGGAATCTGAATGTGTTGCTATTCTCCTCAATTATACAAACGTCACAATAATATAAAAAAAAATGCAAAATTAATTATCTCAGTTGATATCAACGATTGTCGTCTTAATAAAATAGTGATATATTTTTTTTTCTGATAATGATATCACACTATATATCAGATGCACAGACGTCCTTGTATGACAATCACTTTCATTTTCAAACGAAGCAACAACTTGACAAAAATAGGAAATCAACACATCATTTACTGATTTTCCCTAAATGCCTACAATTTCCTTTGTACAGTCTTCATATTCCAATAGAAATCTCCTCTCCCTGAAGCAACGAACTCATAATAATGCTGAAAAATATCAATTTGACTAGCATGTGCATTCGAATTCTTATTCTAAAAGCGATTGCTTTTTAGCATTTTTAGTAGTTAGCCTCAGGAGATAGAGGTAAACTTTAAAGAACTAATTTGGGATACGATTTATTTTAATAGTTTCAACTGTTTTGAGAATCAATTTATTTGTATCTTTCAATTTTATAATAACCTAGTTTGCTCTGAATATGACACATCTACCCTATCAGAACCAACTGATTGACTTCTACTTTTTCAACATATGTTTTGTGGTAGATGATACGTATTACCAAATCACGCTATATATCATGTGTTTCTTTGAATGGTATTCATCTAGACTATAATTCTGCTCTGACCTCTAAATTCTGGTATTTACTGTTAACACCTCTGTGAATTGCTTTACAAACCTTTATGCCACCTTGGACTATGGGTGTCATTTCTCTTTGAAGTCAGAATAAATCACATAATGGTTGAAGAGTTGACATTTGAAGCTTCATACAGTAGCATTTTGTATCTACGTGACTGATTATTCGGCAAGTAAACGAAGATATTTAATACCTCAGTAACATGGTTGCTGAAATTGAATTCTGACAAGTGCTTAATATTACATCATCTCATATAGTACATTATCAAACATCACAAAGAAGCCGATTGATTGCCCCTTGTCCAGTTAAAACAATATTTGATGATACTATTTGTTCGTCATAGCAGTAGTTTGGATGAATGGGGACTTGATTTATGTTCTTTATAATAGGCCAGTCTCGTGTTTATGTTGTAGAGGCTGTAGATTTATGTTCTTTATAATAGGCCAGTCTCGTGTTTATGTGGTAGAGGCTGTAGATATATGCTATTTATAATAGGCCAGTCTCGTGTTTATGTTGTAGAGGCTGTAGATTTATGCTCTTTATAATAGGCCAGTCTCGTGTTTATGTGGTAGAGGCTGTAGATATATGCTATTTATAATAGGCCAGTCTCGTGTTTATGTTGTAGAGGCTGTAAATGTATGCTCTTTCTAATAGGCCAGTCTCGTGTTTATGTTGTAGAGGCTGTAGATTTATGCTCTTTATAATAGGCCAGTCTCGTATTTATGTTGTAGAGGCTGTAGATTTATGTTCTTTATAATAGGCCAGTCTCGTGTTTATGTTGTAGAGGCTGTAGATTTATGCTCTTTATAATAAGCCAGTCTCGTGTTTATGTTGTAGAGGCTGTAGATTTATGCTCTTTATAATAGGCCAGTCTCGTGTTTATGTTGTAGAGGCTGTAGATATATGTTCTTTATAATAGGCCAGTCTCGTGTTTATGTTGTAGAGGCTGTATATTTATGTTCTTTGTAATAGACCAGTCTCGTGTTTATGCTGTAGAGGCTGTAGATTTATGCTCTTTATAATAGGCCAGTCTCGTGTTTATGTTATAGAGGCTGTAGATTTATTTTCTTTATAATAGGCCAGTCTCGTGTTTATGTTGTAGAGGCTGTATATTTATGTTCTTTATAATAGGCCGGTCTCGTGTTTATGTTGTAGAGGCTGTAGATTTATGTTCTTTATAATAGGCCAGTCTCGTGTTTATGTTGTAGAGGCTGTAGATTTATGCTCTTTATAATAGGCCAGTCTCGTGTTTATGTTGTAGAGGCTGTAGATTTATGCTCTTTATAATAGGCCAGTCTCGTGTTTATGTTGTAGAGGCTGTAGATATATGCTATTTATAATAGGCCAGTCTCGTGTTTATGTTGTAGAGGCTGTAGATTTATGCTCTTTATAATAGGCCAGTCTCATGTTTTTGTTGTAGAGGCTGTAGATTTATGCTCTTTATAATAGGCCAGTCTCGTGTTTATGTTGTAGAGGCTGTAGATTTATGTTCTTTATAATAGGCCAGTCTCGTGTTTATGATGTAGAGGCTGTAGATTTATGCTCTTTATAATAGGCCAGTCTCGTGTTTATGTTGTAGAGGCTGTAGATATATGTTCTTTATAATAGGCCAGTCTCGTGTTTATGTTGTAGAGGCTGTATATTTATGTTCTTTGTAATAGACCAGTCTCGTGTTTATGTTGTAGAGGCTGTAGATTTATGCTCTTTATAATAGGCCAGTCTCGTGTTTATGCTATAGAGGCTGTAGATTTATTTTCTTTATAATAGGCCAGTCTCGTGTTTATGTTGTAGAGGCTGTATATTTATGTTCTTTATAATAGGCCGGTCTCGTGTTTATGTTGTAGAGGCTGTAGATTTATGTTCTTTATAATAGGCCAGTCTCGTGTTTATGTTGTAGAGGCTGTAGATTTATGCTCTTTATAATAGGCCAGTCTCGTGTTTATGTTGTAGAGGCTGTAGATTTATGCTCTTTATAATAGGCCAGTCTCGTGTTTATGTTGTAGAGGCTGTAGATATATGCTATTTATAATAGGCCAGTCTCGTGTTTATGTTGTAGAGGCTGTAGATTTATGCTCTTTATAATAGGCCAGTCTCATGTTTTTGTTGTAGAGGCTGTAGATTTATGCTCTTTATAATAGGCCAGTCTCGTGTTTATGTTGTAGAGGCTGTAGATTTATGTTCTTTATAATAGGCCAGTCTCGTGTTTATGATGTAGAGGCTGTAGATTTATGTTCTTCATAATAGGCCAGTCTCGTGTTTATGTTGTAGAGGCTGTAGATTTATGCTCTTTATAATAGGCCAGTCTCGTGTTTATGTTGTAGAGGCTGTAGATTTATGCTCTTTATAATAGGCCAGTCTCGTGTTTATGTTGTAGAGGCTGTAGATTTATGTTCTTTATAATAGGCCAGTCTCGTGTTTATGTTGTAGAGGCTGTAGATATATGTTCTTTATAAGAGGCCAGTCTCGTGTTTATGTTGTAGAGGCTGTAGATTTATGCTCTTTATAATAGGCCAGTCTCGTGTTTATGTTGTAGAGACTGTATATTTATGCTCTGTATAATAGGCCAATCTAGTGTTTATGTTGTAGAGGCTGTAGATATATACCATTAATTGTCATACTATCTTTATGATGCTTTGTTTCTATCACAATAAGAATTCAGGGGTGTAAAAGTAGAATATTACTTTTTATATGAATTTTGAAATTTACATAAGACAGACAATCCTAATATTTTTTTTTTGCAGTTGGTAAATCCTACAAATCACGATAACAGTTTATTTCTTGTCTTTGTAGTTTCATATGGCCTCAATATAATGAGTCTAGGCATCTGTATTACCGTATTACCGAGTTTTGTCTAATTGTCGTGAAGTATATACTCAGTAAATATTGTTACATTATAGACATTAAACAGAAAGAAATAATGTACATACATCTGATGCTGAATAATTAATTTTTTTCACAAAATGTTGAGTTCTAAATTCGTGTAAAGTATATGGTTTTATTACTATCATTATTATTTTTAATTACATAAATATTATGACAAAATAAATATCATTTGATGTTGAACACAGTTTCATGAGAAATCAAACTTCAGAATTATGGTATCACTACATAGTTTATAAAACAATATAATATTTAAAGAAAAACGATGACAATACCAAAGGGTTAATCAGAAGCCGTAAGTCCAAGACAAATAAAACAATAGCTAAAAGAAACAAAAAGGCAAACAATTACAATGTATTTACACAACATTTAGCTCACTGGATTCCATTAATATAACCAAAAGAATTTGAGATAAAGGAAAGAACAGAAACAACTTCCTCTGTCTGATATCTTGACAATTACCTCAAATTTGACACCAATGGTCAACATTCTACCAGACTTGTGTCAAAAAGGCTGAGTGCAATTTTGCCATTAAGCATTTCCCACACCTTGATAGTAATATATCAACCACTTCCGAGTATGGAGTTTATTTTTCACATTTCACACGCTATGTGCGAGCTTGAAATGTGTATTCAGATTTTCACAAAGGTCACCGTATTCTGAGTGTTAAACTATTTAAAAGTCAAGGATTTTGAATGAATGATCTCATTTTATCTTTCAAGAAGGTTTTCGGCAGATATCAACAAAGTGTTAAAAAACATTCTGTCACATGCGCACAGATGACGAAAGATAGTATTGACAATTAGATTTTGGTTCAAACTTGACTACTGTTTCAGAATTTGTGTAGCACATGTATAATGGCCTGATATACCAGTATCTAATTTTTAAATAAACGTTAGAGAATACCGAAGGGGCAAGCATGATTGATGCCATTGACTCTCATAAATAGAAATAATATTATACATATGACAATTTCTGTGTCATGAAGGTTAAATTTCAAGATTATAGCATTCTTTACAGTAACGCTGTTGTGGAGGCTATATGTGAGGGTTGCATTTTATTCACATGTGGAAAGCACTTGCATGACTTGCATCATTTCACTAACTAGTGTAACCCCGCCATTTTGTTTATTGAAGTGCATGTACCAAGCCAAGATAGCACATATATGTGTGCTATGTGTATCGAGTTTTCTTCTTTGTATGATTTTTATGTTGCATTTTAGAACTGTTCCGACAGTGTCATATTTTAGAACTGTTCCGACAGTGTCATATTTTAGAACTGTTCCGACAGTGTCATATTTTAGAACTGTTCCGACAGTGTCATATTTTGGAACTGTTCCGACAGTGTCATATTTTAGAACTGTTCCGACAGTGTCATATTTTAGAACTGTTCCAACAGTGTCATATTTTAGAACTGTTCCGACAGTGTCATATTTTAGAACTGTTCCGACAGTGTCATATTTTAGAACTGTTCCGACAGTGTCATATTTTAGAACTGTTCCGACAGTGTCATATTTTAGAACTGTTCCGACAGTGTCATATTTTAGAACTGTTCCGACAGTGTCATATTTTAGAACTGTTCCGACAGTGTCATATGTTAGAACTGTTCCGACAGTGTCATATTTTTTTTTTTCCATTTTATTATAATATTAAGCATGGAAGATGAAGGCATGATAACAAATATGTAAACAAGTATAATATAGTATCGAGAATAACGCCATTGATATTCAACTTTCTTACAATTTAATATCAAGGACTAAATAATGATGTTTACAAAATTCTTCCTTAAAACAACAATTACTGTGAACGTTTTTTATTATAATACTGAAGATGGGAGTGAGACTACACTGTACGTTCATAAGAATTCGTCATCACCAAAATTTGTTTATTGGAGAATAGTACAATAATTTAGAAAGATATATAGTATAACAATAATGGAGAATAATTAAAGAAAATGGTAATTTTCCTAAAAGACTATTAGTTAAGCTATCAACATATCATTCATTCAAAGCTCTACCTCGTGAACCCATTTTTGTGAGAATTCTTCTATTTCATTCTCCATTACTATTGTCAGTAAATAGGATGGATAAGGTAGAAATTTGAAATTTCACACAATATTTTGCCTTAATTGTTTTCAAACTAAAACATGTTCGCTACATTGAAATTGCTAGATGCGAGATTATTATACACTTTTTATGTCTCAATCAACAACTTGCTTTTCACCAATGTGTTGTCTGTCATTCCTCGATTTACGGATTCTGATTACCCCCTTTTGTATATTCAAACTCTTCAAACGTATGACATTATTCCGTGTATCTGAATTTTCCATTTAATGATATTTATGTGATTATCTGTTATATTGAATATTCGTTCCCCTTTCATACACAGACTTCACATCAAATTATAATGTGTCTAAAGTACAAAAAGGAGAGTTCCGTTTTGTCATGCGCGTTTCCTTCAATGGTACATCATAACAGGAAGCAACTTCTCTTACGTAATACTACTAGTGTGATGTTTGAATAGATAATAGTTCTACAGATTTATATCCGGAAATGCTCCTTTAATATATCTACCTATATATACGTCACATTTATACCATTAAGATTTAAACAAATCCAACTTTCGTCACAGTAATTTAACTCTCAAATAAAGAAATAAATATACATTTTAATTATGCTATTAGTTTTTGTAAAAATAAAATGCTTGAAAATCCCAATATTAGAAGCCATATATGGAAGACAGATGTGGTGTCGACGATTTTAGTCAATAAAACAAATAGTACACGTAATCAGTTCGTATTTTCCTGACTTTTTTTCGGTTTTTGCTCAGCTGGATCTTGTATCCAGGTATTACGTTTTAGACCACATTGTTATTCAATATTATCGTAAGCAAATATTGATTAATGTAGTTTGTTCCCAATCCTTCAGCAACCAAGGATGTTGTTACAAATAACATTCAAGTAAAATCTATTTGAATTCGGTTAACAATCTACATTTAAGAAATTTGATCTTTTATTTCTGAGCATATTTTCGTTTCAAAACATTTATTTGTCGATTTCAATTTTGAGCATGATTACTTTTTTGATGGATTACTATTGCTTAAATGCTTAATATTTTATCTTTGTGGATATCTGGTTTCACTTTCGCAGCTTATGATTGTATTCAGATTGATGTGTCTGTGTGTTGCAGTCATGCTCTGTCATTACCGTGTATACTCTCACGAGTAACATTAATCAATAAAGAATAAAACAGATGGCTGAATACTATTACATTTAAATGTTGTTCTAATGAGGTTACCTACCACGTAAACGTTTGTCATCTATATCATTTATTGTTATGCTACCATATTTTTCTATAGTTTTTGCTATAGATTAGCATTGCATTACTAATCATAGCTTGATTACATATTTTCAAAGCATAATGATTCTCTATATAGATATTCTCAGAGTATAATGATTCTCTGTAGACATCCTAATATGTCCCTGTATTCGCCGTTCTTATACTATATTACCCATTTATTATATATATATATAATAGCTTGCCATATAAACCTTTATTTTCTTATTTAGTGATTTCCGTCTTCTGCTACTATAAGAAGACAATTTTTACTTTGTCATATTCCAATAACATATTGCTATGCTTTAAGCTAATACATTCCAAGGATAATCGTCAATGCCATTGCTTGACAATTATAACCAGTAAAACACCCGTCAAACCAGAAATTATTACATAGGATCGTCATGGAATATTGACTGAAATAATACAAAAAATATTAGAACTAAACCAGGAGGTATTGCTTTGTTAAGATTATTGATATATCTTATAGTATCCGTTCAGGTACATAGAGTGTATGAATAATAAGAGAGATTTTTTTAATAAAAATAATGTATTTGGTTTAAAGCTGTCATATGCCTTGATTTGTAAAAAAAACCTAGAATTGATAAGAATGTAGTTAGGCATATAACAAGAGAGAGATCATTCGCTAAACCATGAATTATTACATATGATCGTCAGCAATATCGATAGACTCATTATAGAAAGTGCAAACCTGTCATACTAAAGTGTATTACATATGAACGTTTAGAATATTGACCGGAATATTACAAGGAATACAACATCTGTCAGACCAAGAACTATTACATATGAGCGTCTGGAATATTGGCCGGAATATTATGGAGAATACAACATCTATCAAGCTAAGAACTGTTATATTGCATAGTCAATATCAATGATAGATATATTACACAAAGTAACACATACA
Organism: Bathymodiolus brooksi; assembly: GCA_963680875.1. Lineage (NCBI taxonomy): Eukaryota > Metazoa > Mollusca > Bivalvia > Mytilida > Modiolidae > Bathymodiolus > Bathymodiolus brooksi. Next base: position 29,977,329 of record OY804576.1, on the reverse strand, counting down.
GAACTATAACGATAGTCAGAAATAATGACCGACACATTACAGATAGCATAACATGTAACATACGAAGAAAGATGGTAGACGCTGATATCTTTATACATTCATTGATTTAGAGAATACAGACACATTGTCGCCGAAGCTGTCAAATTGCAACTGGCCATTATTTGCAGATTTTAGCAGGAAGTCTAACAATAGACTATTTCCAAACAAATGGTGTAAAAAATGTGCAACCTTACTTGTCGTTTTAATATATCCAGCTCTTGATATGTTTAAGCGGCATCGATAATAACAATTGTGGACCCCCCTGCTATTTCAGATTTATTATATCAACAATTGTTTCTATGGGATGCTACTCTTCTCCCGACAACACCTCAACCAATGTTTCAAGAAACCAAGTTTATTTTCATTTTATTTCAGAGATGACAAAAGCAAATAAAAGCATATTTCAGGTTATGCGTTTCTGTAATTTTCCCTTAAATCAAACCATTCCTTATTGAGAATAATTATATAATTATATAGTTCTTTTTATATCATGTTGTTTTGTACAGAATGGAGATCCAAAGACGTCCGCGATAGTCAATAATAGGTTAGCATATGATACTGTCAGAAAAACTCCTCTTTAGAATCTTCTAGAACAGTAACATGATGGTTGAACACTAAATCATCTTACGATAGTCTTGACCATTGTGTTGACTGTCCTTCTTCGATTTACGACTTCTGAATACTAAACTATCAAGTCAAGGATTTTTAAGAATCATCTCATGTTATCTTTCTAAGAGTTTTTTTTGAAGCTGTCAACACCTTGTTGAAAAGTATTCTGAAACTTACGTACCGATGACAAGATATGACGTTGACAATTAGATTTTGGTTCATATTTTTCCTTATGATATTTTACGATGACCTTGTTCACTATTATACAGTGATGGTCATCTATTTCACCAATATCAACAAAGCGAACAATGACTTCTCATCTCAACTGAACTCTCAGAACACAAAAAAGTCACATCATATGACATTGGAAATCCAGGTCCAGGCTTGAGACATGCACAAAAATGTGTCTAGGTTAAACTGGTTAAGGGGATCCCAACACCCCCATTTCGATAACTGGGTCTCTAACGCCTATACATATATAAACAAACGATACAATATATCAAATGATGGTTCAGACCATCGTATCTCTTTTATTATGCTAAATATTATGCATATTATATATAACTTCTGTGTCAGAAATGATAAGCATATTGTGCATAAGATGCAAGCTTATTACCACTACAACAACACTGCTCACCCAGTTGTATGCACGGTACCATTACAACAGCGCTGCTCACCCAGTTGTATGCACGGTACCATTACAACAACTCTGCTCACCCAGTTGTATGCACGACTTATTTCCATTACAAAAACGCTGCTCACCCAGTTGTATGGACGGCTTATTACCATCACAACAACGCTTCTCACCCAGTTGTATGCACGGCTTATTACCATTACAACAACGCTGCTCACCCATTTGCATGCACGGTACCATTACAACAACGCTGCTCACCCAGATGCATGCACGCTTATTACCATTACAACAACGCTGCTCACCCAGTTGTATGCACAGGTTGGTAGCGCTGCTCTCACCCAGTTGTGTGCACGGGTTGGTAACGCTGCTCACCCAGTTGTATGCACGGGTTGGTAACACTGCTCACCCAGTTGTATGCACGGGTTAGTAACGCTGCTCACCCAGTTGTATGCACGGGTTGGTAACGCTGCTCACCCAGTTGTATGCACGGTATCATTACAACAACGCTGCTCACTCAGTTGTATGCACGGGTTGGTAAAGCTGCTCACCCAGTTGTATGCAAGGTAAAATTACAACAACGCTGCTCACCCAGTTGTATGCACGGGTTGGTATGCTGCTCACCCAGTTGTATGCACGGGTTGGTATGCTCACCCAGTTGTATGCACGGTTGGTAGCGCTGCTCACCCAGTTGTATGCACGGGTTGGTACCGCTGCTTACCCAGTTGTATGCACGGGGTAGTATGCTCACCAAGTTGTATGCACGGGTTGGTATGCTCACCCAATTGTATGTACGGGTTGGTAGCGCTGCTCACCCAGTTGTATGCACGGGTTGGTAACGCGCTGTTCACCCAGTTGTATGAACGGGTTGGTAGCGCAGCTCATCCAGTTGTATGCACGGATTGGTAGCGCTGCCCACCCAGTTGTATGCAGTGGTTGGTAACGCTGCTCACCCAGTGATATGCACGGGTTGGTAACGCTGCTCACCCAGTGATATGCACGGGTTCGTAACGCTGCTCACCCAGTTGTATGCACGGGTTGGTAGCGCTGCTCACCCAGTTGTATGTACGGTTTGGTAGCACTGCTCACCCAGTTGTATGCACGGGTTGGTAACGCTGCTCACCCAGTTGTATGCACGGGTTGGTAACGCTGCTCACCAAGTTGTGTCCACGGTACCATTACAACAACGCTGCTCACCCAGTTGTTTGCATGGTACCATTACAACAACGCTGCTCACCCAGTTGTGTGCACGGCTTATTACCATTACAACAACGCTGCTCACCCAGTTGTATGCACAAGTTGGTAACGCTGCTCACCCAGTTGTATACACGGGTTGTTAACGCTGCTCATCCAGTTGTATGCACGGTACCATTACCACAACGCTGCTCACCCAGTTGTATGCAAGGTACCATTACAACAACGCTGCTCACCCAGTTCTATGCACGGTACCATTACAACAACGTTGCTCACCCAGTTGTATGCACGGTACCATTAGAACAACGCTGCTCACCCAGTTGTATGCACGGTACCATTACAACAACGCTGCTCACCCAGTTGTATGCACGGGTTGGTATGCTCACCCAATTGTATGCACGGGTTGGTAACGCTGCTCAGCCAGTTGTATGTACTGGCTGGTAAAGCTGCTGACCCAGTTTTATGCACGGGTTGGTATGCTCACCCAGTTGTATGCACGGGTTGGTATGCTCACCCAGTTGTATGCACGGGTTCGTATGCTCACCATGTTGTGTGCACGGGTTGGTAACGAGCTGCTCACCCAGTTATATGCACGGGTTGGTAACGCTGCTCACCAAGTCGTATGCACGGGTTGGTAACGTTGCTCACCCAGTTGTATGCACGGGTTGGTAACGCTGCACACCCAGTTGTGTGCACGGGTTGGTAACGCTGCTCACCCAGTTATATGCACGGATTGGTATGTTCACCCAGTTGTATGCACGGTACCAATACACCAACCCTGATCACCCAGTTGTATGCACGGGTTGGTAAAGCTGCTCACCCAGTTGTATGTAAGGTACCATTACAACAACGCTGCTCACCCAGTTGTATGCACGGGTTGGTATGCTGCTCACCCAGTTGTATGCACAGGTTGGTATGCTCACCCAGTTGTATGCATGGTTAGTAGCGCTGCTCACCCAGTTGTATGCACGGGTTGGTACCGCTGCTCACCCAGTAGTATGCACGGGGTGGTATGCTCGCCGAGTTGTATGCACGGGTTTGTATGCTCATCCAATTGTATGTACGGGTTGGTAACGCTGCTAACCCAGTTGTATGCACGGCTTGGTAACGCGCTGCTCACCCAGTTATATGCACGGGTTGGTAGCGCTGCTCATCCAGTTGTATGCACGGGGTGGTATGCTGCTCACCCAGTTGTATGCACGGGTTCGTAACGCTGCTCACCCAGTTGTATGGACGGGTTGGTAGAGCTGCTCACTCAGTTGTATGTACGGTTTGGTAGCACTGCTCACCCAGTTGTATGCACGGGTTGGTAACGCTGCTCACACAGTTGTATGCACGGGTTGGTAACGCTGCTCACCCAGTTGTGTCCACGGTACCATTACAACGCTGCTCACCCAGTTGTATGCATGGTACCATTACAACAAAGCTGCTCACCCAGTTGTGTGCACGGCTTATTACCATTACAACAACGCTGCTCACCCAATTGTATGCACAGGTTGGTAGCGCTGCTCACCCAGTTGTATACACGGGTTGTTAACGCTGCTCATCCAGTTGTATGCACGGTACCATTACCACAACGCTGCTCACCCAGTTGTATGCAAGGTACCATTACAACAACGCTGCTCACCCAGTTGTATGCACGATACCATTACAACAACGCTGCTCACCCAGTTGTATGCACGGTACCATTAGAACAACGCTGCTCACCCAATTGTATGCACGGTACCATTACAAAAACGCTGCTCACCCAGTTGTATGCACGGGTTGGTATGATCATCCAGTTGTATGCACGGGTTGGTAACACTGCTCACCCAGTTGTATGAACGGGTTGGTATGCTCACCCAGTTGTATGCACGGTACCATTACAACACCGCTGCTGACCCAGTTGTATGCACGGGTTGGTATGCTCACCCAGTTGTATGCACGGGTTGGTAACGCTGCTCACCCAGTTGTATACAGTGGCTGGTAAAGCTGCTGACCCAGTTGTATGCACGGGTTGGTATGCTCACCCAGTTGTATGCACGGGTTGGTATGCTCACCAAGTTGTGTGCACGGGTTGGTAACGCGCTGCTCACCCAGTTATATACACGGGTTGGTAACGCTGCTCATCAAATCGTATGCACGGTTGGTAACGTTGCTCACCCAGTTGTATGCACGGGTTGGTAACGCTGCACACCCAGTTGTGTGCACGGGTTGGTAACGCTGCTCACCCAGTTCTATGCACGGGTTGGTATGCTCACCCAGTTGTATGCACGGTACCATTACAACAACCCTGCTCACCCAGTTGTATGCACGGGTTGGTATGCTCACCCAGTTGTATGCATGGGTTGGTAACGCTGCTCACCCAGTTGTATGCACGGGTTGGTAACGCTGCTCACCTAGTTGTATGCACGGGTTGGTATGCTCACCCAAGTTGTATGCACGGGTTGGTATGCTCACCCAGTTGTGTGCACGGGTTGGTAACGCTGCTCACCCATTTGTATGCACGGGTTGGTAACGCGCTGCTCACCCAGTTGTATGCACGGGTTGGTAACGCTGCTCACCCAGTTGTATGCATGGGTTGGTAACGCTGCTCACCAAGTTGTTTGCACGGTTTGGTAACGCTGCTCCCCCAGTTGTATGCACCGGTTGGTATGCTGCTCACCCAGTTGTATGCCTGGGGTGGTAACGCTGCTCACCCAGTTGTATGCACGGGTTGGTATTATCATCCAGTTGTATGCACGGTTGGTATGATCATCCAGTTCTATGCACGGGTTGGTAACACTGCTCAACCAGTTGTATGCACGGGTTGGTATGCTCACCCAGTTGTATGCACGGGTTGGTAACGCGCTGCTCACCCAGTTATATGCACGGGTTGGTAACGCTGCTCATCAAATCGTATGCACGGTTGGTAACGTTGCTCACCCAGTTGTATGCATGGGTTGGTAAAGGTGCATACCCAGTTGTGTGCACGGGTTGGTAACGCTGCTCACCCAGTTGCATGCACGGGTTGGTAACGCTGCTCACCTAGTTGTATGCACGGGTTGGTATGCTCACCCAAGTTGTATGCACGGATTGGTATGCTCACCCAGTTGTGTGCACGGGTTGGTAGCGCTGCTCACCCAGATGTATGCACGGATTGGTAACGCGCTGCTCACCCAGTTATATGCACGGGTTGGTAACGCTGCTCACCCAGTTGTATGCACGGGTTGGTAACGCTGCCCACCCAGTTGTATGCACGGGTTGGTAACGCTGCACACCCAGTTGTGTGCATGGGTTGGTAACGCTGCTCACCCAGTTGTATGTACGGGTTGGTAACGCTGCTCACCCAGTTGTATGTACGGGTTGGTATGCTGCTCACCCAGTTGTATGCATGGGTTGGTAACGCTGCTCATCCAGTTGTATGCACGGTTTGGTAACGCTGCTCACCCAGTTGTATGCACGGGTTGGTATGCTGCTCACCCAGTTGTATGCCCGGGTTGGTAACGCTGCTCACCCAGTTGTATGCATGGGTTGGTAACGCTGCTCACCCAGTTGTATGCAAGGGTTGGTAACGCTGCTCACCAAGTTGTGTGCACGGTTTGGTAACGCTGCTCCCCCAGTTGTATGCACCGGTTGGTATGCTGCTCACCCAGTTGTATGCCTGGGGTGGTAACGCTGCTCACCCAGTTGTATGCACGGGTTGGTATTATCATCCAGTTGTATGCACGGGTTGGTATGATCATCCAGTTGTATGCACGGGTTGGTAACACTGCTCAACCAGTTGTATGCACGGGTTGGTATGCTCACCCAGTTGTATGCACGGGTTGGTAACGCGCTGCTCACCCAGTTATATGCACGGGTTGGTAACGCTGCTCATCATATCGAATGCACGGGTTGGTAACGTTGCTCACCCAGTTGTATGCATGGGTTGGTAAAGGTGCATACCCAATTGTGTGCACGGGATGGTAACGCTGCTCACCCAGTTCTATGCAAGGGTTGGTATGCTCACCCAGTTGTATGCACGGTAGCATTACAACACCCCTGCTCACCCAGTTGTATGCACGGGTTGGTATGCTCACCCAGTTGTATGCACGGGTAGGTAACGCTGCTCACCTAGTTGTATGCACGGGTTGGTATGCTCACCCAAGTTGTATGCACGGGTTGGTATGCTCACCCAGTTGTGTGCACGGGTTGGTAGCGCTGCTCACCAAGTTGTATGCACGGGTTGATAACGCGCTGCTCACCCTGTTATAGGCACGGGTTGGTAACGCTGCTCACCCAGTTGTATGCACGGGTTGGTAGCGCTGCTCACCCAGTTGTATGCACGGGTTGGTAACGCGCTGCTCACCCAGTTATATGCACGGGTTGGTAACGCTGCTCACCCAGTTGTATGCATGGGTTGGTAAAGGTGCATACCCAGTTGTGTTCACGGGTTGGTAACGCTGCTCACCCAGTTGTATGCACGGGTTGGTAACGCTGCTCACCTAGTTGTATGCACGGGTTGGTATGCTCACCCAAGTTGTATGCACGGGTTGGTTTGCTCACCCAGTTGTGTGCACGGGTTGGTAACGCTGCTCACCCAGTTGTATGCACGGGTTGGTAACGCGCTGCTCACCCCAGTTATATGCACGGGTTGGTAACGCTGCTCACCCAGTTGTATGCACGGGTTGGTAACGCTGCTCACCCAGTTGCATGCACGGGTTGGTAACATTGCACACCCAGTTGTGTGCATGGGTTGGTAACGCTGCTCACCCAGTTGTATGTACGGGTTGGTAACGCTGCTCACCCAGTTGTATGTACGGGTTGGTATGCTGCTCACCCAGTTGTATGCATGGGTTGGTAACGCTGCTCATCCAGTTGTATGCACGGTTTGGTAACGCTGCTCACCCAGTTGTATGCACGGGTTGGTATGCTGCTCACCCAGTTGTATGCCCGGGTTGGTAACCCTGCTCACCCAGTTGTATGCATGGGTTGGTAACGCTGCTCACCCAGTTGTATGCACGGGTTGGTAACGCTGCTCACCAAGTTTTATGCACGGTTTGGTAACGCTGCTCTCCCAGGTGTATGCACCGGTTGGTATGCTGCTCACCCAGTTGTATGCCTGGGGTGGTAACGCTGCTCACCCAGTTGTATGCACGGGTTGGTATGATCATCCAGGTGTATGCACGGGTTGGTATGATCATCCAGTTGTATGCACGGGTTGGTAACACTGCTCAACCAGTTGTATGCACGGGTTGGTATGCTCACCCAGTTGTATGCACGGGTTGTTAACGCGCTGCTCACCCAGTTATTTGCACGGGTTGGTAACGCTGCTCACCCAGTTGTATGCACGGGTTGGTAAAGGTGCATACCCAGTTGTGTTCACGGGTTGGTAACGCTGCTCACCCAGTTGTATGCACGGGTTGGTAACGCTGCTCACCTAGTTGTATGCACGGGTTGGTATGCTCACCCAAGTTGTATGCACGGGTTGGTGTGCTCACCCAGTTGTGTGCACGGGTTGGTAACGCTGCTCACCCAGTTTGTATGCACGGGTTGGTAACGCGCTGCTCACCCAGTTATATGCACGGGTTGGTAACGCTGCTCACACAGTTGTATGCACGGGTTGGTAACGCTGCTCACCCAGTTGTATGCAAGGGTTGGTAACGCTGCTCACCCAGTTGTATGCACGGGTTGGTAACACTGCACACCCAGTTGTGTGCATGGGTTGGTAACGCTGCTCACCCAGTTGTATGTACGGGTTGGTAACGCTGCTCACCCAGTAGTATGTACGGGTTGGTATGCTGCTCACCCAGTTGTATGCATGGGTTGGTAACGCTGCTCATCCAGTTGTATGCACGGTTTGGTAACGCTGCTCACCCAGTTGTATGCACGGGTTGGTATGCTGCTCACCCAGTTGTATGCCCGGGTTGGTAACCCTGCTCACCCAGTTGTATGCATGGGTTGGTAACGCTGCTCACCCAGTTGTATGCACGGGTTGGTAACGCTGCTCACCAAGTTTTATGCACGGTTTGGTAACGCTGCTCTCCCAGGTGTATGCACCGGTTGGTATGCTGCTCACCCAGTTGTATGCCTGGGGTGGTAACGCTGCTCACCCAGTTGTATGCACGGGTTGGTATGATCATCCAGGTGTATGCACGGGTTGGTATGATCATCCAGTTGTATGCACGGGTTGGTAACACTGCTCAACCAGTTGTATGCACGGGTTGGTATGCTCACCCAGTTGTATGCACGGGTTGTTAACGCGCTGCTCACCCAGTTATTTGCACGGGTTGGTAACGCTGCTCACCCAGTTGTATGCACGGGTTGGTAACGTTGCTCACCCAGTTGTATGCATGGGTTGGTAAAGGTGCATACCCAGTTGTGTTCACGGGTTGGTAACGCTGCTCACCCAGTTGTATGCACGGGTTGGTAACGCTGCTCACCTAGTTGTATGCACGGGTTGGTATGCTCACCCAAGTTGTATGCACGGGTTGGTGTGCTCACCCAGTTGTGTGCACGGGTTGGTAACGCTGCTCACCCAGTTGTATGCACGGGTTGGTAACGCGCTGCTCACCCAGTTATATGCACGGGTTGGTAACGCTGCTCACACAGTTGTATGCACGGGTTGGTAACGCTGCTCACCCAGTTGTATGCAAGGGTTGGTAACGCTGCTCACCCAGTTGTATGCACGGGTTGGTAACACTGCACACCCAGTTGTGTGCATGGGTTGGTAACGCTGCTCACCCAGTTGTATGTACGGGTTGGTAACGCTGCTCACCCAGTAGTATGTACGGGTTGGTATGCTGCTCACCCAGTTGTATGCATGGGTTGGTAACGCTGCTCATCCAGTTGTATGCACGGTTTGGTAACGCTGCTCACCCAGTTGTATGCACGGGTTGGTATGCTGCTCACCCAGTTGTATGCCCGGGTTGGTAACGTTGCCCACCCAGTTGTATGCATGGGTTGGTAAAGGTGCATACCCAGTTGTGTTCACGGGTTGGTAACGCTGCTCACCCAGTTGTATGCACGGGTTGGTAACGCTGCTCACCTAGTTGTATGCACGGGTTGGTATGCTCACCCAAGTTGTATGCACGGGTTGGTGTGCTCACCCAGTTGTGTGCACGGGTTGGTAACGCTGCTCAACCAGTTGTATGCACGGGTTGGTAACGCGCTGCTCACCCAGTTATATGCACGGGTTGGTAACGCTGCTCACCCAGTTGAATGCACGGGTTGGTAACGCTGCTCACCCAGTTGTATGCACGGGTTGGTAACACTGCACACCCAGTTGTGTGCATGGGTTGGTAACGCTGCTCACCCAGTTGTATGTACGGGTTGGTAACGCTGCTCACCCAGTAGTATGTACGGGTTGGTATGCTGCTCACCCAATTGTATGCATGTGTTGGTAACGCTGCTCATCCAGTTGTATGCACGGTTTGGTAACGCTGCTCACCCAGTTGTATGCACGGGTTGGTATGCTGCTCACCCAGTTGTATGCCTGGGGTGGTAACGCTGCTCACCCAGTTGTATGCACGGGTTGGTATGATCATCCAGGTGTATGCACGGGTTGGTATGATCATCCAGTTGTATGCACGGGTTGGTATGCTCACCCAGTTGTGTGCACGGGTTGGTAACGCGCTGCTGACCCAGTTATATGCACGGGTTGGTAACGCTGCTCACCCAGTTGTATGCACGGGTTGGTAACGTTGCTCACACAGTTGTATGCATGGGTTGGTAAAGGTGCATACCCAGTTGTGTTCACGGGTTGGTAACGCTGCTCACCCAGTTGTATGCACGGGTTGGTAACGCTGCTCACCTAGTTGTATGCACGGGTTGGTATGCTCACCCAGTTGTATGCATGGGTTGGTAACGCTGCTCACCTAGTTGTATGCACGGGTTGGTATGCTCACCCAAGTTGTATGCACGGGTTGGTGTGCTCACCCAGTTGTGTGAACGGGTTGGTAACGCTGCTCACCCAGTTGTATGCACGGGTTGGTAACGCGCTGCTCACCCAGTTATATGCTCGGGTTGGTAACGCTGCTCACCCAGTTGTATGCACGGGTTGGTAACGCTGCTCACCCAGTTGTATGCACGGGTTGGTAACACTGCACACCCAGTTGTGTGCATGGGTTGGTAACGCTGCTCACCCAGTTGTATGTACGGGTTGGTAACGCTGCTCACCCAGTAGTATGTACGGGTTGGTATGCTGCTCACCCAGTTGTATGCATGGGTTGGTAACGCTGCTCACCCAGTTGTATGCACGGGTTGGTAACGCTCCTCACCAAGTTTTATGCACGGTTTGGTAACGCTGCTCCCCCAGTTGTATGCACCGGTTGGTATGCTGCTCACCCAGTTGTATGCCTGGGGTGGTAACGCTGCTCACCCAGTTGTATGCACGGGTTGGTATGATCATCCAGTTGTATGCACGGGTTGGTATGATCATCCAGTTGTATGCACGGGTTGGTATGCTCACCCAAGTTGTATGCACGGGTTGGTGTGCTCACCCAGTTGTGTGCACGGGTTGGTAACGCTGCTCACCCAGTTGTATGCACGGGTTGGTATGCTGCTCACACAGTTGTATGCCCGGGTTGGTAACCCTGCTCACCCAGTTGTATGCACGGGTTGGTAACGCTGCTCACCCAGTTGTATGCACGGGTTGGTAACACTGCACACCCAGTTGTGTGCATGGGTTGGTAACGCTGCTCACCCAGTTGTATGTACGGGTTGGTAACGCTGCTCACCCAGTAGTATGTACGGGTTGGTATGCTGCTCACCCAGTTGTATGCATGGGTTGGTAACGCTGCTCATCCAGTTGTATGCACGGTTTGGTAACGCTGCTCACCCAGTTGTATGCACGGGTTGGTATGCTGCTCACCCAGTTGTATGCCCGGGTTGGTAACGTTGCTCACCCAGTTGTATGCATGGGTTGGTAAAGGTGCATACCCAGTTGTGTTCACGGGTTGGTAACGCTGCTCACCCAGTTGTATGCACGGGTTGGTAACGCTGCTCACCTAGTTGTATGCACGGGTTGGTATGCTCACCCAAGTTGTATGCACGGGTTGGTGTGCTCACCCAGTTGTGTGCACGGGTTGGTAACGCTGCTCACCCAGTTGTATGCACGGGTTGGTAACGCGCTGCTCACCCAGTTATATGCACGGGTTGGTAACGCTGCTCACCCAGTTGAATGCACGGGTTGGTAACGCTGCTCACCCAGTTGTATGCACGGGTTGGTAACACTGCACACCCAGTTGTGTGCATGGGTTGGTAACGCTGCTCACCCAGTTGTATGTACGGGTTGGTAACGCTGCTCACCCAGTAGTATGTACGGGTTGGTATGCTGCTCACCCAATTGTATGCATGTGTTGGTAACGCTGCTCATCCAGTTGTATGCACGGGTTGGTATGCTGCTCACCCAGTTGTATGCCTGGGGTGGTAACGCTGCTCACCCAGTTGTATGCACGGGTTGGTATGATCATCCAGGTGTATGCACGGGTTGGTATGATCATCCAGTTGTATGCACGGGTTGGTAACACTGCTCAACCAGTTGTATGCACGGGTTGGTATGCTCACCCAGTTGTGTGCACGGGTTGGTAACGCGCTGCTCACCCAGTTATATGCACGGGTTGGTAACGCTGCTCACCCAGTTGTATGCACGGGTTGGTAACGTTGCTCACCCAGTTGTATGCATGGGTTGGTAAAGGTGCATACCCAGTTGTGTTCACGGGTTGGTAACGCTGCTCACCCAGTTGTATGCACGGGTTGGTAACGCTGCTCACCTAGTTGTATGAACGGGTTGGTATGCTCACCCAGTTGTATGCATGGGTTGGTAACGCTGCTCACCTAGTTGTATGCACGGGTTGGTATGCTCACCCAAGTTGTATGCACGGGTTGGTGTGCTCACCCAGTTGTGTGAACGGTTTGGTAACGCTGCTCACCCAGTTGTATGCACGCGTTAGTATGCTACTCACGCGTGGAAAACAATTACATAACCCCAATATTTCACTAAGAGAGGCGGTTTGTGCCATAAGATTAACTTTACACCATCAGTTTTGACTGAAGTGCATACACAGAGATGGAAAAGGGAGCAATCATGTATCTGTGTGTTCGGGGTACTGATTTTTGTTCTCCGTATCTGCTCACCCAGTTGTATGCACGGGTTGGTAACGCTGCACACCCAGTTGTGTGCATGGGTTGGTAACGCTGCTCACTCAGTTGTATGTACGGGTTGGTAACGCTGCTCACCCAGTTGTATGTACGGGTTGGTATGCTGCTCACCCAGTTGTATGCATGGGTTGGTAACGCTGCTCATCCAGTTGTATGCACGGTTTGGTAACGCTGCTCACCCAGTTGTATGCACGGGTTGGTATGCTGCTCACCCAGTTGTATGCCCGGGTTGGTAACGCTGCTCACCCAGTTGTATGCATGGGTTGGTAACGCTGCTCACCCAGTTGTATGCACGGGTTGGTAACGATGCTCACCAAGTTGTATGCACGGTTTGGTAACGCTGCTCACCCAGTTGTATGCACGGGTTGGTATGCTGCTCACCCAGTTGTATGCCCGGGTTGGTAACGCTCCTCACCCAGTTGTATGCACGGGTTGGTAACACTGCTCACCCAGTTGTATGCACGGTACCTTTACAACAACGATGCTCACCCAGTTGTATGCACGGGTTGGTATGCTCACCCAGTTGTATGCACGGGTTGGTAACGCTGCTCACTCAGTTGTATGCACTGGCTGGTAAAGCTGCTGACCCAGTTGTATGCACGGGTTGGTATGCTCACCCAGTTGTATGAACGGGTTGGTATGCTCACCAAGTTGTGTGCACGGGTTGGTAACGCGCTGCTCACCCAGTGATATGCACGGGTTGGTAACGCTGATCATTAAATCGTATGCACGGATTGGTAACGCTGCACACCCAGTTGTGTGCACGGGTTGGTAACGCTGCTCACCCAGTTATATGCACGGGTTGGTATGCTCACCCAGTTGTATGCACAGTACCATTACAACAACCCTGCTCATCCAGTTGTATGCACGAGTTGGTATGCTCACCCAGTTGTATGCATGGGTTGGTACCGCTGCTCGCCCAGTTGTATGCACGGGTTGGTAACGCAGCTCACCTAGTTGGATGCACGGGTTGGTATGCTCACCCAAGTTGTATGCACGGGTTGGTATGCTCACCCAGTTGTGTGCACGGGTTGGTAACGCTGCTCACCCAGTTGTATGCACGGGTTGGTAATGCGCTGCTCACCCAGTTATATGCACGGGTTGGTAACGCTGCTCACCCAGTTGTATGCACGGATTGGTAGCGCTGCTCACCCAGTTGTATGCACGGGTTGGTAACGCTGCACACCCATTTGTGTGCATGGGTTGGTAACGCTGGTCACCCAGTTGTATGTACGGGTTGGTATGCTGCTCACCCAGTTGTATGCACGGGTTGGTAACGTTGCTCACCCAGTTGTATGCATGGGTTGGTAACACTGCTCACCCAGTTGTATGCACGGTTTGGTAACGCTGCTCACTCAGTTGTATGCACGGGTTGGTATGCTGCTCACCCAGTTGTATGCCCGGGTTGGTAACGCTGCTCACCCAGTTGTATGCACGGGTTGGTAACGCTGCTCACCCAGTTGTATGCACGGTTTGGTAACGTTGCTCACCCTGTTGTATGCACGGGTTGGTAACGTTGCTCACCCAGTTGCATGCACGTGTTGGTAACGCTGCTCACCCAGTTGTATGCACGGGTTGGTAATGCTGCTCACCCAGTTGTATGCACGGGTTGGTATGCTGCTCACCCAGTTGTATGCCCGGGTTGGTAACGCTGCTCACCCAGTTGTATGCATGGGTTGGTAACGCTGCTCACCCAGTTGTATGCACGGGTTGGTAACGCTGCTCACCCAGTTGTATGCACGGGTTGGTATGCTGCTCACCCAGTTGTATGCCCGGGTTGGTAACGCTGCTCACCCAGTTGTATGCATGGGTTGGTAACGCTGCTCACCCAGTTGTATGCACGGGTTGGTAACGCTGCTCACCCAGTTGTATGCACGGTTTGGTAACGTTGCTCACCCTGTTGTATGCACGGGTTGGTAACGTTGCTCACCCAGTTGCATGCACGTGTTGGTAACGCTGCTCACCCAGTTGTATGCACGGGTTGGTAATGCTGCTCACCCAGTTGTATGCACGCGTTAGTATGCTACTCACGCGTGGAAAACAATTACATAACCCCAATATTTCACTAAGAGAGGCGGTTTGTGCCATAAGATTAACTTTACACCATCAGTTTTGACTGAAGTGCATACACAGAGATGGAAAAGGGAGCAATCATGTATCTGTGTGTTCGGGGTACTGATTTTTGTTCTCCGTATCTACGATTTCGTAAGATTTTAGAACTGTTTTAATGTGTGGTATTTTGTTTTTCATCTTTTTTCAACCCCCTCCCTACACAGTAGCACCAGACTATATTAAAGAAAGGATATTACTATGGACTGTATTAAATAATCTTTAAACTATAAAACAGTCTTGGTCTAATAGAGAGAGTGTGTATCTATAAAAAAACTAGTTTAACAGCTCGTTACAAAAATGTTTAATATGGTCTGACAGTTATGCCTAGGAAAGAATATCTACTTAAGTTGATTTAGCTCCGACTGAAATCTATCTCAAGCTATGAGACAATCACATGAAATATATACGTTCCACTCCATTAATAGGGTTAATCGAAAATTACATTTTAAACTATTAATAGTTTTTATGTATTATTTTTAAATTATAGTTGTTTTCAGATCAAACAAAGATGAAATTTAAAGATAGCACAATTCATTTTGTATTGCTTCAAAATACATAATAATGATATGATCTTGGATTGTTAATTTAAATAGCTAAAAAAAAGTCGTTACCGATTGGTTGATTTACATACAAATAATGATATTAATATTAAATATATACCACACTCCTACAACATACTTTTACCACGATATACATCGTAGTCTACTGAGATCAAACGATGTCTGGATCATAATCAATTATGTTTGTAATTGATTAATTGCAGAAAATATATATGCTGTAAAATAAGAAATACAAAACAAACAAATCTTCGACTTAAATGACAATTTACCAAGCATCTACAAGACCAACGTTTACATCCCGAAATGCAACCCAACAACTTCAAAGTAAAAATAATCAATCACTCAATCAAATGTTTTTGCAACAACAAAAATAAAAATAATGACTGTAAACACATTCTGGCCATCAATTCAAAAAGGCTGTGACACTTGATACATGTTTGACACCGAACTGACTATAACTCTTGAAAAGAAACCCTTCGGCAGAAATAACACAGACATACAAATGGATAATCAACTGTTTTAGGTATGTGATATGTATATGTTATCTGGATGTGAATTGATTGATACCGAACATATCAGCCTGCCGAGCCAGAATATGAAGCTTGGTGGCGAGTGAGTGAAGCAAACGAGTCACAAACTTCATATTCTGTCGAGCAGGCTGATATCTTTCAGTATCAATCATATTCACATTCAGATGACATGTTTATCATCCTTAAATCAAACATAAACACGGATACATCTATATTTGTATTTTCGCGGGAAAAATCACATGATTCAAAATATTCAAAATACGCTTCCCCAAAACATAGTTCATAAGTAGTTTGCAAATATACCATTAATTTTTACAGGTTTATATAATTGTCAAGATTGTTGAATTTTTCCTTTAATGGTGATATTCATTGTTTTTTTTTATTACAAACATCACAGTTGGGAATTCGCCGGTTTTGTTTACCACTGCCGTTCCGTTTTAGAAAACATAAAGGTCACGACCTCGCTTATGACGTAACAATTATGACGTCTCAGCAGAGGTTATCAGGAATTGTGACAAGTACATTTTTGTAGGACGATGTTTGTTGATATTGCTGACACGACAGTTCCTAATTTGATATATGTTTAAAAAATAAAATGTTAACTAGCTAATGGTGTTGCTGAATTTTATTTACTTTTGTCATCTTCACAGGAATTATCGTTTAAATGTTGGGAGAATTTGGTGATAACTCCTGCTCACTGTTGATAAGTCCAGCTCAGTTCACGCGAACTTTGATACGAGTTTTGCTTATGGAGTCAGCAGGTAGATATAACGGGAGGGAAGGATGATAAACATTTATATCAAGTTGGCGTAATCACAAAAGTACTCAAACTAGTCCCTTTTGTATTAATTTTAAATATTATTTGTGATGCTTCTAGACATAAACCAATTGGTGACGTTACAAGGTAGGAATCAATTGATGTGATATTTGACTGATATCACAAAGTAATAAAACATCAAAGCGATGAAATTCACTGATATGATAAATTAGCTTCCAGAAACGCATCGTAACACTAAATTATATATCTACGTTTTCATTTCAGGAATTAATCCAACAATTACAGTGCGTAGCTGATACGACAAAACAAAAATAAGTGTAATGATTGATTGATACGACAAAGTAGTAATAGATAAAAGTGTGATGTTTGACTGATACGACAAAGTAGTAATAAATAAAAGTGTGATGTTTAACTGATACGACAAAGTAGGAATAAATAAAAGTGTGATGTTTGACTGATACCACAAAGTAGTAATACATCTAAATGTGATGTTTGACTGATACGACAAAGTAGTAATATATACAAGTGTGATGTTTGACTGATACGACAAAGTAGTAATACATAAAAGCGTGATGTTTGACTGATACGACAAAGTGGTAATACATCTAAATGTGATGTTTGACTGATACGACAAAGTAGTAATACATATAAGTGTGATGTTTGACTGATATGACAAAGTAGTAATACATCTAAATGTGATGTTTGACTGATACCACAAAGTAGTAATACATATAAATGTGATGTTTGACTGATACGACAAAGTAGATATAAATAAAAGTGTGATGTTTGACTGATACGACAAAGTAGTAATACATCTAAATGTGATGTTTGACTGATACGACAAAGTAGATATAAATAAAAGTGTGATGTTTGATTGATACGACAAAGTAGTAATGTATCTAAATGTGATGTTTAACTGATACGACAAAGTAGTAATACATACAAGTGTGATAGTTGACTTATACGATAAAGTAGTAATAAATATAAGTGTGATAGTTGACTGATACGACAAAGTATTAATACATATAAGTGTGATAGTAGACTGATACGATAAAGTAGTAATAAATATAAGTGTGATAGTTGACTGATACGACAAAGTAGTAATACATATAAGTGTGATAGTTGACTGATACGATAAGGGTAATAACAAAATTACCGAACTCCGAACAATCTTCCAAATGGAAAGTCAAAACTCATAAGTATATAAACAGACAAAATCAGTCAACAACCGGAAAACTGTGAAAACCGTAATGACGCTGACTTGGTACAGGCATTTCTAAAGAAATGGTGGGTTGAATCAGATTTTAAAGCGCCAAACATCCCGCTTTCATTACGGCTCAAAGGTTCCGGTTGTCACTATAACAGTATTTGTAACAATACTGGAACAAAATAGGTAAAATAGTTGTTAAAGCAGTACCAAACCCAGTGAAGCAAATGTCAAAAACAATTTTACGTCACACAGTGATAAAAAAATATTTTTGACATTTTTGTTGACTTCCTTTATGCATTTTCTTTATTCACTATATGAAAATGCATCATATATCATCGCCTCTGCAGAAACGGAATATATTTCGACAAGATCTTGGTATCGGAATAAAAACATTTTAAGAGATCGAATAAGACGAATCTTTTAATAGCCCTGGTTCGTCCAGTAGCCTGTTTCTCAGATGATACGACAAAGTAGTAATAGATATAATAAGACAAATTTAGATAACAAAGTTAGTGCGCTCGACGCGTTTCTGGAATAATGTTCATCAGGTACGCTCAAAACCATAAAATTGGAAAGCTAAATAATTCAAAAGAGTTTGGGAGCAATAAAACCAAAGAGCCTAAACAGGATAGGCAAGATTCGGCCAATGTCACCAATTCCTAAGGGAGGAGAACATTAGTTTTGATAATAACTACGTTATTTACGAACTGTAAATTATAATAATGAATATTTGCAATAAACCATGGCAGTGCCGAAACACTGACTACTGGGCGGATGCTAACCCCTGAGACTAATAGTACACCAGCAAACATATCGACCCGCTGGTAGTAATAGGAAAACGTAGATGTTAGTGTAATGTTTAGCTGATACAACAAAGTAGTAATCAATCAAGGTGTGATAATTAACTGATACTGATTCCATGTTGTTTAAAACTGGGGGCCAACTCGATCAAATCTCCTACCAACAATGCATATTTCTTAAAACCAATAACTAAATATACAAATATCTAATGCTTAAATGTTATATCATGTGTAGACTGATCCTGGACAGAGGGACAGAATAATGCTTATATTTTACCAAAGCGTGTGAATTTTATTTTGTCAATTTTACGAACATATCATGATATTTGTTTTTTGCTTTCTTAGGGATAAAAAACAATATTTGTCTTTGACAAAAAAAAAGGTAGGAAAAAATCTATAGTTCTTCCTGAAGTTGGACGATTTATTGGTAATCATTAATAAACAATTGAATATTACTAACTATCCTAGATAATCGTATCAAGGCTGTTATTGATTGTGTCATAAACAATAGCCATCTATAATAGAACTTCAGAAACTAAATATCCTCTCAACATTGTAGATATTGAACGGACATACTATCAGTCTTCTAATACACATTATAAAAATGTCAACACAGAAATACAAGTCATACTTAAGCAATCTGGATAATACACCAACGTATACCCTTATAAAGTATACATATTTGTTGGGGGAGTGTTTGATTTATACGGGCTTTTGAAATCTTAGTCAATTAAATGTTTAAATCGTAGGATCATTTGAGGAGACATATTTCATACCACATACTTTGATGTCAAATGTTGATACAGTTTGTTTAACATGGAAAGTAGTTCATCCTTCATAGAAAAAAAAAGATATTTAGATCTAGGTTAAAAAAACAACCCAACACAACCCACTAGAAACTGGAACCACACACATTATGCATTTTGTTTTAACCTTCTGCAAATATCGTGGGGTGGTGGTAGGTTGATATGGAAGTATCAACATCATTGCCTCATATATGATGACAAGAGCATCGAATTTACAAAAGTTCAGTATACATATGAAATATAAGATTAGGTAAAGATATCTGTATACAAAAAACAAAGTCATAGGCAAAAACTCAGATAATTATAGTAACCATCATTGTTTTACGTTAGCATATAAATGATATATCACTAAATTTATTCAAGACAGAGTGATTAAAAAGTTAATATTGTAAAATATGTCTGGACATTGTGGAGACATGTAATACCCAAATGGATCAATCAGATAATTGTTATGTAACAGAAATGATCGAAGTAAATATTTATACAAATTTCCTATTACTATATATATACTTTATCATTCAAAAGTCTTAAGATAAAAATAAAATATCGATACTGGTACACAAAATAACACCAATTAAATATAATAGTATAACATAGTAACATAACACAGTACCGCGGTACACGAACTATCACAAAAACGATAATTCGAAAAAGTGTTTCGAAAGACAATGTTTCCTCTCTTCCATGTACGACGCTAGTCATTATTTACAAAATCTTACAGATTTGGTCAAAGGAGTCAAGATTTTGATAGTTACTTTGTGAACATGTCTGTAAGTAGTCAAGTCACGGAAATTCAGTAACGGTAGATCAATTTATTTTGATGACAACACAACATTTAAACAGATGAATTATGTAATACCTATAGGTTAATAATACACAAAAACCAGTAAAAAAGTTCCATTAAAAATGCAAATGTTTATAATAATTTCTTTTCTTGAAGTGGCTGTACTAATTCAGTGTCGTGAGTGGTCATGTATTTGTGTGTTAGATGTGTCATGCATTTGTGTGTTAGATGTGTCATGTATTTGTGTGTTAGATGTGTCATGCATTTGTGTGTTAGATGTGTCATGTATTTGTGTGTTAGATGCGTCATGTATTTGTGTGTTAGATGCGTCATGTATTTGTGTGTTAGATGTGTCATGTATTTGTGTGTTAGATGTGCCATGTATTTGTGTGTTAGATGTGTCATGTATTTGTGTGTTAGATGTGTCATGTATTTGTGTGTTAGATGTGTCATGTATTTGTATGTTAGATGTGTCATGTATTTGTGTGTTAGATGTGTCATGTATTTGTGTGTTAGATGCGTCATGTATTTGTGTGCTAGATGTGTCATGTATTGGTGTGTTAGATGTGTCATGTATTTGTGTGTTAGATGTGTCATGTATTTGTGTGTTAGGATCGAATTTGCCTCTTTCTATGATCGTTCTATTGGAATTGGGAACTGTTCCGACTGGAAAAATTAATCAAATTATGTCAGTCTGACTTTCTACATTCCGCCTATAATGCAATATATGTTTATAATTGTTAGAACTTGTTAGAATGACTCAATTATTTATACATACCATAAACGTAACGAACACGATTTTACAGAGATGTAACAAGCGAGTTTCAGATTTAATCCCAATATTAATTTGATTGAATCATTGTTGCTTAACGTAAATAATGAGCATTGGGTAGCTGTATGCAAGACGAGGACAAGTTAAGAAACAATAAACTCTGTCGGTAAAACGATGGGTTGATGGGTGGACGTATAGAATGTCAACGGAAAATGAAAATTTAGTAGTAAATCGGTAAAAATAGACATTTGAACAGAATCTCCATTGAAACAAAAATATCAACAGTCATTCTCGGTGATGTTACGTTTTTAATAGGATCAATTATAGACAAACATTTACAAGACTAACATAAGATTAATAACTGTTATTATTATCTGTTGTACATCATGTATTCCTTGTTACACTAATATGGTGGATTTGTTATACCAAGACTTCTACTGGATTGGCACATAAATAATTAGCAGTGAATTAATGGTCGTACTTAAAATGTACTGTTGCGATATAGTTTTTGCATAATTTACAGTTATTGTTGAACATATGAATGAGGAAAGGACGGGATGTTAGTAAGGACAAACACAACATGTGGTCATTTGTGACATTGTTGGCGATAGTAAAGCGTTAATCTCTCCTCGCCTATGTATAGCCATAGAGACAAATGTGCTCTACTCCTCGTTGCATCAGAGTTGGATTTTAAGAAAATGGTCATTATTAAAAAAAATATCTTTGATCAGTTCAAGTGGAAGCGTTGTACACATAGTAGAATAGTCAAATATGTCAACAGAATAACACTGATATTCAAAAGAACAATGATATTTTAAATGTAAAAGTAATTAACCCACACTGTGTTCATAAGTATCATTTCCAAAGTTGATAAGAATTGGTATAATACACGGAAGGACAGTAGAGAGAAGAAAGGAATTTTAATCGTGGGAGACTTATCAGACATAACATTGAACAGTTCTTTCGCGAATTTGGTAATACGGTGACGTGACTTGAGAAAGGTAGAAGATACCAAGACGTAATAAATAAATCGTAAATTCCTTTAGAAAGACAAATACATGTTCAAAAAATAAAAAAAGAGATAAAGACAAGCAAAGACCAATGTGAACAAACACAGGAATATTAGCAAATCGGACACCATCAATAACCTGGGATGGAAAAGGAATCCTGTACTACATATGGCACCGGAGGTGTTACTCAGAACAATAGTAAAAGTCCAGTAAATGTAGTTAATATGGTAACAGGATTGAAAAGGGTAATAACAACATTACCGATCTCCGAGCAATCTTCCAAAGGGAAAGTCAAAACTCATAAGTATATAAACAGACAAAATCAGTCAACAACCGGAAAACTGTGAAAACCGCAATGACCCTGACTTGGTACAGGAATTTCTTAAGAAATGGTGGGTTGAATCAGATTTTAAAGCGCCAAACCTCTCGCTTTCATTACGGCTCAAAGGTTCCGGCTGTCACTATAGCAGTATTTATAACAATACTGGAACAAAATAGGTAAAATAGTAGTCAAAGCAGTACCAAATTCAGTGAGGAGGGTGGAACATCTATCGTGAACCATCTCCATCAACAACCCCGAATCACCTGAAGTATTTTAACTACGAAAGTAAATGTCAAAAACACTTTTACGTCACACATTGATAAACAATATTTTTGACAATTATCTTTATACATTTTCACGGTAACTGGACAACTCGGACCATAACAAACTCGGACTTAGCAAACTCGGACTCCACAAACGCGGACCCCACAAACTCGGACCATAACAAACTCTGACCACTAATAATTAGGAGATTTAAAGTAGGTGTGCAAACTCGGACCATGGAAATACTTATTATTTATAATAAATAAAATTGAACATTTTTTTAGTTTTTATTTTAATGTTGATGTCTTTATATTTAGTATCTCATAATTAGTATATCAAAATTTAAGTTTTATTTTATTTATACAAGGATTTATATAGTAGTCCTACTATATAAATCCTTGATTTATACAATAATCTTTTATATTTTAATCATGAAATTTCGGAAAATTAATTTTTTTAACTGTAATTTTTATACTTTCAAATTTATATATTTTCCCATAGAGTTATAATCGAAATAAAGTCTCAGGAAAAGTTATTTTTGTTGAAGAATGTAAAGCCATACTTTTCCTTTAATTTCACTTTTAATTTGAAGCCATGTTAACGTTCTTGGCTAGTCAGTATGTCTATTTAAAACAAAAATCTATAGCTGTTTATTCTAACGTTTCCTATACTGGACATACAATTAATTGTTAAAAAAACAAATATGCCTATCAGCAGTAATTAGTTTTTAAAACTGTTAATGAAATGAAAAAGTTGTATATTAGGTAACCATAGAGGTCCAGTTTTATGACTTCATGTCATGTATGCCTGGTATTGGATGCATTCCTGACATTTACCAGACTATGCCATTAGCTGTACTGTAGACGTCTATGGGAAAACTTTTTATATTTGACGACATGCCTTTATAATGGATTTGAAAATGAATTGTATTCATTCCAAAAAAAGCTATTCGCCATGTCGTTTCCTTGTGTATCTTGCAGCCAGCCAGTTCGCCCACGTCAGCATGCTCTTGAGTGCGAGTCCTGCCTCCGTTGGCAGCATCGTCTCTGTAATACAGGTAATGCTTTAGATTGTAATGTTGTCAACAAAAAAAAAGATAATAAAAAAGAAATTAGGTATGACTATCGTAAAGGAGACAAAGGTTATACGTTGAATACTTGTATTGTAAACTACAGTACATTTGTTGTACTTTGTTATATCGATTGCATAACAAGTCAAGAGTAGCGCAATGACGTACAATGATAAGATAAGATCAGATATTTTATTTTATTTTCCAATCATGGAGCCCAGTACTGAGCAGAATAATCATTTACAAATTAAAGAAAATAAAATACACATATGATTTGTAATAATTAAATGTAATTTGAAAACATATTAAGACAATACAATAAAATTGTGGAGACATAAAAGTATAAGTGATACTTTACCCAACATCCTCATGAAAATTGTCATACATGTAGCTGAATAAAATATTGATATAGCCTTAAACATTGAAAATGGTATGATATATAACATAACTCCTGTCAAACGGCTTTATAAATTGTATGATTTAATTTAAACAAAAATCCATGAAAATAATGTCAAAGTCAAGGCGCTTCATTACCACTTGTCAACACGTATAGTCCGTTTGACTTCTATAAATCTTCAGAAAAAAAATCAATACATCCAGTCAGTGTCGTAATTTTGGTATGCTTAATTGAAACAAATCACATAAAAAAGGCATCAAATACATAAAAAAATTAGTTACATATCTAACTTGTTCAGTCAGTATCTTCATACAAATCAATCTATATAATGTAGTCCGAGTTTGTAATGGTCCGAGTTTGTGAAGTCCGAGTTTGTCATGGTCTGAGATGTCATGGAGTCCATTTTCATTATATGAAAATCCATCGTTTATTATCGTTTCTGCAGAGACGGAATATATTTCGACAAGATCTTGGTATCGGAATATAAACTTTTTAAGAGATCGAATCAGGCGAATCTTTTTATATCCCTGGTTCAGTAGCCTGTTTTTCAGATAAAGATGACATTTCAGGAAATCAGAATAATTGCTACTGGCCCTTGCATAACGAATCAATTGCGAGATGTAAACACCATATGCAGGAGAATCAAATCAAATAAGTTTTATTTAAAGTCGGCAAGACACAAACAATATAACATAAGCTCTCAATGAACTTTTGAACCGACATATATAAATATTACATAAAAACATATACAATAATAAGAATTTTGACATGCTATGCATGTACAGGATTTACCATTCCAAAAAGAAATAAAACTTTTAAATTCATTGAAAGTAGAACCATACAGACACAAGTAGCACATACATGTTCATAAATATCAAGCATGCACAGAAGCTGGTATATTGCTGCACATATTTGGAAAATTTATGATTTTAAAATTGAAGTCGTCCCGTTTATCATAAATTTTAGTACTGAGTTGACCACTGTCGTCAACTTCGAGGTATACGTCCAAAAATGATGCGGACGAAGCTGTATCTGTGGTCTGAAAAGAGATTATGACAGTGCAAACAGATTATGATTCATCTGTGAGATAGACACTGCGTAGTGATAAGCCATTTCATGATGTCGACCATAAATCTTCAGACCTCAATAATTCAGTCAAACGCGATGGGTCTTTCCTTATGGGGTCTTAACATTAGCATATAAACCAACATTAGCATATAAACCAACGATAGAATATCAATATAGAGTAAAACAAGTGCGCTTATGTAGCTTCGTATGAATTACCTTGTAATTATTATTAAAATGAAGGTTCTCTTCCCTAGGGTTTAGGCATCCATAGCCGAATTTGGTTATCCTGTTTAGACCCTTTGGTTTTCTGGCTCCCAAAGATATATAAATCATTTGGCTTTCCAATCTTTTGAAATTAGATATCTACGTTTTTATTGCACCAGCTGCCCGACTAACTTACAGTTGAAGAAAGAGTACCCAGGCATTCTTAAGCGAATACGTAAAGAGCTGTGCATTTTTTCTGGCACCCTTCTGTCTATATATCCTGCCTGTAACATACTAACAGCTTGCAACTGTGCCAATGTATTCAGTTGTCACCAAACCATGTTTAATCAATAAAACATTACAAGAAAAGCTCTTCCCAATTTCAGAAATGTGAACGTGACACTGGTTGTAAATGGGCATTTAAACACACACGGTATATAGTAGGGTGCCCAGTGTTAAAAAAGACACTTAGTTATCGAGTTTGGGTTAACGGAATTACACACGGCTAATTTGGGTTTTAAACGCTAGAAAAATTATTACCTTTTGTATTTTTAATTGTCGTCGTAAGTTTCTGTGGTCACGATTTTTTTAATTTCACGTTTTTCAAAGGTACCCTCGGCTGACACATTGTACATGGTATTTTCAGGATGAAAAAAAAAAATATTCTATGCTATCTAAATAGCTAAAAAGGTTTCTACATAAGAGATAATATATCAAAGATATAATTAAAATAAAAACGGGATGTAAATAATTGATTTTTGAAAGAGTATATCAGCCTTACTTTAAGCCTCAAATTTGACCCCCAAATTAACCGTATTTTCAACAAAAGCAAAGTAATTACACTACATTATAAATGTACTTTGATTTTGAAGAAAACATATTGATGAAATGTACATGTGTGCCAAAAATCATAATCTAAATGTCAGCGGTTGTTGATAAATTGACAAAATATAAACTCAAATAACAGTGTAAATTTCCTCTTTGTCATACACGGATTGTCATGTACCCGTTTTTGTTAATGATGTGTCGCTCGCCGGTCATTAACTAGCACGATCTCTGTCTCAATGCATTTAGTATTTTCTCTTCTTTTATGGCAAATATATTGGTTTTAATTGTTCAGTAGAATTGTTTGTGGTTTTTATGTTTTAAAACCATTCATTTTTATGTCGGCCGTTGATTGGTTTTAAAATTTGTTTAATTCATGTGTTTCTAATATATGGACCAATCCTGCAGGATACGTTATAAGTCCGGAAATGGCTCAGTTTCATAGAAGGCCGACCGATTCCTGATTGGAAAAGGTTTCTTGCAGACGCAGCCAACAAACAAGCATTGATAAAATTTCTTGGCGAATCGATTGTGCAACACTATCATTTATCATCTCTTGAAATGTCATCCGAGGAAGCTCTGTATCTTTCTGGTGCTTCTAATCATTGCCAAGACAATCTGCAGAGATGGAGTCTCCGATTGCCAAGAGTTATACTGTACACATGAAGAGGCGGACACTCGTATGATTTTACATGCTATCCATGCAGACAAAACGTTCGGTAAAAGTGGAATCAAAGGTCGGATCATTGTTAAATCGCCTGATACAGATGTCTTGATTCTATGCATCCATTACTTTCCTTCAATGCAACATACACAGGAATTATGGTTTCATACGGGTTCTATCACAAACACCAAGGATGGGCGTTTTCATTCCCGTACATTCGATCTGTAGCATCCTCAATCCTGTTTTATGTAACATTTTACCAGCTGCACATGCCATCACAGGATGTGATGCCACATCATTCTTGTTCGGGATCGGCAAGCGAACCGTTTTTAAAGTACTTAAAGACAGTCCGGAAAACTTTAGAGATTTGTCCATCCTTGCAGACTGTGACACTGATAAATCTATAGATGCCGCCAGGAAACTTGTTTGTCGACAGTACGACCAAAACGGAAAACTGAAGGAAGATCACGCCGATCTTAACAAATTAAGGGTAAGGTTAGCGACACTGAGGAATGCATGTTTGGCCAAACTTCCACCCTGTGAGGCCACCTTCACTCAGCATGTTTTGCTATCCTCACTACAGATAAATATTTGGATGACTGCCCATGATGCAAAACCGCCAATGAAGTCTGCAGTGCTATTTGGATGGGAAGACAGGAATGGATTAGTTCCAGTTTATTTCAAAGGCTAGATGTCTTCTGATTTTTTGCAAGACATTGTTTGTACTTGCAAAGGAAAATCTGTGTGCATGAAAGGATGCATTTGTTTTGAGCAAAGCCTATCTTGCACAGACCTTTGCCCTTGCCAAGCTGGCGACTTATGCCGCAATGAAAATACCCACCTAGCAATATCTAGAAATACTGATGAAGATGATGACATATGATCTCAATATTTTTTTCTTTTTCATCCAGTCTCCATTTATTTCACTGAATAAAACTGTTGTTATCAAAACTATGATCTCAGATAAAACAGTCTTTCATTTCCAACATTGTGACACAGGCACTTGTTTCATTCAAACAATATATGCCCCCTCCTCTTCCTTACTTCAAGGTAAACATATACCCTTTTCCCCTTCCCCACTTCGCCTCAATATTTTTCGCTTATTTTTGATCCTTTCGCTGACCCAATTATATCGTTACACTCCCGAGATATTTCTCTTTTCGACTGCCACATTTAAATATACCTACCGGGC
This sequence comes from Bathymodiolus brooksi, assembly GCA_963680875.1. Lineage (NCBI taxonomy): Eukaryota > Metazoa > Mollusca > Bivalvia > Mytilida > Modiolidae > Bathymodiolus > Bathymodiolus brooksi. The sequence goes on along the minus strand of OY804576.1, from coordinate 29,949,388 downwards.
CCCCCTCAGATAAATTGGACAAGAATAGTCAGCGAACGTGGCTTATTAAAAATTTCAGTCAATGAAACGGATACAGCTACTTCCGGTTTGCGCTGGATTTTTTATATGCATTCGGAATTCTCTAGACCGGCCATGTGTAACAATGCCACATGATCATCTCCTCTCAAATGTAAAGTAAGCCTTTAAAATACAGATAATTGTTCCAATGCAGATTATAAAAATATGTTCAACTCCAAATTACTGACATTTGATTTTTAAAGGACCTTTTTTTTTATTTTCTAAATCAATTTAAACCAGACCGGAAGTGGTTGTATCCATTTCATTGACTGCAATTTTTAATAAGGCACGTTCGCTGACTATTCTTGTCCAATTTGTCTGAGGGGGGCCCGGTAGGTATATTTAAATGTGGCAGTCGAAAAGAGAAATATCTCGGGAGTGTAACGATATAATTGGGTCAGCGAAAGGATCACAAATAAGCGAAAAATATTGAGGCGAAGTGGGGAAGGGGAAAAGGGTATATGTTTACCTTGAAGTAAGGAAGAGGAGGGGGCATATATTGTTTGAATGAAACAAGTGCCTGTGCATTGTGACCATCAACTCACGTTAGTCATAGTTGTCCAGTTACCACGACTTCCCGTTGACATCTTTTGTTTCATTGAGACTTGATCTAATGTCTGTTTTAGGCAAGCATCACAGTTTTCTGTGCTTAGTAAACTTAGATAAGTTCATACGTACTATGTGTTTTTCAGTAAATAGCAGTTTCATTTGTTGCAATGTTTTTTAAGGTGTTCTTTTTATATGTTTGTGGTGGTTTATATGTCGTAGCTTGTTTCCGTTTGATGTTTTTTCTGGAATTTGCCCAGTCTCCGGACTATGATTTCTTTAACATTTTCTATGATTTGTTCCTTTGTTCCTTCGGTATACTACTGCCGATGTTTCAAATAAAAAAAAAAAAATAATTAAAAAATAATAAAAACCAAACCTGTCAGTGAACTCTGACCTGGTTGGTGGGCTTTCAAACTAACAAGAGACCACCTTTTTTATTTGCCAAACACCTGAGATATTTGGAGTGTTCAGAGTGGTGTGTAGCCACACATCGTCCAAACGCATAATATGTCCATAGACCTTACGTTTTTAAACAAATGGCGTTTGACCTTTCCATAAATTGCCATGTTTTTGCACAGAATATTCGTTAAGTATTGATTGACCCTACAAATGATATGTTGCAAACACACAAGCCATTAAATTTGAATTTTGGTACCTTTTACGAAGTTTGAGGTTAATAGATATTTTACCAGTAATTAGTCAAAGTGTACCATAACTGAAACATGATTTTTTTATGGAATCCGTCCACCAGTTGTCAAATGTTAAGGGTTAACACATAATTTGAAGGTTTCCTTTAAATGAATATCAAATAAAAATGAGAAATGTTCAAACTATGACAGGTCAAGGTCAATTTTATTTCTCATATACACGAAAATTGTAAAATGTCATTTTTTTGTTAGAAAATGGCCTTTTGCTATATATTCAAACAATGTAAAATAAAAGATAAGCATAAAATAATAACATATTAAGCTTAACAAATAAAATTGGCATTCCAGTTTAAAGTTCTTCATAGTCTTGTCAAAGAAGGCAGCCTTTTAAAACTTGTGGTGTGTTAGTTCCAATTTTTAGATCTTGACCTTTGACCCCAATTTAATAAAAACGTGACCACAATACATAACGACGACATCTTTATTTCGATGCGGCTTGTTCTCCTCATTCCAACGATGTATCATACAGGTGTGTGTAATTCCGTTAAGGCAAATTCGCAAAAATCTTTCGTCGGGCACCCTACTAATAATGGATGGATAACGTGCGATACATTTAACGGTAGCGTTTATATACAGATTTTGCATTTGGGTAATCATATCGGAAAGATTAAATAGTGATATGCATGTTATATGTTAGGTTGAAGCTTAATTTTGGTCGTTAGAATAGATATATTTAGAGATGCAGCATAAATTAAGCTACTTATAACAAGAAATCTACTTTATTAAATCCACTGCGTGTATTTCTGCACGTCAACAAAATTAAAACGATCGACCAAAGCAAAATAATTTGTACTTTGGTGTAAATCAGATTTAAGAAATGACGTACGGGATAAGTTGCACATATATCATATATAGATACCAACCATGTTTACTGACATGTGAGTGATCCCGTTACAATAGATAAACGTCTTACGATCTCTTTAATTGTATCGTATAAGCTTGTGATATATCAAGTCATCTCTATAGATTATAAATATGTCAGACACTATCTTACTTCTATAAAACTTTAAGATGTAAGTAACTTAAGTATAAAAAGTGTAAGTCGTTTATGTTTATGATAAAAAAAGTTTAAGAGATAATATGGTCGTTAACTAATATATAACTTAAAGTCTTAATTGCCATTTATAAGATTTGCCTTTCATGATGAACTTCATCGGTAGTGTAATGGTTAGCGTTCTCGCCTCGAGTGTGGTAGATCGTGAATTCGAGCCTCAAAGACTAAAAAATAGTAGCTGCTGCTTAGTTGGATCGGAACTAGGATAATGTGTCCGAGTGAAGCAACAAGTCTACCGGCAGACTGTTGTTTCAGTGAGCTAGCGCTATAAATATCAAATTAAACGTGTTGATCTAGTACAAAGAGGACATCATTACCATCTCATCGAATGTAACTTGTTTTCGCCCTGATATATATGAACAATTGCTCATTTGGCGTTAAAGAACAATTTCTCACTGACTGGTTAAAGCTATTTCCTGAGCCAATGTTGGGTATCCTATTTATGTCCTATGATTTTATTGCACTTAAAGATTTTTAAGTTGTTTGGTTTTCCAATAATTCGACTTTGAGCCCCGTACCTGAGTCAGGTTATTCCGTACATGAGTCAGGTTATTCCGTACCTGAGTCAGGTTATTCCAGAAACGCTTGGTTTTCCAATAATTCGACTTTGAGCGTACCTGAGTCAGGTTATTCCAGAAACGCTTGGTTTTCCAATAATTCGACTTTGAGCGTACCTGAGTCAGGTTATTCCAGAAACGCTTGGTTTTCCAATAATTCGACTTTGAGCGTACCTGAGTCAGGTTATTCCAGAAACGCTTGGTTTTCCAATAATTCGACTTTGAGCGTACCTGAGTCAGGTTATTCCAGAAACGCTTGGTTTTCCAATAATTCGACTTTGAGCGTACCTGAGTCAGGTTATTCCAGAAACGCGTCTTGTGTGCTAAATTAGATATCTACGTTCTTATTAGAACAGTTGTTTTGTGAGTGTGTTTTTATTCCACCATAAAACAGTTTCAGAGATAAAACATTAGTACAGGTATGTTGGTTTACCTGAGACAGGTAATTTCTTTGACATAATTTGCTTAGATAATCCTTAAATAAGATACAGCTGAACGCCTTAATATTCTGTATCTATGGTGATATGGACAATTAATGGTGATATATCAAGCTTCAATATGTAAGAAAATATAGCACAGCACAGCCTTGGTGAAGAGTGAAAATGATATAGTCTAGACACTGTCATATTTCTATATACATTTTCTTGGTATATTATATGATATTATATAACATTATGATGTAAATTTGACCGACCTAAGAATTGTCAGAAAATCAATTCAGAAATAACAACTGAAGACTGCTGATGGTGTTACCTATAATAGCAAATATAAAATGTAAAATTTCTTTTCATGGGAACAAAAATAAATTTGATTTCAATTTTTTATTTTCTCATTTTTAATGTACGTGGACATTCATGTAGAATATTATACAGATATATCATGTTTGGGAGGGGGGTTATTTGCGAAAAATACCAGTCGAGAGACGAAAAAATTTAGTCTCAAGACTGGTATTTTTCGCAAATACCCCTCCCAAACATGATATATTTGTTTAATTACATCGAATATTAATTAGAACACTGGCTAAATAAAAAATACCTTTTGTTTGTCGTTTTCATGACCTAACATGATGTATCTGTTTATTTCTACCGAATGATGTTACATAAAATGCACAACTGATTACACTTGACAGATTTTGTTACAAGCGTCTCGTTGAAGGGTAAAAACGGCAAATACGATTGTTACATAAAACGCACAACTGATAACGTTTAACAAATTTTGTTACAAGCGTCTCGGTGAAGGGTAAAAACGACAAATACGATTTTGCAAATACCACGAACAAAAGTTAAATCTTATGCAAATACACCTACATGAAGTATAAATTCTGCAAATTCACAATGCAAGGCCTGAATTTGTAACAAAAGATCACGGCTATTAACCAATCAGAATCCAGCATTCTTATATAAGGTGTAATTACATAAACTATCGCAATAGTTGCTACGGAATAGACACGAGAACCTTGTATCATGCTGTCAGTATACATGTTATATACATATTTTTAATTAAGGGATGGCAATTTCATCTCTCACCTGTTGGTTTATATATAACAAAATCGTGTACAATTAAAAAGAAATATCCACTGTAGAATATGGAGGAATAATCAAATAAATTATTCATAAAAGATTTGAAAACTACATGAAATTTCATAAAATATTTTAATAATAAAAACGTAGATATCAAATATAAGTACACAAGACGCGTTTCTGTAATAACCTTCATCAGGTGCGCTCAATAATTTAAAGGTCTTTTGTAGCACGAAAAACAAAGGACATAAACAGGATAGCAAAAATCGTCTAAGGTCACATATGTCTAAGGGAAGAAGACCTTAGTTTTAATAATAATTACATGATTTAGGAATTTCAACAAAAGAAAACAATATAATAAACTATATCAATTCCAAAGCGCTGACTACTGGGCAGATGATGCTCTCGGGACTAATAGTCAACCAGCAGAGGTACATGTATCAAACACCAGTAATAAAGATATTAATATCAAATGTAGTGCACATAATGCGTTAGTAAACAACGTAAACTATTGGTTGGTTGGTTTAGCTTATGGTGTTTAACGCCACTTTCAACAATAATTAAGTTATATCGTGACGATATTGGCTTAAAACATTGCGTCAGTGATTGTTGTTTAACACCAATTCAGCAATTTTTCAGCAATATCATGGCGAGAACAAGTTAATTTTCAATGAGTTGATGATGAAATCCGCTTTGTACTAGATCAAAATGCTTAGCTGGATTTTCATAGTGCTAACTCACTGAAACAACAGTCCTGGGGTAAACATGTCGCTCCACTCGGACACATTATTCTGATTCCGAGCCGACCTGTCCTTGCTCTATCTCCTTAATGCTGCGTGCTTAGCGGAGAAGCAACAAATACCAATTTTATAGTCATTGGTTTGACCCGTCCGGGGCTCGAACCCACGATCAACCGCACTCGAGACGAGCACGCTAACCATTACGCCACCGATGTGGTTTTAAAACATTGAAAAGTAAACAATGATTTATATATTGATATCTGATATCTACGTTTTGATTAATACAGAAGACATTTTACATGTCATCTTGTTGTTTACTAATAGTTTACCCTTCAATTATCTAATCTAAGTTTAAATAGGCAGTTAACATGTTACTACAGTTATAGTTTATATGGTACGTTTAATGTTAGCCTTAATGTAATGATATCTAGAAAGTGACAAATGGTGTCGTAACTGACATAAGATAATCATTAATTCTAGTTGTGGGACAGTATTGTCCAGAAGTTGACGGGGCATTACTACATGTCATCAAAATAAACTGTTTCTAAACAAAGAGATGTACATAACTAAAATTTAATTGTTCTCTGATTCCGTGACATAGAAGTGTGAGACAATATCATTACATATAGACCTTCGTTTTATAAAGCAGAGAACCTGATATGATGATTGTAAATAATTATGCACATGTTAGGTAGTATGAATTGTCCCTTGCGTCATGACTTCAAACCAATGCCATACTTATACATGAGAGAAGATTATCTACCCAAGTGGATTATCGTCAAATATTGATTTTATGACGTTTATTATCTTGCATGTAATTGGCTCACTGATATAGCACGTCGTTGTATGTGTTTTATTTTATATTTTGAGATAATCATGTCACTTTAAAGCAATATCAATACAATGAATAACAATAAACAGTAAGTAAACAACAAACAAAAACACACCACACCGTTAGAATAGCTTTAAAACACACCACACCGTTAGAATAGCTTTAAAACACACCACACCGTTAGAATAGCTTTAAAACACACCACACCGTTAGAATAGCTTTAAAACACACCACACCGTTAGAATAGCTTTAAAACACACCACACCGTTAGAATAGCTTTAAAACACACCACACCGTTAGAATAGCTTTAAAACACACCACACCGTTAGAATAGCTTTAAAACACACCACACCGTTAGAATAGCTTTAAAACACAACACACCGTTAGAATAGCTTTCAAACACACCACACCGTTAGAATAGCTTTAAAACACACCACACCGTTAGAATAGCTTTAAAAGACACCACACCGTTAGAATAGCTTTAAAACACACCACACCGTTAGAATAGCTTTAAAACACACCACACCGTTAGAATAGCTTTAAAACACACCACACCAATAGAATAGCTTTAAAACACAACACACCGTTAGAATAGCTTTAAAACACACCACACCGTTAGAATAGCTTTAAAACACACCACACCGTTAGAATAGCTTTAAAACACACCACACCGTTAGAATAGCTTTAAAACACACCACACCGTTAGAATAGCTTTAAAACACACCACACCGTTAGAATAGCTTTAAAACACACCACACCGTTAGAATAGCTTTAAAACACACCACACGTTAGAATAGCTTTAAAACACACCACACCGTTAGAATAGCTTTAAAACACAACACACCGTTAGAATAGCTTTAAAACACAACACACCGTTAGAATAGCTTTAAAACACAACACACCGTTAGAATAGCTTTAAAACACACCACACCGTTAGAATAGCTTTAAAACACACCACACCGTTAGAATAGCTTTAAAACACACCACACCAATAGAATAGCTTTAAAACACAACACACCGTTAGAATAGCTTTAAAACACACCACACCGTTAGAATAGCTTTAAAACACACCACACCGTTAGAATAGCTTTAAAACACACCACACCGTTAGAATAGCTTTAAAACACAACACACCGTTAGAATAGCTTTAAAACACACCACACCGTTAGAATAGCTTTAAAACACACCACACCGTTAGAATAGCTTTAAAACACACCACACCGTTAGAATAGCTTTAAAACACACCACACCGTTAGAATAGCTTTAAAACACACCACACCGTTGGAATAGCTTTAAAACACACCACACCGTTAGAATAGCTTTAAAACACACCACACCGTTAGAATAGCTTTAAAACACACCACACCGTTAGAATAGCTTTAAAACACACCAAACCATTAGAATAGCTTTAAAACACACCACACCGTTAGAATAGCTTTAAAACACACCACACCGTTAGAATAGCTTTAAAACACACCACACTTTTGGAATAGCTTTAAAACACACCACACCGTTAGAATAGCTTTAAAACACACCACACCGTTAGAATAGCTTTAAAACACACCACACCGTTAGAATAGCTTTAAAACACACCACACCGTTAGAATAGCTTTAAAACACACCACACCGTTAGAATAGCTTTAAAACACACCACACCGTTAGAATAGCTTTAAAACACAACACACCGTTAGAATAGCTTTAAAACACACCACACCGTTAGAATAGCTTTAAAACACACCACACCGTTAGAATACCTTTAAAACACACCACACCGTTAGAATAGCTTTAAAACACACCACACCGTTAGAATAGCTTTAAAACACACCACACCGTTAGAATAGCTTTAAAACACACCACACCGTTAGAATAGCTTTAAAACACACCAAACCGTTAGAATAGCTTTAAAACACAACACACCGTTAGAATAGCTTTAAAACACACCACACCGTTAGAATAGCTTTAAAACACACCACACCGTTAGATTAGCTTTAAAACACACCACACCGTTAGAATAGCTTTAAAACACAACACACCGTTAGAATAGCTTTAAAACACACCACACCGATAGAATAGCTTTAAAACACACCACACCGTTAGAATAGCTTTAAAACACACCACACCGTTAGAATAGCTTTAAAACACAACACACCGTTAGAATAGCCTTAAAACACACCACACCGTTAGAATAGCCTTAAAACACACCACACCGTTAGAATAGCTTTAAAACACACCACACCGTTAGAATAGCTTTAAAACACACCACACCGTTAGAATAGCTTTAAAACACACCAAACCGTTAGAATAGCTTTAAAACACAACACACCGTTAGAATAGCTTTAAAACACACCACACCGTTAGAATAGCTTTAAAACACACCACACTTTTGGAATAGCTTTAAAACACACCACACCGTTAGAATAGCTTTAAAACACACCACACCGTTAGAATAGCTTTAAAACACAACACACCGTTAGAATAGCTTTAAAACACACCACACCGTTAGAATAGCTTTAAAACACACCACACCGTTAGAATAGCTTTAAAGCACACCACACCGTTAGCATAGCTTTAAAACACACCACACCGTTAGAATAGCTTTAAAGCACACCACACCGTTAGAATAGCTTTAAAACACACCACACCGATAGAATAGCTTTAAAACACACCACACCGTTAGAATAGCTTTAAAACACAACACACCGTTAGAATAGCTTTAAAACACACCACACCGATAGAATAGCTTTAAAACACACCACACCGTTAGAATAGCTTTAAAACACAACACACCGTTAGAATAGCTTTAAAACACACCACACCGTTAGAATAGCTTTAAAACACACCACACCGTTAGAATAGCTTTAAAACACACCACACCGTTAGAATAGCTTTAAAACACACCACACCGTTAGAATAGCTTTAAAACACACCACACCGTTAGAATAGCTTTAAAACACACCACACCGTTAGAATAGCTTTAAAACACACCACACCGTTAGAATAGCTTTAAAACACAACACACCGTTCGAATAGCTTTAAAACACACCACACCGTTAGAATAGCTTTAAAACACACCACACCGTTAGAATAGCTTTAAAACACACCACACCGTTAGAATAGCTTTAAAACACACCACACCGTTAGAATAGCTTTAAAACACACCACACCGTTAGAATAGCTTTAAAACACACCACACCGTTAGAATAGCTTTAAAACACACCACACCGTTAGAATAGCTTTAAAACACACCACACCGTTAGAATAGCTTTAAAACACACCACACCGTTAGAATAGCTTTAAAACACACCACACCGTTAGAATAGCTTTAAAACACACCACACCGTTAGAATAGCTTTAAAACGCAACACACCGTTAGAATAGCTTTAAAACACACCACACCGTTAGAATAGCTTTAAAACACAACACACCGTTAGAATAGCTTTAAAACACACCACACCGTTAGAATAGCTTTAAAACACACCACACCGTTAGAATAGCTTTAAAACACACCACACCGTTAGAATAGCTTTAAAACACACCACACCGTTAGAATAGCTTTAAAACACACCACACCGTTAGAATAGCTTTAAAACACAACACACCGTTAGAAAAGCTTTAAAACACACCACACCGTTAGAATGGCCTTAAAACACACCACACCGTTAGAATAGCTTTAAAACACACCACACCGTTAGAATAGCTTTAAAACACAACACACCGTTAGAATAGCTTTAAAACACACCACACCGTTAGAATAGCTTTAAAACACACCACACCGTTAGAATAGCTTTAAAGCACACCACACCGTTAGAATAGCTTTAAAACACACCACACCGTTAGAATAGCTTTAAAACACACCACACCGTTAGAATAGCTTTAAAACACACCACACCGATAGAATAGCTTTAAAACACACCACACCGTTAGAATAGCTTTAAAACACAACACACCGTTAGAATAGCTTTAAAACACACCACACCGATAGAATAGCTTTAAAACACACCACACCGTTAGAATAGCTTTAAAACACAACACACCGTTAGAATAGCTTTAAAACACACCACACCGTTAGAATAGCTTTAAAACACACCACACCGTTAGAATAGCTTTAAAACACACCACACCGTTAGAATAGCTTTAAAACACACCACACCGTTAGAATAGCTTTAAAACACACCACACCGTTAGAATAGCTTTAAAACACACCACACCGTTAGAATAGCTTTAAAACACACCACACCGTTAGAATAGCTTTAAAACACAACACACCGTTCGAATAGCTTTAAAACACACCACACCGTTAGAATAGCTTTAAAACACACCACTCCGTTAGAATAGCTTTAAAACACACCACACCGTTAGAATAGCTTTAAAACACACCACACCGTTAGAATAGCCTTAAAACACACCACACCGTTAGAATAGCTTTAAAACACACCACACCGTTAGAATAGCTTTAAAACACACCACACCGTTAGAATAGCTTTAAAACACACCACACCGTTAGAATAGCTTTAAAACACACCACACCGTTAGAATAGCTTTAAAACACACCACACCGTTAGAATAGCTTTAAAACACACCACACTTTTGGAATAGCTTTAAAACACACCACACCGTTAGAATAGCTTTAAAACACACCACACCGTTAGAATAGCTTTAAAACACAACACACCGTTAGAATAGCTTTAAAACACACCACACCGTTAGAATAGCTTTAAAACACAACACACCGTTAGAATAGCTTTAAAACACACCACACCGTTAGAATAGCTTTAAAACACACCACACCGTTAGAATAGCTTTAAAACACAACACACCGTTAGAAAAGCTTTAAAACACACCACACCGTTAGAATAGCCTTAAAACACACCACACCGTTAGAATAGCTTTAAAACACACCACACCGTTAGAATAGCCTTAAAACACACCACACCGTTAGAATAGCTTTAAAACACACCACACCGTTAGAATAGCTTTAAAACACAACACACCGTTAGAATAGCTTTAAAACACACCACACCGTTAGAATAGCCTTAAAACACACCACACCGTTAGAATAGCTTTAAAACACACCACACCGTTAGAATAGCCTTAAAACACACCACACCGTTAGAATAGCTTTAAAACACACCACACCGTTAGAATAGCTTTAAAACACACCACACCGTTAGAATAGCTTTAAAACACACCACACCGTTAGAATAGCTTTAAAACACACCACCCCGTTAGAATAGCTTTAAAACACACCACACCGTTAGAATAGCATTAAAACACACCACACCGTTAGAATAGCTTTAAAACACACCACACCGTTAAAATAGCTTTAAAACACACCACACCGTTAGAATAGATTTAAAACACACCACACCGATAGAATAGCTCTAAAACACACCACACCGTTAGAATATATTTAAAACACACCACACCGTTAGAATAGCTTTAAAACACACCACACCGATAGAATAGCTTTAAAACACACCACACCGTTAGAATAGCTTTAAAACACAACACACCGTTAGAATAGCTTTAAAACACACCACACCGTTAGAATAGCTTTAAAACACACCACACCGTTAGAATAGCTTTAAAACACAACACACCGTTAGAATAGCTTTAAAACACACCACACCGTTAGAATAGCTTTAAAACACACCACACCGTTAGAATAGCTTTAAAACACACCACACCGTTAGAATAGCTTTAAAACACACCACACCGTTAGAATAGCTTTAAAACACACCACACCGTTAGAATAGCTTTAAAACACAACACACCGTTAGAATAGCTTTAAAACACACCACACCGTTAGAATAGCTTTAAAACACAACACACCGTTAGAATAGCTTTAAAACACACCACACCGTTAGAATAGCTTTAAAACACAACACACCGTTAGAATAGCTTTAAAACACACCACACCGTTAGAATAGCTTTAAAACACACCACACCGTTAGAATAGCTCTAAAACACACCACACCGTTAGAATAGCTTTAAAACACAACACACCGTTAGAAAAGCTTTAAAACACACCACACCGTTAGAATAGCCTTAAAACACACCACACCGTTAGAATAGCTTTAAAACACACCACGCCGTTAGAATAGCCTTAAAACACACCACACCGTTAGAATAGCTTTAAAACACACCACACCGTTAGAATAGCTTTAAAACACAACACACTGTTAGAATAGCTTTAAAACACACCACACCGTTAGAATAGCCTTAAAACACACCACACCGTTAGAATAGCTTTAAAACACACCACACCGTTAGAATAGCTTTAAAACACACCACACCGTTAGAATAGCTTTAAAACACACCACACCGTTAGAATAGCTTTAAAACACACCACACCGTTAGAATAGCTTTAAAACACACCACACCGTTAGAATAGCTTTAAAACACACCACACCGTTAGAATAGCTTTAAAACACACCACACCGTTAGAATAGCTTTAAAACACACCACGCCGTTAGAATAGCTTTAAAACACACCACACCGTTAGAATAGATTTAAAACACACCACACCGATAGAATAGCTTTAAAACACACCACACCGTTAGAATAGATTTAAAACACACCACACCGTTAGAATAGCTTTAAAACACACCACACCGTTAGAATAGCCTTAAAACACACCACACCGTTAGAATAGCTTTAAAACACACCACACTGTTAGAATAGCTTTAAAACACACCACACCGTTAGAATAGCTTTAAAGCACACCACACCGTTAGAATAGATTTAAAACACACCACACCGTTAGAATAGATTTAAAACACACCACACCGTTAGAATAGATTTAAAACACACCACACCGTTAGAATAGATTTAAAACACACCACACCGTTAGAATAGCTTTAAAACACACCACACCGTTAGAATAGCCTTAAAACACACCACACCGTTAGAATAGCTTTAAAACACAACACACCGTTAGAATAGCTTTAAAATACACCACACTGTTAGAATAGCCTTAAAACACATCACACCGTTAGAATAGCTTTAAAGTACACCACACCGTTAGAATAGCCTTAAAACACACCACACCGTTAGAATAGCTTTAAAACACACCACACCGTTAGAATAGCCTTAAAACACACAACACCGTTAGAATAGCTTTAAAACACCACACCGTTAGAATAGCTTTAAAACACACCACACCGTTAGAATAGCTTTAAAACACAACACACCGTTAGAATAGCTTTAAAACACACCACACCGTTAGAATAGCTTTAAAACACACCACACCGTTAGAATAGCTTTAAAACACACCACACCGTTATAATAGCTTTAAAACACAACACACCGTTAGAATAGCTTTAAAACACACCACACCGTTAGAATAGCCTTAAAACACACCACACCGTTAGAATAGCTTTAAAACACACCACACCGTTAGAATAGCTTTAAAACACACCACACCGTTAGAATAGCTTTAAAACACACCACACCGTTAGAATAGCTTTAAAACACAACACACCGTTAGAATAGCTTTAAAACACACCACACCGATAGAATAGCTTTAAAACACACCACATCGTTAGAATAGCTTTAAAACACACCACACCGTTAGAATAGCTTTGAAACACACCACACCGTTAGAATAGCTTTGAAACACACCACACCGTTAGAATAGCCTTAAAACACACCACACCGTTAGAATAGCTTTAAAACACATCACACCGTTAGAATAGCTTTAAAACACACCACACCGTTAGAATAGCCTTAAAACACACTACACCGTTATAATAGCTTTAAAACACACCACACCGTTGGAATATCTTTAAAACACACCACACCGTTAGAATAGCTTTAAAACACAGCACACCGTTAGAATAGCCTTAAAACACACCACACCGTTAGAATAGCTTTAAAACACACCACACCGTTAGAATAGCTTTAAAACACACCACACCGTTAGAATAGCTTTAAAACACACCACACCGTTAGAATAGCTCTAAAACACACCACACCGTTGGAATAGCTTTAAAACACACCACACCGTTAGAATAGCTCTAAAACACACCACACCGTTGGAATAGCTTTAAAACACACCACATCGTTAGAATAGCTTTAAAACACAACACACCGTTAGAATAGCTTTAAAACACACCACACCGTTAGAATAGCATTAAAACACACCACACTGTTGGAATAGCTTTAAAACACACCGCACCGTTAGAATATCTTTAAAACACAACACACCGTTAGAATAGCTTTAAAACACCGCACACCGTTAGAATAGCCTGAAAACACACCACACCGTTAGAATAGCTTTAAAACACACCACACCGTTAGAATAGCTTTAAAACACACCAAAAACGTTAGAATAGCTTTAAAACACACCACACCGTTAGAATAGCTTTAAAACACACCACACTGTTAGAATAGCCTTAAAACACACCACACCGTTAGAATAGCTCTAAAACACACCACACCGTTGGAATAGCTTTAAAACACACCACACCGTTAGAATAGCTTTAAAACACAACACATCGTTAGAATAGCTTTAAAACACACCACACCGTTAGAATAGCCTTTAAACACACCACACCGTTAGAATAGCTTTAAAACACACCACACCGTTGGAATAGCTTTAAAACACACCACACCGTTAGAATAGCTTTAAAACACACCACACCGTTAGAATAGCTTTAAAACACACCACACCGTTAGAATAGCTTTAAAACACACAACACCGTTAGAATAGCTTTAAAACACACCACACCGTTAGAATAGCTTTAAAATCTAATGGACAAATTGTAGTAACAGAGGCAGGATATCCGTAGCATACATAATATGTAGCATATATATGACGGCTCAATCACCTGACTTAACACGGACACTTCTATTAAAGGTGACGGGAGTAGAATTATGGGCAGTAGTAAACCCGACAGTCGTAACACTAATGGAAGTAATTAATTCCCCGTGATGTTATTTTTATATAGTCTATTGTTCTTTTTATTTCCACTATGTTATTGTCTGTCCATAGAAAGAGGCACAATCGATACCCCTAACGCATATATACATGGCCACGCATTTTCCTGACTGTATATTTGTGGCCACAGATATCGCGATATGGGTAACTATTCACAATGACAGCCATAAATTGTGGTAGTTGTTTTTGGTTTAAGTAGTTGATATATTGAATAAGGAAAACTGTCTACAAGGAAATAATTTCTATCATGTTAAAGAATTCAGCCAAACATGCATAAATGAGAAATTAGCACTGAATACCCTATTCGGAAGACTTTGAGTTAAGAACAACATAACACAAAAAAAAATCAAGAAATTAGGAGACATATCAAGTGTTTGGGAAGAGTTAGCACATCTTGTTCGAAGAAATACATCTGTCTTGAAGTTTTATTCATCCAACGTCAGTTCGCGATACTTTGAGAGATACACGTTTGAAAAGTGTTTAAGTAAAGTGAATGTTCAAATGCATTTCAATAAGTTAAAAGAACATTTTCAAGATACCAAAGAGGTAAAAAATTCGCAAAGCGACAAGGGTTTTTCGATTTGATATTGGAACTATTCCAACAGTTGGATATTTATATGTTTTTCATCTAAATTTCATTAATAACATAGAACTGAGTAAGCCAAATAGTCCTGTATTTATTACGAGAGACCACGTGTCTTCCTAGCAAACGTCTTAATGTAGTTATTTAGGTATTCTTATGCAATTATACTAAATTGCTGTGTTTTTGAATTATTTGCGGTTTACATGACGTTTAGCTCCAAGACGCATGCTCATGTCATCATTACAAACTTCGAGAGTGACCTGGGCTGCTAAGTGGCTATGAACGTTGACTTCCGACCAAATGCTAAAGACACTCCAGTGAGTTCGAGCACTGAAATCCACTTGAAGGTGAAAGTGTCCAGGGTCTGGGATTTCACCTATCCGTTTTTTTAGAAGTCCTTATCCCACCATTCAAATTCACTTGTTTTTGTTTATCATAATATAATGACTTCTTTTATGCATATTATTTGACATGTCGGCAATTTGTTACCGATTAATTGATGAAGAAGACACAATGCGTTTATGAAGGTTTAAACTGTCTATTGGTTAATTATGGTGTAGCATTTCATAAATGTCAGTATTGCCATCTTCTTAATTTTTCCAGTATTTGTTTTAATATGTAGGAGGTAGCACAATCATTTATTTAGAAGAATCAATTACACGCCTTTATATTATAATGGTTCCTCTGACTATTATAAGTCATAAGTTCATCATATATCTGATATATTATATAATAACATAAGGATGGATCAAGAGATACAATTCCTAATTGATATCTTCTATTCATCATGCCTCCTCCAAACCATTATGTCATATAATTATTCCAATGTTGTTTCCAAATCAGGAATTTTCTTGAACAAATCATTATTTTTGAGCAAACGTGGGTTTTCCAGTTTTACAGATTTCCTGATTGATTTCTTACTGCACTTTCAACAATGGAATTATCGGCTAGACTTTATGGATGCCGTTAATATAAATAACAATAATCGCGAAAAATAAATTATATTGTAATCATTTTCGTGTCTTGAAATTGATTTGTTAGGAGACACAAAATCCATGCCGGACACATTAAATGGTCTGTGTGAATATCTTCAGATATCGACACTAAAAGGGAAAGCCCCTGACTATAATATCAAATCACGCGGATGGACTATTCAAAATATACAACGTTAAAGTAAAAAACAACCCATAATGAAGTATTAAAGAGAACGACTAGACGTTGAGAAGGTCATGCTATTGGACAGTCACAAGGAGTGTCAGCAGGAGATGAAAAGTACCTGGGTGGATCAAGAGGTGAACAAATACATCAAAGCAGAAACACACAACTATCGACACAAAGATAACAACAAAAACCAAATACATGCATGCACTAAAATAGTCAAAACAAAAATCTTATACATCAAAGTAGAAAAAAGCCAAGTAACACAAACAACAATAAAAAGATACACAATAAAAACAAGGAAAATACAATAAACACACACCAAAGCAGAACGAACAATACACACATACAATAATACAGAACAAACAATGCACACAATATATATATACCACAACAGAAAGAACAATTCACATATACACCAAAACAGACAAAGAGAAAAACACAATAAATACATTCATCAGAACATATACCAAATATATATATATATATATAAAACATACACCCAAGCAGCAAAACGACAATACACACGTCCACCGGGAGAGAAACAAAATATATATGCAACACATAAACCCAAGCAGAAAAAAAAACAATCAACACATTCACCCAAACAGAGGAAATCAATAAACACATAATCTTGAACAGAAAAAAACAATCAACACATACACCCAAACAGAGGAAATCAATAAACACATAATCTTGAACAGAAAAAAACAATCAACACATACACCCAAACAGGGGAAATCAATAAACACATAATCCTGAACAGAAAAAAACAATCAACACATACACCCATACAGAGGAAATCAATAAACACATAATCCTGAACAGAAAAAAACAATCAACACATTCACCCAAACAGGGGAAATCAATAAACACATAATCCTGAACAGAAAAAAACAATCAACACATACACCCAAACAGAGGAAATCAATAAACACATAATCCTGAACAGAAAAAAACAATCAACACATACACCCAAACAGGGGAAATCAATAAACACATAATCCTGAACAGAAAAAACAATCAACACATACACCCAAACAGGGGAAATCAATAAACACATAATCCTGAACAGAAAAAAACAATCAACACATACACCCATACAGAGGAAATCAATAAACACATAATCCTGAACAGAAAAAAACAATCAACACATACACCCAAACAGGGGAAATCAATAAACACATAATCCTGAACAGAAAAAAACAATCAACACATTCACCCAAACAGAGGAAATCAATAAACACATAATCCTGAACAGAAAAAAACAATCAACACATACACCCAAACAGAGGAAATCAATAAACACATAATCTTGAACAGAAAAAAACAATCAACACATTCACCCAAACAGGGGAAATCAATAAACACATAATCCTGAACAGAAAAAAACAATCAACACATACACCCATACAGAGGAAATCAATAAACACATAATCTTGAACAGAAAAAAACAATCAACACATTCACCCAAACAGGGGAAATCAATAAACACATAATCCTGAACAGAAAAAAACAATCAACACATACACCCAAACAGAGGAAATCAATAAACACATAATCTTGAACAGAAAAAAACAATCAACACATACACCCATACAGAGGAAATCAATAAACACATAATCCTGAACAGAAAAAAACAATCAACACATTCACCCATACAGAGGAAATCAATAAACACATAATCCTGAACAGAAAAAAACAATCAACACATACACCCAAACAGAGGAAATCAATAAACACATAATCCTGAACAGAAAAAAACAATCAACACATACAACCATACAGGGGAAATCAATAAACACATAATCCTGAACAGAAAAAAACAATCAACACATACACCCAAACAGAGGAAATCAATAAACACATAATCCTGAACAGAAAAAAACAATCAACACATACACCCAAACAGAGGAAATCAATAAACACATAATCCTGACCAGAAAAAAACAATCAACACATACACCCATACAGGGGAAATCAATAAACACATAATCCTGAACAGAAAAAAACAATCAACACACACACCCAAACAGAGGAAATCAATAAACACATAATCCTGAACAGAAAAAAACAATCAACACATTCACCCAAACAGAGGAAATCAATAAACACATAATCCTGAACAGAAAAAAACAATCAACACATACACCCATACAGGGGAAATCAATAAACACATAATCCTGAACAGAAAAAAACAATCAACACATACACCCAAACAGAGGAAATCAATAAACATATAATCCTGAACAGAAAAAAACAATCGACACATACACCCATACAGAGGAAATCAATAAACACATAATCTTGAACAGAAAAAAACAATCAACACATACACCCAAACAGGGGAAATCAATAAACACATAATCCTGAACAGAAAAAAACAATCAACACATACACCCATACAGAGGAAATCAATAAACACATAATCCTGAACAGAAAAAAACAATCAACACATACACCCAAACAGAGGAAATCAATAAACACATAATCCTGAACAGAAAAAAACAATCAACACATACACCCAAACAGGGGAAATCAATAAACACATAATCCTGAACAGAAAAAAACAATCAACACATACACCCATACAGAGGAAATCAATAAAAACATAATCCTGAACAGAAAAAAACAACCAACACATACACCCAAACAGAGGAAATCAATAAACACATAATCATGAACAGAAAAAAACAATCAACACATACACCCAAACAGAGGAAATCAATAAACACATAATCATGAACAGAAAAAAACAATCAACACATACACCCAAACAGAGGAAATCAATAAACACATAATCTTGAACAGAAAAAAACAATCAACACATTCACCCAAACAGGGGAAATCAATAAACACATAATCTTGAACAGAAAAAACAATCAACACATACACCCAAACAGGGGAAATCAATAAACACATAATCCTGAACAGAAAAAAACAATCAACACATTCACCCATACAGAGGAAATCAATAAACACATAATCCTGAAGAGAAAAAAACAATCAACACATACACCCAAACAGGGGAAATCAATAAACACATAATCCTGAACAGAAAAAAACAATCAACACATACACCCATACAGAGGAAATCAATAAACACATAATCCTGAAGAGAAAAAAACATTCAACACATACACCCAAACAGAGGAAATCAATAAACACATAATCCTGAAGAGAAAAAAGCAATCAACACATACACCCAAACAGAGGAAATCAATAAACACATAATCCTGAACAGAAAAAAACAATCAACACATACACCCAAACAGAGGAAATCAATAAACACATAATCTTGAACAGAAAAAAACAATCAACACATTCACCCAAACAGGGGAAATCAATAAACACATAATCCTGAACAGAAAAAAACAATCAACACATACACCCATACAGAGGAAATCAATAAACACATAATCCTGAACAGAAAAAAACAATCAACACATACACCCAAACAGAGGAAATCAATAAACACATAATCCTGAACAGAAAAAAACAATCAACACTTACACCCAAACAGAGGAAATCAATAAACACATAATCCTGAACAGAAAAAAACAACCAACACATACACCCAAACAGAGGAAATCAATAAACACATAATCCTGAACAGAAAAAACAATCAACACATACACCCAAACAGAGGAAATCAATAAACACATAATCTTGAACAGAAAAAAACAATCAACACATACACCCAAACAGAGGAAATCAATAAACACATAATCCTGAACAGAAAAAAACAATCAACACATACAACCATACAGGGGAAATCAATAAACACATAATCCTGAACAGAAAAAAACAATCAACACATACACCCAAACAGAGGAAATCAATAAACACATAATCCTGAACAGAAAAAAACAATCAACACATACACCCAAACAGAGGAAATCAATAAACACATAATCCTGACCAGAAAAAAACAATCAACACATACACCCATACAGGGGAAATCAATAAACACATAATCCTGAACAGAAAAAAACAATCAACACACACACCCAAACAGAGGAAATCAATAAACACATAATCCTGAACAGAAAAAAACAATCAACACATTCACCCAAACAGAGGAAATCAATAAACACATAATCCTGAACAGAAAAAAACAATCAACACATACACCCAAACAGGGGAAATCAATAAACACATAATCCTGAACAGAAAAAAACAATCAACACATTCACCCAAACAGAGGAAATCAATAAACACATAATCCTGAACAGAAAAAAACAATCAACACATACACCCAAACAGACGAAATCAATAAACACATAATCCTGAACAGAAAAAAACAATCAACACATACACCCAAACAGAGGAAATCAATAAACACATAATCCTGAACAGAAAAAAACAACCAACACATACACCCAAACAGAGGAAATCAATAAACACATAATCCTGAACAGAAAAAACAATCAACACATACACCCAAACAGAGGAAATCAATAAACACATAATCTTGAACAGAAAAAAACAATCAACACATACACCCAAACAGAGGAAATCAATAAACACATAATCCTGAACAGAAAAAAACAATCAACACATACAACCATACAGGGGAAATCAATAAACACATAATCCTGAACAGAAAAAAACAATCAACACATACACCCAAACAGAGGAAATCAATAAACACATAATCCTGAACAGAAAAAAACAATCAACACATACACCCAAACAGAGGAAATCAATAAACACATAATCCTGACCAGAAAAAAACAATCAACACATACACCCATACAGGGGAAATCAATAAACACATAATCCTGAACAGAAAAAAACAATCAACACACACACCCAAACAGAGGAAATCAATAAACACATAATCCTGAACAGAAAAAAACAATCAACACATTCACCCAAACAGAGGAAATCAATAAACACATAATCCTGAACAGAAAAAAACAATCAACACATACACCCATACAGGGGAAATCAATAAACACATAATCCTGAACAGTAAAAAACAATCAACACATACACCCAAACAGAGGAAATCAATAAACACATAATCCTGAACAGAAAAAAACAATCGATACATACACCCATACAGGGGAAATCAATAAACACATAATCATGAACAGAAAAAAACAATCAACACATACACCCAAACAGGGGAAATCAATAAACACATAATCCTGAACAGAAAAAAACAATCAACACATACACCCATACAGAGGAAATCAATAAACACATAATCCTGAACAGAAAAAAACAATCAACACATACACCCAAACAGAGGAAATCAATAAACACATAATCTTGAACAGAAAAAAACAATCAACACATACACCCAAACAGGGGAAATCAATAAACACATAATCCTGAACAGAAAAAAACAATCAACACATACACCCATACAGAGGAAATCAATAAACACATAATCCTGAACAGAAAAAAACAACCAACACATACACCCAAACAGAGGAAATCAATAAACACATAATCATGAACAGAAAAAAACAATCAACACATACACCCAAACAGAGGAAATCAATAAACACATAATCATGAACAGAAAAAAACAATCAACACATACACCCAAACAGAGGAAATCAATAAACACATAATCTTGAACAGAAAAAAACAATCAACACATTCACCCAAACAGGGGAAATCAATAAACACATAATCTTGAACAGAAAAAACAATCAACACATACACCCAAACAGGGGAAATCAATAAACACATAATCCTGAACAGAAAAAAACAATCAACACATACACCCATACAGAGGAAATCAATAAACACATAATCTTGAACAGAAAAAAACAATCAACACATACACCCAAACAGAGGAAATCAATAAACACATAATCTTGAACAGAAAAAAACAATCAACACATACACCCAAACAGAGGAAATCAATAAACACATAATCCTGAACAGAAAAAAACAATCAACACATACACCCAAACAGAGGAAATCAATAAACACATAATCTTGAACAGAAAAAAACAATCAACACATACACCCATACAGAGGAAATCAATAAACACATAATCCTGAACAGAAAAAAACAATCAACACATTCACCCAAACAGGGGAAATCAATAAACACATAATCCTGAACAGAAAAAACAATCAATACATACACCCAAACAGAGGAAATCAATAAACACATAATCTTGAACAGAAAAAAACAATCAACACATACACCCATACAGAGGAAATCAATAAACACATAATCCTGAACAGAAAAAAACAATCAACACATTCACCCATACAGAGGAAATCAATAAACACATAATCCTGAACAGAAAAAAAAATCAACACATACACCCAAACAGAGGAAATCAATAAACACATAATCCTGAACAGAAAAAAACAATCAACACCTACACCCAAACAGAGGAAATCAATAAACACATAATCCTGAACAGAAAAAAACAATCAACACATACACCCAAACAGAGGAAATCAATAAACACATAATCCTGAACAGAAAAAAACAACCAACACATACACCCAAACAGGGGAAATCAATAAACACATAATCCTGAGCAGAAAAAAACAACCAACACATACACCCAAACAGAGGAAATCAATAAACACATAATCTTGAACAGAAAAAAACAATCAACACATACACCCAAACAGAGGAAATCAATAAACACATAATCCTGAACAGAAAAAAACAATCAACACATACACCCAAACAGAGGAAATCAATAAACACATAATCCTGAACAGAAAAAAACAATCAACACATTCACCCAAACAGAGGAAATCAATAAACACATAATCCTGAACAGAAAAAAACAATCAACACATACACCCATACAGAGGAAATCAATAAACACATAATCCTGACCAGAAAAAAACAATCAACACATACACCCATACAGGGGAAATCAATAAACACATAATCCTGAACAGAAAAAAACAATCAACACACACACCCATACAGGGAAAATCAATAAACAAATGATCCTGAACAGAAAAAAACAACCAACACATACACCGAAACAGGGGAAATCAATAAACACATAATCCTGAACAGAAAAAAACAATCAACACATACACCCAAACAGAGGAAATCAATAAACACATAATCCTGAGCAGAAAAAAACAATCAACACATACACCCAAACAGAGGAAATCAATAAACACATAATCCTGAACAGAAAAAAACAACCAACACATACACCCAAACAGAGGAAATCAATAAACACATAATCTTGAACAGATAAAAACAATCAACACATTCACCCAAACAGGGGAAATCAATAAACACATAATCTTGAACAGAAAAAAACAATCAACACATACACCCAAACAGAGGAAATCAATAAACACATAATCCTGAACAGAAAAAAACAACCAACACATACACCCAAACAGAGGAAATCAATAAACACATAATCCTGAACAGAAAAAACAATCAACACATACACCCAAACAGAGGAAATCAATAAACACATAATCTTGAACAGAAAAAAACAATCAACACATACACCCAAACAGAGGAAATCAATAAACACATAATCTTGAACAGAAAAAAACAATCAACACATACACCCAAACAGAGGAAATCAATAAACACATAATCCTGAACAGAAAAAAACAATCAACACATACACCCAAACAGAGGAAATCAATAAACACATAATCTTGAACAGAAAAAAACAATCAACACATACACCCATACAGAGGAAATCAATAAACACATAATCCTGAACAGAAAAAAACAATCAACACATTCACCCAAACAGGGGAAATCAATAAACACATAATCCTGAACAGAAAAAACAATCAATACATACACCCAAACAGAGGAAATCAATAAACACATAATCTTGAACAGAAAAAAACAATCAACACATACACCCATACAGAGGAAATCAATAAACACATAATCCTGAACAGAAAAAAACAATCAACACATTCACCCATACAGAGGAAATCAATAAACACATAATCCTGAACAGAAAAAAAAATCAACACATACACCCAAACAGAGGAAATCAATAAACACATAATCCTGAACAGAAAAAAACAATCAACACCTACACCCAAACAGAGGAAATCAATAAACACATAATCCTGAACAGAAAAAAACAATCAACACATACACCCAAACAGAGGAAATCAATAAACACATAATCCTGAACAGAAAAAAACAACCAACACATACACCCAAACAGGGGAAATCAATAAACACATAATCCTGAGCAGAAAAAAACAACCAACACATACACCCAAACAGAGGAAATCAATAAACACATAATCTTGAACAGAAAAAAACAATCAACACATACACCCAAACAGAGGAAATCAATAAACACATAATCCTGAACAGAAAAAAACAATCAACACATACACCCAAACAGAGGAAATCAATAAACACATAATCCTGAACAGAAAAAAACAATCAACACATTCACCCAAACAGAGGAAATCAATAAACACATAATCCTGAACAGAAAAAAACAATCAACACATACACCCATACAGAGGAAATCAATAAACACATAATCCTGACCAGAAAAAAACAATCAACACATACACCCATACAGGGGAAATCAATAAACACATAATCCTGAACAGAAAAAAACAATCAACACACACACCCATACAGGGAAAATCAATAAACAAATGATCCTGAACAGAAAAAAACAACCAACACATACACCGAAACAGGGGAAATCAATAAACACATAATCCTGAACAGAAAAAAACAATCAACACATACACCCAAACAGAGGAAATCAATAAACACATAATCCTGAGCAGAAAAAAACAATCAACACATACACCCAAACAGAGGAAATCAATAAACACATAATCCTGAACAGAAAAAAACAACCAACACATACACCCAAACAGAGGAAATCAATAAACACATAATCCTGAACAGAAAAAACAATCAACACATACACCCATACAGAGGAAATCAATAAACACATAATCCTGAGCAGAAAAAAACAACCAACACATACACCCAAACAGGGGAAATCAATAAACAAATAATCCTGAACAGAAAAAAACAACCAACACGTACACCCAAACAGGGGAAATCAATAAACACATAATCCTGAACAGCAAAAAAACAATCAACACATACACCCAAACAGGGGAAATCAATAAACACATAATCCTGAGCAGAAAAAACAACCAACACATACACCCAAACAGAGGAAATCAATAAACACATAATCTTGAACAGAAAAAAACAATCACACATCCAAACAGAAAAATACAAAAACACACACACTCAAACAGAAAAACACAAAAACACACACACTCAAACAGAAAAATACAAAAAACACACACACCCAAACAGAAAAACACACACACCCAAACAAAAAAATACAAAAACACACACACCCTAACAGAAAAACACAAAAACACACACACCCTAACAGAAAAATACAAAAACACATACACCCAAACAAAAAAATACAAAAACACACACACCCAAACAGAAAAATACAAAAAACACATACACCCAAACAGAAAAACACACACACCCAAACAGAAAAATACAAAAACACACACACCCAAACAGAAAAATACAAAAACACACACACCCAAACAGAAAAATACAAAAACACACACCCAAACAGAAAAACACAAAAACACACACACCGAAACAGAAAAACACACACACCCAAACAGAAAAACACACACCCAAACAGAAAAATACAATAAACACACACACCCAAACAGAAAAATACAAAAACACACACACCCAAACAGAAAAATACTAAAACACACACACCCAAACAGAAAAATACACACACCCAAACAGAAAAACACACACACCCAAACAGAAAAATACAAAAACACACACACCCAAACAGAAAAACACACACACCCAAACAGAAAAATACAAAAACACACACACCCAAACAGAAAAATACACACACCCAAACAGAAAAACACACACACCCAAACAGAAAAATACAAAAACACACACACCCAAACAGAAAAACAGACACACCCAAACAGAAAAATACAAAAAACACACACACCCAAACAGAAAAATACAAAAACACACACACCCAAGCAGAAAAACACACACACCCAAACAGAAAAATACAAAAACAGACACACCCAAACAGAAAAACACACATATCGAAACAGAAAAATACAAAAAATACACACACCCAAACAAAAAAATACAAAAACACACACACCCAAACAGAAAAATACAAAAACACACACACTCCAACAGAAAAACACAAAAACACACACACCCAAACAGAAAAATACAAAAACACACACACCCAAACAGAAAAACACACACACCCAAACAGAAAAACACACACCCAAACAGAAAAATACAAAAACACACACACCCAAACAGAAAAACACACATATCGAAACAGAAAAATACAAAAACACACACACCTAAACGGAAAAATACAAAAACACACACATCCAAACAGAAAAATACAAAAACACACACACTCCAACAGAAAAACACAAAAACACACACACCCAAACAGAAAAACACACACACCCAAACAGAAAAATACAAAAAATACACACACCCAAACAAAAAAATACAAAAACACACACACCCAAGCAGAAAAACACACACACCCAAACAGAAAAATACAAAAACAGACACACCCAAACAGAAAAACACACATATCGAAACAGAAAAATACAAAAACACACACACCTAAACGGAAAAATACAAAAACACACACATCCAAACAGAAAAATACAAAAACACACACACTCCAACAGAAAAACACAAAAACACACACACCCAAACAGAAAAATACAAAAACACACACACCCAAACAGAAAAACACACACACCCAAACAGAAAAACACACACCCAAACAGAAAAATACAAAAACAC
Source organism: Bathymodiolus brooksi (assembly GCA_963680875.1). Lineage (NCBI taxonomy): Eukaryota > Metazoa > Mollusca > Bivalvia > Mytilida > Modiolidae > Bathymodiolus > Bathymodiolus brooksi. Next base: position 29,921,853 of record OY804576.1, on the reverse strand, counting down.
ACACACCCAAACAGAAAAATACAAAAACACACCCACCCAAACAGAAAAACACACACACCCAAACAGAAAAACACAAAAACACACACACCCAAACAGAAAAACACACACACACCCAAACAGAAAAATACAAAAAACACACACACCCAAACAGAAAAATACAAAAACACACACACCCAAACAGAAAAATACAAAACACACACACCCAAACAGAAAAACACACACACCCAAACAGAAAAACACCCACCCAAACAGAAAAATACAAAAACACACACCCAAACAGAAAAATACAAAAACACACACACCCAAACAGAAAAATACAAAAACACACACACCCAAACAGAAAAATACAAAAACACACACACCGAAACAGAAAAACACACACACCCAAACAGAAAAACACACACACACCCAAGCAGAAAATTACAAAAAACACACACACCCAAACAGAAAAACACACACACCCAAACAGAAAAATACAAAAAACACACACACCCAAACAGAAAAATACAAAAACACACACACCCAAACAAAAAAATACAAAAACACACACACCCAAACAGAAAAATACAAAAACAAACACACCCAAACAGAAAAATACAAAAACACACACACCCAAACGGAAAAATACAAAAACACACACACCCAAACAGAAAAATACAAAAACACACATACCCAAACAGAAAAACACACACACCCAAACAGAAAAATACAAAAACACACACACCCAAACAGAAAAACACACACACGGAAACAGAAAAACACACACACACAAACAGAAAAATACAAAAACACACACACCCAAACAGAAAAATACAAAAACACACACACCCAAACAGAAAAATACAAAAACACACACACCGAAACAGAAAAACACACACACCCAAACAGAAAAATACAAAAACACACACACCCAAACGGAAAAACACACACACCCAAACAGAAAAATACAAAAACAGACACACCCAAACAGAAAAATACAAAAACACACACACCCAAACAGAAAAATACAAAAACACACACACCCAAACAGAAAAATACAAAAACACACACACCCAAACTGAAAAATACAAAAACACACACACCCAAACAGAAAAATACAAAAACACACACACCGAAACAGAAAAACACACACACTCAAACAGAAAAATACAAAAACACACACACCCAAACAGAAAAACACACACACCCAAACAGAAAAATACAAAAACACACACACCCAAACAGAAAAATACAAAAACACACACCCAAACAGAAAAACACACACACCCAAACAGAAAAATACAAAAACACACACACCCAAACAGAAAAATACAAAAACACACACACTCCAACAGAAAAACACAAAAACACACACACCCAAACAGAAAAATACTAAAACACACACACCCAAAGAGAAAAAAACACACACCCAAACTGAAAAATACAAAAACACACACACCCAAACAGAAAAACACACACACCCAAACAGAAAAATACAAAAACACACACACCCAAACAGAAAAACACACACACCCAAACAGAAAAATACAAAAACACACACCCAAACAGAAAAACACGCACACACCCAAACAGAAAAATACAAAACACACACACCCAAACAGAAAAATACAAAAACACACACACTCAAACAGAAAAACACACACACCCAAACAGAAAAATACAAAAACACACACACCCAAACAGAAAAATACAAAAACAGACACACCCAAACAGAAAAATACAAAAACACACACACCCAAACAGAAAAACACACACACCCAAACAGAAAAACACACACACCCAAACAGAAAAACACACACACCCAAACAGAAAAATACAAAAACACACACCCAAACAGAAAAACACACACACACCCAAACAAAAAAATACAAAAACACACACACCCAAACAGAAAAATACAAAAACACACACACCCAAACAGAAAAACACACACACACCCAAACAGAAAAATACAAAAAACACACACACCCAAACAGAAAAATACAAAAACACACACACCCAAACAGAAAAATACAAAAACACACACACCCAAACAGAAAAACACACACACCCAAACAGAAAAACACACACCCAAACAGAAAAATACAAAAACACACACCCAAACAGAAAAATACAAAAACACACACACCCAAACAGAAAAATACAAAAACACACACACCCAAACAGAAAAATACAAAAACACACACACCGAAACAGAAAAACACACACACCCAAACAGAAAAATACAAAAACACACACACCCAAACAGAAAAACACACACACACCCAAGCAGAAAATTACAAAAAACACACACACCCAAACAGAAAAACACACACACCCAAACAGAAAAATACAAAAAACACACACACCCAAACAGAAAAATACAAAAACACACACACCCAAACAAAAAAATACAAAAACACACACACCCAAACAGAAAAATACAAAAACAAACACACCCAAACAGAAAAATACAAAAACACACACACCCAAACGGAAAAATACAAAAACACACACACCCAAACAGAAAAACACACACACGGAAACAGAAAAACACACACACACAAACAGAAAAATACAAAAACACACACACCCAAACAGAAAAATACAAAAACACACACACCCAAACAGAAAAATACAAAAACACACACACCGAAACAGAAAAACACACACACCCAAACAGAAAAATACAAAAACACACACACCCAAACGGAAAAACACACACACCCAAACAGAAAAATACAAAAACAGACACACCCAAACAGAAAAATACAAAAACACACACACCCAAACAGAAAAATACAAAAACACACACACCCAAACAGAAAAATACAAAAACACACACACCCAAACAGAAAAATACAAAAACACACACACCCAAACAGAAAAATACAAAAACACACACACCCAAACAGAAAAATACAAAAACACACACACCCAAACAGAAAAACACACACACCCAAACAGAAAAATACAAAAACACACACACCCAAACAGAAAAACACACACACCAAAACAGAAAAATACAAAAACACACACACCCAAACAGAAAAATACAAAAACACACACCCAAACAGAAAAACACACACACACCCAAACAGAAAAATACAAAAACACACACACCCAAACAGAAAAATACAAAAACACACACACTCCAACAGAAAAACACAAAAACACACACACCCTAACAGAAAAATACTAAAACACACACACCCAAACAGAAAAAAACACACACCCAAACAGAAAAATACAAAAACAAACACACCCAAACAGAAAAATACAAAAACACACACACCCAAACAGAAAAACACACACACCCAAACAGAAAAACACACACACCCAAACAGAAAAATACAAAAACACACACCCAAACAGTAAAACACGCACACACCCAAACAGAAAAATACAAAACACACACACCCAAACAGAAAAATACAAAAACACACACACTCAAACAGAAAAACACACACACCCAAACAGAAAAATACAAAAACACACACACCCAAATAGAAAAATACAAAAACAGACACACCCAAACAGAAAAATACAAAAACACACACACCCAAACAGAAAAACACACACACCCAAACAGAAAAACACACACACCCAAACAGAAAAATACAAAAACACACACCCAAACAGAAAAAAACACACACACCCAAACAGAAAAATACAAAAACACACACACCCAAACAGAAAAATACAAAAACACACACACCCAAACAGAAAAATACAAAAACACACACACTCAAACAGAAAATCACACACACCAAAACAGAAAAATACAAAACACAAAAATACAAAAACACACACACCCAAACAGAAAAATACAAAATACAAAAATACAAAAACACACACACCCAAACAGAAAAATACAAAAAAACACATACACCCAAACAGAAAAACAAACACACCCAAACAGAAAAATACAAAAACACACACACCCAAACAGAAAAATACAAAAACACACACACCGAAACAGAAAAATACAAAAACACACACACCCAAACAGAAAAACACACACACCCAAACAGAAAAACACACACACCCAAACAGAAAAATACAAAAACACACACACCCAAACGGAAAAATACAAAAACACACACACCCAAACAGAAAAATACAAAAACACACACACACCCAAACAGAAAAACACACACACCCAAACAGAAAAATACAAAAACACACACACCCAAACAGAAAAACACACACACCCAAACAGAAAAACACACACACCCAAACAGAAAATACAAAAACACACACCCAAACAGAAAAACACACACACACCCAAACAGAAAAATACAAAAACACACACACCCAAACAGAAAAATACAAAAACACACACACTCCAACAGAAAAACACAAAAACACACACACCCAAACAGAAAAATACTAAAACACACACACCCAAACAGAAAAAAACACACACCCAAACAGAAAAATACAAAAACACACACACCCAAACAGAAAAATACAAAAACACACACACCCAAACAGAAAAACACACACACCCAAACAGAAAAACACACACACCCAAACAGAAAAATACAAAAACACACACCCAAACAGAAAAACACGCACACACCCAAACAGAAAAATACAAAAACACACACACCCAAACAGAAAAACACACACACCCAAACAGAAAAACACACACACCCAAACAAAAAAATACAAAAACACACACCCAAACAGAAAAACACACACACACCCAAACAGAAAAATACAAAAACACACACACCCAAACAGAAAAATACAAAAACACACACACTCCAACAGAAAAACACAAAAACACACACACCCAAACAGAAAAATACTAAAACACACACACCCAAACAGAAAAATACAAAAACACACACACCCAAACAGAAAAACACACACACCCAAACAGAAAAATACAAAAACACACCCACCCAAACAGAAAAACACACACACCCAAACAGAAAAACACACACACACCCAAGCAGAAAATTACAAAAAACACACACACCCAAACAGAAAAACACACACACCCAAACAGAAAAATACAAAATACAAAAATACAAAAACACACACACCCAAACAGAAAAATACAAATACAAAAATACAAAAACACACACACCCAAACAGAAAAATACAAAAAAACACACACCCAAACAGAAAAATACAAAAACACACACACCGAAACAGAAAAATACAAAAACACACACACCCAAACAGAAAAACACACACACCCAAACAGAAAAACACACACACCCAAACAGAAAAATACAAAAACACACACACCCAAACAGAAAAATACAAAAACACACACACTCAAACAGAAAATCACACACACCAAAACAGAAAAATACAAAATACAAAAATACAAAAACACACACACCCAAACAGAAAAATACAAAATACAAAAATACAAAAACACACACACCCAAACAGAAAAATACAAAAAAACACATACACCCAAACAGAAAAACAAACACACCCAAACAGAAAAATACAAAAACACACACACCCAAACAGAAAAATACAAAAACACACACACCGAAACAGAAAAATACAAAAACACACACACCCAAACAGAAAAACACACACACCCAAACAGAAAAACACACACACCCAAACAGAAAAATACAAAAACACACACACCCAAACGGAAAAATACAAAAACACACACACCCAAACAGAAAAATACAAAAACACACACACACCCAAACAGAAAAACACACACACCCAAACAGAAAAATACAAAAACACACACACCCAAACAGAAAAACACACACACCCAAACAGAAAAACACACACACCCAAACAGAAAATACAAAAACACACACCCAAACAGAAAAACACACACACAACCAAACAGAAAAATACAAAAACACACACACCCAAACAGAAAAATACAAAAACACACACACTCCAACAGAAAAACACAAAAACACACACACCCAAACAGAAAAATACTAAAACACACACACCCAAACAGAAAAAAACACACACCCAAACAGAAAAATACAAAAACACACACACCCAAACAGAAAAATACAAAAACACACACACCCAAACAGAAAAACACACACACCCAAACAGAAAAACACACACACCCAAACAGAAAAATACAAAAACACACACCCAAACAGAAAAACACGCACACACCCAAACAGAAAAATACAAAAACACACACACCCAAACAGAAAAATACAAAAACACACACACCCAAACAGAAAAACACACACACCCAAACAGAAAAACACACACACCCAAACAGAAAAACACACACACCCAAACAGAAAAATACAAAAACACACACCCAAACAGAAAAACACACACACACCCAAACAGAAAAATACAAAAACACACACACCCAAACAGAAAAATACAAAAACACACACACTCCAACAGAAAAACACAAAAACACACACACCCAAACAGAAAAATACTAAAACACACACACCCAAACAGAAAAATACAAAAACACACACACCCAAACAGAAAAACACACACACCCAAACAGAAAAATACAAAAACACACCCACCCAAACAGAAAAACACACACACCCAAACAGAAAAACACACATACACCCAAGCAGAAAATTACAAAAAACACACACACCCAAACAGAAAAACACACACACCCAAACAGAAAAATACAAAATACAAAAATACAAAAACACACACACCCAAACAGAAAAATACAAAATACAAAAATACAAAAACACACACCCAAACAGAAAAATACAAAAAAACACACACCCAAACAGAAAAATACAAAAACACACACACCGAAACAGAAAAATACAAAAACACACACACCCAAACAGAAAAACACACACACCCAAACAGAAAAACACACACACCCAAACAGAAAAATACAAAAACACACACACCCAAACAGAAAAATACAAAAACACACACACTCAAACAGAAAATCACACACACCAAAACAGAAAAATACAAAATACAAAAATACAAAAACACACACACCCAAACAGAAAAATACAAAATACAAAAATACAAAAACACACACACCCAAACAGAAAAATACAAAAAAACACATACACCCAAACAGAAAAACAAACACACCCAAACAGAAAAATACAAAAACACACACACCCAAACAGAAAAATACAAAAACACACACACTCAAACAGAAAATCACACACACCAAAACAGAAAAATACAAAATACAAAAATACAAAAACACACACACCCAAACAGAAAAATACAAAATACAAAAATACAAAAACACACACACCCAAACAGAAAAATACAAAAAAACACATACACCCAAACAGAAAAACAAACACACCCAAACAGAAAAATACAAAAACACACACACCCAAACAGAAAAATACAAAAACACACACACCGAAACAGAAAAATACAAAAACACACACACCCAAACAGAAAAACACACACACCCAAACAGAAAAACACACACACCCAAACAGAAAAATAGAAAAACACACACACCCAAACGGAAAAATACAAAAACACACACACCCAAACAGAAAAATACAAAAACACACACACACCCAAACAGAAAAACACACACACCCAAACAGAAAAATACAAAAACACACACACCCAAACAGAAAAACACACACACCCAAACAGAAAAACACACACACCCAAACAGAAAATACAAAAACACACACCCAAACAGAAAAACACACACACACCCAAACAGAAAAATACAAAAACACACACACCCAAACAGAAAAATACAAAAACACACACCCAAACAGTAAAACACGCACACACCCAAACAGAAAAATACAAAACACACACACCCAAACAGAAAAATACAAAAACACACACACTCAAACAGAAAAACACACACACCCAAACAGAAAAATACAAAAACACACACACCCAAATAGAAAAATACAAAAACAGACACACCCAAACAGAAAAATACAAAAACACACACACCCAAACAGAAAAACACACACACCCAAACAGAAAAACACACACACCCAAACAGAAAAATACAAAAACACACACCCAAACAGAAAAAAACACACACACCCAAACAGAAAAATACAAAAACACACACACCCAAACAGAAAAATACAAAAACACACACACCCAAACAGAAAAATACAAAAACACACACACTCAAACAGAAAATCACACACACCAAAACAGAAAAATACAAAACACAAAAATACAAAAACACAAACACCCAAACAGAAAAATACAAAATACAAAAATACAAAAACACACACACCCAAACAGAAAAATACAAAAAAACACATACACCCAAACAGAAAAACAAACACACCCAAACAGAAAAATACAAAAACACACACACCCAAACAGAAAAATACAAAATCACACACACCGAAACAGAAAAATACAAAAACACACACACCCAAACAGAAAAACACACACACCCAAACAGAAAAACACACACACCCAAACAGAAAAATACAAAAACACACACACCCAAACGGAAAAATACAAAAACACACACACCCAAACAGAAAAATACAAAAACACACACACACCCAAACAGAAAAACACACACACCCAAACAGAAAAATACAAAAACACACACACCCAAACAGAAAAACACACACACCCAAACAGAAAAACACACACACCCAAACAGAAAATACAAAAACACACACCCAAACAGAAAAACACACACACACCCAAACAGAAAAATACAAAAACACACACACCCAAACAGAAAAATACAAAAACACACACACTCCAACAGAAAAACACAAAAACACACACACCCAAACAGAAAAATACTAAAACACACACACCCAAACAGAAAAAAACACACACCCAAACAGAAAAATACAAAAACACACACACCCAAACAGAAAAATACAAAAACACACACACCCAAACAGAAAAACACACACACCCAAACAGAAAAACACACACACCCAAACAGAAAAATACAAAAACACACACCCAAACAGAAAAACACGCACACACCCAAACAGAAAAATACAAAAACACACACACCCAAACAGAAAAATACAAAAACACACACACCCAAACAGAAAAACACACACACCCAAACAGAAAAACACACACACCCAAACAGAAAAATACAAAAACACACACCCAAACAGAAAAACACACACACACCCAAACAGAAAAATACAAAAACACACACACCCAAACAGAAAAATACAAAAACACACACACTCCAACAGAAAAACACAAAAACACACACACCCAAACAGAAAAATACTAAAACACACACACCCAAACAGAAAAATACAAAAACACACACACCCAAACAGAAAAACACACACACCCAAACAGAAAAATACAAAAACACACCCACCCAAACAGAAAAACACACACACCCAAACAGAAAAACACACACACACCCAAGCAGAAAATTACAAAAAACACACACACCCAAACAGAAAAACACACACACCCAAACAGAAAAATACAAAATACAAAAATACAAAAACACACACACCCAAACAGAAAAATACAAAATACAAAAATACAAAAACACACACACCCAAACAGAAAAATACAAAAAAACACATACACCCAAACAGAAAAACAAACACACCCAAACAGAAAAATACAAAAACACACACACCCAAACAGAAAAATACAAAAACACACACACCGAAACAGAAAAATACAAAAACACACACACCCAAACAGAAAAACACACACACCCAAACAGAAAAACACACACACCCAAACAGAAAAATACAAAAACACACACACCCAAACAGAAAAATACAAAAACACACACACTCAAACAGAAAATCACACACACCAAAACAGAAAAATACAAAATACAAAAATACAAAAACACACACACCCAAACAGAAAAATACAAAATACAAAAATACAAAAACACACACACCCAAACAGAAAAATACAAAAAAACACATACACCCAAACAGAAAAACAAACACACCCAAACAGAAAAATACAAAAACACACACACCCAAACAGAAAAATACAAAAACACACACACCCAAACAGAAAAATACAAAAACACACACACCCAAACAGAAAAACACACACACCCAAACAGAAAAACACACACACCCAAACAGAAAAATACAAAAACACACACCCAAACAGAAAAACACACACACACCCAAACAGAAAAATACAAAAACACACACACCCAAACAGAAAAATACAAAAACACACACACTCCAACAGAAAAACACAAAAACACACACACCCAAACAGAAAAATACTAAAACACACACACCCAAACAGAAAAATACAAAAACACACACACCCAAACAGAAAAACACACACACCCAAACAGAAAAATACAAAAACACACCCACCCAAACAGAAAAACACACACACCCAAACAGAAAAACACACACACACCCAAGCAGAAAATTACAAAAAACACACACACCCAAACAGAAAAACACACACACCCAAACAGAAAAATACAAAATACAAAAATACAAAAACACACACACCCAAACAGAAAAATACAAAATACAAAAATACAAAAACACACACACCCAAACAGAAAAATACAAAAAAACACATACACCCAAACAGAAAAACAAACACACCCAAACAGAAAAATACAAAAACACACACACCCAAACAGAAAAATACAAAAACACACACACCGAAACAGAAAAATACAAAAACACACACACCCAAACAGAAAAACACACACACCCAAACAGAAAAACACACACACCCAAACAGAAAAATACAAAAACACACACACCCAAACAGAAAAATACAAAAACACACACACTCAAACAGAAAATCACACACACCAAAACAGAAAAATACAAAATACAAAAATACAAAAACACACACACCCAAACAGAAAAATACAAAATACAAAAATACAAAAACACACACACCCAAACAGAAAAATACAAAAAAACACATACACCCAAACAGAAAAACAAACACACCCAAACAGAAAAATACAAAAACACACACACCCAAACAGAAAAATACAAAAACACACACACCGAAACAGAAAAATACAAAAACACACACACCCAAACAGAAAAACACACACACCCAAACAGAAAAACACACACACCCAAACAGAAAAATACAAAAACACACACACCCAAACGGAAAAATACAAAAACACACACACCCAAACAGAAAAATACAAAAACACACACACACCCAAACAGAAAAACACACACACCCAAACAGAAAAATACAAAAACACACACACCCAAACAGAAAAACACACACACCCAAACAGAAAAACACACACACCCAAACAGAAAATACAAAAACACACACCCAAACAGAAAAACACACACACACCCAAACAGAAAAATACAAAAACACACACACCCAAACAGAAAAATACAAAAACACACACACTCCAACAGAAAAACACAAAAACACACACACCCAAACAGAAAAATACTAAAACACACACACCCAAACAGAAAAAAACACACACCCAAACAGAAAAATACAAAAACACACACACCCAAACAGAAAAACACACACACCCAAACAGAAAAACACACACACCCAAACAGAAAAATACAAAAACACACACCCAAACAGAAAAACACGCACACACCCAAACAGAAAAATACAAAAACACACACACCCAAACAGAAAAATACAAAAACACACACACCCAAACAGAAAAACACACACACCCAAACAGAAAAACACACACACCCAAACAGAAAAATACAAAAACACACACCCAAACAGAAAAACACACACACACCCAAACAGAAAAATACAAAAACACACACACCCAAACAGAAAAATACAAAAACACACACATTCCAACAGAAAAACACAAAAACACACACACCCAAACAGAAAAATACTAAAACACACACACCCAAACAGAAAAATACAAAAACACACACACCCAAACAGAAAAATACACACACCCAAACAGAAAAATACAAAAACACACCCACCCAAACAGAAAAACACACACACCCAAACAGAAAAACACACACACACCCAAGCAGAAAATTACAAAAAACACACACACCCAAACAGAAAAACACACACACCCAAACAGAAAAATACAAAATACAAAAATACAAAAACACACACACCCAAACAGAAAAATACAAAATACAAAAATACAAAAACACACACACCCAAACAGAAAAATACAAAAAAACACATACACCCAAACAGAAAAACAAACACACCCAAACAGAAAAATACAAAAACACACACACCCAAACAGAAAAATACAAAAACACACACACCGAAACAGAAAAATACAAAAACACACACACCCAAACAGAAAAACACACACACCCAAACAGAAAAACACACACACCCAAACAGAAAAATACAAAAACACACACACCCAAACAGAAAAATACAAAAACACACACACCCAAACAGAAAAATACAAAAACACACACACCCAAACAGAAAAACACACACACCCAACCAGAAAAATACAAAAACACACACACCCAAACAGAAAAACACACACACCCAAACAGAAAAACACACACACCCAAACAGAAAATACAAAAACACACACCCAAACAGAAAAACACACACACACCCAAACAGAAAAATACAAAAACACACACACCCAAACAGAAAAATACAAAAACACACACACTCCAACAGAAAAACACAAAAACACACACACCCAAACAGAAAAATACTAAAACACACACACCCAAACAGAAAAAAACACACACCCAAACAGAAAAATACAAAAACACACACACCCAAACAGAAAAACACACACACCCAAACAGAAAAACACACACACCCAAACAGAAAAACACACACACCCAAACAGAAAAACACACACACCCAAACAGAAAAACACACACACCCAAACAGAAAAACACACACACCCAAACAGAAAAATACAAAACACACACCCAAACAGAAAAACACGCACACACCCAAACAGAAAAATACAAAAACACACACACCCAAACAGAAAAATACAAAAACACACACACCCAAACAGAAAAACACACACACCCAAACAGAAAAACACACACACCCAAACAGAAAAATACAAAAACACACACCCAAACAGAAAAACACACACACACTGAAACAGAAAAATACAAAACACACACACCCAAACAGAAAAATACAAAAACACACACACTCCAACAGAAAAACACAAAAACACACACACCCAAACAGAAAAATACTAAAACACACACACCCAAACAGAAAAATACAAAAACACACACACCCAAACAGAAAAACACACACACCCAAACAGAAAAATACAAAAACACACACACCCAAACAGAAAAACACACACACCCAAACAGAAAAAAACACACACCCAAACAGAAAAATACAAAAACACACACACCCAAACAGAAAAACACACACACCCAAACAGAAAAATACAAAAACACACACACCCAAACAGAAAAACACACACACCCAAACAGAAAAACACACACACCCAAACAGAAAAACACACACACCCAAACAGAAAAATACAAAAACACACACCCAAACAGAAAAACACGCACACACCCAAACAGAAAAATACAAAACACACACACCCAAACAGAAAAATACAAAAACACACACACTCAAACAGAAAAACACACACACCCAAACAGAAAAATACAAAAACACACACACCCAAACAGAAAAATACAAAAACAGACACACCCAAACAGAAAAATACAAAAACACACACACCCAAACAGAAAAACACACACACCCAAACAGAAAAACACACACACCCAAACAGAAAAATACAAAAACACACACCCAAACAGAAAAACACACACACACCCAAACAGAAAAATACAAAAACACACACACCCAAACAGAAAAATACAAAAACACACACACCCAAACAGAAAAATACAAAAACACACACACTCAAACAGAAAATCACACACACCCAAACAGAAAAATACAAAATACAAAAATACAAAAACACACACACCCAAACAGAAAAATACAAAATACAAAAATACAAAAACACACACACCCAAACAGAAAAATACAAAAAAACACATACACCCAAACAGAAAAACAAACACACCCAAACAGAAAAATACAAAAACACACACACCCAAACAGAAAAATACAAAAACACACACACCGAAACAGAAAAATACAAAAACACACACACCCAAACAGAAAAACACACACACCCAAACAGAAAAACACACACACCCAAACAGAAAAATACAAAAACACACACACCCAAACGGAAAAATACAAAAACACACACACCCAAACAGAAAAATACAAAAACACACACACCCAAACAGAAAAACACACACACCCAAACAGAAAAATACAAAAACACACACACCCAAACAGAAAAACACACACACCCAAACAGAAAAACACACACACCCAAACAGAAAATACAAAAACACACACCCAAACAGAAAAACACACACACACCCAAACAGAAAAATACAAAAACACACACACCCAAACAGAAAAATACAAAAACACACACACTCCTACAGAAAAACACAAAAACACACACACCCAAACAGAAAAATACTAAAACACACACACCCAAACAGAAAAAAACACACACCCAAACAGAAAAATACAAAAACACACACACCCAAACAGAAAAATACAAAAACACACACACCCAAACAGAAAAATACAAAAACACACACACCCAAACAGAAAAATACAAAAACACACACACCCAAACAGAAAAATACAAAAACACACACCCAAACAGAAAAACACGCACACACCCAAACAGAAAAATACAAAAACACACACACCCAAACAGAAAAATACAAAAACACACACACCCAAACAGAAAAACACACACACCCAAACAGAAAAATACAAAAACACACACCCAAACAGAAAAACACACACACACCCAAACAGAAAAATACAAAAACACACACACCCAAACAGAAAAATACAAAAACACACACACTCCAACAGAAAAACACAAAAACACACACACCCAAACAGAAAAATACTAAAACACACACACCCAAACAGAAAAATACAAAAACACACACACCCAAACAGAAAAACACACACACCCAAACAGAAAAATACAAAAACACACACACCCAAACAGAAAAACACACACACCCAAACAGAAAAATACAAAAACACACACCCAAACAGAAAAACACGCACACACCCAAACAGAAAAATACAAAAACACACACACCCAAACAGAAAAATACAAAAACACACACACTCAAACAGAAAAACACACACACCCAAACAGAAAATTACAAAAACACACACACCCAAACAGAAAAATACAAAAACAGACACACCCAAACAGAAAAATACAAAAACACACACACCCAAACAGAAAAACACACACACCCAAACAGAAAAACACACACACCCAAACAGAAAAATACAAAAACACCCACCCAAACAGAAAAACACACACACACCCAAACAGAAAAATACAAAAACACACACACCCAAACAGAAAAATACAAAAACACACACACTCAAACAGAAAAACACACACCCAAACAGAAAAATACAAAAACACACACATCCAAACAGAAAAACACAAAAACACACACACCCAAACAGAAAAATACAAAAACACACACACCCAAACAGAAAAATACAAAAACACACACACTCCAACAGAAAAACAGAAAAACACACACACCCAAACAGAAAAATACTAAAACACACACACCCAAACAGAAAAAAACACACACCCAAACAGAAAAATACAAAAACACACACACCCAAACAGAAAAACACACACACCCAAACAGAAAAATACAAAACCACACACACCCAAACAGAAAAACACACACACCCAAACAGAAAAACACACACCCAAACAGAAAAATACAAAAACACACACCCAAACAGAAAAACAGACACACACCCAAACAGAAAAATACAAAAACACACACACCCAAACAGAAAAACACACACACCCAAACAGAAAAACACACACACCCAAACGGAAAAATACAAAAACACACACACCCAAACAGAAAAATACAAAAACACACACACCCAAACAGAAAAATACAAAAACACACACACCCAAACAGAAAAATACAAAAACACACACACCCAAACAGAAAAACACACACACCCAAACAGAAAAACACACACACCCAAACAGAAAAACACACACACACCCAAACAGAAAAATACAAAAACACACACACCCAAACAGAAAAATACAAAAACACACACACCCAAACAGAAAAATACAAAAACACACACACTCAAACAGAAAATCACACACACCCAAACAGAAAAATACAAAATACAAAAATACAAAAACACACACACCCAAACAGAAAAATACAAAAACACACACACCCAAACAGAAAAATACAAAAACACACACACCGAAACAGAAAAACACACACACCCAAACAGAAAAATACAAAAACACACACACCCAAACGGAAAAACACACACACCCAAACAGAAAAATACAAAAACAGACACACCCAAACAGAAAAATACAAAAACACACACACCCAAACAGAAAAATACAAAAACACACACACCCAAACAGAAAAATACAAAAACACACACACCCAAACAGAAAAATACAAAAACACACACACCCAAACAGAAAAATACAAAAACACACACACCCAAACAGAAAAACACACACACCCAAACAGAAAAATACAAAAACACACACACCCAAACAGAAAAACACACACACCCAAACAGAAAAATACAAAAACACACACACCCAAACAGAAAAATACAAAAACACACACCCAAACAGAAAAACACACACACACCCAAACAGAAAAATACAAAAACACACACACCCAAACAGAAAAATACAAAAACACACACACTCCAACAGAAAAACACAAAAACACACACACCCAAACAGAAAAATCCTAAAACACACACACCCAAACAGAAAAATACAAAAACAAACACACCCAAACAGAAAAATACAAAAACACACACACCCAAACAGAAAAATACTAAAACACACACACCCAAACAGAAAAATACAAAAACAAACACACCCAAACAGAAAAATACAAAAACACACACACCCAAACAGAAAAATACAAAAACACACACACCCAAACAGAAAAACACACACACCCAAACAGAAAAATACAAAAACACACACACCCAAACAGAAAAACACACACACCCAAACAGAAAAACACACACACCCAAACAGAAAAATACAAAAACACACACACCCAAACAGAAAAACACACACACACCCAAACAGAAAAATACAAAAACACACACACCCAAACAGAAAAATACAAAAACACACACACTCCAACAGAAAAACACAAAAACACACACACCCAAACAGAAAAATACTAAAACACACACACCCAAACAGAAAAAAACACACACCCAAACAGAAAAATACAAAAACACACACACCCAAACAGAAAAACACACACACCCAAACAGAAAAACACACACACCCAAACAGAAAAATACAAAAACACACACCCAAACTGAAAAACACGCACACACCCAAACAGAAAAATACAAAAACACACACACCCAAACAGAAAAATACAAAAACACACACACCCAAACAGAAAAATACTAAAACACACACACCCAAACAGAAAAACACACACACCCAAACAGAAAAATACAAAAACACACACACCCAAACAGAAAAACACACACACCCAAACAGAAAAATACAAAAACACACACACCCAAACAGAAAAATACAAAAACACACACACCCAAACAGAAAAACACACACACCCAAACAGAAAAATACAAAAACACACACACCCAAACAGAAAAACACACACACACCCAAACAGAAAAATACAAAAACACACACACCCAAACAGAAAAATACAAAAACACACACACTCCAACAGAAAAACACAAAAACACACACACCCAAACAGAAAAATACTAAAACACACACACCCAAACAAAAAAAAACACAAACCCAAACAGAAAAATACAAAAACACACACACCCAAACAGAAAAACACACACACCCAAACAGAAAAACACACACACCCAAACAGAAAAATACAAAAACACACACCCAAACTGAAAAACACGCACACACCCAAACAGAAAAATACAAAAACACACACACCCAAACAGAAAAATACAAAAACACACACACCCAAACAGAAAAATACTAAAACACACACACCCAAACAGAAAAACACACACACCCAAACAGAAAAATACAAAAACACACACACCCAAACAGAAAAATACTAAAACACACACTCAAACAGAAAAACACACACACCCAAACAGAAAAATACAAAAACACACACACCCAAACAGAAAAACACACACACCCAAACAGAAAAACACACACATTCAAACAGAAAAATACAAAAACACACACCCAAACAGAAAAACAGACACACACCCAAACAGAAAAATACAAAAACACACACACCCAAACAGAAAAACACACACACCCAAACAGAAAAACACACACACCCAAACAGAAAAATACAAAAACACACACCCAAACAGAAAAACACACACACACCCAAACAGAAAAATACAAAAACACACACACCCAAACAGAAAAATACAAAAACACACACACTCAAACAGAAAAACACACACACCCAAACAGAAAAATACAAAAACACACACACCCAAACAGAAAAACACAAAAACACACACACCCAAACAGAAAAATACAAAAACACACACACCCAAACAGAAAAATACAAAAACACACACACTCCAACAGAAAAACACAAAAACACACACACCCAAACAGAAAAATACAAAAACACACACACCCAAACGGAAAAATACAAAAACACACACACCCAAACAGAAAAATACAAAAACAAACACACTCCAACAGAAAAATACAAAAACACACACACCCAAACAGAAAAATACTAAAACACACACACCCAAACAGAAAAATACAAAAACACACACACCCAAACAGAAAAATACAAAAACACACACACTCCAACAAAAAAATACAAAAACACACACACCCAAATAGAAAAATACAAAAACAAACACACCCAAACAGAAAAATACAAAAACACACACACTCAAACAGAAAAATACAAAAACACACACACCCAAACAGAAAAATACAAAAACACACACACTCCAACAGAAAAATACAAAAACACACACACCCAAACAGAAAAATACAAAAACACACACACCCAAACAGAAAAATACAAAAACACACACACCCAAACAGAAAAATACAAAAACACACACACCCAAACAGAAAAATACAAAAACAAACACACCCAAACAGAAAAATACAAAAACACATACACACCCAAACAGAAAAACACACACACTCCAACAGAAAAATACAAAAACACACACACCCAAACAGAAAAATACTAAAACACACACACCCAAACAGAAAAATACAAAAACACACACACCCAAACAGAAAAATACAAAAACACACACACCCAAACAGAAAAATACAAAAACACACACACTCCAACAGAAAAATACAAAAACACACACACCCAAACAGAAAAATACAAAAACACACACACCCAAACAGAAAAATACAAAAACACACACACCCAAACAGAAAAATACAAAAACACACACACCCAAACAGAAAAATACAAAAACACACACACCCAAACAGAAAAATACAAAAACACACACACCCAAACAGAAAAATACAAAAACACACACACTCCAACAGAAAAATACAAAAACACACACACCCAAACAGAAAAATACAAAAACACACACACCCAAACAGAAAAATACAAAAAGACACACACCCAAACAGAAAAATACAAAAACAAACACACCCAAACAGAAAAATACAAAAACACACACACCCAAACAGAAAAATACAAAAACACATACACACCCAAACAGAAAAACACACACACCCAAACAGAAAAATACAAAAACAAACACACTCCAACAGAAAAATACAAAAACACACACACCCAAACCGAAAAATACTAAAACACACACACCCAAACAGAAAAATACAAAAACACACACACCCAAACAGTAAAATACAAAAACACACACACCCAAACAGAAAAATACAAAAACACACACACCCAAACAGAAAAATACAAAAACAAACACACCCAAACAGAAAAATACCAAAACACACACACCCAAACAGAAAAATACAAAAACACATACACACCCAAACAGAAAAACACACACACCCAAACAGAAAAATACAAAAACAAACACACTCCAACAGAAAAATACAAAAACACACACACCCAAACAGAAAAATACTAAAACACACACACCCAAACAGAAAAATACAAAAACACACACACCCAAACAGAAAAACACACACACCCAAACAGAAAAATACTAAAACACACACACCCAAACAGAAAAATACAAAAACACACACACCCAAATAGAAAAATACAAAAACACACACACCCAAACAGAAAAATACAAAAACACACACACTCCAACAGAAAAATACAAAAACACACACACCCAAACAGAAAAATACTAAAACACACACACCCAAACAGAAAAACACACACACCCAAACAGAAAAATACAAAAACACACACACCCAAATAGAAAAATACAAAAACACACACACCCAAACAGAAAAACACACACACCCAAACAGAAAAATACAAAAACACACACACCCAAACGGAAAAATACAAAAACACACACACCCAAACAGAAAAATACAAAAACAAACACACTCCAACAGAAAAATACAAAAACACACACACCCAAACAGAAAAATACTAAAACACACACACCCAAACAGAAAAATACAAAAACACACACACTCCAACAGAAAAATACAAAAACACACACACTCCAACAGAAAAACACACACACCCAAACAGAAAAATACAAAAACAAACACACCCAAACAGAAAAATACAAAAACACACACACTCAAACAGAAAAATACAAAAACACACACACCCAAACAGAAAAATACAAAAACACACACACTCCAACAGAAAAATACAAAAACACACACCCAAACAGAAAAATACAAAAACAAACACACCCAAACAGAAAAATACAAAAACACACACACCCAAACAGAAAAATACAAAAAACACACACACCCAAACAGAAAAATACAAAAACACACACACCCAAACAGAAAAATACAAAAACAAACACACTCCAACAGAAAAATACAAAAACACACACACTCCAACAGAAAAATACAAAAACACACACACTCCAACAGAAAAACACACACACCCAAACAGAAAAATACAAAAACAAACACACCCAAACAGAAAAATACAAAAACACACACACTCAAACAGAAAAATACAAAAACACACACACCCAAACAGAAAAATACAAAAACACACACACTCCAACAGAAAAATACAAAAACACACACACCCAAACAGAAAAATACAAAAACAAACACACCCAAACAAAAAAATACAAAAACACACACTCCAACAGAAAAATACAAAAACACACACACCCAAACAGAAAAATACAAAAAACACACACACCCAAACAGAAAAATACAAAAACACACACACCGAAACAGAAAAACACACACACCCAAACAGAAAAATACAAAAACACACACACCCAAACAGAAAAATACACACACCCAAACAGAAAAACACACACCCAAACAGAAAAATACAAAAACACACCCACCCAAACAGAAAAACACACACACCCAAACAGAAAAACCCCAAAAAAACTCAGCGAAGAAGAAAAACACAATGCATTCAGGGAAGGAAAAACAGGTAATAACATACACCTTAGACAAAGCGAAAGTAACATAGACAGTTAAAACAACAATTACAGTAAAATAAGATACGTTAAAATGTCATATATCGTTTGTGATGTAATGAAACATTCTTTGAAAATCTTAAGAATATTGTAAGGTTATAAAGTTCACTCGTACGATATTTTACTGTTGATAAAATGAGAGTATTGAATTCATTTGATGCCCAGTCAGCTATGATTTGTAAATCACAGCAGATAGTCTCAGATTTGTTAATCATGGCACATAATCTTATATTTACAGCATTCAGTATTTCACGTAATTGTATTATGTCAACAGATATTACTATATTAGTAAGTTACATCTTAGTGTATTGGAATTATGTCACTGATGCAAAACACGTTACATAATTAATAATGTCACGGCACATCGTGTGGTAAGCGCTTTAAAGCCATCTCAGTACAGAAATGTCAAAATTAAAAAATGAATTTTCATTGATTGAAAACTAGGTTTATTTATGTAAATGTAACAGACATATTCTATTTAATTATATATATATATCTTTATTCTCATCACCAAAGACATAGGTACAGAGAAGACATAGACACAATTATATACAACATATACAACGTTTCTTTAAAAATACAATAATTTAGGGTTTTAGAACAATTGTGTAATGTTTCTCGCCATGTCTGCTGGAATTGATCGTGCAATCTCATTTTTACATTGAATTTTAACCAGACTTCACTAATGAACATTTGTGTTTCCTAAATATACGAAAAACCACATTCATCTAAAATAGTTTTTACACTGTTTAACCAAGAAAAAAATGCATTCTGTGTATTACATAAATGGTACATTAAACGATACACAACAGAGCAAATTTTTGACTGTTTTCCTGTTATAAGTTTGGTCCAGTATGACACCATCCGCTGTTTTATATCTATATAGAGGGGGTAGCGTCCCAATTCTCCATAAATCATACAGTTTGGAGTTGAAGATTTGAGATTTAGTAGAAGCTTACAATATTTCAGATGTACTCTCTCAATTATACAAGCCGTCAAAATTCAGTATGGACAATGCATGGACGAGTAAACCGACCTGCGCAAACATGACCTTGGAAATTCCCACTTCAAACAAAGATCGTACGTCACGATGAAAAAAACAATTTTGCGTTCACGTGATTGTTAGCTTCGTAGGAAGCTTTATTACTGGATATAATTCATTTTGATTTTCTTATCGCGCTCACAATTGATATTATAGTATTTGTATAAAAAATGGGTTGTATCCAAATGTGTAAAATATGTCAAAATTATGTGATTTTGCGTAGAGAAGGTTAGAATAGAGGCACTGAAAGGGAAAATATTTAATTTTAATGAAAATAACGAAAATCACAGAGTGCAACCGAGTACCTGCGATCGCGCTTTGTAAGTATTTATCATTGATTGATTGAATTTGTATGTTGAAATCTGTACCTGATTAAAATCAAAAATAGTAAACCTTGATTTCATTTATTTATACTTTGAATGGGAATTCCCTTCATTGCGCACATCAGTTAGGGCATTACGTATTATTCTCCCTTAGCGATTGGTTCATCGTATTTGACGTCGTTGTGTATGTTTCCCCTGGAAAGTGTTTGCGCAGGTCAGTTTGTTGTGATTGGTTTTTAAAATTGTGACGTACAATGTTTATGTCTGTTTTGAATGGGTTTAGTCTGCGCAGGTTCAGATCTTTGTCCATACTGTATTGTGACGGCTTGTATCACAGTTACTTAATCCCCATAGTTCACAACCATAAACTAATATAGGTTTTACCCCTTTATCAAATAAATCAAGTTGACATGAAATAGAAAGATTGTGGAATTTTCCTCTTTTCAGGATTTCGTACATTGCTTTGGTCCCTTTATCAGCAAGTGTTTTAATTGCCCTTTTAAAGTTTCCCGTTTTTGTCAATAATAAACCCAAATAATTAAATTCTTTCACAATTTCAATTTCGCTGTTGCTATATATAAATTGTAAATTTTGTGGTAATCTTCCATTTGTATAGTATACAATTTTAGTTTTGTCTATATTTACTTTTCATTTCCAAGCCAAGCAATAGTCATGAACAATATTTAATTGTTTTTGAAGGTCTTCAGGGGTTTCTGCCATTAAGGCGGTGTCATCTGCATAAAGCAATAAAAATATGTTCATATATACATTCATAATATTTTCAATATCTTGTGAAATTGTGAGAAGGCCTGCAACATTGTGGTTTTCTAAAAAATCTTCCAGATCATTCAAAAATTTTGCAAATAAGAAAGGGACAAGTTTTCACCTTGTTTGATGCCATTATCACATGGAAAATAATCGGATTTACTGTTATTAAAAATAATGTTGGATTTGATACCTTTATATATATTCTGTATTACATTTAACATTTTCCCATTTATATTATTAATTAACAATTTGTACCACAATCCTTCCCGCCAGATTTTATCAAAGGCCTTCTCAAAATCTATAAACGCACAATACATTTTTTTCTTTTTCCTTTTTAAAAGTTCAAAGAATGAATACAATGTAAATAAACTATCAACTGTACAATAGCCTTGCCTAAAACCACACTGATTTTCATGCAAAACAAAGAAATCGTCAGAGTATTTACTCAGTCTCTCACTCAAAATAGCAGTAAAAAGTTTACCCAAACAGCTAACTAATGTTATTAGTCTTAAGTTTTTGGGGTCATTACTGTCTCCTTTATTTTTGTAGACAGGGATTATGTTACCAACCACCCAACTCCCAGTGTCGAAAATCAAGTTAAATAGTTTTTCGTAAATTTCAATGAACTGGTTTGAAGTTGTTTTTATGTATTCGTTTATGATAGCATCTTCACCCCCTGCTTTCAATTTTTGAATACATTTTATAATTTCGTCTTTTTGGATGTATACATTCAGATTATAATTCTGTCCGTTCATCATATCATCATTCAGAGAAGGTATATCTATTTCATCAAAATTCGATGGAGCATCATTTAAATTTTTAAAAAATTGTAAGAGATTTTCAATAGATATATTTGGTTGTTTTTTGTGTCTACCACTATTGAGTATTTTCCAGTATTCTTTAGGATTATTTGTGCGTAAATTTCTCAACTGTTTTGTTATTTTGTTTCTATACAGTTTCTGATTCTTATCTAGTGTTCTTTTATAATATTTTTCGGAGTTATTTAATTCTTCTTTGTTTTTTTCAGTTCGATTTTTCTTATATTTTCTCCTTAGTTTTCTATAATTTTGTCGGGCTAATTTGCATTCTACGTTAAACCAGGGCTTATCTTCTGATTTTTTTCTGACGTGGTCGACTTTTCGTTGAACAAAAAGTACCAAAAGTAATCTTAGCACTTTCTACAAATATTTCACCGATATTTTCAACAATTGAGTTAACACTGCCGGGGGGGTCATGTCGTCTCCAGGGCGCGATAATTCAATTATAAGGTTGTTAATTCTTTCTTGATTAATATTTTTTTGAAAATCTAATAATTTTTCACTGTCCCAATTTTTTACCTTTTCTACATTCTCTTGAACGTGTTCGGATGTGTTTTGGCAAGAATCATTAAGCAAAGCATTGCCATGTAAAGTTATAGATATTGGACAATGTACATAAGATAACAAACTAGAAAATTCTAAAACTTTTAAACAGTGAAATTTGTTTAAAAAAATGTACATTACTAATACAGTAGTCAACTACACTTGTACCTTTACATGTAAAGTTTCCATCCTTGTCACCATTTAATCTCCCATTAAGGATAAACACATTATTACCCTTACAAAATCTAATAATAGAGCACCATGTCTGTTTTTCTCTAAATCTTTATTTTACCTTTCCCTTGGAATGTCAAGTAAATCCAGAAAACCGACACTATTTTCTATAAAATCTGAAAATGTATTTGTTTCATCTTTTTCATCAAATAAAAAATAATCTTTTTCTACGGAAGTTCTTCCATTAAAATCCCCAATCAAGCTAATATATTTATACCGAGATGACA
Organism: Bathymodiolus brooksi; assembly: GCA_963680875.1. NCBI lineage: Eukaryota > Metazoa > Mollusca > Bivalvia > Mytilida > Modiolidae > Bathymodiolus > Bathymodiolus brooksi. The sequence goes on along the minus strand of OY804576.1, from coordinate 29,896,250 downwards.
AGCATAGAAACTCACTCTCAATCTGACTGAAAGCATCCCATGAATAATATGATGTATAAGCGGGTAGTATGTAAACGATTCCAAAAACTGAATCGGTGTCACTATTTAGTAAATGTGAGTTCACCTTAACCCAATAAACAAATTTACTGTCAGCTTCAATAGGTTCTATGAACTTCTCGTATTTGTCTTTAAACTCTAACAAAATTCCCCCAGATTTAACTTTTGCAATTTTTTTTCCGGTTTTTTAATTTGAATAAGGGTAATAACAAAATTACCGAACTCCGAACAATATAACAAAGGGAAAGTCAAAACTCACAAGTATATAAACAGACAAAATCAGTCAACAACCAGAAAACTGTGAAAACCGTAATGACCCTGACTTGGTACAGGCATTTCTAAAGAAATGGTGGGTTGAATCAGATTTTAAAGCGCCAAACCCCCCCTTTCATTACGGCTCAAAGTTTCCGGCTGTCACCATAACAGTATTTACAACAATTCTTGAACAAAACAGGTAAAACAGTTGTCAAATCAGCGCCAAACTCAGTGAAGTAAATGTCAAAAACATTTTTACGTCACATATTGATAAAAAAAATATTTTTGACATTTTTGTTGAAACCTTATCTTTATACATTTTCACTATATGAAAATCCATCGTTTATAATCTTTTCTGCAGAGAGGGAATATATTTCGACAAGATCTTGGTATCGGAATATAAACTTTTTAAGAGATCGAATTAGGCGAATCTTTTTATAGCCCTGGTCCAGTAGCCTGTTTCTCAGATGAAGATGACGTTTCAGGAAATCAGAATAATTGCTACTGGCCCTTGCATAACGAATCAATTGCGAGATTTATTCACCATATGCAGGAGAAGCTGGTATATTGCTGCACACATTTGGAAAATTTATGATCTTAAAATTGAAGTCGTCCCGTTTATCATAAATTTTAGTACTGATTTGACCACTGTCGTCAAATTCGAGGTATAAGTCCAAATTTGATGCGGACGAAGCGGTATCTGTGGCCTCTTTAACTTCCAGCCCTGGAGGATATATCAATGGAAGAAATTCTGCAAATTTAGAATTATTGATAGATGAAACGTCATCAATATACCTGTATGTGAAATTAAAGGCTCTAGCCTCATGAATCTTCTTATCTTTTACAAGCTTTTGAAGAAACTCCGACTCATATAAGTATAAAAATAAATCGGCTAGAAGAGGGGCACAATTCGTACCCATTGGTATGCCGACGACCTGCTGAAACAGTATCCCTCCAAAGGAGACAAATATGTTATCGATGAGGAACTCCAGCAGACTGATCACTTGTTCCTCGGAGTAGCATGTTTTACCTTTTTGAATTTTGTTTGAAAAATATGTGGAATTGTAGCCTAACACAACAAATTTTGAGCCATAGTTTCTATGACTGAAAGCTTTGTGAATTGTTTCTTTTAAGCGGGTTTTTTATTTGTCATGCGGTAGGGTGGTATATAGAGTTGAAAAATCAAAAGTTTTGATGGAGGATACCTGAGAGAAAGATCTTGATTTAAGGTTATCCAAAAGATCTTTAGAGTTTTTCAAAATCCACATGTGATTTATGCCACTACGCGAGTAAACAGTTTCACAATATTTCTGTTGTCCCTCTTTTACTGCAGACAGAATCTTTGTCAGGTGAATAGACAATTCTTTCGTCGAACAAGTTGATGATCCCGCTATGTACCTTTCTTTGTATGGTGTCTTATGGAGCTTAGGTATCCAATATAAATAGGGTAAATCCTCAGACTCTTTACCAGAGGGAATGCTTAAAGAGGTCATGAATGATCTGTGGTTAGCTAGGATTTCATCTTTGTCGAACGAAGTAGGTTTGTATGTGGTGTTACTAGAGGTGTTGTTATTTATGCCTAATTCCTTGATTAGGCATTCGAAGTAATATGATTTACATACAAACACGATATAGTTGGAAGCCTTGTCCGCAGGAACGATAACATATCTGCCATGAAGAGAGGAAAGACACTTAACAGCTTCTTGGTCTTTAAATACAGACTTAGGTCGACTATTAAAACAATTTTTGAGTTTGTGAATCCGACCTTGTACTAGAGACCTAATTGTTCTAACCCAGTCTGACGAGGACTCTAACTCAGGATCTTGGTCTACTTCTCTCTTTTTCCACCTTCTGGCATAATTTTCAACAGCATCCATAATAATCTTGAAATTAAGTTTACAATTGATGTGAAAATATACCCAGTCAATTTTATTTCATCTCTGTCATCAGTCTTTGATTCTACTAAACATATAATATCGTGATTTCTAAGTAAATCTTCAAACTCGGGATATTGTAACCTTTTCTTTATTCCACAACAATTTAGGGATAAAATATTTAAAGAGTCAGGGAGCGGACTTTCAGTCAGACTAGAGTACGACGTGTCAATAGTATCATTTCAATTATTAACATTAACAGTATTTACAACATTATCACTATGTACTGAAATATTTTCAATGTTTTCATTCATATCGTGTGATACTGTAACATCGGTGGCATTACATGTATCTATTACAAAACTGTTAATTATTGCCACATTTTGATGTTCTCCATGACACCCCTAAGCTACAGGTGTGCTAGTTTGTGGCGCGAGGAACCCAATCTTGATCTTTTTGCAGGTTTTCTTCCTGGTGTTGCTAAATTATTTACATTATTTGTTCTAGTGGACGGTTCGTCTTTCCCGGATTCACGCGGCGGGGTTGGGTTGATAATATTATCTTCACTTTCCAAAAATCTGTCCTCTGGTGGAAAGTACTGTTCGCCATCGATATAGAGACGATCTCTGACTAGTACGACCTCACGCCTTTGCTGTTTGGCCTCTCTCATTTTTTGATAGAGTTTTTGCCGTCTTGCCACTATTTCTGCAGGAAACTGCTCGCTAATGCCAAATTGCGAGCCTTTAAGTCTATAAGCGTTTTTCAGTACAAACTGGAGATCATTATAGTAAATGAAACGGGCTATAATAGGGCGGGAGCCATTTCGACCAGGCTTGCCAAAACGATGGACATTTCCAAATTCAATATGGTGGTCTATTCGGAGTTCATGCCTTATAAAGTCTCTTAGCTTATTTTCACAGTTTTCAAATTTGTTAGATCTTAAACCGGCACATCGTGTGGTAAGCGCTTTAAAGCCATCTCAGTACAGAAATGTCAAAATTAAATAATGACTTTTCATTGATTGAAAACTAGGTTTATTTATGTAAATGTAACAGACATATTCTATTTAATTATACGATCTGTTAGAATGCTGTTTATAATTTGTTTCGTTTAACAGACAAACATAATACACACTAGATAAATCACTATCAGACATTAGCTTTGTACATTTAGTTATCAATACAAATAAAGTAAAGTTAGAATGATATAACTTATATACCGTTACTTAGTATAAAGCATGATCATGATATCTAATAGACAAGTAATACATTCAAACACGATTATACCAGATGTCACGTGACTCATGGTTGTTTGGTTTGTGGTGTTTAACGCCACTTTCAACAATATTTCAGCTATATCGTGGTGGTCAGTTTTAATGATGGAGGACATCGGAGTACCCGGAGAAAACCACCGACATGTCGCAAGTGACTGACAAACTTTATCACATAATGTTGCATCGAGTATAACTCGCCATGAACGGGGTTTGAACGCACAGCGTTAGTGGTGATATGTACTGATTACACAGGTTCCCTTTATCGTGGTGGATTTGTAATAACAGTAATACGACGGTTGTTACTAGTGGAGCAAGAACTGCTTACCGTTCCGGAGTACATGCGTTCACCTCAGATTTAGTAGGGTTCGTCTTTCTCAATCTTTAGTTTTCTGAGTAATGTTTTGTCGATCATTGTATTGTCTGTTATTCTTCAATTTTCGACTCCTTTAGTATCTTCAACCCTTTCTTAGCGAAAACATAATTTCATACAGAAATGTCAACATTATGCATAAATGTAGAAGAGGATTACTCGTTTGTACAAAATTGCAATTGCTTAGTATACTTAATAGTACGGTGTATAGATATAGCCTATAGTGCATATGTACTGTACTTAATTCAAAATTACAAAAGGAACGCCGTTATCGTTATGTCTGGGAATAATATGCAAATAACATTCAATATTGATAAATTACCTATGATTGGTAATATCTGTAAGAACAAAAGGCTGTAGAAAATGTACTTTAAGATAAAAAAAAAGGTTAAAAATGCCTCCTGTGTTGTAAACAATATGCCACATATATGATGGTAACATGTCTGTAAGATGTCTAGTCAATACCAGTTATAACCGGATGTCTTCAATAATAATTCCAAGTAAATAGTCTAATGACTGCATGGTCTCTTAGACAGAGCTTTCTATATATAAGTTCATATCAACATCAACAACAGTCAGTTATTAAGTAATAAACAACTTAATTGACAACAAAGACGTTGTTCTACCAATTTTGCCTAAATATGTATCCACCAAATCAAAATTACTGTTATTTTACAAACGCATCAATTATATTTTATAATGATCAAAGTGTGCGCAAGTCATAAAGGGTTGCATTAAAGCCAGTATTGGTGTCTACAACGTACTCGTACAGATACACATGACCTTTGATGTAGAATGACTTTCCAAGTCCGCTATCGTTTTCTGTAACAAAAAAGGCATAGAATATATGGTTATTCTTGAAAATGTTTGTCTATTACTGATCTTAATTATTACCGGATCAGTATTTCCCACACTGGTGATTATGGGGGATATTTTAACTGACTATAACTAGGTGTAGATATGACACTGATCATGTTGTTCAGAGTTGTTAAATGGTGCCAGGAGTGGTTGAGTTTTGAGACAGGTTCAGGATATCGGATTAACATCGAATGTGATTTACTTCATTCAGAGAGTAACTATACTCAAAAACATATTCTACCTTATTAGTAATCAATTATCTGGAATATTCACCGATCCCATTTTTGCATTGTCCCCCATTTTCATAGTACATGCACATGTTATCATTTCTGTTAAAATATGTGGCTTAACCCCGCCATATTTTCGGGCCTTACGCATGTCAGTATTTATTGCATAGTATACACATTGCCATTTGATTGGTTAATGGTAGTAAAGTTGAATATATTGTTGGTAATTACTGTTAACTACATTAATGCACGTTGATGGTCGCTGGAGACCTAGATATTAACAGAGATAATGGGATCCTACTGATCGGATTAACCTGACCATACGTGTCTGACTGTCTTACGCCAGCAGAAAAAGTCCTGCCTTTTTCTTATTATGGAGTTTTTGGCTTTCTGGAGGAGTGGATCTCGTTGCTGCGGTTGATTACATGCAGACCATCAATCACTGTTTAATATATTGTTTTAAATGCTTTAGGACATATGTCTATGGAAATTAGCAGAATAAGTACTTGTGTGTAGGGTTTTAATATCTCAAGTGTATCATTTTTAAGCGCTATGGTATGCTTGGAAACCTCGCTTAATCATTTCAAATTCAATTCATCATTATGAAACATCAGAATCAATTGTCTATACAATGTCATATAACTACCAAATGTGTCTGACAATGTACTGTTGTATTGATATAACATAGGTAATTGGCTGTCTGTTTTATAATGAGTTAGTTTTTGTACTATTTAATGTTGATTGCATGATTGTTTATCGTGTATAGGATGTAATCATTATACCTAGCTATTAGACAAAACATGCAAAGTTTAGATTTAATACCGCTGTTCCAGTAATAAATACAACATTATATAACACGTTATGTCATTTTAATCAACATTTTGAATCTTTGAATACATCCAAGAAATGTAGATTGGAACGACAAGAAACATAATACTAATGCAGAGAACATTTGAAGCTGTCTACCAGAATAAACTTGGGAGGTTTTTAGCGCATTAAAATTTCTTATTCAGAACATTAATTTTCTCACTCAAATAAAAGATCGCAAAAAGAAAGTTTAAACAGTGATGGTCAATAATTCCACCAATATAAACAAAACGAACGATCACCTCTTACCTGAACTCATTAAACTTAAAGCAATAAAGATGGAAAGATTTAAACTGTTCTTGTGTGATATTTTTGAAAAGTTGAAATATAAAATACATGTATACTAACAATAAATATTTTCCATTAATTTATTAGGAAACTATTTTTAGATATACTTCAGTATGGATATGGATATTTTTTTTAAACAATCAAAAGTCAAGCTTCAGATGTTTTTGGAAATTCACACTCTCAGTATCTACGTTTTTGTTTGACCTCAAAAGGAAATATACAATGAGAAATTGGACCCATAAAACTAGCTTAACCCCGCCACTTTTTATAGAAGTTCCTGCACCAAGCGAGAAAGTGAGCGGTCGTGTATGTGTGTGTGTTAGGGTATCGACTTTGCCTCTTTCTACGATTTTGATATTTGATTTTAGAATTGTTCAGACAGTGTGGTATTTTTTCTTTTTCATTTTTATCCACCATTGTAACGCAAATTTGAAAATCAGAAATATTAAAAAAAAAAGACAAATGGAAGAATGACTAAATCAAATTTTATAAAAAGATGCATATAAAGATAACATAGATATACAACGCACTATTAAAAAAAAATCCATGATGGAAAGGAGACTCAGCTGGTGTCTTTTGCCAGACTTCATAATGCATTATTTAATTACGTTTAAGCATAAGCAGACTCAGTCTGCATTCTTTGTTTGAAAACAAACATGTCATGTTTACTATTGGCAAGTGGGTTAATTTTATTGGTTTTTGAGTCTAGATTTACGTGAACAATTAGACATCGAATCCACTGTTATTTAACCATCAATGCATTAAAATCTAAACGGCTTTCTGAATATTAAAAGAAAATCGCATATCATATTATGGTGATTTATTAATTAATTGTCATGGGAAAGAAAGCAACAAATAACCTTAATTTGACGTATTATACATGTTGTAACTGGTACCCTACTTTAAGTCTGGTGCATCATACAAATAATTGTACTTTCATTGGGCAAAGTATGCAATGGAGAAATCAACTGTTTACCATTAATACATACCATCAATAATCCAGTATTTCAATCGTCAAAACAAATTACTTAATTCTTCAAAGTAAATCAATAACCCATCCTTGAAAATAATAAACCGACGCAATTCTCATTTCATCGTAAAGATAATACACTAAGTCTTACCCGACCACTCTACACTTCAACGTACACTGCCAATAATCTTCATTTCATTGTAAACTGTCAACAATCCACCTCTTTTAAAGTAAGTAATAAAAACCCAAACTTAAAAGTAAAATAACAACAATCCACACTTCAATGCAAACGATCAACAATCTACACTTTGAATTAAACCATCAACAATCAACACCTCGAAGCAAACCAACAAGAATCCACACTTCAAAGTAAACCATCAAAATCCACTCTTCAATGTACGAAGAGTTTGAAGATACCAAAAGGGTAATCAGAATCCGTAAATCGAAGAAGAACAGACAACCCAATGACCAAAAGGACAAACAACGATCTATAAAACATACACGATTCCCATTAAAAACCGGGCGTGAACTCAGGTGCTCCGGAAGGATAAGCAGTTCCTGCTTCATTAGTGGCACCCGTCGTGTTAATCTAGTTACAAACCCGGTGTTAAGTCACGAACGAGGAAAGGATCTAGAAGTGTTTGCGACAAGTGTAACATATCCGTGTTCATTTGTGACACAGATATTCCAAACCGGTCAACAATTATCAACAATCCACTCTTCAATGCAAACCATCAACTATTGTTATTCATGTAAATAGCAAAACATTTTATCGCTGGCATATTTCCTGTTCTTGATAAAATTAGATATATATTTTGTATGTTGTAATAGACATTTGATCTAATTCTAACGTCAAGGGGGAGTTGTGTTGTCTTGGTAAAGTATATAATAACAATATATAAGTAACATAGATTACAATATAAATATATCAATATAAAACACATTTATATGTCAACAGAGGTACAGTCAATATAAATGTCTTAAGTATATTTGTATTGATTCTAGCTATATCAGCAATGGTATATAGGATGATTTAATGCCGACAAATAGCATTAGTATGATACAATGATACAAATCATATGGTCTTTTATTTGAGGATTGCAATATCTTACACCTGCTTTGTAAATTCTACATATTTTATTTAACAAAGCAGGAAAATGTCAAATTTATCTTACTCATGGAAGATATCTCTGATTAAATATTGTATTCTTTAAATAACTACTTGCATTCCGAATATCAAAAATAAATCGTAATAGAACAACGCTGTTATTCAATCGTTATGGTAGGGGTGCTTCATTTTTTATGTTCGGAATACAAGAGCAGTTATGATGTCTAGTACATTTATTTTATGCTTTGTTAGTGCTAAGTGAATATGTTTATTAAAGGAACTTGTTGTTCATTGTTTGACACAGTGAAGTAATATACATTTATTTGAGGTGGTAAATGAGGCTTTAAATTCATTATCTTTCCAATCTTCCGATTTTGAGCGTTTCTGATAAAGGTTATTACAGAAACGCGTTGGGTGCACAACATGTTATATCTACGTTTTCATTATTTGATATACACTAGACAAACAAATATTGATCGAATCGAATAATCAATATTAGCACCATATGTATCACATCAAAGGTCCATAATTGTTTTATTTCATTGACCTGTAAATTAAAAACAACAGTTAAATTATATATTGGAGATGCATTATTTTCTACAGGGAAATATTAACAACACACTGAAATCTCCTTACTACAGCCTCCGTGTCTTACATAGTATTTATGGTGTCATTTTCTACTAAAGAATGCAAAAACCGTCGACTTTAAAATAATAGTAGCAAAATATCTATCACAATCAACTGTTTGACAAACAATAGTTTACCCGTAATGGATTAACTTCTATTGTCAAATACATCAACTAATTAGGAGTAGAATATCTAAAGTATGTTTTGTTAACAAGCTGCTTAGTATTCATGAATCATTTTGGAACTGTTCCCATTGTTTGGTGTTTTTTGCTTTTTATTTTAATGATACCACATCTCTGCTCCCATCTTTACTAAGTCATCTTATACTACGCGATAACACGAATGTCACTGATGAATAAATCTTTTCATGTATGGCTTTTTTTGGAATAAGGGCTAGGATAGGTCATTTGTGTTCATCAGTTTGTCAGCTATTTAGTGACTACAAGACTTCTTGGGATAAACGTCTCCTGGAATGTTCAACAGAGTGGTGACATTACTGTCCTTGTGTAGATAAAAAAAATGAAATAAAATACTACATGTACGTCTATTGAAACATGAACATATGGGATGGGTCAGGTGAATCGAATCTCTATCAGCTCGTGGTCAGATGTCAATCAATAGGTCACACATGCCCTCTTGTGAATTGTATCTTTGATCCACAAGTAAATGTATATGTTACAGTACAAATTGGAATCCAGTAGGATCCAGAATCCTACTAGTACAAATTGGAATTCCAATTTCTACTAGTAGAAATTGGAATTCTGATTTGTACTGGATTTAAACCAGAATAAATCAGAATTCTAATATCTACTAGGACAAATCAGGATATCCAGATTTGTACTAGGAGGATCCTGGATCCTGCTAAGCTTTCAGTAGGATTCAGAATATTACTGAATTTAAAGCTTAGTACGATTCTGGATATTACTGAATTGAAAAACATAAAAATATGTAAAATTTGTGAAATATGAAATAAGTCTTGTGCGATAATTTAATTACAAATAGTGAGAAAAATACATTTTAATACAATTTTGGATTAAATTTCCTATTTATTACAACATTTGGTCAAAGTTTGTTTGTGGCATTTGCTTGAGCAAGGTATCTTAGATTTGCGGCATGAACATCGCTTTGTATTACATTTTCCAGCACAGTTACATGTGGATACCAGATTAGCAGTTTCATTTACTGTCCGTTTTGTCTGGCCTCATGGTGATTTCAAGATGAAGAACAACAATAAAAGCGTTGTTCCTTTGCTATTATACTATGTTTAACCTGTATTGTTTGGGACTTTGTCTCGTGTACATTTACCCCATATCCTTCCATTTTATTCTTAAAAAAAAAACTGTCATTTTATCATAGATGTTTATAATATTTTATGTTGTGGTGGATTCTTGTCTCACGAACATTTATTCCATATCTCTTTGTCACAATTTATTGGCATTTACAACTTTTTAAATGAAAAGTTTTCATTTAAAAAGTTGTAAATGCCAATAAATTGTAAAATGTATAAGACAAGTTGACCATGTGTTTAATATAAAATGTATAAAGGATTATAAAACTGTTTACATACCAGTTAAGCTTTCAGTAGTCTTCCTGAAGTTGTTTTTGGCCCAGTGTTTAAATTTTGCCCCCTCTTCTGTTTTATGTCTCTTCTCTTTGTCAAGGCAGTTTAGAATAGCTTCATATCTAAGTCCAGAGAGAACAAACTTTTCTTTGTCATAATGCTTTGGAAGATTCTCTTCATATTCCAAAAGTTTCATATAAAATAATTCCTGGTGGTCTTCCATTTCACTTTCACTTACAATCAATTTAGAAATGATTACAATTCACGAGGCGAGTTAAAAAGTTATGTGACTGTCCTGTCAGGACAGCCTTTAAGGGGGATTAAGTATTAATTAAAGATCAGAGATTATTGATCATACAAGTATATTTATTTAGCCTTTACTGATTTTACCTAAGGGACATAAAACAGAAGATTTGTATTAAAAAAGTGTTCATATTTTTTTTTCTCATATTTCTCCTTTTTTCAATTTTTTATTTCAGTAGGATCATGGATCCTCCTAGTACAAATCTGGATATCCTGATTTGTCCTAGTAGATATTGGAATTCTGATTTATACTGGTTTAAATCCAGCACAAATCAGAATTCCAATTTCTACTAGTATAAATTGGAATTCCAATTTGTACTAGTAGTATTCTGGATCCTACTGGATTCCAATTTGTACTGTAACATATATGTAGATGAATCCAGTATGTAATAAGCCGAGAACTTAACAGCCATCGATTGGCATTGACACATTTAAGAGTTTTAAAAGCAAATATAATATAATTATATATTATTATTTAGAAGAATTCGTACAATGTTTCTAGGATTAACTCTCATATAAAAATAGAAATACACAATATTAAATTTGCAGCTTCAGTAAGTGGTTCAGTGGTGACAATTGACTTCAACTTCAACTTTAATCAGGTTACTTAGTAACATCCGAAAGCAGACAGACATGCAAAATATAGCAGATTACGCCAATCAAACGAAGCAATTCAATCAGCCATTGTAACATAGTGTGACCTCATTCCTGTCATTTATTGTTGATTGTGTCCGGTATATCTATTCTACAGATGGATCTAAATTTATATCAAATTATATAATGTGCTGATAGCAGCATGTTTAAGTACATAAAAGTTACGAATGTCTATTCAGTACACAATGCGTTCTACCGGCTACGTTGTCAGATATAAATGTAACAAATGCTTGTTGTGTACCCGGTACAAACGTACCGGAAACGTTCTCAGACCGATAATTTAGACGTCCAGTACATTAAGGCCAACTTGATAATGTTTTTATTGCTATTACATAAGAAAAATTATACTGATATTCTAATGATTATTTTGTAAATTGTGTGCCTCTTCTCATGATTTTTTTCTTCTTATTTTCTTATAAGCTTACTGAATATAAGCTATGATCATTGGTTATACGTTATGTGTATTTCAACAATGTTTCAGTAATATATTACTGGTCAGTTGTATTTGTAGAAGAAGCCGGAAATCTTGCAACGAACTGCCGTCAGGTAGCAGGAATCGCATTTTATTGGTGATAGGCGCTGATTACAAAGGTTGATGTACATCCTACTACCTTTATACTGAATATGGGTGCTGACAGTTATGATTAAAACTAAGGGTGAACATTGTCTCGGCTTTATTCGGCTCATCGTTATATTATTTTTAGATATCAGTTAATAGGACATGGATGTCCATGTATATAAGATATATTCCCTGATCCTGCTATTGTACTATCCATGTTTATGTTGTCATTCATTTATTTGTTACAGTATGTGAACCTTTTTTTAGTGGAAGTGAATATATTCAGGTTTAGCGCCGCTTGTTTATATCAGTAGTGTCGTTGGATATCTATTAAGAGGGGAAGGGTTGTGATCTCATTAACAGGTTTAAACCACCACATTTGAATGCCTGTCCCAAGACAGGATCTGGATTTTCAACGTCATATGTCATGGTCCTGTTTATATTCAATGATTCAAAGTGAGAGGTAACTAGTTCGTTTTGTTGATATTGGTAAAATTGTTGACCACCACTGCATATACTTTTTGTTCATAAATAATATTGGGGGTATTCTAATTTCTATTTCTTGAATTCCCATGTACCTCGGATTTGTCGTAAGAACACATTTAATTTAGTTGCGAATGTGTTTCGGCACTGACATGGTTTATCATATTTGCTATTGAAATTCACAGTTCCAAAATAATGCAGTTAATATTAAAACTAAGGTTCTTCTCCCTCAGACATTTTAGGTGACCATAGCCGATTTGGGCTATCCTGTTTCACTCCCATTGGCTTACTTGCTCCAAATGATTTTTTTTTTATTATTTGACTTCCCAACCTTTCCACTTTGAGCGTCACCTTGATGAAGGTTATTACAGAAACGCGTCGTGCGCAATAAAGTAGATATCTACGTTTTATCCTGCAATCAGTACATTTGCTGTACAAATATACCACACGAATAAATTTTTGCTTTATTCGTAGCCTACGAATAAACTTTTGAAGCCTACGAATAAACTTTTAAACCTACGAATAAACTTTTAAGCCCCGCCCATAGATTCCGGAACTACTTTTTTGTGTTTTTGCTCTCCTGTGAAGGAGTTAAAATATTAACCGTAACCAATGTCAATAATCGACGTCGTCTTTTTCTAATAACTGTTTTCGTTCTCACTATTTGTAAATTTACAAACCGACAAAATGAAACTAATAATTCTAAAATTTCATATTTTTTATACATATTTTACGATAAAAAAAATCCTAGAAGTCAATAAAAAACAAAACAAAAATCTTAAACAAATCCGAATCATTTATAACTTGACAGGGAAGCTTTGAAAACAAAACAAAAGCAACTAAAACTACAGGACAAAGGGAATAAACCAAAGAGGGCATGCCCTCCAACAGATGAGGAAATTAACATCCTTTATAACAGAAACGTTCTGGGCAGTCACACACCACAATCTTTACTAAACACACTTGTATGGTTAAATAACTCAGTACAGTTTGAACATCAAACTCTAAGATTACTACATATATTTTATTATAAAATTTCTTCATATTAAATGTTCAATTAATTCACATCAATTACTTCAACATATCAGATAGTAGATTTCTTCAAGGTGAAAATAACGCATATTCCTGCTATTGCATCAAGTCACTTTAAAATTATAGATAATTTTTTATATTCTGAATTCTTTATGACACCACAAAATATCTATATAATTTGTTTTAACCATTTGGAATAATTGTATTCAGTCACTTCCTCCAATCATTTTGCATCTTTTTTTAAAACATTTTTTTCTTTTGCAAAATTCCAACAAAGTTGTATGATTTGTCAGTTGAAACTAGTGTTTTATCTGCTGGAATTCTACTCACTGTCGATCAGGATTACAGTACATTTTTTATTTTGTGCAATTCCATTTGAAACTGATTCACATACCCCTGGCCTGTATGCAACAACTGAGTGATAGTTCTTGAAAAATGTCCTTTGTTTAATCAGATCTTTATAAAACGTTCATAGGTTTTTATGCAATTATTTCTTTCATATATAGTCTTTGCACTTATTTCAAACATCACATGTACATTGTACACTGTTAAACCATTAATCCAGCCATTCATCTGAAAGACATTAATTATAATTAAAATACATGTTATTATATATTTACTAATAAAATAACAAGAAAAAAGGAACAAAATGCAGACTAAATTAGCAATGTTTGAATATTTGAAACTTCAAGCTTTCATAAAGCATTTTTGTATGATCCGACTCAGAAAATATATTCGCACATTAGTCATTACTCGCAACAACCAACATTATCATGTAAATATTGTTCATTCCAGAAAAATATATCCTTCACTCTAATATTTTTCTGCTCACAACACCTATGTCCATAATATTCTTGGTTCCTTAGTGACATCGCATTATGTAATTTACCAATCAATGGATTATGGTTTAATAATAGCAAATTTGATATGAAGAAAATAGTTGGTGGGAATTCTACATACATGTAGACTTCAATGCATATTAATTCATTTGATTATGATATACAAACAGAAGTTAAATATAGTAATTAAAATCATATCTGGTGCTTGTTGACACTAAATCAGATCTCTATTTTGATTTTCTTCAATTTACCATGTATATATGAAAGTTTTATTTTATTCTATAAAAATAAATTCCAATTTTCCATTGAAACCTATGTAAAGTCCAGAAGATTGGTATTAGCTTCTCCTCCTTTATATACTTGCATTGTCCCAAAATACATAATTTATTTGTACGAGCTTTAGAAACAGGTAGAAAAGTGCATGAAAGAAAACTTTCCAGTCTCATGAAAAAAATGAAGGATAGTTGCAAATTAGACATTAATCAATCAGTGCCAGAAAATATCTTATCCCGTCCAGAAGTTAAGAGAAAACAATGTGGAGGGGATAGATATTATGCAAATATCAGGGCATAACAATGTGGCATTTATTAATAATTACTCAACATTGAGTGAGGAAAGACACAAGAAAATATCAAACATCCTCAGCAACACTGAAAGTGAAACTAACAGAAATGCTTTTCAGCAAACTTACCTCGTAAAACCTCCACAAATTCTACAGCCAGTAGCACTTCTGATGTTTCGTGTCGAAGCAATCCCGATGTTCCTTTTTACAGTTCCAATACAAATATGTCAAGTCAAATTAGTTCTATGTTTTACGGCGTGGTCATCCATAACAAATGGTGAATGTGTACACAATTTTCACAAATGACTAAATATCCCAATAACTGAGCATTTGAGTGTTTGACATCGTTGTTAAATACATTTCCGTGAATCAGCTCAGTTTGTTGAGATAAATGATTAATCTTTCTGTTTTCTCTACTCTACCTAGTTTACTTAAAACATGTTCGAATCGTCTATACATGAATGTGTGTATTGCTTTCACATGTTTACAAACTGTGTGGGTCATACTTAAATACGCCTGCAGTAGTAACCAGGCAAATATATACGCCTGTGTGTCATACAAAGGTGGACGCCTGCAACTATATGGTTCTTTTTTATTTTTATTTTTTTAATATAAACTAGTAAAAGGAATATATCGGATGTTTATTATTTGATATAAAAAAATAAAAATAAAAGTGAACCATATAGTTGCAGGCGTATACCTTTTCACACAGGCGTATATATTTACCTGGTTACTACTGCAGGCGTATTTAAGTATGACCGCATGTGACGTATGATCGCTAAATTAATGTGTTTTCATATCTATGAAAACATATTAAATATATATATTTCAGGTTCTAAACTATCAATTTTCTATATAGATTTTCACCTTAATCAATAAATCTTCACTTAAATAAAGTTATTTCACTTCCTTTTGAGAACTATTTGTTCGCGAATTTTTGTCAGCAAAAAAAATCTGGTATTTTACTACGCCAAATAGTGAGGATTCCGTTGCATTAAAAAATGCATTTTTACGAGTTAAGATTATTTTTTAGGACATCGTGGATTGCAGGATAAATACAATATTGGTCTGTTGACGGTAAATATAGAATTTATTTGACTCGGCGCGAAACGGGGAGAAAGACTCGCTATAAGCTCGTCTTTCACCCCGTTTCTCAGCCTTGTCAAATAAATTCTATATTTACCGTCAACAGACCAATATTGTATATTTATTAATACAATACTGCTCAAATAAATTAGAGGGAAGTAACTATGAATTATTTTCATTGGGAAAGGACGACCAATTTACAGAATCAGTCAGCATCGTTTTATAATTGATTTATTTCAGCCATAATAGAAAACTGACATATACCTAATCTATTATTTGAATACATCACAATAAATTGTGTTTTAACTATTGAAACATATATTACAGCTTGTGAACAAACCTTGCCGTTAGCATGTAATCAGATATAAAGAAATAATGATGTACCATTTTAATTTACTTAGAACTCGTCGTATCAATTCAAGCATGATTTTACACTCAATATAATAATAAGACTTCTATATAGTTAATATTAGAATGCATCAATGGCCTGGTAAAATACAAGTTTATAATAATGCTAGTTGCTATAAAATACAATTTTATAATAATGTTAAAATCAATTCACAGCTCAGTAACACATGATAATAAAAATGATAAAAATGCAAGAGTTATCGGCAAAACAAGAACAGTGAACCCTGACAGGATAATGTCTGGTGCATGACATGCATCACCAGTCCATATGTTGGTTTGTTGGTTAATAGTTTGATATATTTTATAGATGTTGACACAGTAACTAGTACAGAAAAATGACAAAATACATTTACACCGTTAAATAACCTCTTTCTAAATGACAGGCCTTATTAAGCAGACTCAAACAAAGATAAAATAGATGTTATACACATGATAACTTCCGTGTGACGGAGGAGTTAAATATATCACGTATAATGTTCAAGATTAGAACATTTATCTTTATTAAAACGCTGTTCACCAGGTTTTCTGTGGGGGTTGGCATTCTACTCACGTGTAGAACAGACTTGCACGACCGCATCATTTCACTAAGAGAGGAAGCTTGGGATCATAAAAGTAACTTATTCCAGAAACGCATCGCTTGCGCTACATTTGATATATACGTTTTTATTAGCCCCGCCACCCTTTATCGGAGTTCATGCACGAAGTCACGCGAACGGCCATGTATATGTGTATTATTGATATCGATTTGACCTCTTTGTACCAATTTCGATTAGATTTTGGAACACCCTCCAACTGTGTGGAATTTTTGTTTTTCGATTAGATTTTGGGGCACTTCCGGCTGTGTGATATTATTGTTTTTCTTTTCATTTAAAAGTAACATTTATATAATCACCATTCTGATAACACAATTAGTACCAGTGAAATACAAATTAAAATTTAGTAGGAGATCTAACAACAAGAACGCATACAAAGCAAAACAGTAATACGAGCAGGTGCTTCGGTGAGTCAGACTAATACCTATTATGTATAATGATGCCATATACACCGTCATGCGGAAGTCTGGGGTAACACCACAACAGGTACATTAAACATTATAACTACCACCTTATGCAATCAATCCGTATCACCACTAAAGTTGTGAGTTCAAATTCCACTCATGTTGAGGTGTATTCGATACAACATCATGTGACAAAGTTTATCAGTGACTTGTGGCACATCGGTCGGTTACGACGGGTACTCTGGTTTCCTCCACCAATAAAACTGACTGCCACGATATAACTGAAATATTGTTGTGTTACACATTATAACCCCTAACTCAGAATGCTGAATAATTAAATCAAACTGAATTGACAACTTTTATACGTTACTGTTATTTTTTTCACTTTCTAGCTCACCAACCGTAATTTCTGACAACACAGTTTCGAACTAATTTCTAATGGGGTCGATAATTCATATATGGTTAAGCAATCGAGTGTTAGTTGCCGAAGGCGATCCATCATATACACAGACTACTATGTTTTCATCACTGATGTGAACGTTCTCCCACTCCTCATGTGAAGGGGCCCTGGCGAAATCGGTTGCTTTCTCTGAACAGCATCACTTTCTCCACCACGATGTTTTTGGTTAAATATAGATACAAATTTGTTGAAAGTGACAGTGATACAAAAACATACTATAACAAATAACCTGACACTTTAACATGTCCTTGTACAGTAATGTCGCTGTGTACATGAAATTATTTCGCGAAGGACTAAGTTTGTTTGAATGTGTCATATCAAATAATTCCCATTTATATAAAAAACGAATACTATTATAATCCCCCTTGAAATCCTTGTCTTACTAGAATGATAGATACTTATGCCATGGAAGCTATACTCTATTTTTTGTATATCTAATTCCTGTATCTTAATCAAAGTAAGGAACTAAAAGTTATATTCCGATATTCTTGGAACTTAATTAAGGTCTTGATCTGATAATTCTTTCTCCTGCGAAATCTTTGATTCTTACAAAAAAAATGTTCATTATCATTTTCTGCCTGGTTCAACTAAAACAAGGTCATAATCTCATAGAAGGTCCTGCATATATCATTTAAATTTGATAATATGTAGGGTTATTGCATATAACAGTTAAACAGAGAGAAAATACAAACCTCTTCTTATTGTTATAAAATGGCTAATGTCAAACAGGTGTACCCCATTCAAAGCTTTAAACTAGCACTAGTTAAATTGTAAATATTAGGGATGTCTGAAAACTGATTCTAAATGCCAAGTTCCATGGTCTATCAAAGTATAGGTTCAAAAGGACATAGAAATTAGACACAGACATTACACACGTTATTACAGAATTATACATAATTCTAGACATGCAATATTCACATAATTCACGTTATCCCTTTTCTGTTGACAATAACATTAAGGTATAATCTGTTTCCATCGAGTTAAATGTTTCCTAAAATAAAACCTATCAATTATATCAAGTACCAAAATACCATTCTCCCCAGAGCCCTTATATGGTTATATCGCTTCGATTTATCAACACAAAGCACTGAAAAAAGTACATTTTGCTTGGAAAGTGCACGCTAATCCAATAAGAATAAGTACGTACAAGTAATCTTAATTAACATACATATTATATAAGACAAAGTCATCTTATTGGCCCATACTGCATGAAAATATCATTTATAGATCCATGTTTGTACGGTCAGTGTACGTGTTTGTCACTAATTAAGTGTTTTATGATCGATCTTCTAATTTGAATGGCTGGTTATCAGATCAATTCAGTCTTCTGGCAGAAAATACGAAATTACATTTCCCTTCTAGCCGTTAGCGCTTCCGTTATTGATACATTCGGTCCTTGACTGGCTATAAAGAACAATACTATCAGTGAATGGGCAAGGAAAAGTCCTTCTTTTTCTATTATAACATTAATATATTGATATTGGCGAGACAAGAGAAGATTTATTCGAGTTAATACATTCATCATTCAATCTCTGTAGTAGAAATGGCATAAGAGCTTTACCAAAGTAGCGTATTCATCATCATTCTACTTCATTATCTGGTAGTGTTTTGATTTCATTATTGAAGATCTGGTTCGAAATATACACACTGAAGAAATGACAGTGAGTGAAACAGAGACGATTTCCATACAATAACAGGGCTAAAATATCACCACAACATTAAGTAAAATTCATAATATAAAATTCAAATTTAATTAACCAAACACTCTAGATCTTAGATTAAAAAATCAGTAAGTATATTGAGACATGTTTTATTCTTTGGGGAGGGAGGGGGAGGGACAATATGATTTTGCTACACATTATATTTATATGATCCTTTATCCTTCGGTGTCAGACGGGATCCTTGCTTCTGAGAAACATTTGTAATATGTCACACCAGGAAAGAATAAGGGACAGTTGGGAATTTGTTTCAATAATCAACTTTTGAACTTTTACTTAGAAAACTACAGATTGAACAGTACGAACCCCAGTAAAAACAACCAAAGAAAGTATTACAAGGGAAAACAACGTTTTATCTTCACCCAAAGGGTAGATACCAAAGGCAAAGTGCATATTATTGTAAATTGTACTATTTGTGATAGTTTCCGCCATTTTTGTAGAGAATATTACTGCGGATTTTTAGTAATTTATTTCTCCTACTACATGTATGACCCCGTCTTCTGTGAAATCACATTCAAGTAAACACAAAAGTGGCACATAGAAATCATCTGAAGAAATAACTGGTTTAATCTGAAGTTAAATTATCTTTAAAATGTTAATTATACCGGGTACAAAACAACAATACATAGGTTATGATATACCATAAAGTGATCACAAGTTATAATAAATTGACCTCCCTGACAAATACCCAACAACTACTTGTCCTGCAGCAAGAATATATCACTAGTCGTGTATACAATTATGATACCGAAGTTGAAACGTTGGTCTCTCTGGTCATGATCCGATCTGATCAATTGTAATAGTGTACAATGTGGTGTTTTTTTTACATGTGTTGTCAGAACACTTCATCGTTAGATTTATTATGCTTAACGCCATTTTCATCGGTATTCAAGCTTTTCGTGACGGGCAGAGACAGGGGATTCCAGAGTTCCAGAAGAAAACCATCCACCTGTCAAGGGTCAATGAGAAATTTTAACACAGAAAGTTTTATCGTGTACACCTTGTCACGTAAGGGAATCGAACTCACAATTTTACCTACGAATAGCATAGGTTGATGCAAATCAAACTACCACAGGATCGCCACCACGATGTTTTTGTGCGTTTTACACAATTTAGATGCTTAGTTTGATTGATATGCTAATGACATGACAGATTGAATCCCTAGTTGTTAGACAAGAATCAATTCCCTCCAGGTATCAACATAATTCACTTATAATATCCATGTTAGTTTTTTTTACGTTGTAAGGTAACAGATGTCATGGTATTTGAAATATTTTACCTTCATAAACTATTGCACGATAAAACAAATCTACTTTATATCAATGAAAGAATGATAAAAACTTGTTTTCTGCTAAAGTGACGAAAAGCAGGATGAACGTTATCTTGAAATAACATCTAATATTAATGTGTTGTATATACCAAATTATAAACACAACTGATTAATGAGGATATTCATGTACCTCTTTCTCTTCACAAACAAGTTATACATTAGTAAAGCTAGATATTTTTTTATCATTTAAATGTACTTTATTGTTGATGTTCTTAAGATTACTTCAGTGGGTTAGGGGTTAGGGTAATGGCGTTTAACGCCACTTACAACAATATTTCAGTTATATCGTGGAGGTCAGTTTTATTGGTGGAGGAAACCGGAGTACCCGGAAAAAACACCAACCTGCCGCAAGTCACTGACAAACGTTATTACATAAAGTTGTATTGAGTATACCTCGCCTGCGCGGGGTTCGAACTCACAACGCGAGTTACTGTCAGTGTGAGTAAGCTCATACCAGAAGAGGAATGCGAGTTGGTCCCTTGTCTGTACGCGAGCTGTTCACAATACGTATGTAGTTAACAGCTGTTACATTATATATATTGTATATCTAGTAATTATTACAGGATTGTGAAACCTAACAAATCTGTCGTTGATGCCAGAATAGAAGAAGGAAAAAAAGCAATACAAATAAAATTAACTACGTCATACCCCACTTGTCTGATGAAATGTAAACTTAGATGTTACAAAAATAACGTTTCATCTGAAAAAACAAAAATGTTGAGAAATAGTTGGTCGTTTTGTTTGCTAAGTGTGGAGTTGTTGTTCATCACAGGGGTAAATCGAAGAATGCCAGACAACACAATGGCCAAAAGGAAAAGGGCAAAGGGACAACCAATGGTCCACAAAACCTTACACAGAAAACTAAAGATCAAGTAACACGAACCACACTAAAAACTTTCTGTACATAATTTTGAAATGAGATAAAATATGACATTATGTTTCCCTGGTACTATTTTACAATGCGTGGTTAGTCTATATTTTGTACACTAATTATTTCTACTTCATAGTTATCGACTCAAAGACGCTTAAATATATGTCATTGGTACTGCGCTTACTAGGCTTAAGTTATCAACAGATACGTCTAAGGAGCATCAAATCAAATATCTACTTTCCCTTTTTTAATAATATATTTACAATATTAACTTTCTTGTTATAATTTATTTTAGTTAATTTTAGGATAAACTATTAACACATGATGAAACAATTAATGACTGTGTGCATGTTTTGAGACAACTGTTTTGAACGACTCGACAAAGCGGCTCATCACTTCATTATAATTTATGCAAAACACTATGAATAAAGGAAACATGATTATGGCATAAAACCGAATATATGATTTAACCAGCTTGTAATTGCTACATGAAAACAGCATGTCTAAGTAAGTTAATTGTAGAATATGGACACTACAATGAAGAAAAATATATAATCTGGCTTCCCCTTGTCGTCGTTCTACACTGTTTTTAAACTGAAACGTGGACATCGGCTGCCCCAATGATGTTGGCCAGATCACTTAAATTTGGCTGATCTCGTCTACGGACAGACAGCAACTATTTGGTAAAACATATAATGATGCACGTTGTCTGAAGTGAAAAGGTTATGAATTCTTGTGACAATGGCCTTGAAATCTTTACATGTATACAGTCAGTTTATCTGAGGTATCCGTTCTATCAACTTTATTTGATTAGCTTCAAATTATCAACCATTATGCAATCCGTTATTGACGTCATTAGTCGAATTTTATCATTACTAAAGTATATAAATTACCTGCTTGATAATAAATTGTTTTCTCTTTACAATCAAAACAAAACGTGACGTTCAGGTGATTTTGTAACATTTTGTTAGTGTTATTGTATTCCGCTGTATCAAAAGAAATCCCATGTGATCGATATTTTGTTGAATGAGCAAATTTACATTATGTTCTTGTGTTTTGTTTTGCTTACGTGTACTTCTACATAGTTCGTCAGTTACTTTTATGATAAACATGTATTTTATATTCAATACACAATTTAGATGTTTAGGTAGGATGATATGTAAGGCTATTAACGTGTAGTAAACCAGATATCCTCTAGGCGTTTTAATACATTAAACTTGTCATTTATAACATCAATAGTATGGTAGCAGATTATATACAGGCAGATACATAATTTTATACAAATTATCAACAAAAGGCGTTAATCATTGTCAAATGTTTAATACATTTTATTTTCGTGGTTTATTGTGAAAAGGGGTAGCTGAAGCATTAAATAGATTATATTGGTCAATTGATTTATTTTTCTTGTACATTTATAATTCAACCGCCATGATATAACTGAAATATTGTTGAACATGGCGTTAAGCACCATGCTCCCATTTTTTGTTGTTGAGATATTCAAATTTACGAATGAAACTGCAAACTACTTACGACATGTATATGTATTGTGTAACTAGACAATTAAGCTTTAGAGCAGTAATTAGTGGTTTCTACAGATGCTTGTCTATATTGGAGAAAAGCGACAAGAAATAATAAATAATTCATCATTATGGATGGATGGAAACACTCTTTATTGCATGAAATTTAAGTAACAAATTAAAAACACGCATGTAAATGAATAACTTAAAAATGTCTATGGCTTTATGAAGTTTTGTTGAGTTATGTTATTGGATTTTGTCTAGAATTAAATTCCTGTTATGCATATTATATTTCAGTTATTAGTTTTTCTAATTGTATGTTGAAAAGGAAATTTTTGATGTAAAGAGAGAACGTTCTTTCTTAAACGCACTTAAATAATATCTTAGAGTAATGGAATACACTTCGTTAGTAGGCAATACACATTTATTGATTACAGTCAGGGTGAGAGAGTCCGCAAACTAGAATTTACTGACACGGTTTAGTTACTGTATATCTAAGGGGGTCTGTCGTGGTCATGATCGTATGATAGTTGGCTACCTGTGCTATCACTGCCTATCGTCACTAAAGATGTGAATTTGAATCCCGTACGTGGCGAGTTGTACTCGATACAACTTTATTTGATAACGTGTGTCAATGACTTGCTGCAAGTCGGTTGTTTCCTCCGTGTACTCCTATTTCCTCGACCAAGAAAACTGATCACCACGATATACCTGAAATATTGTTGAAAGTGGCGTTATACACCATAACTCTAACACTATATTTAATAGGATGTCTTTTAACATCTTGATTATGACATACTATAGCAAACAATAAAAGCTTTATATGTAACAAGATTCTACAATGATCATAATCCATTAGTATTTTAGTATTAAAACTGAGAAACATAATTTTAATCATTTCAATGTTTTGCTCATTGTAATAGATCTACTATTGTATGACATTATCATTATAATTGTTTTTGAATTACAACTTTCCAGTCAGCAGAATTTCCTAATGGCGTTTCCGGTTCTTCTAATCAGCTCCTTGCAGATTAATCTAATTTAAAATGAATGGCTCTTAAATATACATAACAGTCATTACTACCGCATTTATAATCGACAGGCTGGAAGATTTCAAACGACATTCGTGATATACATAGAATAATTTGCAACGGTTGATAATAATTTAACGATGGACTAATTAAGAGAAGATGAAGGTTCATTAAAAAAACTACAAAGAGTAACTCTTAAAGACAAATATGAAATACTATGTATTCATGGGCAATCCATTATAATAACAACTGGTACCACTCCCATTGTGTGTACATTTTATTTCAAGCTCAAGACAGTGAGACATTATGTAATACTTTTTTCTTGGTTATCATAGAACGTTTCTTTTCCATGGCTTTAAATACAAATACAGGAATACATTTATTCCACCAAAACACATAGGAATACAGACTTCAACAAAACACACAGATACACCAAAATCTACTAAAACCTATTAATATACAAACTCCCCCATAACACACAGAACATAAACACACCAAAACATAGTAATGTACAAATGTCAACCAACACACAGGAATACACATGGAATCTGATATATACTGTCCATGTCTATGTTGTCATTCGTGTTTGTGATAAAATGTGGTCTTTTTGAGTGGAAGCGAATCTGTGTAGATATTTATAGTTTGTTGTTGGAGGTCCAGTTATCAAGAAGGGTGGTTTGGAATCCCATTATAACAGGATCTTTGCTGTGTTCAGTCAGTTAAGGTGAGAGGCCATAGTTCGTTTTGTTTATGTTGGTAGAATTGTTGACCATCACTGTTTAAACCTTTTCTTCATACCAAACTCAAACAAAATACACAGGAATACACCAACTTCAACAAAGATATGAGTAACCAATCTTCAACACTCATACAAACACCTGCAGGAATACATCAACGTCAACAAAAATATGAGTAACCAAACTTCAACACTCATACAAACACCTACAGGAATAGATCAAAATAAAAAATACAATGTTCAACCAAACACAAGAGTACAACAAACTTACAAAATGCACAAATGCAGACAAAGCATAGCAATTATCAAACCCAGTCGGGATATTTTGGAAATTGTTGAAAATGATCATGGATGTTAATTGAATCATTTATTTTGCAGAATATATTAACAATAAAGTAAAATAATAATGATACAAATAATAAACATAATTATAAAACAATTATATCGATTTATAGCCAAGGTAAAAAATATATTGAACCTCGGACTAAGTCCGCGGTCGATATACTTTTATCTGTTCATTACATCCTGTCATTGACCTGATGAGAAGGCTACAATTGTATATAATAAACCATATTATATATTGATTCATATATCTAATAATATATTATCCAATTATAGCCTTTTGATGAGGTCAATACATGGATAATCCATGTATTGACCGATATTAAAAGGCTACAATTGCTTTATTATTTTTTGTAGCAACTGGAAAAAAGTAGAATATAATTGTTTTATCATTTTTCAATATTGTTATTTAAATATTAAAATTTTGATATTTTATGAAAACTGAATTTCTTTTTAAACTTTTTGAAAATTTTATCGTTTAGAAATTCTTTGAAAATTTTGAAATCCTTGAATTTTGAAAATTTTGAAATTTTATGAAATTTTGAGAAATTTGTTGAAATTTTGGAAAAAGCGCAATCGGGCAGCACTCGACTAATTCCGTCAATGGCGGAAATAAACGAATGTTTTCCCGAAGTCAATACGTGTTTTTGCAAGTCAATACGTGATTTTTCAAGTCAATACGTGTTTATAAGGAAGACCATGTGACTATTTCTTGGCCAATAAGGATGTTTAAATAATATCAAATAATAATAATAATTCCTATTGAATGACGTCTTGTCTTGCTTGAGTTCTATTGGCTTTCACCGTAGGTTGCGGTATCAGACATAACGGAAAAATATATGAATTCATATATCACATAATGCATGGAATTATAAACCATGCTATGTTTGGACCCATATAACACGTATTATTTGCATGAATATATCACATAATATACGTACTCATATACCATATAGTATAATGATACATATACTACATATTCGAATGTAATTATTATATTACCAGTTTTTTCATTGGCTGATGTTTACCGATAAATTCAGAATGGAAATGTCGTAGCTAAGAGTTCTAGTTCTAATGAGCAGTCACAATCAATTCTTGAAATCTAACATGTCAATTAAAACAATATGGCAGGAAATAATGATTTAGCCTATCTTTGAAATAATTTCTTGTTTTTAAGATTTTTATTATTAGCAATTTTTATACCATTTCTGAAGCCCAATTAGAGATATTTTTGCCTTGCATTAGAATATAAATAACTTTATTGTATTTGAATAGTTGCCGTCGTCAATTGGGGATTTGACGATCTCCAATATCTGTTTTACTGGTTCCGCTACACGTCTTGATTTCAGAATAAAGTGGAGGTGTATGTCGTCCTTACACACGTGCAACAAAATAAACTCTCCCTACCAGAAAACCTAACTGATCGTTTCTCAGATTTTCAGTAGGAGTTCGTATTGTCGAAAATGTTATTTCTGTATCTTTTAATCATATCAATTAACTCTGTTGAATAGCAGTCGGTTTTCTAGTTCTCTACGTTCGATTTAATATAACATAGAAATGATGAACCAGTAAAGAACTTAACGTCGTTAAAGCTAATGTAATCTATACCATCTATACGTACAAATAGCCGTTTTAGATTGATATGTTTATTGATTACAAAATGACAACGCTAAAATTTACATAAAGCGAATTTTAGATGGTGATATTTTGATGTTTTCTTAAAATAACCCCATACAAAAACTGAATTGATTGTTTTTTTATTGTAATGAATATGTTGTCAGCTCCTATAGCAATCGTTCCGGACAAAGACAGACAAAGAACGTGATTACTTCGTAACCAACTTTTTCAATTTGTAACAATACACTGATCGATGAAACGTTTTATTGAAACTTTAAGACTGGCTAAATTGTTGTTATTACAACCTTGACTAACAGCATCGTCTAAAGCAACATGGAGTAAATGTTACTTGTACATTAGAGGAATGGTCGTTTGTTATCTTCGTCGTTAAACAGATCGAATAAATATCGTTTCTGTTTGTCGCGGGTAAATCTTCAAACCTTTTTCATTCCAGTATGAACTCTTATTACATGTCTTTCATTACAATGTTATTTCCTGTAAGGTTATATATGTACATTGTCTGTAAAATAAAAATATAAGCAGTGAGATTGTCGAGTGAGTGAGTGATTGTTGCTTAGGGCCAATTCAGCAATTTTGCAGCTATATCATGGCGTGAACAAAGTAATTTTCAATGAGGTGATGATGAGGTCCGCTTTGTTCTAGACCAACACGCTGGATTGTTATAGTGCTAGCTCACTGCAACAACAGTCCGCGGGTAGACATGTCGCTCCACTCGGACACATATTCTGATTCGAGCCGACCCGTCTTTGCTCTTTCTCCTTAATGTTGCGTGTTTAGCGGAGAAGCAACAAATACCACTTGTATAGTTTTTGGTTTGACCCGATCAGGGCTCGACCCGAGATTGTCGATGGTGATAATACTATTGTCACACCTCTGTTAAAACAAAACATGGGTTATTGATGGTGGCAATAACGGCCTTCATAGGAGGTTGCCAATATATAATTAATTAATTTTGATATGGTTGACACGATGATTTATCAATCCAGAAGAAGTGATAATTAACGAGGCCAACGGTGGAGGTGATTATCACTTCTTGGATTGATAAATATCGTGTCAACCGATATCAAAAGTCAACAATTGTTTTAAGTGACTCACCAACCCAGAACAATGTACAATTCCGAAAGGAGTTGCGATTAGTTCATAAAAATACACCGTCCAATGAAATATTCGATTTAAGGTGGTAGACCTGGATTACCCTAAAATTTTCCCATCATTCAATTTTTTTTAAATTTGCATCATTGAATAGTTATGTCTAAATACATTATCTGCCAAAGTTTCAAAAAATTTCACCGTGCCGTTTTCTCCATAGCACATCCTAAATATAGCAATTTTGGGGGTATTCTTGACGCCAGATGGTAATACTAGTTTCGGAAGATTCTAATAGATATGCACATTTATTTCTGATTGAAAGGGAATATTTTGGCTTTAATACACTTGAGAGTGTTGTTGTTGAATAAATATGAAATATCTAGCATATCTGAATATCCTGTTTGGAGATAATCACGTGCAAAACAGTGGAAACTGCAAAAAGGGGGGAATGCCTTGAGGACCACCGTGGTATTAAAAATCGGCTAAAAACAATTCCTGTCAATTAATTTCCACCAAAAAATGTCACACTGAAGATTAGACATATAGACATCATTGCACCAAATTTTACAAACTTTTACCGTAAGATTGTTAAAATATTTAAATTTATGTTTTTCATGGAAGGTACCCAAAAATTAGATGAAATTGTCGAGGAAAGTTATCACACACCCATCCTTTACTAGTTTCTTTGTTTATGAGATAAAAAATAACTAGTTACCAATAACAAAAAGCTTTTCAATTCTTATAATTGACAAAGTGAATGTCCACATTACCAAATGACTGCATTTGTCTTTTTTATATTCAAGTCCGCTGGGGAGGGGGGGGGGGGTGGTTTGAGGGTGACTCTACTTGATTAATTCATTACAAAAAAAACCCACAAAAAACAGACAGCCACCTAGCTGTATTGTTAAATTCCTTAAAATTCTGTGCTCCAGTTGTATTTGTTTGATTCTGGTTATTCTTTAGTTGTCTTAGAAGAAGGGGGGGCGGCGGCGGTATAAGAGAGGATCAGATATTACAATTTATTTCCCAAACATAGCTTTCTATCTTTGCTAATATCTTGTTTATATCTTTCATATTTAACATTAAATTCATGCTTTGTATTTGTTTCATTATTATTATTGATCTTATATTTATTGATTTTAGATTTATTCATTTTTGCCTTGAAATCTGTCAATGACATCTACATGTTCGCTTCCGTCCCCCGATTTCCTACGTCCCCATGATCGCCGTGTTTAAAACTTAGACATGTTGATTGTTTAGCTTTTAAAAAGCTACAAATAACTCAAGTTTTGTGAAAATAATTAGAATATAACACAATTCAATGGCCAATTTGGTAAAGGAAGCGTCTGTTTGTATATTTTAAGATTTGGGATTTAATATTCACCTGGAATTTCGTCAGTTTAAATTTGCAGAAGTTTGCCATGATACTTTTGTATCAACAAATTAAACCTTCTTTATTGCTTGAATAAAACCTTTTCCTCTTATTGTTATGTATCTTCCCATTGATTACAATTGTTTTGACAATCAGCTTTACCATAAAACGAAGATTATTTGCAAGAAAAGAGTGACCTGCAAAAAGAAACAAGGCGACTTTAATTTCGCTTTGTAGTCGAGGGAGAGCGACTTCAGACTATATAGGGCAAGAATTTCGCCCACTTCGCCTGGTTTGGTGAGCCCTGCAAGGAGCACATCTATGGAAAGGTAAAAGGAAAAGGAGTCATTTTTTTAACTGGCCATAGCCAATGTAAACAATCTTTGTCACCAAGAAGCTTGGAATTGAGGGGGAATTTTCAAACGCACAGATGATCATATATTTGAGAAGACACTGAAAATAGAGTTATCTCCCATACCCCAGGCCTACTACCTTAAAGCGAACGTCATCAGGATTTGTCCGATCTATAGTTAGGTGCTTGACAGCTATGATACACTAATTTTCTACCTCTCGTGCAAGATTGCGCGACGATAATAATGTTTGATCAAAAGGGCGATGTATGGTTTTAATAATCAAGAAAGCAGATTTTTTAGTCATTTAATAATTTTTTGATGTCCATCTCCTTATATGACTGGAGTCGTTTTACTATGCGAACAAACATGCAAAGGCAAGAACAAGAGAATGGTCCTGCAATCGTTACGGCAACAGAACAATTTGAACTTGAAGAATAGCGCGGACATGAAAGAGAACACCACTAAGTCGATTGTTCTTTTAGTAATTTGGTAGTTGCTTTGGCATTGTTGACACTGTTTGGATAAATAAAATTTACGTACATTGTCAGTGAAAACCCCCCAGAGATTGTCGAGGGTGACAATACTATAGTCACACCTCTGTTGAAGAAAAATTGGAGTTGTCGAAGTAGAGAATAGGGTTGTCTACCGGTCGAGGTGAATTATAAGGTTGTCAGGGAACACATCAATCATTGTCTAAGGTCATGTGATTTGAAATGATCCGATAGGAAACGTTCATACACAGTGAGGTATGTTGCACAAAATGACATTACCGTACATTATTCTACATAAGATACATTATTCCCAGTAACTCGACTTTAGTCCACTGCACATGACACACGGGATCATATATTTTTAGATTGAAAGAACTGATCATATGTCAATGCAAACTAAAGGACATTACAGTTTTTATTAATGCAATATTTTCTGCAAAAATCAAGCAAGCTTAAAAAATTAATAAAAATCACACAGAAGAAAGATCGACGAATCACTTATAATTTGTCTATCGTGTCGAGTACATCTTTCACCTATCATTGATAAATGCTATTATTTGAATATTCACCATTTTCACAGCATTTTATTATTGTGGAAAATGTAGCTGTTTTATGACAAAATAACTAGATGGCATATGCAAAGCCATCATGGGAAACAAGACCCTGCGTGTTGACAATTCTTGATGTTCATCTAACGCAGAGGCAATGATTGCTTATAATGTATACTCGTATTTCTCTACAGTATACGTACACATATAAT
The DNA here is from genome assembly GCA_963680875.1 of Bathymodiolus brooksi. Taxonomy (NCBI): domain Eukaryota; kingdom Metazoa; phylum Mollusca; class Bivalvia; order Mytilida; family Modiolidae; genus Bathymodiolus; species Bathymodiolus brooksi. The sequence goes on along the minus strand of OY804576.1, from coordinate 29,865,284 downwards.
GCATACTCGTATTTCTCTACCGTATACGTACACATATAATGCATACTCGTATTTCTCTACAGTATACGTACACATATAATGTATACTCGTATTTCTCTACCGTATACGTACACATATAATGCATACTGGTATTTCTCTACAGTATACGTACACATATAATGTATACTCATATTTCTCTACCGTATACGTACACATATAATGCATACTCGTATTTCTTTACAGTATACGCACACATATAATGTATACTCATATTTCTCTACAGCATACGTACACATATAATGCATACTCGTATTTCTCTACAGTATACGTACACATATAATGTATACTCGTATTTCTCTACAGTATACGTACACATATAATGCATACTCGTATTTCTCTACAGTATACGTACACATATTATGTACATTCGTATTTCTTTACAGTAGACGTACACATATAATGTATACTCGTATTTCTCTACAGTAGACGTACACATAATGTATGCTCGTATTTCTCTACAGAATGCACACACATATAATGTATACTCGTATTTCTCTACAGTATGCACACACATATAATGTATACTCGTATTTCTCTACAGTATACGTACACATATAATGTATACTCGTATTTCTCTACAATATACGTTTATCATATGTGATATTGCTCTGTTGTATCCAAACATTCATATCACACCCACTGGAGCATTTCTGACGTCATATTGGTGGACTCGATATTAACAAGACTTTATACTCGAATTTATCATTCCTTTGGAGTCACTTCCGATTTAACTAGCAGGCTCCTTGAGGAATTGAATTAACTTTTCTAAAGTAGAGCAATTACTTATTTGAAACCTGATATTAATGTAATCTGGCTCGCAAACCAGTGCTCAATCACTGAGCTCAGTATCATATTCCATCCTTCTGATATTTTACGATATCTATAAAGGTATACTAATAAGTAATGAACCTTCATAATAAACTGAAACATAAATATAGGTATTATATCTTATTATTGCATTTAATCGGAAATTCAGCATTTAATCGGGAATTCAGGATGATTGGGGATCTACAAGAGAATACGAAGTGACGACATGGAAACCTGTTAGTGAATGGTTGTTGTGTAACTCAAAGTTGGAAATTTGTCAATGCAAGTTACGTTTTTGATGAGATGATGATAATGAATGCTCTATTTCAGAAAATAACGACAAGTAGAATTGTCTGGCTCACTACAACTACAGTGAGATTGCAGACAAGTTGTTCCACTCGGACACATTATCCTGTCCAATAGCCAACCAGTCTTTTCTTTGTCTCATCTTTTATGTCTTAGTGGAAAAGCAGCGAATACCCAAAGACCCGACTGGGGATCAAATAAATGATCTTCCACACTCGAGTCATTGAATAAAACAAGAAGACCTTGCAATTTTGATTTCACCTTGAAACTGTCAGCTTATATATAATGAATACTGGAATTTTTCAGTATCATTTTATTATCCATTTTTGTTGTTGTAAAAGACAGATACATAAACGACAATTTTAGTCCATAAAATGTAATTAATAGTGAAGCTTTCCTGTAAGGAGATTTATTGTAAATCACAGATATACTAAGCACGTTTTTATTATCAAGTAGATCCTCTAACATGTGAACTTACACTAACATGTGATGATTAAAATATAAATGACTTTATATGTATTTAGTTACTAAATATATATCTCTATGATAGAACTACGTGAGGAGATTTTTATTTTTATAGGATATTCATAATCAAATAAAAATGAAATCAAAAACAAAAATACCATCATGTAGGAACAGTTCTATAATTCAATACAACAATAGTAGAAAGAGGCAAAATCGATACCCACAGCACACATGACTACGATGGCTGATAAAAGGCCATGCCCCTCCAACACACATGACTACGATGGCTGATTAAAGGCCATGCCCCTCCAACACACATGACTACGATGGCTGATAAAAGACCATGCCCCTCCAACACACATGACTACGATGGCTGATAAAAGGCCATGCCCCTCCAACACACATGACTACGATGGCTGATAAAAGGCCATGCCCCCCCCAGCACACATGACTACGATGGCTGATAAAAGGCCATGCCCCCCCAACACACATGACTACGATGGCTGATAAAAGGCCATGCCCCCCCCAGCACACATGACTACGATGGCTGATAAAAGGCCATGCCCCTCCAACACACATGACTACGATGGCTGATAAAAGGCCATGCCCCCCCCAGCACACATGACTACGATGGCTGATAAAAGGCCATGCCCCTCCAACACACATGACTACGATGGCTGATAAAAGGCCATGCCCCCCCCAGCACACATGACTACGATGGCTGATTAAAGGCCATGCCCCCTCCAGCACACATGACTACGATGGCTGATAAAAGGCCATGCCCCTCCAACACACATGACTACGATGGCTGATAAAAGGCCATGCCCCCCCCAGCACACATGACTACGATGGCTGATAAAAGGCCATGCCCCTCCAACACACATGACTACGATGGCTGATAAAAGGCCATGCCCCCCCCAGCACACATGACTACGATGGCTGATTAAAGGCCATGCCCCCTCCAGCACACATGACTACGATGGCTGATTAAAGGTCATGCCCCCCCCAGCACACATGACTACGATGGCTGATTAAAGGCCATGCCCCCCCCCCCCCCAGCACACATGACTACGATGGCTGATAAAAGGCCATGCCCCTCCAACACACATGACTACGATGGCTGATTAAAGGCCATGCCCCCCCCAGCACACATGACTACGATGGCTGATTAAAGGCCATGCCCCCTCCAGCACACATGACTACGATGGCTGATTAAAGGCCATGCCCCCCCCCCAGCACACATGACTACGATGGCTGATTAAAGGCCATGCCCCCCCCAGCACACATGACTACGATGGCTGATTAAAGGCCATGCCCCCCCCCCAGCACACATGACTACGATGGCTGATAAAAGGCCATGCCCCTCCAACACACATGACTACGATGGCTGATTAAAGGCCATGCCCCCCCCAGCACACATGACTACGATGGCTGATTAAAGGCCATGCCCCCCCCAGCACACATGACTACGATGGCTGATTAAAGGCCATGCCCCCCCAGCACACATGACTACGATGGCTGATTAAAGGCCATGCCCCCCCCAGCACACATGACTACGATGGCTGATTAAAGGCCATGCCCCCCCCAGCACACATGACTACGATGGCTGATTAAAGGCCATGCCCCCCCCAGCACACATGACTACGATGGCTGATTAAAGGCCATGCCCCCCCAGCACACATGACTACGATGGCTGATTAAAGGCCATGCCCCCCCAGCACACATGACTACGATGGCTGATTAAAGGCCATGCCCCCCCCAGCACACATGACTACGATGGCTGATTAAAGGCCATGCCCCCCCCCCCAGCACACATGACTACGATGGCTGATAAAAGGCCATGCCCCTCCAACACACATGACTACGATGGCTGATTAAAGGCCATGCCCCCCAACACACACGACTACGATGGCTGATTAAAGGCCATGCCCCCCCAGCACACATGACTACGATGGCTGATTAAAGGCCATGCCCCCCCCCCCAGCACACATGACTACGATGGCTGATTAAAGGCCATGCCCCCCCCCAGCACACATGACTACGATGGCTGATTAAAGGCCATGCCCCCCCCAGCACACATGACTACGATGGCTGATTAAAGGCCATGCCCCCCCAGCACACATGACTACGATGGCTGATTAAAGGCCATGCCCCCCCCCCCCAGCACACATGACTACGATGGCTGATAAAAGGCCATGCCCCCCAGCACACATGACTACGATGGCTGATTAAAGGCCATGCCCCTCCAGCACACATGACTACGATGGCTGATTAAAGACCATGTCCCTCCAGCACACATGACTACGATGGCTGATTAAAGGCCATGCCCCCCAGCACACATGATTACGATGGCTGACTAAAGGCCATGCCCCTCCAGCACACATGACTACGATGGCTGATTAAAGGCCATGCCCCCCAGCACACATGACTACGATGGCTGATTAAAGGCCATGCCCCCCAGCACACATGACTACGTTGGCTGATTAAAGGCCATGCCCCCCCAGCACACATGACTACGATGGCTGATTAAAGGCCATGCCCCTCCCAGCACACATGACTACGATGGCTGATTAAAGGCCATGCCCCTCCAGCACACATGACTACGGTGGCTGATTAAAGGCCATGCGCCTCCAGCATACATGACTACGATGGCTGATTAAAGGCCATGCCCCTTCCCAGCACACATGACTACGATGGCTGATTAAAGGCCATGCCCCTCCAGCACACATGACTAGGGTGGCTGATTAAAGGTCATGCCCCCCAGCACACATGACTACGATGGCTTATTAAAGGCCATGCCCCCCAGCACACATGACTAGGGTGGCTGATTAAAGGCCATGTCCCCCCAGCACACATGACTAAGGTGGCTAATTAAAGGCCATGTCCCCCAGCAAACATGGCTACAGTGGCTGATTAAAGGTCATGCCCCCCCAGCACACATGACTACGATGGCTGATTAAAGGCCATGCCCCCAGCACACATGACTACGGTGGCTGATTAAAGGCCATGCCCCCCAGCACAAATGACTACGGTGGCTGATTAAAGGCCATGCCCCTCCACCAGCACACATGACTACGGTGGCTGATTAAAGGCCATGCCCCCCAGCACACATGACTACGATAGCTGATTAAAGGCCATGCCCCCAGCACACATGACTACGATGGCTGATTAAAGGCCATGCCCCCTGCGCACATGACTACGATGGCTGATTAAAGGCCATGCCCCCCAGCACACATGACTACGATGGCTGATTAAAGGCCATGCACCGCCAGCACACCTGACTACGGTGGCTGATTAAAGGCCATGTCACCCAGCACACATGACTACGATGGCTGATTAAAGGCCATGCCCCCCTGCACACATGACTACGATGGCTGATTTTAAGGTCATGCCCCCCAGCGCACATGACTACGATGGCTGATTAAAGGCCATGCCCCCAGCACACATGACTACGATGGCTGATAAAAGGCCATGCCCGCCCAGCACACATGACTACGATGGCTGATTAAAGACCATGCCCCGCCAGCACACCTGACTACGGTGGCTGATTAAAGGCCATGCCACCCAGCACACATGACTACGAAGGCTGATTAAAGGCCATGCCCCACCCCAGTATACATGACTACGGTGGCTGATTAAAGGTCATGCACCCCAGCACACATGACTACGGTGGCTGATTAAAGGCCATGCCCCCCAGCACACATGATTACGATGGCTGATTTTAAGGCCATGCCACCCAGCGCGCATGACTACGATGGCTGATTAAAGGCCATGCCCCCAGCACACATGACTACGGTGGCTGATTAAAGGCCATGCCCGCCCAGCACACATGACTACGATGGCTGTTTAAAGACCATGCCCCGCCAGCACACCTGACTACGGCGGCTGATTAAAGGCCATGCCACCCAGCACACATGATTACGATGGCTGATTAAAGGCCATGCCCCACCCCAGTATACATGACTATGGTGGCTGATTAAAGGCCATGCCCCCCAGCACACATGACTACGGTGGCTGATTAAAGGCCATGCCCCCCAGCACATATGACTACGTGGCTGATTAAAGACCATGCCCCCCAGCACACATGACTACGGTGGATGATTAAAGGCCATGCCCCCTAGCACACATGACTACGATGGCTGATTAAAGACCATGCCCCCAGCACACATGACTACGATGGCTGATTAAAGGTCATGTTCCCCGGCACACATGACTACGATGGCTGATTAAAGACAATGCCCCCAGCACACATGACTACGGTGGCAGATTAAAGGCCATGCCCCCCAGCACACATGACTACGATGGCTGATTAAAGGTCATGTTCCCCGGCACACATGACTACGATGGCTGATTAAAGACAATGCCCCCAGCACACATGACTACGTGGCAGATTAAAGGCCATGCCCCCCAGCACACATGACTACGGTGGCTGATTAAAGGCCATGCCCCCCCAGCACACATGACTACGGTGGCTGGTTAAAGGCCATGCCCCCCTCCCAGGACACATGACTACGATGGCTGATTAAAGGCCATGCCCCCCAGCACACATGAATACGGTGGCTGATTAAAGGTCATGCCGTCCCCCAGCACACATGACTACGTGGCTAAATAAAAGCCATGTCCCCCCAGTACACATGACTACGGTTGCTGATAAAAGGCCATGCCCCCAGCACACATGACTATGGTGGCTGATTAAAGGCCATGTCCCCCCAGCACACGACTACGGTGGCTGATAAAAGGCCATGCCCCCAGCACACATGACTACGGTGGCTGTGTAAGACCATGCCACCCAGCACACATGACTACGGTGGCTGATTAAGGCCATGCCCCCCGTTATTATTTTGTTCCAACAAGAAAGAAATTTTGTTCCCGCAATACATTGTGTATATTATTTTGTTCCCACAACATATTATCTTGTTCCCTCAATATATTATTGTTAATACTAATTAATTATCACGCATCTCATAAGGCCAGATTTCAAATATACTGATATAATAAGTTGTGGGAACAAACTTTTTTTTTCTCGCATGGCCTTAGTCAGGCACCATACATGACTGCTCAATTTCCTGGTTTGGTACAGGCACTTCAATAAAAAGGGGTGGGGTTGAACTACTTTTATGAGCCTAATCATCAGCGTAATTATAAACGACGTTATAATCTTGAACAGTATACATAATATAGTTAATCTTCGCTACACAAGTTGCCATATGCATAATATCAGTTCTTTTAAAGAGAGTGGATTGGTTCAACCATTAGATCAGATTTTATTGGGGCAATATTTCAGTTGTTATTATAGTTAGAGACTGTTACATTAAAAACAAACTTTAAAACATTGGTTTAAAGAATTAAATTAAATTTGCTTCAAAATGATAATCTACATAAACATTGACACAATTTGTGAAAATATAGAGAACATATTTAACTAATACATTGTACCACGAACAGATGTCAATAAATATGAATATTTACAATATTAAAAATTACTTGATATTGCAGATCAAAACACTGCAAATTACTAATTATTGAAGGTGTTTTCTTCCGAATCATGCACACATTTATGTCTGGCGAAGAGATATCAACTACCAAACACCACAAACTGTTCATTAGACGTATGGCGTACCCCCAAACATATTTTGTATTACAGTAATATGTTAACACTACAAGTCATTTAAAATTAAACCGATGTACGTAATTACTAGATAATCACAAACACATTTTATAGCTAATGATCTTAGATTTTATTATCGAACGAGTAAATAGGAGAAATTCATACGTAGATCGTTAGCAGTCAGGGACGTCAACACATTTAATAATATTGAGGCAACTTATGTTAGTGAATTTAAAACGTTCTACTGAACTAATTCCTTACAGCCTCGATACGAATAGAAAAAAATCCATATTATGGCTTTTTCATATCACATATCGATCAAATATCAACCTAACACTCTAATATCACCCGAAGGCTTCAGTTATATAATTCCATTTATCTCAAGTTCTCGTGGAAAGTCGAATTTTGATTGGCTAAATGTCAATTGATGACTTTTTTTTTTCATGTATCCGACTCTTCATTTATTTCCAATTCTGATGCTTTGTTTTATGATTAAGCATAACATACCAAACAATTATGTTTTGCAATTATATTAACAAATATGTTTTAATTCCATATTATAAAGCTTAAAAAGGATATAGTGAGATGTTAAGCTTATACGCCCTGTCTTGAATAAAATAGCCTGATACGTCTCTACTGCAAATATTAACCTCGGAGAAATAAGGTGAAATTGCAACTTCCTGTGCGCATGCGATTATTGACAGAAGTATTAATTTGCTTCCAATTATACAATGATACATACTTCAATATAACCTCAAGCAACCATCTGTCTTATTTGACCCTATTTTTGTGTTCCCTTGGAAGGTCACATAAGACAGGTTTGACTTTACTTCAATATAACCTCCTGTCAGTTCAGGCTGCACAAATGATACTGATATCACTACTCATCATAGATAAAGGCAAGTGAATTCCAAGCTGCCTTCGTAGTGCATTCTTGTACTTTTCATTACATTTTATACAATATTAATTCTACATGTCTTTCTTTTATACCATTGACAATAGTTTTAAAAGAGGACATGCTAAAAAACCTAATAACACGTTGTACAAAAAGTAAACAAACAACGCGTGCAATTGCAATGGTCATTTGCAGGAACTTATTTTATTCAGATGTTTACACACCCAACAGAACCCATGCCACTAAATTCCATTAACTTATTTTATTCAGATGTTTACGCACCCAACAGAAGCCATTCCACTAGATTCCACCAACCTTTGTCTTTGCTGCGTGCACTGAAAGTATTTTTTTAGTATTAACATTAGGAACATACTTGTGGGTCTAAATAAGACAAATAGACGCTTTACATTGATATTATCGTGAATTCCTCCGAGTGTAAAAGTGCCGGTTTAGGTCAGATGTCTCATATGATTGCACGTAATACAAGGAAATATAAACAACGCATAGAAAAGTTTTCACATAAACACGGCATATGAAGATAAGACCAGCACATATAAAGATGAAGGCAGTGCAGCATATAGATAATAATAAAAAGAAAACATATCGCACATATAAAGACGAAACCCTAAACCAAAAATAAATGCTTAGCATCTTTAATAATAATAATAAACAACAATGTAATTGTACTGTTATATACGACTTCTGATTACATTTAATCCGGAATGCTGCATTTAATCGGGAATTCAGGATGATTGGTGATCTACAAGATAATGCGAAGTGACGTCATGGAAACCTGTTAGTGAATGGTTGTTGTGTAACACAAACTTGGGACATTTTTCAATGCAGAAACAAATTACGTTTTTGATGAGATGATGCTAATGAATACTTTATATTAGAAAATAACGATGAGTTGAATTATCTGGCTCACTACAACTACAGTGAGATAGTAGACAAGTCGTTCAACCCTGACACATTATTCTGTCCAATAGCCAACCAGTCTTTTCTTTGTCTCATCTTTTATGTCTTAGTGGAAAGGAAGGGAATACAGAAAGACCCGCCCGGGGATCAACTAAATGATCTTCCACAATCGATCCATTGAATAGGTCAAGAAAACCATGCAATTTTGATTTCACCTTGAAACTGTAAGCTAATATATAATGAGTACTGGATTTGTGTGGGTATCATTTTATTATGCATCTTTGTTGTTGTATAAGGCAGATACATAAACGACAATTTTAGCCCATAAAATGTAATTATCATATAGTGAGGCTTTACTGTAAGGAGACTTATTATAAATCACAGATATACTAAGCACTCTAACATGTGAACTTATACAAACATGTGATGATTAAAATATAAATGACTTTATATGTATTTAGCTACTAAATATATATATCTGTATGATAGAACTACGTGATGAGATATTTATCTTTATATGATATTCATGATCAACTGGATAATAAAATGGAAAACACACAAAAAATACCAGTTGTTATTGCAGTTAGAGACTGTTAAATTCAATAACAATATTGAAAACATTGGTTTACCTCAATTAACCTTAACTTGCTTCAAAGGGATAATCCACAAAAACATTTAGGACAACTTGAGAAATAATACAGAACATATCTAACTGATACCACGAACAGATGTCATTAAATATGAATATTTAAAATATCATAAACATACATGTACTTGATATTGTAAATTAAAGCTCTTCAAATTACTAATTATTGAAGATTTCTTCCAGAATCATGGAACATTTATTCCTGGCGAATGAATATCAACTACTAAACACCACAAAGGGTTCATTATAGGCATGCTGTACATCAAGCGAATATTCCCTACCGGATTACCCTTTATAAAGTATTGCATCATGTAGCAGAAATCTGCATCCAATTGTTATACCTTGGAGAGCTTCAACAGTTTGTTTCTGTGAACTGGTGGAGACTACAATAGTGTAAAATTGTATTACAAAAGAAAGCATTGAATTAAACATAGATGCGAGATTTGTGTGGGAATCATTTCTCTAAATCTAATGATTTTTGTTATAATGTTTTTCCAGCATTCAATCATTTTGAATAAATGTTAATTTCAAATTGTTCTAATCTATGAATTAAATCTATTAATGTATTGATGTGAGCCCTGTGGTTTTATACTTTTTATTATGATGTCGGTAAGATATTTGGTCCCCTACATTTGTAATATAAGACTCATAGATGCAGTGATTATTGATTATATATAATTGTTCCGGTTCTCTGCAAGAGGAATTTGAAGATACCAAAGAGGTAATCAGAATCCGTAAATCAAAGATACCAAAGAGGTAATCAGAATCCGTAAATCAAAGATACCAAAGAGGTAATCAGAATCCGTAAATCAAAGATACCAAAGGGGAAATCAGAATCCGTTAATCAAAGATACCAAAGGGGTAATCAGAATCCGTAAATCAAAGATACCAAAGAGGTAATCAGAATTCGTAAATCAAAGATACCAAAGGGGTAATCAGAATCCGTAAATCAAAGATACCAAAGAGGTATTCAGAATCCGTAAATCAAAGATACCAAAGGGGTAATCAGAATCCGTAAATCAAAGATACCAAAGAGGTAATCAGAATCCGTAAATCTAGGATACCAAAGGGGTAATCAGAATCCGTAAATCAAAGATACCAAAGGGGTAGTCAGAAGCCATAAATCAAAGATACCAAAGGGGTAATCAGAATCCGTAAATCAAAGATACCAAAGAGGTAATCAGAATCCGTAAGTCTAAGATACCAAAGAGGTAATCAGAATCCGTAAATCAAAGATACCAAAGGGGTAATCAGAATCCATAAATCAAAGATACCAAAGAGGTAATCAGAATCCGTAAATCAAAGATATCAAAGAGGTAATCAGAATCCGTAAATCAAAGATACCAAAGAGGTAATCAGAATCCGTAAATCAAAGATACCAAAGAGGTAATTAGAATCCGTAAGTCGAAGAAGGAAAGACAAAGCAATGGCCGAAAGTACAAACAACGATCTACAAAACAGTACATATAAAACTAAAGATCGAGTAATATGAACCCCACTAAAAACTGGTGCTCCGGAAGGGTAAGTAGTTCCTGCTCCACTAGTGGAACCCATCGTGTTACTCTAGTTACAAACCCGGTAGAAAGAACCGGCAAGTGTTTACGACAAGTGGAACATATCCGTGGTCATTTGTGATACATATGTTCCGTAACGATTAACAAAGTCATGGTAGCATATACACGTGTGTTATGGATATCGAATATGTCTCTTGTTTCTACCATTTCTCGATTGGATTTTGGAAATGCACCGACAGCGTGATATTTTTTGTTATTCATTTTATCACCTAATTAAGCTGTTAACATGTTGCAGTTTAATAGCATTAGTACAATGATAGCTGAATATGTCTAGTACAAAATAATTTTCTTTCGATGTTATTGTATTGTGGCAATATAACATACTAATATACCAGATATAAACATATTTTAACCAGTGATTGCTACATAAAGTATAGTGTGTGTTGATTAATTGATTGATTAAGCAGTATTTCAGTAATAATCAGGACAAAATCAAGTTCAATAATATATAAAGACTACACAGAAATGAGGGAAGGAATGGGTCAACCGAGTCAACCACTTTTGACTGCGACTGAAAGAGCATGGAGAGTTGGGTAGAGACAAAATAATAGTATTTTGTAGCGGCTACACTTTTTCGAAATCTACAAAAGAGATCTTTATCGTGCAGGGAGGGTGGCAATCTCCAACCACGGTACCCTCTATAGTCCACGGCAATGTTTTCCGTATTATAACCAGACAATCTCATCCCCACCGAGAGGGCTCCCCTATACGTGACACGGAGACGCACTCATCAACCATGTACGTGACACGGAGACGCACTCATCAACCCTGTGCATTTAAGCCTTGGGAACATTCAACAGCACCCAGCGTGTGTAGATGTACATATCAAACAATATATATGTGTGTTGTTCTGTATATAACGTATTTCGTGTATGTGCTGTTGTTTTTTGTTTATATCAACTGCTCTCTAACGCAAACATTCTCTCAGTTGTGAACCATATGTGCTCTGTATTAGGTTTGTTTGTTGCACCATTCCTCAAATTGATCAAGCACTTTGTTTTTGTAGTCTAATGATATATCCATAATTTCAACTTGCTGTCGCAATTTTATCACTATATCATCATACTTTATTTTGTCATATGCTATATCAAAATAAACATCTAAATGTTCAGCTTTTGTCCACATCAGACATGTATGGTGTAATTGGCTTGAATGATCCACTTCACAACCATAACAGTTTTCCTTTACTACATCATTCAACAAGTCTAAGATGGATCTGGCATACACAAAATCTAAAGTGTGCTTCCGAAATCGCTCGACCTTTTGTCCTTCATAGTAAATATCCATATCGAACCGCCTACATATACTAAAAGTCTTTCATCTGCTTATCTTTACAAATTAAAATTGTATGTGACGTCATTGATAGGATTAACACCACCTAGCCACCAATCTACATCAGCTGCTCGAATTTTACATTCATTTAAATTTTTGAAATTAAATTTAGTTTCTGTTTGGTATAAGATTTGTGTAGACTCATCTTTTACATCCACCTTATCGTCGTCAGCAATTTTATTAATTAATGTTTGTAACTGGTGTTTAGCTTTTTGTGCGAGCAATACCAGCCTGGAATGCTTTGTCTTTTTGGTGTTGATTTTCCTGTTCACCGTTAGAAGTGTGGTATTGGTCAAAGTTGCAATTCCTGCTATTGTCGCACATGGCAGAACTGCAGGTAATAATCTCACTCCACTAGTTTCCACAGCTCCTCCAGCAAAGAGTATGTTGATAAAATTGCAAAGATGGGTGGATACTATGCTATTTTATGTAGTTTCATGTATTTCCTTTAGAAAATTGAATATATTTCAATATCATTGATAAGGTGATCTTCCATTTCTTTAAGCTTATCTAGACGATATTCTTCAACAACTTTTCCATCCAGCTCATCTTGTAGTAAACTAGCTTTTGTGTCCATCACCAAGCTTTTTAGATAAATAAAGCAGATTACTGTTTACAGGGCAATTTATTTAACTTGAAGGATGACGATATTCGATAATAGCATGCAAACCACCACCTTAATATGATGTATAATTGCAGTATCCTTGTGTTAGGTTCTATGGCTGCAATAACCTATACCACCATGCTTTTGACTGCAATAACCTGCGCCACCATGCGCCAGGACGCCAGTTGTCCTCAAGCCAAGCGTATAGCACTACTAATGTGTGTGAGGTTTTGCAATACAGTAATGTTTTACAAGTCATTTAACATTAAAACGATATACATAATTACTGGGTAATCGCAAATACATTTTATAGTTAAAGAGTTTAGATTGTTTTATTGAACAAGTAAATAGGAGAAATTCATACGTCGATCGATAGCAGTCAGGGACGTCAACACATTTAATGATTGAGGCAACTTACGTTAGTGAATTTAAAACGTTCTACTGATCTAATTCTTTACAGGCTCAATACGAAAATAAAAAAAAATCCATATTAAATCAGAAGTAATTCTGTCATATTTTTTAAGTGCTTTCCATTCCATTTGTACGTTTTTAATACAATGTTCAATCAGCTTTACTATGCTGTATGAGATATTAATAATTTATATGGCTTTTTCATATCACATCAAGTACCCACCTGACACTCTAATATCACCCGAAGGCTTCAGTTATATAATTCCATTTATCTCATGTTCTCGTGAAAAGTAGAATTTTTATTGCCTAATTGTCAATTAATGAGTTTTTATTTTCATGTATCCGACTCTTCATTTATTTCCAAGTCTGATGCTTTGCTAAAGAGATAAATCATGGAAGCTAGAATGTGCTTGGAGTTTTAACATGGGTTGGCGGATATTAGGACGAGGAATAAAATTTATTAATATCCGCCAACCCATGTTAAAACTCAAAACACATCCTGGCTTCCATGATTTATTTCGATTCTGATATGTCTAAGAGTACACATACGGTATTATACTTTGATTGGAAGACGGTAATTTATATTTACGCTTGCGGACAATGTCGCACACAATTTATGAAGCCGGAGTACCCGAAGAGAACCACCGACCATGGGCAAACAACTGGTAAACTTTATCACTTGCGGCTGCGAGTCGAGTGCACCCTTTTTGTAATTTACAAAGCCGGGCGCGAACCCACGCCGTATTGGTGATAGGCTTGTATGAGTTGTTAGGTAATCCAACTACCTAACTCATTGAGCCACCCGGGTCCCATATGGCATATAAAGATAAAACCAACGCATGTAAGGATGAAAGCAGCGCAGCATATAGATACTAATAAAAAGAAAACACATCGCACATATAGAGACAAAATCACAGAACAAAAATAAATACTTATGCATCTTTAACAATGATAATAAGATTAACATTCTAAGTGTTATTTACGGCTTCCGGTTAACCCTTCGGTGTCTTAGATTTACGGCTTCTGATTACCCCTTCGGTATCTTAGATGTACGGCTTCTGATTACCCCTTCGGTGTCTTAGATTTACGGCTTTTGATTACCTCTTCAGTATCTTAGATTTACAGCTTCTGATTACCCCTTCCGTATCTGAGATTTACGGCTTCTGATTACCCCTTCGGTATCTTAGATTTACGGCTTCTGAATACCCCTTCGGTGTCTTAGATTTACAGCTTCTGATTACCCCTTCGGTGTCTTAGATTTACGGCTTCTGATTACCCCTTCGGTGTCTTAGATTTACGGCTTCTGATTACCCCTTCCGTATCTGAGATTTACGGCTTCTGATTACCCCTTCCGTATCTGAGATTTACGGCTTCTGATTACCCCTTCGGTATCTTAGATTTACGGCTTCTGAATACCCCTTCGGTGTCTTAGATTTACAGCTTCTGATTACCCCTTCGGTGTCTTAGATTTACGGCTTCTGATTACCCCTTCGGTATCTTCAAACTTTTCTTTTCTCTTTATGAGTAAATAGTTGTTTTAGTCATGTATACAAGAGCTAAGAATAACAAAGTTAGAGTTGTTCATGTTTGTTATAAATAATAGTAATATGAACTATTCTAGATTACATGAACATAATCTCGTATCTATATTTAGTATATGTAAATACATAGTACAGCATACACAATTCTCTCCGTTAATTTTACCATTATACAATGTAACAGCTTTCCTATATTTTACCGACAATTTCATGATTGCAATAATAAACCCACACTCGCGCTATTAGCTACACGTTCTTAATTCTTAGAAGGATAGGTTATGAACAGGATATGTTCTTCCATTAACCCTTTACACAACAGGAGCTACTAGTGGAACAGGAACTGCTTACATTTCCGAAGTACCAAAGTACACCTTAGGGTTTTAGTTTAATTCGTGAGCTCAAACTGTAGTTTTATGTGTAGTGTTTTGTGGAACATTGCTTGCCTGTCGTTCCTCGATGTACTGCTTCTGATTACACTATTCAACAATTCGGCTTCTGTCAAGGGAAAGGATTAGACATCTCTGATTGGACCATCTCTCGAATATGCTTGTTCAGTATGGGACCACTATAAGATAGGCGAAATTTATCAAACTCAGCATAATAAAGGGTTGTCTGGTTTATCAACCATAGACAGCGAAACAGATCAAGTGTTGGTGACTGGTTGCAAAATTGGCGCCACCTTAAGGACATTGTCATGATGTTCAGAATATGCAATGAGAAAACCAATATCTCTAAAACAACTAACATCACCCTTGAAATTATATACCATACGACTTCCTTATCGTATGTAATTCTTGTATCCATGACATATCAAAGGCAGTAATCGTTTCGCCTAGTACTATCACTGAGTGGTCCGAATAAGACAATCAAGGCTCATATCTTTAAAATACAATATGCATTCCCTCAACTCTGTACATAATTTTAACCTTTACTATTGCTATGTGCAATCTCTGACACAATCTTCTAATTGTTGAAAGTGGTCAGTATTTGGTATAAGAAGTGGCAATAATATTCAGACATCATCTATTGAGAGCTGTTACCACACTACACTGTAATGTAATAGAAGACACGTAACCTACATTGGTGGGATGATAGATCGACACTGAATTGAAGTATTTCAGTCAATTAAGAAGAACATGTAAACGAATTTGTATGAAAGATCAACATCTGAAAAAGAAAATATATTGAAACGACACTGGAATTTCCACACAATCAATTCAAAACTGCAGCTATTAATGGGAATCTCTAAAAATGCAATTACAGTATTGTATGTATCTAAACATGGAATGTATTGATTATAAGCTACTAATTATTGCTGGAAATTGTTTCTTTATTTAGAAACAGACAATAAAATTACCCTGTAAATTATAAAAATAACTCTACTTCCCAAAATAGTATTGATTAATTATAAATCGATTTAGTGTATATTGTACTAGAACAGAGTACTTTTAACACTGCACTACAAACAGTCAAAGTACATAGATAATGCTAGACAGACAATAGTACAGTTGAGTCGCCATTATAACAACAATAAATTTTACTACCGTAATAGAAGTGTAAGTTTATCTCTGCTTAGAGTTTTTAGGCGTCTACATGATGAATACTCTGATGATCGCTTGCTCTCTATATCCTTTGAGTAATTGTAGAAATAATGATTGCCTGGCAGGCATTTAACATACCTATTACATTTTTCTTATTAATAGAAGAGTTTGAAGATACCAAAGGGGTAATCAGAATCCGTATATAGAAGAACACACAATGGTCAAACGAAAAAGGGCAAAAGGACAAATAACGATCTACAAAACATACCCATCAAACTAAAGATCGAGTAACACGAACCCCACTAAACCCCGGGGGGAACTCAGGTGCTCCGGAATGGTAAGCAAGCCTGCGTCACTAGTGGCACCCGTCGTGTTAATCTAGTTAATAACTCGGTGGTAAGTCATGAATGAGGAAAGGACTGGGAAGTGTCTACGACAAGTGGAACATATCAGTGGTCATTTGCGGCACAGATATTCCATAGCGGTCAACCAAGTCTTGGTGGCGACCATGAAACTTTCGAAATGATGACATAAACTTAAGCAAGAGGAACACTTAGTTCAGTAGCTTCATTGATATCAGCAACCCTCTATCAAGGAAATCCTGATAGGAACCACAAACTCTGAATATCGCATCAACTGAGAGATATATACTCCATATGCAGGTGCTGCTGGAATGTTGCTACATATAAATGGAAAGTTCACAATGGGTAAATTGAAATGATCTCTTTGTCGTAAAGTTTCGTTCTTAACCGCCACTCACTGTCAATTTCGAGTGGTAGGTCAAGGTATGAAGCATTTGACGTTTTGTGGGAATGGAACCCCGAGGTATAGAAAAGAGACCTTCTTTCCCTGCTCTGGGTTACCCCCATCCCCTCCAAAAATACTTCAAATGACAATGGATATTTTACTTTTTAAATAGACGTTTTCATTCCTCTTTCACTGCCCAAACTGTTACCGGACTTGACTGTATACATTAGTAACACCTTTGTTTTATTTTGATGGGATCCGTGTTGCTCATCGTTTTAGTTTTTTGTGTTGTCCTATTATGTTTCTTTACGTTCTGAGTTCCGTGTTGTGTTGTTCTATTATGTTTCTTTACGTTCTGAGTTCCATGTTGTGTTGTTCTATTATGTGTCTTTACGTTCTGAGTTCCGTGTTGTGTTGTTCTATTATGTGTCTTTACGTTCCGAGTTCCGTGTTGTGTTGTCCTATTATGTGTCGTTACGTTCTGAGTTCCGTGTTGTGTTGTTCTATTATGTGTCTTTACGTTCTGAGTTCCGTGGCGTGATGTTCGTCCCGGTTTCCGCATAAAACGATGTACAGTTGTTCGCAGGAGGGTTCATGTCTTAGCTACGTTATTTGTGTTTGCTTGCAAATAGTGATGTCCAACACATTGTGTTGTGTTTTTGTTTTTTTCGTCTTGTGTACTTATGTTTCCAGTTTCTCTGGATTGCCCAGTTTTGATTGTCCTTCGGTATTCTCTGTCGTTTATTAACTACTTCTAACTTGACGTTTTAAACAATTAATCAGCCAATTATGTTTACCCTTGACCTTTTGTAGAAAGCATCATTACATGTCAGATTTTGTATAGTACAAATGCTTTTTGGACTTTACGAAACAGTCGTCAATGAAAAGAAGTAAAATATAATACATACCAAATAACCTTTTATTTACTTCTATTAAAGTACAATAAATTACATCTTTCTGCTACCATCTAATTGAATTTTCACAAGTGCAATTCCATTCAGATCTGTATTATAGTACAGCGGCAAAACTTAAACAATGCATTTAATTAAGGAGATTAATGTACCAATCTCTGACACATCTGGGAACGATTCACGATGATAAATTATGTTCACCAAGTAACGCAGCATACATGTCGTAAGGACATCGAATAATCACAATTTTGTAAAACTTGAGCTGTTTAACGTCATACATCGTTTTTATATCTCAATTTCCACAGTTACTTGAAAACCTAATTTGTTTTCAATAATGTTCAATATCTCGTTGACATCTAAAAGCCTAAATGTACTTACAAGCAAATTGTCGAATTTTCTGTATTCTTGTTATTTGACAAAATGTGATCTTTTGTTTTAATTCGAAGCATGTAGATGGTATTACAGTGATAACTTTTCATATGTTACAAACAGATTAAATAAAAACGAAAAATAAATAATACAAGCTTCACAATCCAATTGCAAAACTCTAGAAAGAGGCCAAATTGATACCCTAACACACGTATAAATGATCACTCTTTTTCCTGTCTTGGTACAGACACTTTTATTAAAAGTGGTGGGGTTAAACTACATTTCTAGCCACCTGTTCTCAATGAAATGTTGTGCCACATGTGAGTGGTATGGCAACACTCACACATAACCGGTCGAACAGCGTTTCTATAAATAACCATCTAATTTTGCATTATATATAAAATATTTAATCTTCGTGACACAGAAGTTGTCATATGTATAATACAGTTGTCATATGTATCATATTAGTTATTTTAAAGTCAGCCGATGTCCTCAACAATCATATAGATATAAAATAGCACAAATCGCAAACGTTAGACATAATAGCGGGACAATAGTGTCAACTTTAAAAACTTAAAATCTAATTACTAATACCATATTTCGTCATCTAAATACCCATCAACCAGGTGTTGATAAATATTATTTTGATTCTATTTTTGTTACTTATTGTACACAAAATAATTATCAAAAATAGAAAATCTAGTTGACTTTTTTGTGGCATTTACAAAATGTTTAAGGTACATCAACGCATAACAAAAATATATTGAATTTCAAAGGAACACTCCACAATTTATTCTGCTTTATAATCCGGAATTATAGCAATTAAAGTCACAACGCTAGTATTTCGTTAAATTGCCTTTATGATGTCGCTATTTGTATGTTTGACATTTTTATCTTTTATAGTTTATTTGATGGTTTTACAATTGCGTTTGTGAGCACTGTTCTGTAGCACGTTGTATTTCTTATTTAAATATCACGGTAAACGTATTTCAAACATGCTAGAAATTGTCATCGTTTAGTAGCCCGTTGAGATGGCCAAAAAAACTAGTACAAAAAGAGACTAATAAATTACATGGACCACAACGAATTATTAATTCTTTTTCATATATATGTATGTTCCAGTGAATGTAAATGAAATTAAATGAGAAACAATTATATACAACACCATCATAACATTTCCGAAACCCAATCGGTCGAAAAATGACAGCAAAGAAAAACGGAAAAATTGATATCCCAGACATCCATATGCATGACTGCTCAGTCTCCTGACCTGGTACAAGCACATTATATTCTATATTTATTTTCTTTACAATAGAAACAATTCACATGACTTTACATATGAACTAATCATATTAGAGTTGTAATGCCTGTGTTTATGCACGTGTTTCTATATTTAATGGAGGTGAACATAGAGATGACACTACTACAATGTGGCACAAATCAGTCTATTCACCCCTGTACAAAAGAATAACAAAAAACTGCATTAATTTTTATAGATAATTATCAGTCAATAGAACACGATTACTTTATATCAAAGTTAATGACAAAAGTTAACGAACTGTTAATGATGAAATGGTGTAATTTGCTTAGCTAATGACAACTTAACGATTCATTAACATTTTATTGTAAACGATTTTCCAACTTATCAGATGCATAGAACAACAAAGTGTGAATATGATTAACATAACACAAGTTTCTCTTTTATTGTCTTAATTGATAATTATCTTGAACATTCCTATATATGGCGATGTGTACTTGCCCATTATGTTGGCAAAGCCCTTTTATCGTGCTACTAGTGTCGTCTTAACAATGACCCCAACACTGTCAACTCGGGACGAATATTCTATGATATTCACCGACAGCAGCCTATTCAATAACGCCATAGAATACGTACATGTGGAAAATATACACCTGCAGGCGGATATCCACTGGGGGAATGGATGACTTTTACCACGATTCTGTGATTGTAACACATGTATATCATTTAATATTTTAGACCCTTTGGTTTTATTGCTCCCAAACCTTTAAAGTATTTGTTTTTTCAATCTTTCGATTTAGAGCGTACCTGTTGAAGGTTATTCCAGAAACGCGTCGTGTGCACTAACTTTGATATCTACGTTTTTAATTAAGGTTAGGGTCTACCAGTAATTTGTCCTTATCTTATGATAAAGCATAATTAATGCAGGGCATCAGATTATGTTTTTATGACAAGGTGGTACATTTTTTTTTATAATTAAAGTAATGTAAAATAATGTCTTCAAAATTTATCAGTGGTAGTGTAAATAAAATACAAAACTCAATATATATTTGTGAAATAGGATATGAGATACTACATGTTATTACGATGAATGCACTGTTAAGTAATGTGTTTACCGGTATCTTACAGAACAAACAAAGGTTACATATGTTCTCTGACTGTTTTTGTCTCATTAGGAACATATTAAATATATTTTTGTATATTACGGAGAGAATGGTATATTTGAACATTGGCGTGTCATGTTTATCGCGACATTAAAGTGAATAGTCGAGCATCTTATTTTTATTTATTTGAGAAACCGTACATTACATTTATAAGATCATGTCATATAGAGGCACCAGTGGCTTATGGTTATTGACTTAAGTCGTAGCTCCGTTTATTTAAAAATAAGGTTATGTTTTGCCGACATGGTAAGTTTAATTGTATATTAGTGCGCACATCAAGTTTAAAATGTCAGTAGATATAAGAAATGTGGAACAAAAAGATTACTAAGAAACCGTAAATCGAATGAGGACAGACAATAGAATGCCCAAAGAGAAAAGACCAATCATGTTCTACAAAACGCTACATAGAAAACAAAAGATTGAGCAACAGTAACCTTACAAATAAACCTGGAGGTGAATGAAAGTGCTGCGGTATGGTACGCAGTTCCTGCTCCACTAGTGGCACCCATCATGTTACTCTTGTTACAAACCCGATTTTAAGTCATGAATGAAGAAAGGATGGGAATGCGAGTATGAATTGCCCATTCTTCGGTTTCCTCTAGCGTATATTTACCCTATTTACTTTAATGTAAGGAGTTGACACATTCCTATAATAGTACATAAGTTCTGTTTATAAATAATGATCGTGTTATAATATATTAGAATATAAACCAAAGTGTCTGTCTGGTTAGTTGTAGTGATGTACATAATAGTACATGTTGCAAAGATGAGAGGAGAGATGCATTATAGTTTAATGGACATTAGAATGTGACAAAGCCCAATAAAAACGTGATAAAAATCTACAAATGTCGCCAACATATTGCTAATGACATCTCAAAATGTCGTGACAAGACATCAATACAATTACAAATAATCTAATGTCAAAACAATCTCAAGAAGCTTTTTATTTAG
The DNA here is from genome assembly GCA_963680875.1 of Bathymodiolus brooksi. NCBI lineage: Eukaryota > Metazoa > Mollusca > Bivalvia > Mytilida > Modiolidae > Bathymodiolus > Bathymodiolus brooksi. The sequence goes on along the minus strand of OY804576.1, from coordinate 29,843,201 downwards.
AAAATGGCGATGTTATACAATTTAATATCTAATTCACGGCATGTCTTAGCTTAAGTACGTTTGTTAGTAGAATGCAAGCTGCTTGCATATTTATACAACACCAGTCATTTATCTTACAAAGCAAACAGTAGGTATACATGATACACAAACAAACGATTGTAAGAAACAAAGAAACGAAATAAATAGAAGCAGGATCTGTTAATAATTTGAAGCCAAGAACTTATTTGCTGATTACACGTTCCATTGTTTTGTCTAAGCATTACATTCGACATTCACCACGTATGTACACACGGTTCTCATGTGTTACCTTCTTACGTTGATATTTTCAATGTTAGAATTAAATTTGTCTTCTAGATTTAGACAGTCAACCAAATTATATGAATAATGCAGAGACAATGTTGATTTCCGTTGAGGACAAGAAATAATTTTTTAAGGTTTTTGAAAGACTATTTCTGCCACATTTAGCTCAATTTCGAAGGAAAAGAATTACATTTCATAGACAACAATATTCCTAATATAGCCAGCCCACTTAGCCCCTCCGGACAGATAAAAGATATCAAGAATTATCCAGGGACATACTTAAAACCGTGCAGCACAGATTGTTCATTGTATAGAAATGGCAGCGTTTTATGCACATTATCGACAGTAGAAAGTGACTTAATAGCACTGACGACTCTTCAGATTATTAATGTACTTTACATGGAATAATTTATAGTCGGTGTTGACAAAATAAACGTGATCGATTTTACTCTGATATTATTGTTGAGGGGAACGTTTTCATGGATACTAAATGTAATTGATCACTATTTATTGCGGGAAACGCTTAATTAGATAGACAAATAATATGTTAGTCATTAATTATATTGTCCTATACATGAGTAGTTGGATCAAGAAAATATTTCTGGCAATTTTCTTCTTTGTAAATATGCTTAGAATAAGAAGTTAAACAGAAATGGTCGACAGTACAAATAACTGTAACGAGATGACACACATCTCTGGTCAACCTCAAACAGTGATGGTCAACAATATCTCTGGAACACCTCAAATTTTAAATTAATTGAAATGATCAGGCCATGGCTAGTGATATGTAAGACTAATACAAATGCGAGAAAAGAAACAATCAGGATAAAACTAACATCACCAGTAAAACACGAAAGTAAGACGAAATCAAACAATAGCTTGGATAACAAGCACTCACACAAAAACCAGATTTTTTACGAGGCACTTCCGTAGGGGTATCATCAAATGGCCAGTATGCACATTAAACAAAGATAAGATACAGGTTCGGATTGCAAATAGTAATGGAACTAATGTTGAAATTGCATCAGTAAAGAGTCAAATTAACCATGTATCAAGAACAAACCTGGTTATCTATAACCAAATTAAAAACACGAATGTTTGTTTTGTTTGGGAGGGGGGGGGGGGATTGTTTCGACAAATTGTACATCGAAAATCAACGCAAGTATAGCTTGTTCTTATAATTGTCATAATCTTAAAATAAACTCATATTATGAGAATAAATATCTTATATCGAATTAAAAACAATGTAACCTATAATTAGTAATGAAACAAATGGTTATTTAATTTTATCATGAGACGAATTGGATGTATATAAACATGAACAAATATTTATCTTATACTCCGACAAAGTTGTGAAAGAAAATACTGTTGTCTTTCTTCACCTTACAATCAATGAGGATATTCAATGATTGGTTCGATTATTTCGTGTGTTAATCGCCATTTTGTTGTCAGCTATTTCGACTTTTTTGTGGAGGAAAGCCTAGACATATATAACGAATTGACCAGAGAAACTACTGGCCTTGTGTAGATGCCTGGAAACATTCACTCTCGATGGATATCGGGGCACGAACACATGTTATTGATGTTAGGCTTTGTTGTCAGAGGTCAACAATATTAATCAACCTTCATTGATTAATATACATCAAAATGAATGTATGTGAAAGACGTATTTTAACTTTCAATATGAGTGGCTCTCGGGAGGATGATACAATATAGGGGAAGCTATGTGTGAACATTGTAAGCAATCGTCACCCAACATAACAACAATTCTTAAGAACAATTGATTGAGTAAAAGACATTTAAATAGTATTACCACAAATAAACAGAATACTACAACAAATTGAGAACACAGTATCAGAAAGGTGGAGGTTGAGGAAGTACATAATCATAAAAATAAGGAGGCAACACATTCGGTATTGGTGTGAGTGTTATATACTTTTTTGAATGCGCTAAATAGATGCACTTTGTATTCGTTGATATCAGCGTGTATAACTAAAAAGCGAGAGCAAAGACTATTTTTAGTCCGGATTATGATTTTGTTCTAAAATATACATATGCCATCTACAGTTTTCTTATATTTCCAAGCAAATAACAATTTGAGATTGTTTTTAATAACCAATAACAACGGGGGACATAAACTGGTAACTCTCATGTTTCTATGCCAAGACCAGGCGATATTGTTGATAGAGTTGTTAGTGGAACAGTAGACACCAAAGTCCTCATAGATAATCTTGGAATCCTCGTTTTTGTTACTATCTGGTAAAATAGGGGAACATCTGTTATTCTTGACATTGACGGCTGCAATTATAATGTTCATATTCCGCAATTTCCCGTAGCATTATAATGAACACAAAGCGAAAATAATGACTGATAAGCAATGTTATTTGTAAGAAACAAAATATATATACTAACATTCGATTCGCGAAAATAATTCGGCTATGATTTTTCTTTTATGTTAACAGGGGGAAATGTGCTATAATATACACAGCGGCACATTTAATGTACCGCACAGTATAATACTGGTATATTTACAGCAATTTATACAATGGGAACGTATGATTACATAGATTATCATTACCAAAAATAGAAATCTAAGCAAAGCATGATTTTCACAATGTCGGAATTGCCCTGTCTTCTCTGACACCAGATCAGAATAAAAGCGATACAATATATAACAATTATTCGACTTTGAAATTGGCTTACTTAGTGGAGCGTGAGAAATAATACAATATTAACTGATTGTTATATTACAGGAAGTATTGGTTAGAGATTATAGAATAACTTCAATAGAAGTCTGTTACTTTGCTAGAAACAGATAAGGTGTGAATATGTCTATGAAATATCAATCATGACATCATTACTTGTATATTATTACGTAGAATTGACTGTGATCGTTACATCGTTTGTTTTATTGTGTGCTTTGTTCCATTTTAATCCGTTTTATTTCCATCGTCACAATGATGTGGAGAATCTAGCAATACCCACTGAGCCACATAGAAACATTTGGTACCTAAACCATATTGAGCTTCACCAAACATAATATACCTCCATTGGTGACATGACACCAGTATGTATACACAATCACCTTAATTCAACGGGTCTCTCGATGTAAAATATGAAGCTGATTTTAAAAGTATCGACATTTAAAGGAACAAAATATATGATGATCCTCATCTTGAATTCTTTTTGAGTCTCCCCTGTGTGGCGATATGTAAAGTGTTGGATTATTTAATATCAGTTGTCTGAATGTATTTGAAATTTAGTCTTAAGGACATGGTATATCTGGATCAGGATATACTTATCTATCATACGTACCTGGGCTTGTTCTCAGTTCATTAACGAGTTGTTGTTGTCGGGCTTTTCAAGTTATTTTGACTACACAATAGGACATTTTGCAATACAGAAGTAATGGTCATCTGATGTGGAAAATAACAATTAATATATGCTACCAATAAATCGTTATCTTCATTTGGTACCTTACAATTTTATTTCCATGATATATACAAATATAGGCAATGTGATTATCGAGTGTCAACCTTAACCTTTATGTGAAGTCCAAACCATTAGAAAGAAAGTAAAAGTTATCACATAATAAACACCTCTCTTTCCTTAAATTAAATAGTCATCACTTATTATATGATCAATAAATGCCATTTAAGTTGATAGAAGTAGAGACACGTGTTTTTAAAATCCCACCAACACCAGTTTTACAAGGCGACATTGATCAATGCAACAATTTTGTTTTGTTGCCTTTCAGATCTCCTCATATTAATTGAATAAAAAAATATTATTAAAATTATAAAAAAAAAATAAATAATAATTATGAAATGTTTATCGCATGATATAAAGCGAGCGCCTGAATATCAAACACAATAACATGAATGAAATATATTCATTTGACTGCTATAACTGTATATGCACACAAGAGTAGTTCATAAGGGTTAAGTACCGCCGTGCTCGCGATTCTATGGTGGTGTTTTTTTTAGCGATTTTTAGACCAATCTTCCTATAGCTAAGTGTGGTATCAATGTATACAGTCTGCATCTCTAGATAATAAAGGTAAACAGTTGACTAAATCTAAATCCGGACAGACAAAACAACACAACCAACGGCATACGTCACTGGAAATCCAGGTCCTGGCCTGGGACCCTTCCACACACTATCACAAAAAGGAATGCTAACATGGACAGTACAATAGCATGGCTCGTAGTTAACTGACTACTACCTAGGAATGTAGAATCTGTTGGTGAAAGATCATTACTCTTAGTTAACTGACTACTACCTAGGAATGTAGAATCTGTTGGTGAAAGATCATTACTCTTAGTTAACTGACTACTAGCTAGGAAGGTATATTCTGTTGGTTAAAGATCATTACTCTTAGTTAACTGACTGCTAACTAGGAAGGTATAATCTGTTGGTTTAAGACCATTACTCTTAGTTAATTGACTACTAGCTAGGAAGGTAGAATCTGTTGGTTAAAGATCATTACTCTTAGTTAACTGACTACTAGCTAGGAAGGTAGAATATGTTGGTGAAATATCGTTACTCTTAGTTAACTGACTACCAGCTAGAAATGTAGAATCTGTTGGTTAAAGATCATTACTCTTAGTTAACTGATTACTAGCTAGGAAAGTAGAATCTGTTGGTTAAAGACCGCTACTCTTAGTTAACTGACTACTAGCTAGGAAGGTAGAATATGTTGGTTAAAAACTATTACTCTTAGTTAACTGATTACTAGCTAGGAAGGTAGACTCTGTTGGTTAAAGACCATTACTCTTAGTTAACTGACTACTACATAGGAATGTAGAGTCTGTTCGTTAAAGATCATTACTCTTAGTTAACTGACTACTACATAGGAAGGTAGAATCTGTTGGTTAAAGACCGTTACTCTTAGTTAACTGACTACTACCTATGAATGTAGAATATGTTGGTTAAATATCATTACTCTTAGGATATAAAGTCATAACTGAGATTTCTAACAGATTTAACATGAGAAGATCATTAACAACTAAATAAAATAAAGGTCATCGAGGGAGACCACAGTAAATAAGTCATCAATATGTTGGCATAAAAAACATTGAGCATGAAATAGTAATAGAATGTGGAATGAAAAATAAATGTCATGCTTTAACTACTAGCCTGGTCTATTTGTTGTAGCAGCAAATTATCTCTATTTTTTAGAAACGTACCCTGCCTTAACAATTCTACTATAGTTGCTAGGTAATAGCCTTTACGAATAAGATTGATCAATACATTTGTAAGCTTTTGGATGGGAAATGCCCTTTTGATCAGATTTCTGTACGTATATATATTTTTGCAAGATCATTATAGAGGATTGTTGCTAACAAGGAAGCTACTGAACCAAGGGTTCCTATTGGTTAAGTTGAAGTCATCCCTTCGAATGTTTTACGGTCGCCACCATGACTTGGTTAACCATTACGGACCATCTGTGTCACAAATGACCTAGGATATGTAAACACTTTCCGGTCCTTTCCTCATTCATGACTTATCACCGGGTTTGTAACTAGAGTAACACGACGGGTGCCACTAGTGGATCAGGAATTGCCTATCCTTGCGGAGCACCTGGGTTCACCCCTGGTTTATAGTGGGGTTCGTGTTACTCGATCTTTAGTTTTATATGTATGTCTTGTAGATCGTTGTTTGTCCTTTTGTACCTTTTCTTTTGGCCATTGTGTTGCCTGTCCTCCGATTTACGGATTCTGATTACCCCTTTGGTATCTTCAAGCGCTTCTTATAGCGGTAATATAATATAGTATAAATTTTAAGTAATTTATGAAAACGGTATACATGGTGTAAATCTTTGCTATCACGAAACTACAGTCAATGAAGTAGGAAACATTGTACCAAACACGTGGAAAACGAACTAGCTGTGAAATGTAAATACCATATGATAATGCCACAGAAGCATCATCATCCAAATAAAAAGGTAAATGAACGATAAGGAAAACAAACTTCTATTTTCTATTATCATATTATATTCCACTATTACAATGCAATTATTTATAAAACTAAGATTCTCCTCTCTCATTCATAGGTGACCTTAGCCAATTTTGGCTACCCTGTTTAGGCCCTTTGGTTTTAGGGCTCCCAAAATTTAAATTATTTGGCTTTCCAATCTCTCTATATTGAACGTACCTGATGAAGGTTATTTCAGAAACGTGTCGTGTACATTAACAGTGATATCTACGTTTTTATTATTTTTATTCCAATTGACAGGTTTGTTAAATTCAACTTGTGAACATGGTATGCAATTAACACGTCTGCAAGAAGTTGAGAGAAGAATTGGCCAATCTATTCGTGATGGCGACCATGGATGTGTTTTTTTAGAGATGTCTTTAGTTTTAAGTAGTTTGTATTACCGAACAAGTAACTCGTTTGACAGGTGTTAAATCATGTTTGGAAAGGCCTGATAATTTGATTAAGCTCTAGAAATAGCATATAGCTAATATAATACTTAGACACCACACGAGATAAGACATATTACACCTTAAAATAGAAAATGAAATAACAAAGAGAAAATTAAGCCATTACATTTGTCATACATTTAATATGTATTTAACATACATAATGTACCTAGCGTCACAGCGTCAAAATATAGCTGAAATATAGCTAATTTGGCGTAAAACGACAATCACTCCCTCCATGGTCATATTCAAGAAATAGCTATCAGTACATGTGTGAAATGGACCTGCTGGTACCGGTTGTCGCCATACGTTTTAGATTTGCGGTTTTGTTTTTCTAGATTTAATCTGAAACAGGTCTGTTACATGTACGAGTATATACAATAAGTGGTAAATAACACACTGTACTTGTTCCTTTAATAATCTACTTCAGGACGACGTTGTTATTATGGTTGAGACATACCCTACAATAATTAAAATATTATGTTGTGAATAAACGTTGTAGTTTGATTCCTTGACAGTCATGACTATTCCACCTTGTATTTCATTCTTACCCCAGGTTTGTTGGTGGGGTCTGTGTTGCTCACCTTCTTAATTTTTTTCAGTTCTCCTATTATATGTCTTTACGTTCTTAGTTCCACGTTGTGGTATCCTTTACGATTTCCGCATGAAAATGATGTTCGGTTCGTTTTAACATCCAATTGTTTGTATGAGAACTCATGTCTTATTTACCTGATTTGTGTTTGTTTGCGTATAGTGGTGTCAAAAACATATTGTGTTGTGTTTTTGTTTTGCTTGTCTTCGTCTTGTTTACCCTATGTTGCCAGGTTCTCTAGGTTGTGTTGTGTTTTTGTTTTGCTTGTCTTCGTCTTGTTTACCCTATGTTGCCAGGTTCTCTGGGTTGTCCATTTTTGATTGCCCCTTCGGTATTCTCTCACATTTATTTACACAAACATATCTAAGATGCATGTTCTATTTAACCACATGCCGACTCTGTCTTGACGTAGGTTGTATATTCAGCAGCGAGTACAGTAATACGAACCTAGCAAATAGCAAATGGAGAAATTTAATGCTTACAGCTTGATTAAAGTTTCTCACGTAGATTTGTGGTACCTTTGGATGTCTAGACTAATTGTTACTAAATATATTTATAAAATGTAGCTTGTCCAAATAACACACTATACATTATTTGCTAGTTATTACTAGCATTTAATAATCATCTTTCTGGACAACATTAGCATGACCGCATCCATTTTCTGAAAAGATACGTTTGGGCTCCATGCCGCCACTTTTCATAGAAGTGCCAGAAGAAAGCGATGTCAGAGAGCAGTCATATATGTGTGTTAGCAATATCAATTTTGTCTCGGTTTCTACGTCTTTTCGATAGGTGTTGAGCTGTTCCGACAACATGATTTTTTTTTTTTTTTTTTTTAATATTTTCAGTTTATTCATAATCTGTTTTTGTTGTCGCCATTGTACATGTAAGTGGTGATTTAGAATTGAATGTCTTCTCTACATGTTTATAATGTCGGTTTATGTCTGCTGGTCAAGAAGGTGTCTGCATGCCAAAAGGGGATGGTCAGGCTTTCAATTAGCATATGTAAAATACCACATGATGGAAAACATATCCTTTGAACAGTATGTTTTACGAAAATGCTAGTGATAATAGTATGGCTTCGGCTGTTGATTAATTAAATCAGAAGTAATAAAAAACAAACTCATATTTAACATGTTTGCAAGGCTTCTGTCGTAGCGACAAAATAGCTATTAAGTTCCATAGACACGTTATTAACAACTTCTGAGATCGATACATTGTTTAACAACTTGTCATAAAGGTTCGAGTTCTGAAGTATTCATCATAACGACTTCGATTGACGGAGGTTTGTCTAATGTTATGCATTCATGTTAGACGATGTAATGAAGTCAGATATGATTGTCGATTAATGACAAACATATAGTACCCATATCAGGTGAGACTTTTTAAGTAAACGGGGATACTGGCCAGACATCATTTTTTTAATGTTCATTGTTCGATCATATTTTTATTTCACACGCAGTCTACATGAAATATTTTTCAAGATTAACAAAAGGCATATGTGGTAAAATGGGCTCTATTGAAGAATTAGAAAATGATTTTTTTTTCAGCAAGAATCTACTGCTCTTGAATTAGCAGCATTCTGTTAGAAGTGGTCAATGGTAAGCCGTTCGGTTTCAAATATTTCGGATTCCAGCTATAAATTATATGGATTCTCTATATGAAGCATCCCATTTGAATTATTTCGTTGAAAGAGTAGAGGCCCCAAACAATATATAATGCATTTTAGACTATTCATTAGCTACTACGAGCCGCCTGTCTTATTATGTTTGTGTTTACACCATTATGAACAGTGTCAGTAGTCTTTTTTGTTTTTAAAGTGAAGGAAATGTTTACCTGTTTGTTTATGAATGTCAGCAAGTGATAATGCTTATTTAATAGTTACAGATATGGAGGGCAATATCAGGATAGACAGACTGCCCAAGGGTCGTGGTACGGACCAGTGGAAATGATATTGCCCGAGCCCTAAGGCGAGGGGAATATCATTTCCACTGGTCCGTACCACGACCCAAGGGAAGTCTGTCTATCCTGATATTGCACTCCATATCAGTAATTATTGTGTTTATTGCATTGAAGACCAGAATCTGACACATACAATATAAATGCATAGAAATGTTTAATCAGGATCATTGAAGATTTCCCTAGACTATCACCTTCGTTATTACCTAATTTGAATTGACTACAGCAATTGTTTGAATGGTGTTCAACTTACAATGAGAAATAAAATGAGATTATAAATAACATTGTAATTACGTAAAGCGTAAGCAAACAAATATCCGTGTATAGACCAGTAGTACCAGTCTATACACGGTTTATGGACAAGTCTATATCGCGGAATAGAGAAGGTCGCGTAGAGAGTGTTCAGCCAATTAAATGTATGATTTTTATTCTGATATGCAATAATTGATGATAGTCTGTTTCCTGTTAACAATAATAATTAAGTGTAAACAATATTTTATTGTTGAAGAATATAATAAATTTTAAAGGTCAAACAATTATAAATAAAATGATCAACAATTAGATTAACAAGCGAACTGTTTATGTAAATTCTTATCATGTGGCAATAGTTTATTAGAAGTGGTCTTTGATAGTCAGTTGGCATAAATATATTTCGCATTATATCCACAGGCTGCCTTTCCCCCTTCATTTTAATATTACTAAGCTGACCTTCTACATGTGTCAATAAAACAGTTAACTTCAATGTGCTCAATAATCAACGAATCTAAATCAATGCATATATTTTTGGCAATCATATTCATGACATTTGTCAATCTTTTCTTTTATGAATGCAGTAAATAAAATTCAGTTAATTTACCCCGATTAGGTAAAAGTTTAATTCATTTACATTATTATGACAGAGATAAAGCATAGAACTAAACTGTTGATTTGTGTGAAATAAAATGAACAATAAAGAATACCACAACGTCTGAGCAGTTTTGAAATTTAATTGGAAATGTTTTATAAAGCAGTTGAATTATTTGGTACCACAACACAAGTTTAACTCGGCCATCTTTTATTAAAGTACCTGTGCCAGGAAAGTGGGTGGTGATGTTAGGAATATCGAAGTTGCCTCTTATTTTATGATTTTTCTATTAGATTTAGGAACTGCTATGGCGGTGTGGTATTATTTGTTTTTTATGTTATTGCTTCAATTTTAAATTATTTCTATCTTAAGATTTCTGAAATGTCCATTAATAATTAAATAATACCTTCTTTAACTAAAGTATCTTGTATGGTTGTAGAGCTTTATTTCTATTATGAACTGCCACTCCCTATGTGTATATTAAGTTTTCTAAAACGTGTGAATCAAACAAACCAGGATATATACTTGGTAGAATCCATACAAGTTATGTCATACGAGTAGCATAATTACTTATAAACTTTTAACATTTACACTTCTTGTCTATATTCATTTATTGAACGAGGAAATAGATTTAGAAATAAATAACAAATATTTTTTAACCAGGGAAGTAAATATGAATAAGAGTCTACAGATCGATAGATTGTTTTTATAGAATTCCATGGTGAGTTAGATTAATGATCAAGACGTTTGGACACAAACAAAAAACACATTCGAGAAAGGAAATCTGATATCAATTTATACAATCCAATATTTAACTAAACCAAGTGTAATTTATTTTCAATGTTGTGATTATGAAAACGGGTCATACAGTCATTAGCCATAGTATTGCTCCAATATTGGAAGATCGTCATATTGTACGAAATATTCCTAATCAATATACTTCTATTAAACTGATGACCAAGAGAGAAAAAAAGGAACATGTCTTCCTTTTTTGTATGGAAATCTTTCACAAAATTTTATTTTTCCGCAATAAAGATCTTGTATATAATTACAATCTATATACAGATATCTAATCATAAAGGGTATTTCCCATCCATATGTTTATGGTGACGAAATTAACAAGGTTCAAACCTTACACATCTAAACTTTTGAAATCCTTAAAATCTTATTCGTAAAAGCTATGATTTAGCAAATATAGTTGATACTTTGAGGCAGGTTTACTTTGCTAAAAATGTACACATTTCCTGGTACAACTAGCAATTAAATAGGTGCATTTACATTTCAGTCCATATTATATTACCATTTTTTTGTTTTGTATTTGATTTCAACAAATGGATGACCTATTTATTCTGGTCTTCAACGAAGACTATTAATTTCTTTAGATGTTGATGACTAATTGATAATAAATATGTTAGAACTATCATTATGATTTTTTGTCCTAGGAGTAATGATCTTTTAACCAACAGATTCTACTTTCTTCATAGCTAGTATTCAGTTAACTACAAACTTTTATTGACCCTGCTATTGTACCGTTTATTTTTTATGTTGTCGTTCATTTTTGTGATAGTATGCGTTTTGCTTAGTGGCAGCGAATCTGTGCAGGGATTTTGTTATATTGTTTGTTTATTCCTGGCTTTCCGCTAGAGATCCAAGTATTAAGAGGGGCGGGTCGGGATCTCAGTAACCGGTTTATCCCTTCAATGCTTTGTGTCTTTCCATAGCCAGGACCTTGATTTCCAACGTTATTTGTCGTGGTATTTTTGTGTTCAGTGATTTATAGTGAGAGGCGAATGTTCGATTTGTTGATATAAGTGGAATTGTTAACCATCGTTCTTTAAAATTTCTTTTCATAACAGTAAGGCAAAACCTGACAGAAATGCAACAAGTAATGAAACAAAGCATAAATATACAAATAGAATAAAAAAAAACCAGACAGATATTCAGTTTACGCATTGACTAGGATGCCAACAGTACGGTTTATTTGTACATTGTAATTTTGAAACCAGAAATCCAATGATAAAATATTCCCGATATTATAATTTTGAAATAGACATGTACGATGCGTAATTACTGGTATTTATTCTTATATTTCATTATAATTTACGTATTATTAGGATAGTGTTCACAATTCTAATTAAACTGCTTATATGTTCTGTAAATAGTTAATTATTAATCACTCTAAGTCTATTGACATTAGTTGTATCTATATATATATGAAATTCATCACGTATTTTGGATCGTGTGTGTAGTTTCATATCAGTTTCTGCGCTTATATGATCACATCATAATATTACACCTATCTGTCGAAGGGGAAATAAAGAATGGACAACCCAGAGGCACTGGCAACATTGGACACAAGACGTAGACAAACAAAACGAACAAAATAACAAACAAAACAAAACAAAACAGAGAAAACTACAAATATGAGCATTATGAGCCCCGCCAAATACCCGGGTATACGCAAGCAAATACGAAATAAGACATCAGTCCTCCTAGAAACAACTGATGGCAAAGACGAACCGAACATCGTTATATGCGGGAATCGTAGCGGAATTAATACGGAACAAGGTACGTAAAGGCAAATAATAGGACACATTGTACAACACGAACCTCACTACTTAAAACCGGGGGCGAACCCAAGAGATATAGACAGCATTGGAAAGACACATAAAAAATATAAACTTGCTGTTGTCCTTTTAGCCAGTGAATAGGTATATACTTTAATTTCGCTTTGAATCGTATTATGCTCTATAAAATAATAGTATGTCATGATAAATAGTATTGTCATGTCGAACAATATTATGTCGTAGTAGATATTATTGTGTCATACTAAATAGTGTTATGTCGTGTTAAATGGTATTATATCACATTAAAGAGTATTATGACATATTACATAGTATTATGTCGCATTAAAGAGTATTATGACATATTACCTATTATTATGTCGTATTAAATAGTATTATGTCATATTAGATAGCTAACGATAATATTACTTTATCTTTAACACCAATATTTTCTAACTATCATGTACGAGAATTCTGTTTAAGAAATGATAAAAGATTTTCTTTGAAAAATCTAAATTTGAACTTCATTTTCGTCATCATAAGTAATCAGCTAATAGAAGAACGATATATGTCACATGAAACTCCAGATATCAACCGGGAAGTCTTTGTTCCTGCAAGGGTTATCAGCTTGCAGTTTATATCGTAAATCTCTATCTACATGCGGAGCATGTCTTGTTCACATTTGATGTGAAATATTTACAGGAACAATTGACAGAACACAGTTGCATCGAGGAGAGCCTTAACAATATGTTGACGCAAGTTAACAAACATAATTGACTAGTATGAGATCAAGAATACTACGTTAATGATCAGTAAGGGAGATTGAACGTATATAATGATCTCACATTTGACATTTTACACAATAGAAACTCTTACATTTATATAATGATGACGTTAAGTACATTGCTATTAATAGAGTCATGTAAACATTACATGGTTATTAAACGAATACAGTAGAATAAACAGTAAATATCTAATTTAATGTTTTATGTAATAACCTAAATCAGGGATACGCTCAGTCAAAATATTAGAAAGCCTACACAGGAAAGTAAAACTCGTCTAAGGTTGTCTATGCCTGAGTAGAATGATAATTACATTATTTAGGAACTTAATTTCAGTTATAAATATATATAATAAACCCTGTCAGTGTTGAAACGATTGACTACTGTGCAGATGTAAGAGATAAGATTACATCTAACATTATATTTACACGAATGTAAGAGTTTCTATCGTTCTACTGGTAAACTTTATCTGATGGTATGTAGAGCGAATGGTAAAGAACAGTATAGCGGGACGAGAACGAAGAACCGCTGAAAATAGTGCGAACGACGCTTGTTCGTCCGCTTTTTAGTAAAACAAAAACCTGACATTGCAAGATAAACACAATATATGTACATTGTGTGGTAAATATGAAATGTATTTACACTCTTTGCGAAACAGATAAAAAAAAGCTCTCTCTGATGCTCGCTTTCCTATCCGTTTCTGAAGCTCGTATAAATATTTATTTTTTATATAATTTCCGACATTAACTTTTAGTTTCCATGTAAATACAACATATAATTCAAGATCAACTCTAGTTTTGTAAATGTATGATGTAAATGTATGATGTAAATGTATGATGTAAATGTATGATGTAAATGTATGATGTAAATAAAAAGGAAAACAAATAAAAATACCAAACAGTCCGAACATTTCCAAAATCGTAAAAAGATGCAAAATGGATCTCATTTCTCTGGCTTGGTACATTTCTCTGGCTTGGTACATTTCTCTGGCTTGGTACATTTCTCTGGCTTGGTACATTTCTCTGGCTCGGTACATTTCTCTGGCTCGGTACATTTCTCTGGCTTGGTACATTTCTCTGGCTTGGTACATTTCTCTGGCTCGGTACATTTCTCTGGCTCGGTACATTTCTCTGGCTTGGTACATTTCTCTGGCTCGGTACATTTCTCTGGCTCGGTACATTTCTCTGGCTTGGTACATTTCTCTGGCTTGGTACATTTCTCTGGCTCGGTACATTTCTCTGGCTTGGTACATTTCTCTGGCTCGGTACATTTCTCTGGCTTGGTACATTTCTCTGGCTTGGTACATTTCTCTGGCTTGGTACATTTCTCTGGCTCGGTACATTTCTCTGGCTTGGTACATTTCTCTGGCTTGGTACATTTCTCTGGCTTGGTACATTTCTCTGGCTTGGTACATTTCTCTGGCTTGGTACATTTCTCTTGCTCGGTACATTTCTCTGGCTTGGTACATTTCTCTGGCTCGGTACATTTCTCTGGCTTGGTACATTTCTCTGGCTCGGTACATTTCTCTGGCTCGGTACATTTCTCTGGCTCGGTACATTTCTCTGGCTTGGTACATTTCTCTGGCTTGGTACATTTCTCTGGCTTGGTACATTTCTCTGGCTTGGTACATTTCTCTGGCTCGGTACATTTCTCTGGCTCGGTACATTTCTCTGGCTTGGTACATTTCTCTGGCTTGGTACATTTCTCTGGCTTGGTACATTTCTCTGGCTCGGTACATTTCTCTGGCTTGGTACATTTCTCTGGCTCGGTACATTTCTCTGGCTTGGTACATTTCTCTGGCTTGGTACATTTCTCTGGCTCGGTACATTTCTCTGGCTTGGTACATTTCTCTGGCTTGGTACATTTCTCTGGCTTGGTACATTTCTCTGGCTTGGTACATTTCTCTGGCTTGGTACATTTCTCTGGCTTGGTACATTTCTCTGGCTTGGTACATTTCTCTGGCTTGGTACATTTCTCTGGCTTGGTACATTTCTCTGGCTCGGTACATTTCTCTGGCTTGGTACATTTCTCTGGCTTGGTACATTTCTCTGGCTTGGTACATTTCTCTGGCTTGGTACATTTCTCTGGCTTGGTACATTTCTCTGGCTTGGTACATTTCTCTGGCTTGGTACATTTCTCTGGCTTGGTACATTTCTCTGGCTTGGTACATTTCTCTGGCTTGGTACATTTCTCTGGCTCGGTACATTTCTCTGGCTTGGTACATTTCTCTGGCTTGGTACATTTCTCTGGCTCGGTACATTTCTCTGGCTCGGTACATTTCTCTGGCTTGGTACATTTCTCTGGCTTGGTACATTTCTCTGGCTCGGTACATTTCTCTGGCTTGGTACATTTCTCTGGCTCGGTACATTTCTCTGGCTCGGTACATTTCTCTGGCTTGGTACATTTCTCTGGCTTGGTACATTTCTCTGGCTTGGTACATTTCTCTGGCTCGGTACATTTCTCTGGCTCGGTACATTTCTCTGGCTTGGTACATTTCTCTGGCTTGGTACATTTCTCTGGCTTGGTACATTTCTCTGGCTTGGTACATTTCTCTGGCTTGGTACATTTCTCTGGCTCGGTACATTTCTCTGGCTTGGTACATTTCTCTGGCTTGGTACATTTCTCTGGCTTGGTACATTTCTCTGGCTTGGTACATTTCTCTGGCTCGGTACATTTCTCTGGCTCGGTACATTTCTCTGGCTCGGTACATTTCTCTGGCTCGGTACATTTCTCTGGCTTGGTACATTTCTCTGGCTTGGTACATTTCTCTGGCTTGGTACATTTCTCTGGCTCGGTACATTTCTCTGGCTCGGTACATTTCTCTGGCTCGGTACATTTCTCTGGCTCGGTACATTTCTCTGGCTCGGTACATTTCTCTGGCTCGGTAAATTTCTCTGGCTCGGTACATTTCTCTGGCTCGGTACATTTCTCTGGCTTGGTACATTTCTCTGGCTTGGTACATTTCTCTGGCTTGGTACATTTCTCTGGCTTGGTACATTTCTCTGGCTTGGTACATTTCTCTGGCTTGGTACATTTCTCTGGCTTGGTACATTTCTCTGGCTTGGTACATTTCTCTGGCTTGGTACATTTCTCTGGCTCGGTACATTTCTCTGGCTTGGTACATTTCTCTGGCTTGGTACATTTCTCTGGCTTGGTACATTTCTCTGGCTTGGTACATTTCTCTGGCTCGGTACATTTCTCTGGCTCGGTACATTTCTCTGGCTCGGTACATTTCTCTGGCTTGGTACATTTCTCTGGCTTGGTACATTTCTCTGGCTTGGTACATTTCTCTGGCTCGGTACATTTCTCTGGCTCGGTACATTTCTCTGGCTCGGTACATTTCTCTGGCTCGGTACATTTCTCT
This sequence comes from Bathymodiolus brooksi, assembly GCA_963680875.1. Taxonomy (NCBI): domain Eukaryota; kingdom Metazoa; phylum Mollusca; class Bivalvia; order Mytilida; family Modiolidae; genus Bathymodiolus; species Bathymodiolus brooksi. The sequence continues at coordinate 29,826,371 of OY804576.1, read as the reverse complement.
GGCTCGGTACATTTCTCTGGCTCGGTACATTTCTCTGGCTCGGTACATTTCTCTGGCTCGGTACATTTCTCTGGCTTGGTACATTTCTCTGGCTTGGTACATTTCTCTGGATCGGTACATTTCTCTGGCTCGGTACATTTCTCTGGCTTGGTGCATTTCTCTGGCTCGGTACATTTCTCTGGCTTGGTACATTTCTCTGGCTCGGTACATTTCTCTGGCTTGGTACATTTCTCTGGCTTGGTACATTTCTCTGGCTTGGTACATTTCTCTGGCTTGGTACATTTCTCTGGCTCGGTACATTTCTCTGGCTCGGTACATTTCTCTGGCTTGGTACATGTACTTCAATAAAATGTGTCGGGTTAAACTAGTTTTATGGCGCCAAACATCAAATAAAAGCCATGTCAAAAGTGTTACCAATAATGTCTTCTGGTCGCATATTTTTCAACAATTAAGCTATAATTATTATACATTATATTTGATTTACAACGCTGTTTACCATACCTTTTTTCGAATAAACGTTTAAATATTTAATTAAATCAATGAACGTGTTATATATGACTTATTGAAAACTTTAATGATAATATATACTTACTGTATTGATAGAAGTACATTTTTGTAAATCCAGCTACCATACGAACTTCGTCACGACGTCCCATCAATAAATAAAGGGTGTGGCCGATCCTTCGTGCTGCTCAATCTTTAGTTTTCTGTGTAATGTTTTGTCGACCTTTGTTTGTATTTTTGTCCTTTTTCTTCTTCTGGCCATTGTATTGTCTGTCCTACAAATTCTGATTGTACCTTTGGTATCTCATAACTTTTTCTTATGGTACCAGACTTTACTTAAGGGCCTTTTCAGATGTTGTTGTTGTTACATCATACTTAAGGGCCTTTTCAGATGTTGTTGCTGTTACATCATACTTAAGGGTCTTTTCAGATGTTGTTGTTGTTACATCATACTTAAGGGCCTTTTCAGATGTTGTTGCTGTTACATCATACTTAAGGGCCTTTTCAGATGTTGTTGTTGTTACATCATACTTAAGGGCCTTTTCAGATGTTGTTGCTGTTACATCATACTTAAGGGTCTTTCAGATGTTGTTGTTGTTACATCATACTTAAGGGCCTTTTCAGATGTTGTTGTTGTTACATCATACTTAAGGGCCTTTTCAGATGTTGTTGCTGTTACATCATACTTAAGGGTCTTTCAGATGTTGTTGTTGTTACATCATACTTAAGGGCCTTTTCAGATGTTGTTGTTGTTACATCATACTTAAGGGCCTTTTCAGATGTTGTTGCTGTTACATCATACTTAAGGGTCTTTCAGATGTTGTTGTTGTTACATCATACTTAAGGGCCTTTTCAGATGTTGTTGTTGTTACATCATACTTAAGGGCCTTTTCAGATGTTGTTGCTGTATTGAAATAATGAGTCCTAATCGTTAAGTCGTCAACACAAGTAAATTTGACATTAAAAAGTCGATATCTGGAGAAATTGAATTCGATGAAAGATGTTAAATCAACAATACACTGTTCCACAAAATAAAAAACTGATAGTTTTTATTTTAAGGTCTTGAAACAGATGCATGTATATACAGAATGTGGCCTCAAATCACCTTTTCACCCATAGGTATTGCTTATAAATGTTGAATGCATGCGTCGATGAATAATTACATAATCTAGTGTTTTGTAGATCATTGTTTGTCATGCTGCTTTTCTTCTGTTGACCATGATATTGTATGTGTGTCATCGACTTACCACTTCCAATGTTCAGTGACAACTTCTTAAGATATTTTGGCTTACTTTCTTCCATATCCTGGAGTTCCGTTCTAATAGTTTTCGACGGTCTGTTTGAAATATCACCGAAGCTTTTCTGACTTTGATGCGGAGTTGCGTAGCTTCTGTTTCATTCTCGTCATCAGTGTTGTTATGTACTATTGAAACTGGTGCAAATAAAATGCTTAAAGATAGCTTTTTCAGTTAGACATGTCGCGGACTATTGTTTCAGTGAGCTAGCACTATAAAAATCCAACTACGCGTGTTGATCAGTACAAAGGGATTGTCGTATGAATATTACATTATGTGTTTATTTCAATAAGTCCCATGTTATTAGTCAAAAGTTTGACATGTGACCTCCAGTCCATGAAACAAAACAAAAAACTATTTCAAACACCAACTTCGATAGTCATGAAAACTGATATTATCCTGCAATGACACCATTTACCGACCAATATAGCCTGCCCAATATTTTTTTGGGATATTGGTTAGTTATAAATAAAACATACAAATGTAAAACGGGGCACATCGGGGAATATTGTTTTCAAATACATACACACAATTATTTCAAATACTTTTATCATCGTCCAGTAAACGTTTATTTACGATTTAAAATTGCAGGATAAATACAATACATGTGCACTGTCGAAGCATATAAGTAAATATGTGTATTCGACGCGAAACGCGGGAAAAGGCTTGGCGAAGCCTCGCCTTTTCCCCCCATTTCTAAGCCTCATACACATATTACCTATATGCTTCGACAGTGCACAAGTATTGTATATTTACTACACACAGGAACAGTGTGGAATATTTAAACAAGTAATAATTTGTATTCAATAATGCAAAAATGTAATTATAAGTATTAAATGTAATCTCTGCAGTTGTATAGTGTTGGAAAAGCATTGACAGAAGTACATTTTTATATGAAGTGATAGTGCGCTTAATACAAGAAGTACTTCGGTCGGCGTCTTTACACGACAATACAAATACAAGAGATTGCATTAAACTCTTAAGTTTAAATTATACATCTCAGTTTCTCCTAGATTACTATTTTATAAGTTGTTTTTGTGGTTGCCTTCCAGATGTGTTCATACCGTGCTTTATCTCAATCCGCCTCCATGTTTTTGTAACATCGCAGCCACAAGTGATAAAGTTTACCAGTTGCTTGCCCAGGGTCTGTGGTTCTCTCCGGGTACTCCGGCTTCCTCCACCACTAAAGCTGGTCGCCATGATATAGCTGAAATATTGCTGAAAGTGGCGTTAAACATCAAAAATTCAAATGCAATTTAACATAAACTTTAGTAATAAAAGATATTCAAGGCCATGACATGATGAACCCATTAAAAGATATAATATAGAAAATTAAAGTACACACTCAGTTGTTAAAATATAATTCAGATGACCTTGTAAAAGTATTAGAGAAAGACATGTACAATTGTATAAAAAAGTTGACCTTGAAATGTCATGAGCATTTGACCTTGAATTTGATGACGAATAGTACATGTATGTATAAAATTAATACTGAAAGATACATAATCAATGCTATAATCTTCTGCTAAAGACTTTGACTAATTGTATGAAAATTAGTATTACTGGCCGATTTTAGTCTTATACTTGACACTGCATCGAAATGCAGAATATTTGTTTCTCTAAAAAAGCGATAGCATGGTATCGCTTGTCCTATCTCCATATAATTACATATTGCTGTACACGATAAGGGTAATAACAAAATTACCGAACTCCGAACAATCTTACAAAGGGAAAGTCAAAACTCATAATTATATAAACAGACAAAATCAGTCAACAACCGGAAAACTGTGAAAACCGTAATGACCCTGACTTGGTACAGGCATTTCTAAAGAAATGGTGGGTTGAATCAGATTTTAAAGCCCCAAACCTCCCGCTCTCATTACGGTTCAAAGGTTCCGGCTGTAACTATAACAGTATTTAAATACAGGAACAAAATAGGTAGAATAGTTGTCAAAGCAGTACCATATTCGTAGTCCGAGATTCCTCTGTCGTTTAACGGCATTGATAAAGTTGCTGTAGCCGTTCAACGTCAGAGCGTGCTATATACGGAAACCATCGAATTTGCCTCACCAGCCCTAGGATCGGCACATTTCCACGTTTCGTGGCTATCGGATTTTATTTTCTATCAGAAACCCTTATATAAATCGCTTCACCAATCATTTTTCTATTCATTCAAAACCATCTTACCCTCAGAAAGTGGTGTTACACTCCATTACAGTACGATTTTGCCTTAGATCCTATTATTCCGCCATTTGACTTCCATTTTCGAATCTACAAACGTGATCTCGCGATACTAACTGAATGATAACAGTAACGCATTGCATGATGGGAGCTACTTAATTCAGCGCGCCAAATAATTTTAGCATTATTTGCATACGTAAACAACATTCAAATCACATGGAAGACCATACATTTCTACAGGACAAACAGTCCATCTATAGATCAGAGCAGAGCAGAAGGAAATAATACAGAATGTGTTGGAAAGAAAAGATTCAATGGCAGAGTGTTGCCAATGGGCTTCGGAAAGAGCATGTGTTACGTCCCCCTTTTTTGGACAAGGTACTACATCATTTTTTTTTCTTATGGTTATCTGTAATTCACTATTGCTGTTAAAATCATTACCAATCAATATAATCAACTGTATTAAATTTTATGTTAATTGTTCTGCCTTAACAGGCGTGTATGATTGGCAATACAAATATTTGTTTGTTTGTTTATATGCAAATCATCTCCCATGATACATTGCGGTAATCGTGGTTTTCTCGTAGTCACGTGACAAATGTTTGAAAAATGGAAGACAAATGGCGGAATCATAGGATCTAAGGCAAAATCGTGCTGTAATGGAGTGTAGCACCATTTTCTGAGGGTAAGATGGTTATGAATGAATAGAAAAATGATTGGTGAAGCGATTTATATAAGGGTTTCTGATAGAAAATAAAATCCGATAGCCACGAAACGTGGAAATGTGCTGACCCAGAGTTGGAGAAGCAAATCCGCTGTTTTCCGTATGTATCACGCTCTGACGTTGAACGGTTACAGCAACTTTATCAATGCCGTTAAACGACAGAGGAATCTCGGACTACATATTCGGTGACGTAAATGTCAAAAATATTTTTACGTCACACATTGAAAAAAAAATATCCTTGACAATATCCTTGACATTTTTCTTGACTTTTTTATCTTTATACAATACGTTGACTTGAGAAAATGGCGATATTTTGTACTGAAAACAAGAAAAAATTGATTGATTATAAACATTATAAATGCACCAACATAAGTCATTGATGAGCACAATGTAATTCGTGCTTGTACAATGCAAAACACAATAGTCATAAACAGAAAGGCTAAAATGCTCTCCATTCAGTAAACTCGTAGACCGCCGCTTCTCCTCCCAGACCATTTGCTACTTTAATATAATGCTTTGTTCTCCATTTCAATGCTTCGATTTAATATCTGCAACTTTCCGATCAACATCGCCATTATAATGCAATATGAACAAGCCCAACGGTAGCTACAAAACAAAAGACATTTTAATACTGTCCTTATTGTACATCAACCTCTCTCGTAAATTATAATTAAACATATGGTATCTAATTATATTCTGTTGATTAAAACGATTCTAATTTTGAGATGGAAAATGGATTTTGTGTCTGGTGAAATTTTAATAATCATTATATGTCTTTTTTGTTGCAAACTTGATTTTCATTCTTAAGAATATTGATCAAGGTGGCTTCTCGTGGATTTAACTTGTGTTTGGCAAATACTACTAAATATTTTTTTTTTATTTGAGAAAAAAAAACATAGCATCGTGTTATCGGTTTTCGTGCTATTATCGATTTTCCGATATAGCGATGAACAGTGTTAACCCTTCATTCATATGACGATTGGAATTTTCAAGGAATGGCTAGTTAAATATTTCTTTGTACATAAGATTGTTTTTAAAGCCATTCTTGTATTTCAATATACACTCGATTTTCGTTTGAAGTAAAAACAGGGCCGATATACGGGATGGAAACGAATATAAAATCCGGAAATGTCTGGTTTTAAAATTTCATGGTTCTGGCCATCTACCAAATCATACTACATCTAAATAAAATAACAGAATGTTTGAAAATGACCACTTTCAAAATTGTGTTTACTTTAGATGTTTTTCTTAGTGCTGAAACCACAATGCACTGCAAAGTGACATGTATTTTATATAAGAAACAGGCACATTTCAGTCAGCTCTTGTTTACAAGTACGATCAGTGACCCCATGACAGTTACATGACAGGAAGAGCGGGTATCTGAGAGGCAGACGACATAGTTAAATTTTATATAGCCCTTCTGGATTTTTTTCCAGCTACTTTATAAATGAAGTAAATTTTTAGCATTACAAAAAGTATGGTTCAGTAGGTAGGTTCACTGTTTTTGGTACTTACGTCTTTAAAAGCAAACTTTAACATCTTTTACAGATGTCACGCTGTAGTCTTGTTTATGTTCCATAAATAGAAACCGGAAGACACGTCAAAAATAATGCGTGCACTGTGGAAATCAAAATAAAATAGATAAAACGAAAACAGACGACGCACGAAAACACCTACCGTGACGGTAATTCGAAAATTAATTGACAATTACATGGCGAATATTTGATTTGTTATTCAGTAACTCAAGTTGTATTTGTTTCTCTATCAAATACATCTCTACCATGGGTAAGATTTGGTAAGGAAGCTTTTGATTGGTCAAGATGTTATTTACGAGCAAGATAGACTTCAGCATTGTTTGAAATTATCTCTTATGTGTGTTCATTGTCAACAAATTCAGTTGGACCAATATTTAAGACTGGAAGGCAGTATAAATATATAAGGAGTGAACAAACTTGTTATGGCGTTTATAACATCATCGAATCATTGTTCTAATGCGTTTATTCATTAAATGTATTATTTATGAAAGTTCAAACCAGTTTTTTTGTCTATATTTAGAAATATTTCAACATTATTCTAATCTGTTATTCCATTCGGTACAAAGTTTATTAACCTGATATACCCTCAATCTATGTTCTTTAATCAAGATCACGTCTTTATGATTAATCAATAAAACTCTCAACTACAGACATTAAATATATGTTATTATATGATATCATGTAAAACCTTTAATGTGTGGACCCAAGTAATAGACAAGTACTTCAAACAGTTTGGCCACGTAAAACACATTCGATTGTCGTTGTCAGTACTTTGTATAATTAAACGTTAAAAAGCAAGTATCTCAATTTAAAATCGTATACCATAAGGAAACAATAGATTTATTGACGGACAGTTTAACGGTAATGGGATAGCAGAAATGTAAAATGAAATAGACGCTGATAAGCACAAAATATTAATTTCATTTATAAGGCTATGCTTTGTTGAGGGTATCATATTATAATCTGTTTTACTTGAACATAAATAGACCATAGAATAATAAGTAATACAGGATAATATATAGATATGTAAAGATCAAAGGTAGATTTCTTCCACATTTTCATTATCGAACATTTAAACATTTTTTGTGGAAATTTAAATATTGTTATTCCTTTATTGATAAAAAGTAACCTATTGATCTTTTTAAATTTGTTTCAAGTTTATTACATATAAACGGATATAGTGATTAAAAACATCAATATATGTAAAATAAATTATAGCAGGTGAATTACCTTGTATCATGGTGGAAATCTACTCGGAAATGTAACGATCTATTGGTACAAGCTGTTTACGTGTTGTGGTTGTATTGTCCTTAGGACTTCAATCCTTCCTATCAAAACATAAATTGCATATCTTTTTTAAAATAGCTCAACATTTAAGTGTGACAAAATGTTATTCTATTGTGATATTCCAAACAGTATATCATATATTTATAAACTTCTAAATGTGATCATATTTTATTTTCTGATGATCAATGCGAAAAACTAATAATATCACATATATTTGCTGCAGACCCTGTGTCCCCAAATACCCAGTCTCATCAACACTCGAGAATTACGCTATAAGACACGAATTTTCGTCTATCTTATTTTTTATTTTTTTTTTTTTTTAATAAACGAGAAATAACATAATACCAAGCTGGTACAGAAATAAATAATCAAAATATTTCACAAAAAATCGTGGTATTTTCGACTGATGGCGCATTTTATCACCAGTCAACTGGTACAATTTCTAGAAGAGAAATGTTCACCGACATTTTATCTTACTCATGAATTCGCACTTATTCATTCATTTTAGGACTCTTGTTATTTTAATTATAGTATATAATATAAGTATATGCATTCTTATGTAAGTTGTCATATGCCAAGCTCAATACGCTCGGAAGGAAGCCCATTCATCAAACGGAAGATGGAGTGTCAGAGTATGGTCACTGTTACAGCATTCATAAGAATCGTGATCGCTAGATTTTCAAGCATTTCCCACAGCAAAATGATTGAGGAAAAATATAATCAAAACAATTACAAGAATTAAACAGACTAAATCAATAAAATTGTTGTCGGCTTTGTAATGGCAACATTCGTGGGTTATCAATAACAGTCATGTCTTTCTTAAATCAAATAATACACTTATTTACCCGAGTCATGTCTCTCTTTGTTTACAGCTTAGTATTTTTTTTCATGTTACGCAATCAACGTAATCAAATCGACATTTTGTTGTGCAGTTCTCGTTGACATTTCATGCATGTTATATAACATGCATTAATTTATAAATAGATGTCATTTACATAATGTAGTGTGAATTCAAACAAAAATAATTGTAACATCGTGAATATGCATTTAAAGATAAATTGATCAATTTACGCTGTAATCGTACGTTTAAGGAGAACAAGCTGCCAGCAGTGCATTTAGTAATTGATTAAATTCTAGGAACATACATCATAAATACAATCTCCAGATCATGATCAAAATGATATTTATTTCATTCTGAAAACACCCTTTCATTTATTAATAAATAAGTTTTTCCCTATTGTTTGGGTATCAAGTATCCTCCACATTATCATATTTGTGGATATGGTGTACGAACTAAATATTGATACCTTTAGTATTTACACTATCAGGACAAAAGACAATAAATTATTACAAAGATAATAGCTAAATATAAACTAGATAGACTTTGGTCTCTTTACAGCATGTACCACTCACCCGACTTAAAATGTCCCTATATACCAAACAAAGACACTGGTATATCTGTTTTTTGCTTTGTTTTCAAAGCCCCATCCAATAAATGATTATTCATGTCTGTTTTGTTCATGTATTAAGATTTGAAACTAGAAACCCACCGACATGACTCCTGTCACAAGGATGACTTTAGGTAAAAGTGGGTACGATGGCACAGCTGGGATTACGATGGCACAGCTGGGATTACGATGGCACAGCTGGGATTTGAAAAAAACAATTCCTATTCACATGATAACTCAGCATATATTTGTAGAACGAAAATCATTCCTATTCATATATTATGCCATTATATACTGTTCACAAAAAGAAACGCATAACCCACTTTTGTTTTTCAAAATGCAAATTCTGCGATTTACCAGGTAAAATTAAATGGTCAATTTAATCATTGATCTTTTAAAGGTAAGTTTTAAATTTTAAATGCCTGTTCATTAGATTTGGCTCTCTTCCACATGTGCACAGCGCCTCTGAAAATGAATATCCCATGTCTCGCACCGAAAATTCGTTTTACACGGGCATTTCGTGGTTAAATCAACTGTTAAACTAAAGCGTATAAAAGGACCAAGTTTGAAGCTTGACTTTTATTACTAAATTGATATGCTGCTATGCCAAAGTTAGACATTGCCACTCGAAATATCGCTATCGGTCGTCTTCAAGCCGTAGAGTCCCAAAATGAGGTTGCACGAACTCTGAATGTTAACCAGAGCACCATTTCCATGGTATGGAACAAATTCCAACAAACTGGTTCAACGAATGACCGCCACAGGAGTGGAAGACCTCGCATAACTACTCCTGGGCAAGATCGATAGATCCGGGTCTTTCATCTACGGAATCGAACCGTTGCCGCATCAACCACTGCAGCCGGAATACCTGGATTGCGAAGAATCAGCTCACAAACAGTCCGCAACCGGCTTCAACAGCATGACATTAGACACAGAAGGCCGTATTTCGGAACGGTATTGACTCCGTTACACAGACGTGAAAGAGTCCATTGGTGCAACAGATTAAGGGGCTGGACATTCCAAAACTGACGAAGAATTTGTTTCAGCGACGAATCTCGTTTTCTGCTGCAGAAAGGTGATGGCAGAATACGTGTATATAGGCGTCGGAATGAACGTTTCTCTACCTCATGTATTCAGGAAGTGGATAGCTTCGGTGGAGGTAGTATCATGATGTGGGAGGCTATCTCAAATGACCGCAAACAGACCTAGTGCATGTCCCGGGCAATTTAACGGCTGTAAGGTACAGAGACGAACTTCTCCAACCTCACTTCATGCACGTAATTGACCGACAGAGGGAGTTATTCCAACAGGACAACGCTAGGCCACACACAGCGCGTGTAACAATGAACTACCTTGAGCAGAACATCAATGTGCTTCCATGGCCTTCCAAGTCGCCAGACTTGAATCCTATTGAACACCTATGGGATCAGCTGGATAAACGTGTGCGCCAGCGACAGCCTCCACACCAGACCCTCGATCAACTCCGCCAAATGTTGCAACAGGAATGGCGAACAATACCAAGAAACAATGTGAGAAATTTGATTGAGTCTATGTCGAGGAGGTGCAGAGCAGTGTTGGCCGCGTGTGGTGATCATACATGGTACTAACTTTAACGTGACCGGAAGTGTGCTGAACTGTGATAAACTGACTTTTATTTACTTATTCTCTGAAGTATGCACTGTTAATTTGCCAATAATAAACATTCTGAGTCGATATCTAAAAGTGTAACTGAACATTTTTGATTTAAAATACATGTATTAAAATACCTAAAATCCCCTTATGCGTTTCTTTTTTTGCTGAGTGTAGCTTAACCATTTATACATTTGATTAAATTCCTAAATAATCGCACAAATATAGATTCTACAATTTATCATGTTGTATGGTTTTTTAGAAATGCGACCCATACATCAAAGCTCAAAATTCCCCATCCATTCGTATACTGAAGTGGACAATTTACGACTTAATCATGTACTTGGAAGCTGAAGACGTCGGCACATTGCAGCGGTACGTCTATAGGAAGTGACCCCCCCCCCCCCCCCCCCCCCTCATGACAGCTAGTCTCTGACAACTGTGTCGAGTACACCTCGTCATGAGTTGGAATCGAATTACGTGATCGCCTTTGAAACATGAACAGAGTGAATAGATGATACAAGGAGATCTAACAAAATAATAAAAATAACTAAGATATTATATAAATATACAGGTAAATATAGTTAGCATACACAATGCTACATCCACATGGGCTTGTTACCAAGGTAACAATTACCCATCATTACCTATTTAATAGCTGTAAATATACCACTTGAAGGAGACAATCTGACACTTATCTAATTGTCGTTACATAAAACTATCATAATGTTACTTTATCCTTGGATTATGATTTTTTTACTACTTTAAACTACTGTTATATTTCGGTTTATAATGATTGATCATTTCAATAGAACAAGCTCATATCTGCCCTATAGCTATTTGTAATAATTTCCCTTATATTAACGGTCTAACAGACGGTTGACATGTCGACGTGCATACAGCCACTGGCATGATGGAGGAAGCTGTGTGATATTAATTAGTATGAAAGGACTGGTTCTGTATTGATTGAAAGATACTTTGTCAAATGGAAATTATGAATTAATATGCCAACAGTTTTTTTTCTCTCTCCCATATGTTACATTAACAATAACGTATTTTATCTTAGTTTTTTTTCCATTATCTAATTTTACTTATACAACAATATTTTTTTGTTTTATTTCCCCTGACTTCGTACATGATTAATAATTCAGTATTTGTGTGTTTTTACGTACTGCTTCCTTGTTTTATTATCGTCACAATACTAGATTAAATAAATAAGTTCTTTTATAAATACATGTCAAGCAGGATTCAAATTGATGTTGACAGGAAACTGTCATCACGAGAACTTCCTAGTGTAGAGAAAATTTATAGTATTTGACGACCGTTAGAGAGAAAGACGTATTTATCAAGTATACAATTTGAAGGCTAAGATAATTTTTTGTCTAGCCTGAAAAAAAGTTACTCCTACTTTGTCCATCTCACAAAATATCGAAACACCATCGTTAAGAACAAGACGTATTTATTATGTATACGATGTGAAGGCCAATATTTCTTCTGTTAAGCCTCCCACTTTTTCTATCTAAAAACATATCGTAAACAGAGTTGTTAAGAAGTGGGGTCCGCCGTAATTATTTTCATAATCATCTGTTGCCATACTATTTTATTCCCTTTTATTACCTTGTTATTTGACATGACAACAACTGTTAAGAACAGAACAGAACAGAATTGTTAATGGTCTGAAATCCATATACAAAGGATTGTTACCAAAACAACACATTAAATACAAAACAAAGAAACGATTCTAGCCTTTTATGTTTTCATAAGGATAAACAATAGATAAAGTGTTTTCATGTTCTCAGGTATCCTGATAATGACAGATCAAAAGATGATGGAATAAAATGGAAAACAAATAATACCACACCATCGGAACAGTTCCAACTCCAATCGAAAAATCATTGAAAGAGGCAAAATCGATACCCCTCACACACAGATGTATGACCAACATCGATACCCCTCACACACAGATGTATGACCAACATCGATACCCCTCACACACAGATGTATGACCAACATCGACACCCCTCAAACACAGATGTATGGCCAACATCGATACCCCTCACACACAGATGTATGACCAACATCGATATCTCTCACACACAGATGTATGTCCAACATCGATACCCCTCACACACAGATGTATGACCAACATCGATACCCCTCACACACAGATGTATGACCAACATCGATACCCCTCACACAGATGTATGACCAACATCGATACCCCTCACACAGATGTATGACCAACATCAATACCCCTCACACACAGATGTATGACCAACATCGATACCCCTCACACACAGATGTATGACCAACATCGATACCCCTCACAGACAGATGTACATTGTATGACCAACATCAATATCCCTCACACACAGATGTATGTCCAACATCGATACCCCTCACACACAGATGCATGACCAACATCGATACCGCTCACACACATAGATGACCAACATCGATACCCCTCACACACAGATGTATGACCAACATCGATACCCCTCACACACAGATGTATGTCCAACATCGATACCCCTCACACACAAATGTATGACCAACATCAATACCCCTCACACACAGATGTATGACCAACATCGATACCCCTCACACACAGATCTATGACCAACATCGATACCCTCACATACAGATGTATGTCCAACATCGATACCCCTCACACACAGATGTATGTCCAATATCGATACCCCTCACACACAAATGTATGACCAACATCAATACCCTCACACACAGATGTATGACCAACATCGATACCCCTCACACACAGATGTATGACCAACATCGACACCCCTCAAACACAGATGTATGGCCAACATCGATACCCCTCACACACAGATGTATGACCAACATCGATATCTCTCACACACAGATGTATGTCCAACATCGATACCCCTCACACACAGATGTATGACCAACATCGATACCCCTCACACACAGATGTATGACCAACATCGATACCCCTCACACAGATGTATGACCAACATCGATACCCCTCACACAGATGTATGACCAACATCGATACCCCTCACACACAGATGTATGACCAACATCGATACCCTTCACACACAGATGTATGACCAACATCGATACCCCTCACAGACAGATGTACATTGTATGACCAACATCAATATCCCTCACACACAGATGTATGTCCAACATCGATACCCCTCACACACAGATGCATGACCAACATCGATACCGCTCACACACATAGATGACCAACATCGAAACCCCTCACACACAGATGTATGACCAACATCGATACCCCTCACACACAGATGTATGTCCAACATCGATACCCCTCACACACAAATGTATGACCAACATCAATACCCCTCACACACAGATGTATGACCAACATCGATACCCCTCACACACAGATCTATGACCAACATCGATACCCTCACATACAGATGTATGTCCAACATCGATACCCCTCACACACAGATGTATGTCCAATATCGATACCCCTCACACACAAATGTATGACCAACATCAATACCCTCACACACAGATGTATGACCAACATCGATACCCCTCACACACAGATGTATGACCAACATCGATACCCCTCACACACAGATGTATGACCAACATCGATACCCCTCACACACAGATGTATGACCAACATCGATACCCCTCACACACAGATGTATGACCAACATCGACACCCCTCAAACACAGATGTATGGCCAACATCGATACCCCTCACACACAGATGTATGACCAACATCGATATCTCTCACACACAGATGTATGTCCAACATCGATACCCCTCACACACAGATGTATGACCAACATCGATACCCCTCACACACAGATGTATGACCAACATCGATACCCCTCACACAGATGTATGACCAACATCGATACCCCTCACACAGATGTATGACCAACATCGATACCCCTCACACACAGATGTATGACCAACATCGATACCCCTCACACACAGATGTATGACCAACATCGATACCCCTCACAGACAGATGTACATTGTATGACCAACATCAATATCCCTCACACACAGATGTATGTCCAACATCGATACCCCTCACACACAGATGCATGACCAACATCGATACCGCTCACACACATAGATGACCAACATCGATACCCCTCACACACAGATGTATGACCAACATCGATACCCCTCACACACAGATGTATGTCCAACATCGATACCCCTCACACACAAATGTATGACCAACATCAATACCCCTCACACACAGATGTATGACCAACATCGATACCCCTCACACACAGATCTATGACCAACATCGATACCCTCACATACAGATGTATGTCCAACATCGATACCCCTCACACACAGATGTATGTCCAATATCGATACCCCTCACACACAAATGTATGACCAACATCAATACCCTCACACACAGATGTATGACCAACATCGATACCCCTCACACACAGATGTATGACCAACATCGATACCCCTCGATACCCCTTACACACAGATGTATGACCAACATCGATACCCCTCACACACAGATGTATGATCAACATCGATACCCCTCGCACACAGATGTATGACCAACATCGATACCCCTCACACACAGATGTATGACCAACATCGATACCCCTCACACACAGATGTATGACCAACATCGATACCCCTCACACACAGATGTATGACCAACATCGATACCCCTCACACACAGAGGCATGACCAACATCGATTCCCCTCACACACAGATGTATGACCAACATCGATACCCCTCACACACAGAGGCTTGACCAACATCGATACACCTCACACACAGATGTATGACCAACATCGATCCCCTCACACACAGATGTATGACCAACATCGATACCCCTCACACACAGATGTATGACCAACATCGATACCCCCTCACACACAAATGCATGACCGCTCATTTTCCATGCTTACTACAGGCACTGCAATACAAAGTGGTGTCTTAAAATTATTTTACTAGACATTCAGCTTGAATACAGCCTCAATATTGTTATGCTATTTGTCTATAGTTCAGGTTTAATATGTCTATTCTATAGATGAAAAGACATATTCTGCAATAAGCACTGAGTGAAAGGACTATTAATCGTTGGTGGTCCGGTAGATCATTCTGCTAGAACGCCATATCAATACGTATATTATTCTGCTGGACCTCTATAATACATGTAATGATACCTGGACTATTCTGATATATCTTCAGGTTATTGAATACAGTATAATCCAATGGTTTCCTGACTATCTAGCATGGCCTGGTATATTGTAATACAGAGCTGTCTAAGTCAATAAGCTATGCTATAATATACTAGTTAGAGGATGTCTAGACTATTCCCTATTGACCTGGGCTCTGCTGGCAATACTACTGAATGTCGTATAACGTAACAGCTCCAGGTTTACAGAATGAAGTCTTAAATAAATCCCATTAAAAATGTCTTTTGTCTCTTGATATATCAAGATTGTACAATTTTTTTTTCAATGTTTTTGCATTGAACCAAACATTCGTATGTATGCATAAAGGGCACTTCTAAGTTTTCAAGAATCAAATGTGGGGTAATTAAAGTCATGACATTTATCAACATCTAAAAAATAAAATATTTGTTTATTATGACACCATAAATAACTGGTATACATAGATAAAACTCCAAATTATGTAGAGGATATAATATCTGACCTTCTATAATACACAATAAAAACACGATCATCTTTATTCATTTGGAAGGATATTTGATCAGATAACTAGCGATGTGTTGAGACTGTTAGTAAAATCAATTCGCATCAATCCGCTATATTCATTAATTGTTAAAAGAGCTGTTAAGACGGTATTTGTAATCACTACCGCTAACATGATTGATATTTAGCCGTGCTTTGTTATGGTAATGTTGATCCCAGAATGCAGTCAGACATCTGTTTCTGATGAACATTAAGTGATAATATCCCAATGTGGCAATGATAATTGATCAGTTCCAAATGCTCAATTGTTTACTTAAATGGCTATAAAATAAATAAAAGCGTGTTAGAGAGATACACCTTATTATTGAATAAGAAACGTGTGAGTGTGTGAGCAGAAATACATTACATCAAAAGTTTGTATAAAACATGCATTAGATAAAATATAACAGGTTTAGAACAATAACATCAAATAATTTGAAATTAGTGCAAAAAGTTAGAAAATGATGTACGTGACTACGAAGACGAAACTTGTATAAAATAATGTAATGGCGACAAGAAAGCATATAAGGGTCTGTCATTGATTGGTTGATTGGAAGGGTCTATCATGATCATCTTATGGGAATCAAAAGACAATGTTTATCTAATATATTAAAATTTTCAAACAGTTGAAGAAAGCAGGACAATCTTAACCTTTTAAGCACCTGTTGTATTTATCCTTGGGTTAGAATTAGAGGAGTTTAACCTTTTAAACGCATGTTCTATTTTCCTTTGATTTTTAAATGAGTATAATTTGGCTTTTTAAACACATATTCCAACCTTACGTTATTGAGAATACGTAAGGTTTAACCATTTAATCACATATTCACATTTCCTGGCTTTTATTAGGAGATCCTATAACACATGTTCCAATTTTCTGTTAATTGGGTTAGTGGGAGTTCGTATAGTTTCATCCTTATTTTCCGGAGTGCTTTTTTGGGGGGAGGGTGTTCGTTTCGTTTACACTTTTAAAAACGCATGTTCTCAGTTTCTGTTTATTGAAAGTTCGCTTGTAACTAGATTAACACGACGGGCGTCACTAGTGGAGCAGGGAACTTCTTACCCTTCCAGAGCACATGAGTTCACCCCCAGTTTTTAGTGGGGTTCGTGTTACTCGATCCTTAGGTTTATATGCATGTTTGTAGATCGTTGTTTGTTCTTTTGTGGTTTTTCTTTTGGTCAATGTGTTGTCTGTTCTTCTTCGATATACGGAGTCTGTTTACCCCTTTGGTATATTCAAACTCTTCTTAGTTTAAACGTTTATTCACATGTTCTCATTACCTGTTTAACGGGAGTTTGTATAATTTAACCTTTTGTGATTCAACATCTTACTCTGTGTAGCTATAGTTGACGGTAATGCACTTAAATAGACCATACAGATTTCCAATAAACACGTCTCAGATGAAGAAAGATATACGTTCGGTATGTTTTCCCCTATAATTTAGATACCTGTTTTAGTGTTACTGGATATGAGAATTTTCATCATTATACCATGGCGAGGACAAAGTGGAGACTATGGAGAAATCAATGCATCCGTTCATTGGTTTCAATTAGATCGACAGTTTTTTCTGGACTTCATTAGAATTATATTGTTATAACATGAGAAAGCATGGTATTAGCATTGTTTGTTTGATCACGTACCACGTTCGTCTTCACGGTGTTGACATTTACAACGTCCAACAATGGCTTTACGCTTAATACAAGTTACCATCTTGCAATATGTGCTATTATATTTTAATTCTTATTTTTCTTTAAATGCCTTTCACTAATAGGAAAGTATTCACAATCATATTTGTGGGATTGGGGAGAATACTTCTCATCAGAGGCGAGATCTCGATCACAATTAAACACAGTTTCTTTACAATCGAGATAATAATGTACAGTTTATACATAGTATTCATTCATCTTAGATAAATACATTAATAGTTTCTCGCGTTTTGTCCCCGACCATATTACCACCTGTGTTTATTCCCGACCATGATACCACTCACTATTGACAACAAAACACTTTGATATAATCTTACATGAGCTGTCTTAGTGGATACTGTTTTTACAATATATCTCTCACGTAAACCATTAAGCTCTTTGCATGTTAATTGCTAATTGCAACTCTTAAATATATTACGTAATCAGAATGTCTTAGCGAACTCCTCTTTCAATGTTATGCATACTGATAATGAAGTAAGCCCATTTGGTCATGTTATTGTATTATATAAATGGTTTTCAAAAGTAAAACGTATCAGTACGAAAATGAAATTAATGCACAACGATTTTATTACCGATGTTGAAAACGACGAACAAAACGTTACTTTAATGATAACAAGTTAGCATGACAACAGACAAAGTTTTAGAACGTTATTCATGCAAGTTTAAAAAGGAATCAAACATGATAAGACTAGCAATGATTTCTTTATGAAAAATCTAATTATGAGTATCGGAACAAAACAGATGTTTTATTGCGTGTGTTCTCATTTGTAATACAGTCAGTCGGTACATCAATTGATGACAAGAGTTTCTTCCCCATCTGCGTTTTAGTAATCCAAGAATAATCTAGTTGGTCACTAGCAAAACAGCAAAAACAACACTACCTCTCAACTCAAAGCACTGAACATAAAAAGACACCGACATATGCTGATGGTAATGCAGGTCATGTCTTGGGACATGAACATAAATGTTGATGTTACTCCAGTTAATTAAATCTCAATTATCCCTCCTTTTAATACATTGATCTGTAATAGCAATACAGATATAAGCAAACAATAACATACCTACACATTCTCTCTTCCGTTCAAACAGACCACACACTATCACAAACATGAACGACATGGGCAGTAGAAAAGCAGGGTCAGTGAATGTTCGTTGTTAACTGCCTACTAGCTATTAAAGTAGAATCAGTTAGTTAAAGGTCAGTATTCTTAGTGCAAAAAAATCATAACTGTTACTTCGAACAGATTTAATATCAATTAGTCATATACAATCGAAGAAATCAATGGCCTTCATGGGTTCATTTATATCTTGAGGGCATTTTATTATCCTAAATGTAAGATGTTTTCATCGTATTGATTATACAGCACGTACAACATGCTTTGTATTATTTTCAAACATTTATTGGAATACGCCTGATACGATCCGCTAAATGTATACATAACAAATGGTGGAAACGTTTATGAAGTTCGAGTATTCCAATAGTATGCTTTGTAGATCGCTGTTTATCCTTTTTCCTTTTGAAAGGGTGCATTCGACTCGCAACCGCAAGTGATAAAGTTTACCAGTTGCTTGCGGTTGGTTCTCTCCGGGTACTCTGGCTTCTTCCACCACTAAAACTGGTCGTCATGATATAGCTGAAATATTGCTGAAAGTGGTGTTAAACTCCAAAAATATCATTTTTTTCCTTTTGCCATTGTGTTGTCTGTCCTTTTGCGATTTGCGGATTCTGATTACCCCTTTGGTTTCTTCAACTCTTCTTATACCACACAATACATCTATATATTGTAATCCATAAATTGTCACTGTTTTAGAGAGGGGTTATTGTGTGGTAGATTCACAGTATATATGTATTACATCCTCTTCAAATGTGTTCCAGGAAAAAAAAAGTAAAACGTCTAAAGCATATCACAGAATGATCTCTGTCTAAAACCTGAATACACATAACTTGTAATCTTTCTTTATTTCAAGATAATTATTTTCTAGTTCTTCTCCTTCTATGGCGATAGCGATCCAACTAAAGGTCACACCACCATTAAATAAGAAACTAAGTCATAGATTACACACACGATCGGACTAGCGCCCTTATTATTTGAGAGAGTTTTGATTTATGACGTAAGTACTAGGCTGAAAATAATGAGATATTGTAAAATAAGTAAACTATATGTATTTAGTACTAATTATTATTGCTTTAAGTGTCCGATAACCTGGATACACGAGACCTGTATCGCATACCCTGCATCGCACATATATAACTTGTATTGATAACCCGTACCTCGTACCTTTTGAAACATCTCAAGAGTAAGTTTGTGGAATCTCTCAGGTTTCTTCCGCCTCAATGCTCAGCACACGACAAAGACGTCCACCATATTGTTCCTCGATACACAGACATCAGAAGTCCCTACAAGGGCAGTATCTATTATAAATGTTTCAATAAAGTACAAACACCTCATAAGCTATTAAAGACAGGGACACTCGAGATATAAAAAAATATCTTACTGGAATATCGAAGTAATCACGCTTATCATAAATCTTGAAATACAAGACAATATTGTTTTATGATATAAATTTAAATATTAGGAGGTATATAAATATCAATAGTATAGTTAATTTAGAATTCACAAAATACGAAAATGTAGTCTATGAAAAGGACTGCATGAGGTGTCCAAGTTTTTCAAATATTGTTGAATATATTTTGCCGTCCCTTTAATTTCAAAGCTTCAGGGGGAGATAAACGATTTCCATACACATTTCGATACCTTCTTAGAATACTGATGCTAACTGGGGTTCGTGTAACTCAATCTTTAGTTTTATGTGTATGATTTATAGATCGTTGTTTGTCCTTTTGTACTTTTTCTTTTTGG
Source organism: Bathymodiolus brooksi (assembly GCA_963680875.1). Taxonomy (NCBI): domain Eukaryota; kingdom Metazoa; phylum Mollusca; class Bivalvia; order Mytilida; family Modiolidae; genus Bathymodiolus; species Bathymodiolus brooksi. Next base: position 29,805,490 of record OY804576.1, on the reverse strand, counting down.
TCATTGTGTTGTCTGTTCTTCTTCGATATACGGATTCTGATCACCCCTTTGGTATCTTCAAACTCTTCTTATCTATTATTGTTTCACATAAAGTGCACAGTCTTTCTGTCATATATTCATGATGAGAACAAGGTTATTAACAATTCATCATGTAGCTGAACATGTGGCGCTGTGGTTGGGCCTGTAGACGGGTGTATTAATAGCCGCAAGAAAAAATTATGGATATTTTGCCTTGTTACAGGTCACTAACGACAAATAAATTGTTAATCATCGGAATATGTTTCATCGTAATTAGGACCTGTTTTACGTGCAACGAGCGATGCACTTATATTCGTAAGTGTCCGATAACCTGGATACACGAGACCTGTATCGCATACCCTGCATCGCACATATATAACTTGTATTGATAACCCGTACCTCGTACCTTTTGGAACATTTGATGACATTTGTTCCAGAAATGTGCGGTGCACACTAAATTAGATATCTACGTTTTTATTAAGGTGAATTGTGTATCTGTTTTGTTTCCTCAAAACTAGCAGTCCTCCCTTCTGGAGGTTTTGTACTCCACAGCAGAGAAACGAGCGACAGAAAGAGGAAATACAAATAGAAATGGTGGAGATGTGTCCGTGGTAGAACGAAATGTTGGACACTATAAATTGTTTGTCGCTAAGGGAAATGGGATATTAAGTACAGATAAATAAATGGAACTTATTAGAAAGTATATATAACGTAGCATCAAATGATTGAATTGGATTATTTAAAGTTGAGGATAGAAATATTCCACTTGTGTGTGGGTGGGGAGGGTAAATTTAAATATGGCTTTAATAATGGATGTTGTTATACCTTATAATTTGTTCTCTGTATAAATGTATTAGGAATACAAATCAACATTTTTACTGTTTTTTTTAAAATCTAAAAATCATTGAATCAGGATCTGTTGACCGTCAACAGTTTTCGGTCTGTTGAACCGGGTCCGATCTGTTGACCGCTTGCCCTACTTTTATTGGTTACTTAAAATAGCTGCACGCGTATGTCACGTGATTCCCTGTCGTCTGTGTAACGTGTACTAAACATAAAAATGGCAACATCCAGGTTCGTCGATCTGTCAGAAGATAAAATGGAGGAGATTTTAAACGAAGCGAGACATAATTTATAAGCTGGTTGCGATAAGCCAGTAAAACTAAAAACAGGAAAAGAAATTAAAATAGAAAGCATTAAATATGATAAGGTATAACAAATCAGTTATAGACTGGTTCCTCGAACAACAGCTGTTTTGTTTGACCCTCTGAGTGAACAATTGCCCTCAGCCTTCGGCTTCGGGCAGCAGTTCAGTCCTCGGGTCAAACAAACAGCTGTTATCCTCGGACCCAGTCAATAACTGTATACTGTTAATGATAACCACAAATAACAAATATGTGCGATCAACACTGATGATTAACAGTGACAACTGAGAGTTACTGACAGCTGGACAAACGGACCACAGTAAAGATCAAGTACCGGCACATAGTAGATACGCACAGTCCCAGTGATACTTATTAGGTGAGATTATTAACACTGGAAATAAAAATAGACCACTAAGTGTGTAACTCTAAATTTATCAGCTACGAAAGGTTGCCATAAATAGGGACTACTAACCAATGATGATAAGAGGATAGATTAAAGAGTATAGAATATGGTTGCAACGATGATGAAACACGTGTACTAAATGACCGACCATGAAAGCAAACAGTGCACTTTGTGGGTAATCCTGGCTAATAGACATAAAAATATAAAGTAAGAGGTACAAGAGAGTAAATAATAGTCGTTTAATGCCAAATTAGAAATTCCCCAGCTATGTTATGGCGAGAAAACGTTGTTTGTTTCATGAGATGATGATGATACTAATACTAATATCTGTTTTAGTACTTATGGATTTTTATAGTTTATGCTCACTGAAAATACAGTTCATGTGTAGGTATGTCGCTAAACTCGGACATATTCTCCTCATTCCGAGTCAGCCAGCATGTGCTATTACTCCTAAAGGATGAGTACAGAAGCGACAAATACAAATGTTATAGTCTTTGATTTAACCTGATCGGGGATCGAAACCACGATCTACTGTACTCGTATACGAACAAGCCAACCATTAAAAACCCAAAGCGGTGTGAGAGGTACAAACATACTATACGTACTTTATGCACGACTATATTAATCAAAGGATTATATTAACAAGTTTTCCATGTCGTTGCATGTGGTTCATTTTATAGGGCACTTTAACAATTTGCGAGCTTTCTCTTCTTCGCACCAAACAAACAAGTGTACTAAGTTGAATTATTTTAAGTGATTTCCCTTGAATAATACTTTGAACTTTGATTAATGAGCACATTATGTTTTATCAATATAAATTCAGCTGTTTTTAATCATTGAAAAACGAAGAAACATGTTTCTCTTTTCATTTAGCAAAAGTAAATAAATCTTCAATTTCTGTATTTTATTACCATTGCGATGTATCAAAAAGTGAGTAATTCATAACAATAAAAAAAATATACATATTTGAATAGGATTTAAAAAGTTTGTAGAAAGGTCATTATCAGCAATTCAACAAAAATGTCTTACTATATCTGATACTATATCACTTAAGATTAAATATCGGAAAATTTACAAAACTGTCGTGTCATCAAAATTGTTCCGATTAAAGTAGTATTTAATAAAAAGAAGGAAGTATGCAATAAATAAAATACCACGTTTTAAAGTGATGGTTATCTTAAAGAGGGACTTGAGAATTTACACGATCTACTGCGAAACTCGCAAATATATAATAATTTTGAAATATAATTATATTTCGTTAAAAATAATGGATAATCGCACTGACGAGCTTATCAGTTACTAATTACCTCTGTTTATTTTTTACATCTTATTTTATGTTTGGCAGAATAATATAAAAATAGCACAACCACTGAAGTTCGGTCTTTAACCACGATATTTTCTTCTTATTTTTCTCATTTTTTATGTGTATTGTACGCTAATATCAAACACATACAAATAATCAAAATTGTAAATAATTCGCTCCATAGATTTACATTATTACATACCACAAAGTACACTGTACCAGCTTACCTATACCTGTTATTGTTCAATCATTTACTAGTGCATCTTTTGACAAAACTATAACCACTTTATAGAGATAGAAGATATATAATGTACTGTTGGTTTTACATAGCGTCTTAATTAGATGTTTGTTAGTGTCTCGAGAATAAAAGGTAGCTGTGATTTAACAAACATGAAAAAAGAAAAGGTATATGCACTAGCCTACAGCGAAATTGGCTCCTGTTAATAATTATGCTACTGTTGGTCCTTAATCTCACTGGGCAATGTATTAACTTCTATCTTCTGTCGAATAATATAAATGTAAAAAAAATAATTGGATAACAATCAACAATTATAAAGGTATACTCCGTCATACAGTACATGCACGTTGTGATGGCGAGTATAGTCGTACGACTATAGTATATATTTGTCCTTTGGACATGTTTTATTTGACATCACAGCAGCAATTTAATTCATCCTATCTTTTAGTTCATTGATAAAATATGAAATCTGGTGTTTAAATGATTTTGTCTCTAAACCATACGTTGTTAGTACACACGGGTGATGCGGCTCAACAGTGGATTCCTCGCGTTTTAGATTAATCACCGATGTTGCCTCAGTTTCTACTATTTGTCTATTAGATTTAGGAACTGTTCCGACAGTATGACATTTTTTTAGTTAGTCTTCATTTTATCATATAAAAGTGATGGTTACAACTTCCACCAATATCAAAACAACGAGCAACGATTTCTGATCTCAAATCACAGACCTAAAGAAACAGAACACTATATATGCCGAAGGAAATATATGGCCTAGCTTGTAATAAATAAATAAACAAGTATGCATGAACTTTGGTGATCTTCTCAGTGATAACGTCAGCATAAACTGTAGAGACATTACAAACTAAATTAGCTTTAGGCAAAATGTGCATACTTATATATTATACAAGAATTGATTGATTGTTGATTAACGTCCAATGGTAAACATTGCATGCATATTTAGGACGAAGACAAGTTAAAGAATATCTAAAAACTATGATGTAAAGGATGGATGGGAAACCCAGGATAACGCACTTTCATGACCGCGGGAAAAGTGTGGATATTTGAGTAATTTTTAAAAGCGGTTACTCTCTGGTTGTACTCTTTCTAAATCTCAAAAAGATGTCTTTAACGTGAACGAAGTGTGACATTCTCCAAATACGTTATACACTATGATCGGTCAGGCTTTACGTATTATAACCTGAAATTTGCCATATAGAGGCCAGTCCCTATCCGACACCTAGGGACGCAAAGGACGTTATGTCTTAAGCTAAGGGAACCGTCACCTGTACCCAGTTGGAATATGCATGACATATTTAAAATTCATTTACTTTGAAGTAAAATGGGAACTTTGTATTTAGTAATATTTTTTTCTTTGGTTTTCCGAATATCTCCATTTAATGTGTTGTGGTCTATTCAAATGTTTGAATATCTAGTGATCAACAATCAAATAAAGATACAAAGTTAAAGGCGAAATGATGAAGAAAAAGTAAATTTGAAAATCGAATCATGGCGAACAGGTGTCTTGGTGAAAAGTAGATTTTGTTTGTAAGGACGAATCAAATAATTATCCAAATCAGCGCAAAACATTTTGTAAAACAATGGTCAAGGCTATGACACCAAATACATACCTATTACATCTTTTAGGAATCCTCTGACCCTCAAATCATTAATGTTGGAAATAACATTATACAATGCATTGTACTATTTATATTTTGTTTCCTTTCAGTGAGTAACTATATTTCGGTCTTTCTTTTACTTAAGCATTGCATTGAAGCCAATGTATACAAGCAAGCCAATATTTCTATTATAGGAATATACAAGGGAAAAAAATAATTACCATATTATTAGTACAAATGTACATGTATTTGATATTGTGAATAAAACATTTGAGTTTAGAGGTTTGAAATTAGAATTACACACATTTGAATATAATTCGAGACATTAACATTTGTACTACAGAAATGCAAGAAGAATACAAAAGTCGTAAATACTTTTAGAGCAGCATGTGACAGGTAAATTATCCGAAATAATTCAAGACAAAACATTCAACCAGTGTAATACAATATAAAATATATATACTCTCTGATGCATGTTAATGTTAATAATAATTAATTACACTTTCATCATATGTTAATTTTGTTTTAATATCTGGACGCTTACATTATTTTCGTTATCACGAGATTAATTGTCATATGTGAGCGAACATATGATAACATCGTCGTATATCATATGACAACAATGTGAACTCATATGACATTGATCTAATGATGAAAATAATTTTAATTCTCCTTTAAAAATAGAGCGAAAATTGTCGAACAAAATTTCCTGTTTTAATGAAGCGAAGATTCGTGTATGGCAAAATACAAGTCAATTAAAATAATGTTTGGTTTTCTTTTCGAGTACATCAATATGCCATGTAATCTTTCCCGACCCTTTTGTTGTATCGTCTTGATCATGTGCTCATCAAAACTCAGCTCATATGCTTATTCCATTACCACATCTTTACTCATACAATTTTATTGTGTGTTAAATTGTTCACGTCAGGAATATAGCTAAATACTTCTGACTTGAATCTGAACAGCAATCAATCAATCAATCAATCAGTATACAAGGATACTACAAATAGAAATGACGTGATTATGTAGCGCAGTACATTTTGTTTGCCCATGTATAAGATTCACTTATTCCACGTATTGTTTCTTTCTAACATTTTTCTATATATAGTTGTATAGCCTGCCTGGTTTTGTTCTCTCCTGTTTGGAGTTACACCAGCTTATTTTTGTTCTTGCTCTTGTCTTTCCCTACAGTTGTAGTTATTCGTCTCTGTTGTAGTGTAACGTGGTTATTTGTCAGCTATTATAGTGTATCATCATTGTTGATGATGTAACTTACTGTTGTAGTGTTGTAGGTCCTCTCTGTACTGTAACCATCCTGATGTTTCGTGCTCTCGTCTGTTGTAGTGCATCTTAGTTGCTTATTGTTGTAGTGTATTCTGGTTGTTTATTTGTCCTCTGTTGTAGTGTATTCTGGTTGTTTATTTGTCCTCTGTTTTAGTGTATTCTGGTTGTTTATTTGTCCTCTGTTGTAGTGTATTCTGGTTGTTTATTTGTCCTCTGTTGTAGTGCATTCTGGTTGTTTATTTGTCCTCTGTTGTAGTGTATTCTGGTTGTTTATTTGTACTCTGTTGTAGTGTATTCTGGTTGTTTATTTGTCCTCTGTTGTAGTGTATTCTGGTTGTTTATTTGTCCTCTGTTGTAGTGTATTCTGGTTGTTTATTTGTCCTCTGTTGTAGTGTATTCTGGTTGTTTATTTGTCCTCTGTTGTAGTGCATTCTGGTTGTTTATTTGTCCTCTGTTGTAGTGTATTCTGGTTGTTTATTTGTCCTCTGTTGTTGTGTATTCTGGTTGTTTATTTGTCCTCTGTTGTAGTGTATTCTGGTTGTTTATTTGTCCTCTGTTGTAGTATATTCTGGTTGTTTATTTGTCCTCTGTTGTAGTATATTTTGGTTGTTTATTTGTCCTCTGTTTTAGTGTATTCTGGTTGTTTATTTGTCCTCTGTTGTAGTGTATTCTGGTTGTTTATTTGTCCTCTGTTGTAGTGTATTCTGGTTGTTTATTTGTCCTCTGTTGTAGTGTATTCTGGTTGTTTATTTGTCCTCTGTTGTAGTGTATTCTGGTTGTTTATTTGTCCTCTGTTGTAGTGTATTCTGGTTGTTTATTTGTCCTCTGTTGTAGTGTATTCTGATTGTTTATTTGTCCTCTGTTGTTGTGTATTCTGGTTGTTTATTTGTCCTCTGTTGTAGTGTATTCTGATTGTTTATTTGTCCTCTGTTGTAGTGTATTCTGGTTGTTTATTTGTCCTCTGTTGTAGTATATCCTGTTTTGTTTTTAGTTTGTTCTGTTGTGGTGTATTCCTATTGTATTTTCCCTGTTCCCGTGTAACATGTTTGTTTATTGGTTTCCTTGTCGCAGTGTAACGTGCTGGTTTATTGGTCTTTGTTGTAGTAGAACCTGATCGTTTATTGATTTTCTCTGTTATTGTATACCATCGTTGTTTGCTTGTTATTTGCCCTTTATTGCAGCAGATTTCCGTTGTTTAGTTGTCTTCTCTGTTACAGTATATCATGATTATTGATTATTATTATTTGTGTATTAAATCCTCGGTTGTTTATTGGTCTTCTCTGTTCTGCAAAATGTATTATTACATGTCACTTTTGAGGATCCGATTCTCATTGGATGCAAATCACATTAGCATTACACATTTCGGATATCTTTAGTTGTACGTGTATCGGTGTGAAATCCCCCTCGATATTGAAAAAAACATTCACTGATAAACAACCATACTATTCACAGGCGAAAAACTCTCCGGATGTCCCTGAGATGGGAGACAATTCAAGCGGAAGTTTATTTGTCGTCTGTTGACAAATATCATGATAAATGGATCTTAAATTTTCGCTCAAGCATTAGAAAAGCCAATCTCTAATCAATGATGAGACTATAAATGCAAAGGTTGAGGCGAACACAAAACACTTTTTTTATTGCAATACATGCATTGGTGAATTACGTTATTGAAATAAGCAAGGAAATAAATGTAATTATTATTTTGTTATACATCGAAATATCATCATTGAATGAAAACTGTCACGTGATTTGAAACAAACTGTTTTACAAAAGAAAAGATGATCGCTGGTAACAAGTCTATTGTTATCCTCCAAACATTCAACATTCCCTGCGTTATTCGTCTGCAAAACATCAACAATGGCTATCTCATCTGCTCAGGAAAAATTCTGATTTGCACGGTGCAGAGACAACGACATTGTAAAAAATATTAGATGAAGAAAAAAAACAAAACAATGTGATAGTATTATCCTGCCATTCTAAATTAAGCATGCAATTGATTGTCAGACTGGTAATGTTTGCTTTGTGGTTGTTGACAGATAAGATACATGACCATATTAGCGATCGGCTCCGGGGTTGTTGTTTATTCCAGAAAAGTTAGTGTTTCATACAAGATAATTGTTGATCTGTGGAAAGAATAAAATTAATAAAATTATTGCCCTGATCTGAGGTAGACATTCAGATTTGTCAGCCTTTGACAGGTTGTTTTCCCTCTACAAGCCGCCGGCAAAAACATTTTCTCTCGGGTTAACAAATCTGAATGTCTATCTTCAGTGGGGTCATAATTGCATAGTGACTCTAAGTTGGAAAAAAACATGTCGTTATTGTTGCAATTTATGATTTATATACTTTTTGAAAAAGTTATAATACTATGAAAATATAGCTTTTATATAATCACTGCAAAGCCCTGGGAGAAGCACCTGGCTATCTGGGATGTTCACTTCACACGAAGGCTATAATAGTATATAATTGTTGTTAATAAATCGATGTCCAGAAATGTAATAATACAGACAATTTCTAAAAACTGCATAACTGGAAATAGATATAATTCAGTAATTATTTCTATTTATTCAACCTCACCTTTGCGTCAGTTGGTATTGTCTGTTTATCGAAGCTCACCCTTCGGTCATGTCTTATTTTCCTTGTTTATCTCTACTTACTGAACCTCACCCGTTAGACCGGTGTTTTTGTCAGTATTATTCAATTTGTTCAGCTTCATTCATTAGAATTCGTGAGAGAATCACAATAACAGACAGTCAACACAAACTTGTTTATTCTACCGAAAAACTTAAATAATGTAAGTAAACAATGACCATATTTGAACTCTTTCTGTCTTAATGGCATTCTAGTTGCAGGACAAAGATTGTGTCCGATCAGAATAATTGACAACATTGCAGCAGGTTTTTTAATAGCATTGTGATTGTATTTTTAAATTAGCACACATTTCTTAAAATAGCTTATGCATAGGAGAATGTCCAAGTAAGGGGCCGAGGCCGAGGCCCATTGTTTTTAAGGAATGGAGAGATACGAAGACATTCCCCAACTTAAAATCCACCCATTGTACTTTATTAATTTTATTAATTATTAATCTTGTAACAAAAAAAGTATGTGTATAGTATCTGTACAAAGAGAACAATAACTCTCCACCCTTAAAAATAATGGCGAGTTTTGACAATAGATTTACATCACAGGTGGATTTTAAACCTCATTACCTTGTCAATGATTATATAATATAAGTACTACAGGTGTTAAAACATTTATTCATCCAATTAAATCTAAATACAGATACAATAAAATTACTTATTTTATTAATTATTAGAAAATGAATTAATCAGCAACATCTAAATTTGATTGTTGGGGTCAGACCTATTGGGGGAGGAAAACAGTGTCCGAGGTAAACCACCGAAGATAAAATTGGATCGATTACACCTCGTTATTGGCGCCAAGTTAACCGCAACCTTTATTGGTGATAGTCATTGATTGAATAAATAGCTATAAACCCAACTACATATGATCACACTGACCCAAAATATTACCTGAATGAACTTCAATTCAGCTGGAAAATTAATTTCTGTGGATGACATATGATTCATTTAATAAATGACATAAATATCTAATTTAGTTCGCTTCTCATAGTCGAACGATTGGATGGCCAAATGACGAGGTTCGTTACATTGATGCTCATGTTCACATCCCTACACAAATGTTACCATTATGGTGGATCTAAGAGCAATGTATGAGATATGGCAGTTCCTGATTCTTATCTTGTTATATTATGTTTTGAATGTCTTGGTGTTGCATTGTATCAACATTACGTTTTTTTTAATTGAAATAAACCAACAGAATTGTATTGTCTACATCTGCCTTCTTGTGTTGTGAAATCTAGAATACCCTTTGTAAATGTACAATATATACTCTCCCCCAAATGATTTTATAATCCCTAAAACATCCTTATTCGAAAATACTTAATGGGTATATTATTAAATCTAGTATTTCCCAAAAAATCACCCTTAAGCATTTCTCTACAGCAATATATTTTTGTCATGGCAATAATTATTTTTGTTTCTTATTTCAATATTTTACAATGCACATAAATACCTACGATGTAATTGTTATAGTGCCTCCATTATATAATAGCTATAAGCTATTTTCACCATACATGACATATGTATTTAACATAAAAACAATAACCTCAAGCCATACACTTTATTTATTGTATGAACATATGTGTTCTAATTGAATGTATAAGTTACAACTAAGGGTATAGGTGTTTTGAGGTTTAGTTGTAAACAATGACAACTTGTGGTTTATCTAAACATTATGGACATTATTGATGACACGTATTCATGTTTAAAAGAAAGGAGTGTAGTTACAGTTAAAGTCGACGACACCTTGACAAATACATCTTCCATATCTTTTGTCTAAGCCAATCACTCCCTACTTCACCTTTGACTATCACAAGCATAACAATCGAACCTATCACAATTATCGGCAACAACCCCTCTGGTTCACCATAACATATCACACAACAATCGGAACAATCAAATTATCGTTAATATCCCCCTTTGATTAACACTGATAACAAAAACAGACTGAAATATCACATTGATTGGCGAGGTATATTCGATGCAACATTATGTGTTAAAGTTTGTCGGCGACTTGCGACTGGTCTGTGGTTTTCTCCGAGTACTCTGATGTCCTCCACCAATAAAAATAACCGCCACGATATAACTGAATTATTGTTGAAAGTGGTGTTAATCACCATGAACCTATCACAATGATAATTAAATTTCTCTCTGGTTCATTATATACTATCACAAAACAATTAAGAAAGGGTCTCAATAATGGTTATCCTCCCCCATTGATCCGCTCTAATGGGTTACCAAAAAGTAGTAATCCAAGACAACAGATGAACCCTGGTCTGGCAATGTCTCTATACAATATATGTCAAATAAATGGTAAATGAACCTTTCACTGTTGTTACCTAGATATGTATCTGAGTGAGACTTAAACACATCAGACAGTTAGTGAATGTTCGTTCATAATTGTCTACAAGCTAAGACATAAGAATGTATAATGTACACAGTGATCACTATGAGTTAGTTCTAATTGATTTAATGAGGCATGCAAATTCATAGAAATAAACCGTCCCATGGAGATTATATGTCAGTACATTACCTATGTATGATATATTGTGTAATTGTAACATACATTTTGTACATGTATGTATAAATATTGCAGTGTATGACATTGATATATACTAAACAAAGACTTTATCCCACAGAGCAGACATTTTTTGGTATAAATTTTGCATTCAAGCGAGCTTTTACATGATCAACATGTTTTTTTTTAATCTTTCAACAAAAATGTTTGAATTGGTGCTGTTATCAGTGGGGGATTCAACAGGGGTAGCCTCCATCTAAGTAAACAAAAACAGGAGAGAAAGGCGAAAGGATTATGAGATAGCAACCGGTAACCTTTGAAGAATGCAGTGTGTAATATACATCTTATCATCTCTGTCCTTTTGTGTGAATGGAAAATCTTAGTATTGGAGGAAACAAACTGTTTTTGTACAGTGCTGTTCATCTTATTTAAATACCAAAATCGTGAAATCCTGGAACTCGTTGGGAACCTGGACGGCCCCCAGACCCCTCGCCAATACGTACACCCCATCTAACTGAAAATCCTGGATCCACCCCTGGTTACAGTACACAAAATAATGTATAGCTTATAAATATCCAAGTGAAGTGTATGAGCTTCTCTTTCATTAGGATCTGATGCGAAATCCATCATAGTGAAATTTACATTTGTATATAGATTGTCAACATATACATGTAGACATTGATTTAAGTAGTGGAGAATACACTCCAACTGTAGATTCTTAAAAATAATCAACGAGATCCGTAAGGGTCGAGTTGATTATTTTTAAGAATCTACAAGTTGGAGTGTATTCTCTTATATAATACATTTTTTTTATCTGCAACAGTATTTTCATTTATTATTTTTACCTTTTTAATGTTCAGAAAGCTAAATAAGCCACAATTAACAAAACATAAACAACAAAATTTTATCGGCATCCGTGCTTTCGATTCTCGTTTATATTTAGATATTTCAAGGTCTTTCAAGTGAATAGAATCGTTTATTTTTAGATATTTCAAGGTCTTTCAATTGTCCCAAATGTTCACCTGTGGTCTGTCTGATTTTTTATTGCTTGCGGTTGGTTCGTTAGTTGTTATTTTATTGCAAGAATACATTTTAGAAGTTCACATACTCGTCAGTTCTGAATATAAATTATGCCAGACCTGAAATACTTGTCTCGTGTCTTGTATATATTGATCAATTGTTTCTTTAAACAAATTGTTGATATTTTATTTAACAACGCTTACTATCAAGAGTCATATATACTAATTATAGAGTATAGTAGTGTGGTCACCGTAGCCGAGTGGTTAGATGGAAGTTTTGAAAGTCAAAGTAGATTTTAAAAAGCCAGGCAGTGGTTCGATACCCGAGAGTCCCACAAAATATATAACACGTTTTTAAGCCTAAAACAGTAAAAGGTTAAAGTTCATATATTCAAGAACAAAAGAATAAACTGTAGATTCTTAAAAATAATCCACTGTTCGAACAATAGAGTGACGTCAGAGAAATGTATTATTGATAAGTAATATGATATCTCAGTGATGAGACAACCTTTGTTACAGACCGTGAATAAAGTTCTAAATTAACATATATTTAAGCGACAATAATCGATCCATTTCAATACATAATCTGTTAAAACGTTTCGTAATTGTCATTTAGTATGTATAAGATACAGTACCATTGAAACAAAAGAAGCGGCCCGTCGAGCAAATTCTTTTGTTTCAATAATAATGTATCTAACTTGTACAATAATAGTGTTGTTGAAAAAATAAATGGTATGGCATATATTTTTACACTTTTAATGTTTAGAAAGCCAAATAAGACAACAATTAACAAAAATAAAACGACAAATTTTTATCGGTCAACGTCCTTTCGATTCTCGTTTATATTTAGATATTTCAAGGTCTTTCAAGTGAAAAGAATCGTTTATATTTAAATATTTCAAGGTCTTTCAAGTGTCCCAAATGTTCACCTGTGGTCTGTCTGATTTGTTATCACTTCCGGTTGGTTCGTTAGTTGTTTTTGTATTGCGAGAATACATTTTAAAAGTTCACATACTCGTCAGTTCTGAACATAACTTATGCCAGATCTGAAATACTTGTATCGTGTCTTGTATATTGCTTTTTAAAACAAATTGTTGATGTTTTATTTAACAACGCTTACTATCAAGAGTCATATATACTAATTATAGAGTATAGTAGTGTGGTCACCGTAGCTGAGTGGTTAGATGGAAGTTTTGAAAGTCAAAGTAGACTTGAAAAGCCTAACAGTGGTTCGATACACGAAAGTCCCAAAATATGTTTAACATGTTTTTAAGCCTAAAACAGTAAAAGGTTAAAGTTCATATATTCAAGAACAAAGGAATAAACTGTAGATTCTTAAAAATTATCCACTGTTCGAACAATAGTCAGAGAAAATTATTATGACCAGGTAAATGATATTTACCTTGTCTCAAAATGGGTCAAATTATTAAAGTACAGCGGCATGTATCACCGCCTGTATGTGATATCAGAGGCCGCATTTACAATAGCGTTGCTGGGGGTATTATTGTACAATAATATATACTGGTAAATCGGAAATAAAGCATACATGCTACCAACCCGCATGTGCTGTAAAAACCATAGTTGCCGATCCTTATATAAGTCTACATGATCTCATAATTTATCGACCAAAAGTAAGTCTCTGTGTGATGTAGATTAAACACCCCACAGTTTAGTATTCATATTGATGAATTTATTATAATATTGGCCGAGTATCTTACATTTTGTATTGATTGATCACTGTTTAACGTCAAGTGAGCGGTATTTTAGATATATTCTTTACGTAATCAATCTTATATTATATTTTTATTTCAAAAATCTTATTAAAAGGTACCATTGCGGTGGGGTCAATGGATCGTTGTTTTTCATAGATACAATAAGGGAGTTCTTGTTATTCTCGGAACATTTAGCTATGCAACTGGCCAACAATTGCTCCTAACAAATTGGTTCTCATTACAGACTGTTGCAAATTTTGCTACATGTACAAGAAGCGTGATATTTTCCAAGCAGGAGAGGTTCATTTACATACTTTACTTACAGCGACCTTTGTGTTAGATTCGTCATGTACACTTAGCAGACGATCTTTTCGGTATGGTACCAGCCCTTAATATTCGGTGATTTTTGTTTTTCTTCGGTACATATACTGTACATATTAAATGTGTGCAAATTTCCGAAAATATATCCCGGGTGATGAGTGGGGAGTATCGGAGTGTATTCTACAATGAGTAACTGACTGCAATATTGGTGCCATTCCTACATATATTTCAAGCACATGTTTTTGTGAAAGTTTACGAAAGCTACAATTCTATTCGTTTTCACACCAGGTGTTATCGATACATCATTATGTACTAACCTTTGTCGGTGATCTTCCGCTATATTCTGGGTTTCTCCACCGATAAAGCTTAATTTCACATAGCTGCGGAACCGTAGCCCTTGATGGTCCTTTTGTTTGGCGGACCATAGAGCTACGAATTTCACTCTATCAAAAATTTGCGGAACTGCGTCCAAGAATTCGTTGCACCTTTCAACAGTAATTTTCACAACAAAACGCTTTGTGAGAGCGGAGTCATGTGGATAAATCGTTTCGTTACATATTTATCTATCGCTTTTCATATTTACTTACTTATTATTATTCATTTCTAGCTCACTATAATAAAAAATGTTTCGATATTAACTGATTTCAGCTACTAAGTCCCGCCATCTTGTCTTTGTGGTATTCTCGCTTTGAGGTCACATGACTTTTGAGAGATGACTCTAACAGCAAAACACGTGTTCGGTTTGTTTACATGAAAAACTTCAAAATGTTGAATGAGAGTTCACCTCAGTTGGAATAATCATAGAAGAAAATAACATTTCTGGTTAATATATGTAAAATATTTCCCTCTAGGTTGAATAAATATTTTATTTCAGATAAAAAATCGTCGTGCAAAACCTCCGGTAAAACACACGTGTTTTGCTGTCCGAGTCATCTCCCAAAAGTCATACAAAACACGAGTTAGAATTAATTTTTTTGTCACTCAAAGCGCGAATTTTTTTTTACCAGAATTAACATTAGATTATTTTTTTTTCCTCCAACAAAATCAGAATATTTTTTTAGCAACATTGGGAATCAGAATATTTTTTTAGATAAAAAACCATAGCCCCCCCCCCCCCCCCCCCTCCCTGGAAGTTAAATGGTCCGTCCCCAAACCCCATATAATTGATATTTCCAACTATTTCAAGAGGACAATGCATGCAATTGTCGTATTAATTTCTAGTAGAAATATTTCTCTTTATATGAAGTAATATAATTCTGGTTTTATTTTCCATTCGGTATAGATATTATTAATGATATTTTTGTTCATGTTCATTCTGTAATGTTAGAACTGCTGATTATTGTGGCTTTTCAAACTACAAAGAGGAAAACAAAAGACAAATGGTACATTTATGACAAGGGTAATGATAGTATCATAAAATTGTATAGATTTTTAATTTGTAAAATTGATTACTTTTAAGTGTCTTTTAACTGAGCAATAACCATTATTAAGCATTGTTTATATTCATGGCATTCTGTTGATATAATTCCAAGAAACTAGAGATAGGTAACGGCGTTTAATTATTGATAAAGCAATTTTCCAACCTGTCACTTTAGCATCGACGTACATACGAATGTAATACACATTGCAACATCTTGTGTATTGAATCTTCTACAATGAAATTATGATCTGATGTGAGTTAACAGATCAATAAAGATAAATGTAGACAAAGTAACCAACAAATAAAAACGAAAATAAATGTCTGACGTCAGCAAAACATACCATAAATGGAAACGTCAAAAATGGGTGACTTCTTTTAATAAAAATAAACTAGATTTGAAAATAGCATATCTTTTGATGTCAGAACATTGCATATGTTTAATAATTGATTATCTAAGCAGAATTTAAGAATTCAAATGTAATGCGATAAACGTCAATGCTGTTACATCTGGTTACAACGAATAACAACACATTTACATAATTTATATAAGAAATGAATCGTATAATTTACTGATAATTCAACTTAATAAATCTTGTATGCAACATTTAGATTAACTTTGAATACGGATTGCAATAAGTAACGTATTAACGCAGCAATAAGCACAACATCTTTTATTGCTTATACTAAAAATAACAAGAGTAAAAGATCGAACACCTAATATTCGTCTCGGGTATCATGAACCATCACTTTCTGTTCCCCTTTCCCCTCGTTCGGATCAAACCAAATGATATACAATTGGTTTTTGGTGCTTCTCCCCTAAGCATGCAGTATTCCTGAGTAATAGCAACAATTGTTTGAGGTATGACAATGTGCTCGATTGCAAGGAGCGACATGTCTACCTTTGCACTGTTGTGTTATCGAGTTAAATATATGAAAAACCAATTCAGCATGTTGGTCTGCTACAAAACAGTCATAATCCTCATCTATTGAAAGAGTAAGTTGTTCTTGCCTTGTTTGATATAGCAAATATTGCTCACTTAGCGTCAACTAACTCGCTCACAAATAGAGACCTGTTGCATAGATATATATTAGTCATGCTATGTGGTATAATGCTATTGGGTGAATAAAACCATTTTCAACAATAGTTCAGTTTTAGCATGGAGGTCTGTTTGATTGTTGAAGGTGACCATCGATTGGTCTAAAGTAACTGACATATTTTTTCACATAATGTTGTATCAAGTAAATCTTGCCATAGATGGGAATGCATCTCTCAATTTAAGTGTTGATGTAAGCAATGATTACATAGGTAGAGGTAAATCAAGCTCTTGATAGTCCCTTAGTTCTGTGGAAGATAAACAAACATATCTACTGTTTAGCTTATTATTGTAATGAGAACGAAAATACATTTTGTATCAACACGTCTATGTAGAAAAATCATATTACACTAATTACGATGGCTTGTGAGAGATATTACAATATTAGAGGATTGTCTTACAGCGAAATATTGATATATCAGCATGATGGAGCATAGTATTCAGATACTTTATTGACAAACTTCTTGTGTTCGCTTAGCTTAAATGTTGATGCAAAGTGTTTGTGTTTGTGTTTAGATGTTGTGGCGGTCAGTTTTATTGGTGGAGGAAACCCGGAGAAAACCACCGACCTGTCGCAAGCCACTGACAAACTTTATCACTTAATATTGTACACCTCGCCCCGATCGAGATTCGAACTCACAACATTAGTGGTGATAGGCATTGATTGTATCGGTAGTTGTAAATCCAACTACCATACGATCACGACCACCCCTGTTTTGTATTTAGGCAACAGACAAATATCATCGCATGGTGTAAGCGTTTATCATTGATTGGTTTGGTTTATGGTGTTTAACGCCACTTTCAACAATATTTCAGTTATATCGTGGCGGTTTTTGTCATTGACGCCTTTGAATTAATCAAGTCTGTTTCAATCAAATATATTGGCAAAACTCGGGTGAAAGTTGGTTGCTCCACTGTTTTAGTCATATATGAAAAAAATAATAAATTACATATATGATATATTGCAAAATCCGCTTTAGCTAAAAAAAATCTAAACATAAGAAAGCGGAATTGAAATTAGTCTTTACTCATTTCTTTGCTCACATTTCAATTTTTTGATGCGTAAATTACACATGCTACTGTTAGTCAGATATATTGTAGCATAGTCTATATTAAACTAGTTTTGTACCAACATGGTCAAACACCAACCCTCAAATACAGGTTGTAAAGAACACTGAGTTACAATCTTGAACTTTATACATAATATAAAATGAAAAAAAAAAATAGCACAATGTCGGAACAAATCGTAGAAAGAGGCAAAATCGATACCCCCCAACACACAAATACATGACCTCTAACACACAAATACATGACCTCTAACACACAAATACATGACCTCTAACACACAAATACATGACCCCTCAGTATCCTTGCTTGGTCGATACCCCAACACACAAATACATGACCCCTCAGTATCCTTGCTTGGTCGATACCCCAACACACAAATACATGACCCCTCAGTATCCTTGCTTGGTCGATACCTCTAACACACAAATACATGACCCCTCAGTATCCTTGCTTGGTCGATACCCCAAACACACAAATACATGACCGCTCAGTATCCTTGCTTGGTCGATACCCCAAACACACAAATACATGACCGCTCAGTATCCTTGCTTGGTCGATACCCCAAACACACAAATACATGACCCCTCAGTATCCTTGCTTGGTCGATACCCCAAACACACAAATACATGACCCCTCAGTATCCTTGCTTGGTCGATACCCCAAACACACAAATACATGACCCCTCAGTATCCTTGCTTGGTCGATACCCCCAACACACAAATACATGACCCCTCAGTATCCTTGCTTGGTCGATACCCCCAACACACAAATACATGACCCCTCAGTATCCTTGCTTGGTCGATACCCCCAACACACAAATACATGACAGCTCAGTATCCTTGCTTGGTCGATACCCCAAACACACAAATACATGACCCCTCAGTATCCTTGCTTGGTCGATACCCCCAACACACAAATACATGACCCCTCAGTATCCTTGCTTGGTCGATACCCCAAACACACAAATACATGACCTCTCAGTATCCTTGCTTGGTCGATACCCCCAACACACAAATACATGACCCCTCAGTATCCTTGCTTGGTCGATACCCCAAACACACAAATACATGACCTCTCAGTATCCTTGCTTGGTCGATACCCCAAACACACAAATACATGACCTCTCAGTATCCTTGCTTGGTCGATACCCCCAACACACAAATACATGACCCCTCAGTATCCTTGCTTGGTCGATACCCCAACACACAAATACATGACCCCTCAGTATCCTTGCTTGGTCGATACCCCAACACACAAATACATGACCCCTCAGTATCCTTGCTTGGTCGATACCTCTAACACACAAATACATGACCCCTCAGTATCCTTGCTTGGTCGATACCCCAAACACACAAATACATGACCGCTCAGTATCCTTGCTTGGTCGATACCCCAAACACACAAATACATGACCGCTCAGTATCCTTGCTTGGTCGATACCCCAAACACACAAATACATGACCCCTCAGTATCCTTGCTTGGTCGATACCCCAAACACACAAATACATGACCCCTCAGTATCCTTGCTTGGTCGATACCCCAAACACACAAATACATGACCCCTCAGTATCCTTGCTTGGTCGATACCCCCAACACACAAATACATGACCTCTCAGTATCCTTGCTTGGTCGATACCCCCAACACACAAATACATGACCCCTCAGTATCCTTGCTTGGTCGATACCCCCAACACACAAATACATGACAGCTCAGTATCCTTGCTTGGTCGATACCCCAAACACACAAATACATGACCCCTCAGTATCCTTGCTTGGTCGATACTCCCAACACACAAATACATGACCCCTCAGTATCCTTGCTTGGTCGATACCCCAAACACACAAATACATGACAGCTCAGTATCCTTGCTTGGTCGATACCCCCAACACACAAATACATGACCCCTCAGTATCCTTGCTTGGTCGATACCCCAAACACACAAATACATGACCCCTCAGTATCCTTGCTTGGTCGATACCCCAAACACACAAATACATGACCCCTCAGTATCCTTGCTTGGTCGATACCCCAAACACACAAATACATGACCCCTCAGTATCCTTGCTTGGTCGATACCCCAAACACACAAATACATGACCGCTCAGTATCCTTGCTTGGTCGATACCCCCAACACACAAATACATGACCGCTCAGTATCCTTGCTTGGTCGATACCCCAAACACACAAATACATGACCGCTCAGTATCCTTGCTTGGTCGATACCCCCAACACACAAATACATGACCCCTCAGTATCCTTGCTTGGTCGATACCCCCAACACACAAATACATGACCGCTCAGTATCCTTGCTTGGTCGATACCCCCAACACACAAATACATGACCCCTCAGTATCCTTGCTTGGTCGATACCCCCAACACACAAATACATGACCCCTCAGTATCCTTGCTTGGTCGATACCCCCAACACACAAATACATGACCCCTCAGTATCCTTGCTTGGTCGATACCCCCAACACACAAATACATGACCCCTCAGTATCCTTGCTTGGTCGATACCCCCAACACACAAATACATGACCGCTCAGTATCCTTGCTTGGTCGATACCCCCAACACACAAATACATGACCCCTCAGTATCCTTGCTTGGTCGATACCCCAAACACACAAATACATGACCTCTCAGTATCCTTGCTTGGTCGATACCCCCAACACACAAATACATGACCCCTCAGTATCCTTGCTTGGTCGATACCCCAAACACACAAATACATGACCCCTCAGTATCCTTGCTTGGTCGATACCCCAAACACACAAATACATGACCTCTCAGTATCCTTGCTTGGTCGATACCCCCAACACACAAATACATGACCCCTCAGTATCCTTGCTTGGTCGATACCCCAAACACACAAATACATGACCTCTCAGTATCCTTGCTTGGTCGATACCCCAAACACACAAATACATGACCTCTCAGTATCCTTGCTTGGTCGATACCCCCAACACACAAATACATGACCCCTCAGTATCCTTGCTTGGTCGATACCCCCAACACACAAATACATGACCCCTCAGTATCCTTGCTTGGTCGATACCCCCAACACACAAATACATGACCGCTCAGTATCCTTGCTTGGTCGATACCCCAAACACACAAATACATGACCCCTCAGTATCCTTGCTTGGTCGATACCCCCAACACACAAATACATGACCCCTCAGTATCCTTGCTTGGTCGATACCCCCAACACACAAATACATGACCGCTCAGTATCCTTGCTTGGTCGATACCCCCAACACACAAATACATGACCGCTCAGTATCCTTGCTTGGTCGATACCCCAAACACACAAATACATGACCGCTCAGTATCCTTGCTTGGTCGATACCCCCAACACACAAATACATGACCCCTCAGTATCCTTGCTTGGTCGATACCCCAAACACACAAATACATGACCGCTCAGTATCCTTGCTTGGTCGATACCCCCAACACACAAATACATGACCGCTCAGTATCCTTGCTTGGTCGATACCCCAAACACACAAATACATGACAGCTCAGTATCCTTGCTTGGTCGATACCCCCAACACACAAATACATGACCGCTCAGTATCCTTGCTTGGTCGATACCCCAAACACACAAATACATGACAGCTCAGTATCCTTGCTTGGTCGATACCCCAAACACACAAATACATGACAGCTCAGTATCCTTGCTTGGTCGATACCCCAAACACACAAATACATGACCGCTCAGTATCCTTGCTTGGTCGATACACCCAACACACAAATACATGACAGCTCAGTATCCTTGCTTGGTCGATACCCCAAACATACAAATACATGACCGCTCAGTATCCTTGCTTGGTCGATACCCCAAACACACAAATACATGACCGCTCAGTATCCTTGCTTGGTCGATACCCCAAACACACAAATACATGACCGCTCAGTATCCTTGCTTGGTCGATACCCCAAACACACAAATACATGACCCCTCAGTATCCTTGCTTGGTCGATACCCCAAACACACAAATACATGACCGCTCAGTATCCTTGCTTGGTCGATACCCCAAACACACAAATACATGACCGCTCAGTATCCTTGCTTGGTCGATACCCCAAACACACAAATACATGACCGCTCAGTATCCTTGCTTGGTCGATACCCCAAACACACAAATACATGACCGCTCAGTATCCTTGCTTGGTCGATACCCCCAACACACAAATACATGACAGCTCAGTATCCTTGCTTGGTCGATACCCCAAACACACAAATACATGACCGCTCAGTATCCTTGCTTGGTCGATACCCCAAACACACAAATACATGACCGCTCAGTATCCTTGCTTGGTCGATACCCCAAACACACAAATACATGACCGCTCAGTATCCTTGCTTGGTCGATACCCCCAACACACAAATACATGACAGCTCAGTATCCTTGCTTGGTCGATACCCCAAACACACAAATACATGACCGCTCAGTATCCTTGCTTGGTCGATACCCCAAACACACAAATACATGACCGCTCAGTATCCTTGCTTGGTCGATACCCCAAACACACAAATACATGACAGCTCAGTATCCTTGCTTGGTCGATACCCCCAACACACAAATACATGACCGCTCAGTATCCTTGCTTGGTCGATACCCCCAACACACAAATACATGACCGCTCACTGTCCTGGCTTGGTCGATACCCCAAACACACAAATACATGACCGCTCAGTATCCTTGCTTGGTCGATACCCCCAACACACAAATACATGACCGCTCAGTATCCTTGCTTGGTCGATACCCCAAACACACAAATACATGACCGCTCAGTATCCTTGCTTGGTCGATACCCCCAACACACAAATACATGACCGCTCAGTATCCTTGCTTGGTCGATACCCCCAACACACAAATACATGACCGCTCAGTATCCTTGCTTGGTCGATACCCCAAACACACAAATACATGACCCCTCAGTATCCTTGCTTGGTCGATACCCCCAACACACAAATACATGACCGCTCAGTATCCTTGCTTGGTCGATACCCCAAACACACAAATACATGACCGCTCAGTATCCTTGCTTGGTCGATACCCCCAACACACAAATACATGACCCCTCAGTATCCTGGCTTGGTCGATACCCCCAACACACAAATACATGACCGCTCAGTATCCTTGCTTGGTCGATACCCCAAACACACAAATACATGACCGCTCAGTATCCTTGCTTGGTCGATACCCCCAACACACAAATACATGACCGCTCAGTATCCTTGCTTGGTCGATACCCCAAACACACAAATACATGACCCCTCAGTATCCTTGCTTGGTCGATACCCCAAACACACAAATACATGACCGCTCAGTATCCTTGCTTGGTCGATACCCCAAACACACAAATACATGACCGCTCAGTATCCTTGCTTGGTCGATACCCCCAACACACAAATACATGACAGCTCACGTTTCGACACTTACGTGGTTTATTACAGTTAAAGTAATTGTAATTATTAATATAACTGAGGTTCTCCTCCCTCAGGCATAGGTGACCGTGGCCGATTTTGACTATCCTATTTAGGCCCTTTGGTTTTATTGCTCCAAGACTTTAAATTATTTGACTTTCCAATCTTTTGATTTTGAGCGTACCTGGTGAAGGTTATTCCAGAAACGCGTCGTGCGCACTTAATTTGATAACTACGCTTTATTATATCCCGTTGGTCCTTCGCTGGTTTTATCTGACTTTATTATTTGTGTTTGTTGTATGTATATTGCCGTCAACTGTGTTTTTTTTTAACCTTGATTTTATTGTGACCAATTAACGCAATTGGCTTCCCTGTGGTAAAACCATTTAGCACTGCTAACCCTATCCTTTTTAGAGGTGTCAAAAGACAAAGGATAACATATGACCACTAACGTTTTTGCAGTTTGTAAAGTTGGTGCATGCGTACTACATGTAGTTTTCTAGAACAAAATGATGTTTCCTGTTTGATCTACTTCACTCATGATATTTAATTCGACCATAGTTACATTCAAGTATATCAAGAAGCATGGCGTTTACTTCTTTACACAGACGTTTATTTTGTTTTGTAGTAACATGTTAGGTTCTGTATCATTAGATTTATAACCAGTGGTTTATACATTATAAATAATGATTCTAACATCTGGTATTACTTTATTGTTCTAACACACTGTACTGTAGACATAATCATGAAAATAAACAGATTAGAACAAATACAACCGAACCCAAATAATCAAAAACACAACGCTTTAGTAAGGAATAAACCCGAGGTGAACATGTACACAAGCAACACTGCAATTATGAACCTGTGTTGTTGATAAGATAACGATGGGCAGGTGCATCATCATGATATAACACCGCTACCTTTTGATGTGGTGTTCCCAAGCAGCTAAATCGATCTGACATACAGGCCAGCGATATGTTCGAGTCCTGACATCATCAAGCTAGTTATTAGTTCTTCATTTCATCCATACTTAGGGCTATATAGGAATGTGACAACAATCATTTAGAGTTTTATTTTTATTTCCTTACAGATCTCATTAATGTACATATTATGTCAATGACCACAGCTGTTCACGTTACATTACACATGTCAATGTCATATTACTAATGTATTCAATATATCACATTTTGGGACAAAGCAATTTGCAGGGCACATGCCAGTTTGTTTTTTAATCTACCACCGAAAATTAATATTTCACGTTGTTTGCGACATAAAAACATGTTTATTTAATCATCACACGTGTATGCATAGACAGTGGACAAATAATTATACTTGTTATGACATTTTATCAACTAAATATAAAATGCGTGAATTTTGTTTTGAACAATTCTACAATAATAATAATATCACATTAGAGAAAGTATTTGAATATTTTGTCAGCTTTTGACAGTGCTTTTACCAGTGATCAATGAACGTTAAAGATTGTCAACATAAATAGTCTAGTAAATTAATATCGTTTGTTAAACAGAATACTAGACGGAAATGAACTCGATACTGGAAAATAGCCAAACATTATAAAGCTGTTTGATTTATACAGTTCATCATA
Source organism: Bathymodiolus brooksi (assembly GCA_963680875.1). Classification (NCBI taxonomy): domain Eukaryota; kingdom Metazoa; phylum Mollusca; class Bivalvia; order Mytilida; family Modiolidae; genus Bathymodiolus; species Bathymodiolus brooksi. The sequence continues at coordinate 29,780,647 of OY804576.1, read as the reverse complement.
AAGAGTCGTTTTAAATAGTTTCATATTATAGAGTGCATTGTTATTACAATAGAATTAAAGGGAATTTCTTCACTGTAAAAGTCAACCTTAGCAAATTGTACTAATCTCTAAATTGGCTAGCCTCTGGGGAATGCTTCGTATCGATTTCATAAAATTATGTTTTTTGCATCTAACTTTGCATAAGTGGAATTGCATTCCTTGAACGTCACGTTAAAATTTCTCACGTTACGCCTGAGTGTAACACGTTAAAATTTCTCACGTTACGCCTGAGTGTAACACGTTAACATTTCTCACGTTACACCTGAGTGTAACACGTTAACATTTCTCACGTTACGCCTGAGTGTAACACGTTAAAATTTCTTACGTTACGCCTGTGTGTAACACGTTAAAATTTCTCACGTTACGCCTGAGTGTAACACGTTAACATTTCTCACGTTACGCCTGAGTGTAACACGTTAACATTTCTCACGTTACGCCTGAGTGTAACACGTTAACATTTCTCACGTTACGCCTGAGTGTAACACGTTAACATTTCTCACGTTACGCCTGAGTGTAATGCGTGTGTTGCTAACTTTTTGAAATTTAATATTTAAAAAAAGACGATTAGCGACATGTGTTTGTTTTGACCTGTATTTTTTGTAGGATCAAAACTATTTTGATTATGTATTGATTATAACTGGAAAATATGTTTTTAATTAAGTATCAAAAAACTATTTTAAGACTGGCATTATTCCACAAAAACCTGGCATGTTTATTGTGGCATATTGCACTCTTTGTTTGAAGTAAAGAAAACTTAAAAACTTTTGAAATTATTCATATCAAATAAATTAATAATTCAAAAGAATATTTGATACATTATCTCACTATCGAGATATTAAAATGAATATGCATATGATCACAGACACCTCTTCATATGCATGCGACAGCAAATAAGAAGTCTCCTCTGTTAACATGTGAAGGAGATCTGCATATAATTACTGAATCACTGACTACCACAAAGCAGATGTACACACAAAAACCCTATCGTTTTTCGAAACAGGTGGTCCTATTTTCTTATTCGTAACTGCTGGTCTTACTAACAATTATATATTGACAATTAAATAAAATCACTACTAAAAAGTAAAAGAATAAAATATGATGTTTATGAGTAGAAAAGTACATCAATATAAGTCTTGTTCCCTAACTTGTTTATTTTATTTTATTTTGGGGTAGCTCGTCTTTCACATCAGTCAAATACATGTACATTGTACTACATCCAAATCTTCTTTTCTTTGTGTTACATTCATGACTTGTTAATCTGAGAACGATTGGAACACAATCCAATTCACAGAGGTAAACCTTGTAAATTATCCTCACCTAAAGGTAAACTAATAACAATAGCACAGGTAAAAACAGCGCCTTGACATTTAACAAATATGGCGATTAATTAAACCCTTAAACACATCACTGATCGGATTTAAATGTATGATCACTTGGCCCGAAGCAGATTATTTATACATCAAAACTCTTATCATATCTCATATTCAAAAACATTTTCTCTCTAATAAATAAATAAATACACGAGGATTTGATTACAGTGGTTTTTTAAAAACCCCAATCATATCTGACATTTTATCATCTAACAATAATTACGGTGGAGACTTTAATGAATGTCTGTCTCTACTCATAGACCAGCCATGTAACGAACTCAAGCTGTGTTGTTCCATTCATTCTTACATACACAACCACATGTCAACATTTACACACATATTTTTCTTGCTCTCCTCTATAAAAACTACGTTTCATCTAACACACGTATTAAACTGTTAAACACGGTGTCTATATCATTGTTACTCGATTTTTCGTGAATTGTTTCAAGAATTAAATTGTCTGGCTTGTTTTCAAGAATGTCTGAATTTTCTAAATGTTTGCAGGATTCCTCTTCTTCTAAACGTTTTGACAGTGGATCCTCATTATTGAATTGTATACTAACTTGATTCTCCCATTGTAAATAACTAACATCACATGATCGATAAATAGCAGATTTATACCCTTGAAAACTTTTCTCCTTCTCATCACGTATTTCCTTCTGCACTTTTTTGAGTGTGTTATTAATAAGAACGGACCTCCTTAAGAAGTGTTCAGGGTCTTCTATCCGTTTCAGTTTTTGAACTGTCATTTTCAGAACTTTCCTTCTCTCTTCTTTCCTTTCTTTCGGTGTATTTAGAAATGGGGATATCCTTTTTGTTTGAGGTTTTTCCAAAATATAATCAATAGATTTCTTTGGAATCTTTCTCACTGGAATTTTGTCTATGTCATCATAATCATAATCTTCAGATTTCCGTTTACACCTAAGTCTGTCTAATCCATCGAATTCGATTTTCATTTCAACTTCATTTTTATTTTCGTCAACAAATGAACCTGCAATAAAATATATCAAATGAAATTAAAATACGATATTTATCACAGATGTTAAGTTAAATAATGTTTTTGACGTAATATTCGTCAATACATTACCTTTGTATTTAAAAGGCTATACGTACAAGTAGATACGTTATTAGATATCAATCAGAGACATTGTAGAGTCATATAATCTTTCAGGTAAAATCCCACTAGAGAGAAAAACAATAAAAAATGAATGACCAATTAAAATCTTTTAACTGTTTTAAAAATAATATTGATACAAAAATAATAATTCCCCTACTTAAATTTTCCTGCTTTAGCAAACCACACCAGATAATGATACCACGTAAGACCAATTAAACTTTGTTCAAATGGACTAAAAAATATGCTGAAGTAAAAATTCCACTTGAAAGATCAACAAACAAGCTATTACTGTTACCGTTAAAAGACAGGAAACGTGGCACCACCAGAGAACATCAAAGTACATTGATATGGATAATAGACTTGTCAAAATTTATCACAATGCAAATGTGATGTAGCTTGTTTATCTCGGTGATAAGCTGAGAATTGTTTCCCACACCTGTTGTTTTCTAGACCTTTGGGGAAATACCGTCAGTTAAATTTTCAAAACTTTTTTTCCTTCTGGTTTTAGATTATTTCCTAATTTTGATTTTTTAGTAAATAAAATTTCTGAAAAACTTACTGACATATTATTTATATTATCGGGATGGTCTTTACTTTAATCTAGATACACATCAGGCGATTTTACTGTAAACAGCTTATCAAATGTCCGACATACTATCAATTAAATGGATTTACAGATACACGGCACATACACAAAAGATTATTGAGTACACTCAAATAATTGAACTCGGTAACACATCAAGTATTACAGTACGAACAAAGAAAAAACAAAAGAAAATAGTTTTGACGAATAAATGAACTTCTGCCAATATATAACAGATCAAAAGTAATAACCCCCATATGGTAAATAAATAATATTTTGTAATGTGTTTAAGAGATATTGATTGTTATCATATCAATCAAATGTCTTACCTGATTTTCCCACAGCTTTTCTGCACATTGTATTGTGACTATCAAATCTGCACGTACAGTCTGCAAGACTATTTGGTATCCAATTATATGCCCCAAAATCTCCAGATGTGGGTTCCTCGTTAAATCCGCAACGGTTACTGTAAATAGGGTTCATTGACAACACACAAGTCATATTTATAAATTAATTTCTCGTTAATTTGTCCTGATTGTTAAATAAAATAAAAAGATAAATTAATTTCTTTGTTTAAAGTTGAAAATAATCACATTTCCATACAAAAGTATCCTTCATTTTCAATATCCACTCTCAGAGTTAATAGCGCGACTGTAACAGATTATTGAGCAGACGATCAAATGAAAGGCGTCGTTTGCAACCTGCGAGTCCACTGGTAATACTTGACTGATAGATGGATAAACTTTCTTTACATATGTTTAGAATTAAACAAACGTGACTTTACACACTCGTTAAACTTCCAGAGTGTCAGCCGACTGATTTCACAAAGGTAATAAATGAGATTTTCTATGATGGCTACGAAATAACAAAGGTAAAAGTTGAATTACAACCCTATTAAATAAACATACAGGTAACTTGTCGTATTATGGTCAACAATAGTAACATAAAAAAGAACTCAAGATATGCAGTCGATATGCAGTCACTATACTAAATCCGGTAAATAAAATCCACTAATTTAAAAATTTCCGATAATTGAATGAGTTTAAAAAATAAACTTGGTAGGTGGAAAATATTTGACAACTGAATGACTAATTCGTTCACAGTTTAAATATCTATATCCTGTTGAATAACCCGTATGATAATCATCTTAATTATGTACACTTTGCAGAAAATTATGACAAATTAAATCCGCATCACTTTTGTAAGATTGTTAATCACAGTCACATAAAACAGTAATTGTATACACCAGGATAATACAAGTTGTTTGATTGTTCGATCAGCTCGGAAGAAAATACGAATGTGTGATATGTAGAACTATTACCTGCTATTTTATCCTACATACTAATAGCACACACACGGAACAAGTAATAGTCTAAACAACATCGATCCGACGATCAGCTGCCGTTAAAACCCCGCGGCTTTATGTCATCAAATACTTTTCTTGACACACGTCTTAACAATGAATAACTAACTACAGGCAGATATTGGTCGTTCTGTATCTAATTAAACAGAAATACCAATCAGAAATTAACACCAAATCCTGCCTTCTTTATAAATAGATATCAAATAGACCAAGGAAGAGATTTTTTTTATTCTTTGATTATTATTGATTATATTATTGGTATGTCTTATCGTAATAAGTGTATTGTAGTATACATTTAAATTATTAATTGTAATTAAATGTGTACAGTTAGTCAGCATCTAAAACATTTTATCATTATACAAACATGTTGAAACCATTGTTATGGTAATCTTTTTAAACGACCTTTATTTTCCATCATTATATTTTTTCAATATAAAATAATGTTATTTAATAATGTTAAAGGTTCTCAAAGCAGGCAATATTGATTATGTAAACAATCTTTAATCAAATGATTTTGAAAGGGGATTTAAGTTTAAAAAATCAACATAATAAAACATGTGGATAGTAAAAGGTGTTATTCCGTCTTTTCACACACCCTTCTCTTAATTTGTTGATTGACAAAAGTCATATTTTATTGGGTGAAAAATCATAATTAACGCTGCTTTCAGGAAATGTTTTAAGTGAAAATGGTGTGTGTCCACGTGCATCAATGTTTTTTAAATGTATTTTTTTTTATATTAGTCTAATCCACGTGACTGCTTACAAAAGTTGTTAAAGCAGGGTGTCTAACAAAACGTACGCGTTCATTTAAGGAGATAATGGTGGACACGCGTCTCTCCTACCCCACCCCAAAATACAAAGCATATATATATGAACATTATTAAATTCATTATTAAACTGTTCAATCAGAATACTAGTAACGGCTATGATTCCTCAAATCCCCGGAGCTCCAGTTCCCCTTGTGCTGCCCTGTACCCAATGTCAGAACATGGATCCACACCTAAAACTTATAGAAAAATGAACAGAAAAGAAACAGAATTGATTGTAGCATTTTGTCACGTATATGCATTTGTTCTACAGGTCTGATTTATTAATGATACTAACATTTTTGCTTGTTTATATTTGTTTTTCTTTTAGAAATCTAGATATCACATAGGGATTGGGAACCCAGCCACTCTAACCCCGACACATTTCTGAACCAATCCCAAATCTGGACCTAGATACAAATGCTTGGGGGGGGGGAGATGAGCTAGAGGGTGCTTTTTTTTGTCGAGGCTTGGTGAAATTTTAAACGATCTTTGTATAACTTTCTTATCAATGATTACAACTAGTTCGGATTAATATAAGCCAGTAAAACGACTGTACTCGTCGGTGAAGTTCGTGTACCTGATACGATCATTAAGCTTGCTTGGAGTGTCCGGTATGTTTTCCCGAATCACATAGGGCCATTATTTGTAAACACAGTAAAACTGTAAAACACGATCAAAAGAAGAAGATATTATTGTTTAAGTTTTGTTACAATTCCTCTTATGGTTATGATGTAATCAAAAGTCTGCAGAGGATAAAATACATGGTTCATTAACAAAACAAGATGACTTCGGACGAACAAAGAGTATGATATTAGACACACTACAATACTAAGATTAAATTACTGCCATAATAGCAATGGAATTATGTAAATAAACAATTATAACTTTATCTGGATAATTACGAGACTGATTAACAAAAAAGAAGAAGAAATGAATGTTTCATATAAACCAGCATGTTTTCACAAGTTGCTTACAAATATTTGACATGTGGTATTTCTGTATATCAAAATTAAAAAATCGAAATAACATTTTATTTGGAATGTGGGTTTGTACAAGTGGAAAAACAAGAGATCGCCAATTCCAATAAAACATTAAATCACTCGAACAAGTATGTAAAATATGTGTGGGCACGTATTATAGATTTTTACGTAGGATCGTGTCATGCTCTTTACTTGCCAGTTATTGACATAATTAAAACAGGATTACAATATGTTTACTTATTTTCACATAATTTGCACATAGAAAAACATTTTTAAAGCAAACAACAAATAAAATACAGGGTTAGGGTTATGGTGTTTAACGCCACTTTCAACAATATTGCAGATATATCGTAGCGGTAATAAAATACAAGAACACATCAACTTTCTATTTATAAATATAAGACACATATTGAGTAATTGCTACACTCTACTTATAATGATTAAATGTGAAAAATATGCATCATGTCAACACATTCAGCAATTATATAACTCTTTCTGACAAGTGTTCTATAAAACATTTTTTTTTCACACACAACCTACAGTAATATGTATGATTACTTGTTATTACGATACGTATATCATATAAACAAATGTTATTATTATAGGAAAATTAACCTGCCTGAATGTGTTACACACTATACAGTAGATACAGACAGTTTGTATACATTCAATTACAAGACCATTTAAATTTAATAGTACTTGAAATACTATACTTAGTATAACCTTTTATTATTTACAACTTGATTTGAAGATTGATTTGTTCCAGTAAAGAACTATTGTTATAGTATTCACTTTTAATCTTTGTATTACAGAACGATGATCACAATGATACCACACCTGTATAATATACCTGCATTTTTCTTATAGATAACAAATGATATATTAAGATTAATTTTTAGTACTATAGGACACCTTGTTAAATATAGTGATCGTGGAGTCATATTTTAGGGGAGGGGGGTAGTGATAATAATTTTAGGGGAGGGGGGTAGTGATAATAATTAATACAAGACTGATGTTCTATTAGTACTGCTTTTTATGTGTGTGTTTTTTTCATATATTTTTTTTTTATCTCTGATTAATTAACGGATGATGTTGTTTTTAGAACTTATGTAACAGTTTATTTGCATCTTTGAAGTTTGTTATTGGGTGTTTCTCGAGACAACACATGCTTGGCAGACAACCTCTACTGGGCAGACATTTTCACCCTCTTGTTTGTATTGTAATTTAAGACAAATATAGACACTTCTGTGATATACAATGTAATACAGCAATTAATTATAGATATATAACGCCATTTACGTAATAAAGACAAGCATAACTTCATGTTTTTTAAATCATTTTCAAATCATTAAGAACAATAGTAGTCCCTCATTAAAATATCAAAGTGATTCCTTATTACATATAATTATCCTACGTCATAATATTTACGTTTTTTTAAAACATATTTGTTAGGATAGCGATATTGTTATCTTATCTGACCATATGTACAAGGGTGATCGAAATCATTGTTTATTTTTAACAAATATAATTCGTTACGTAATCCTTCTAATGTTAACGATTACACAATTAACCAAGACAATTTTGTTTAAACAAGAACGTACGCTGCGGAAGTTTACTTAATAATGTAATATTGATATACATTACTTATCAATATAATCAATATTTATGTAATATATCTATCCCACAGGAAGATAAACCAAGCATGAATATAATACAATCAGGTAACATCATTGCAATGTTAAATATAACACAGTATTAATGACGGAATCCCTCTGTCCCTGACAGCTAGATATATACATACGCTAAGTACTCACAATTAGGGTGATTTGTTTTCAATAGAGGGGCGGCCAGGATACAAACAACAATAACAACTGTTTAGATTCTTGTTCTGGGCAATACGAAGACAAATGTGAAAGAAAAAGAGTAAAAGCTTAAAAAGTAGGAAGTCCAATAGAAACAGGAAATACAACCAATAGAGGTGTCATATCCTGTCTTATATCATACACCACCCGTCCGATTTCTGAAGCTCAGTTAATATTTCTTTGTTGTTTAACGTTTTTATACCCCGGTATATATCCCAATATTTCTTGTCGCATTTCAAAGGCGGAATATGTTTACACAATTGTAGATGCTATGTACAATATCGGAGATTTTTGTATATATAGTTCTTATTTACTTTCCAAAACTGTAATAACTCTCTTTTTGAATAACCAGAAAAACGATGTGTCCAATCTGTACTATTGTTATCAGGTTCAAGATAAATACATTGCTTTCATTGTCGAAGAGAAAGAAAAAAGGGTAAGTCTCGAAAGAAAAAAGGGTAAGTCTCGAAAGAAACTCTTCATGTTTAATTGGGAATGCAGGGCGAAATCCTGGTTTTTAGTGGAGTTCGTTGCTCGATATTTAGTTGTCTATGTAATATTTTGTAGACCGTCGCTTGTCCTGTTGACTTCTTTTGACCATTGTGTTGTCGGTCCTTCAATTTACGGCTTCTGATTACCCCTTAGGTATCTTCAAACTCTTCTACATATTATGTTATTTTCTGTTTTGATTAGAAGGATTTTATATTTTTTCGTGAAGAAACACCAAGCCGTTGTCTCGTGTTCTCGCCCTTGGATGGTGTTATTGATGTTTATTGTCAACAATTCTTCAGCAATTTGGTAACAATATCATCACGAACAGAGTTATTGGTTTAGGGGGGTGATTTAAATTCTGACAGTTATAACGAACACACCGGTGATAATACCGGTATGTGGTAGGTTTCTAGAAACCATTACACAAACCCACGGCATTGGTGTTATTCATGTTTGTGTTGTCGGGTTCAAGGTCCATACATTGTGGCCAGTAGAAGGGACAGAACAAAATTATAAGTCCTGCAACAAGTAAAATTACGAATGCAGAAGTGAAATATAAGCTAGTTGATACGCTATCCTAGGTTTTGCTTTGATTACCAGGATTTCATGAACAGGAGAGGACACCAGGTGACAAGTGAGTTATCTTTTCAAGTATATCTTGGTATCATCATGACTTGATCGACTATTACAGAACTTTCGATCAAATCATCAAGCTATCGATTGAGTGAGTGATTGCTGTTTAACGTCAACTCAGCAATTTGTTAGCTATATCATGTCGAGGACAAGTTAATTTTCAATTAGATGAGGTCCGCTCTGTTCTAGACCAACACGCTGAGTTGGATTTGTATAGTGCTAGCTTACTGAAACAACAGTCCGCGGGTAGACATGTCACTCGACTGGGACACATTATTCCAACCAGCCGTTGGCCGTTGCCCTTTCTCCTTAATGCTGCGTGCTTACCAGAGAAGCAACAAATACCAAATTTATAGTCTTTGGTTTGATCCGATCGGGGCTCGAACCCACGATCTACCGCACTCGAGGCGAACACGCTAACCATTACACCACCGATGCAGTTTCAAGCGATCGAACAGTAGCAAAAAATGAAAAGTAAGACAATACCATTCGTGATGACAACCATACAATCTGTCAATTGAAGATTTAAGTTTAAGCTTCTAAATAATTCATAGATACTAGGATCCATATATCAACAGATTTTAAACATATTATCATCCATACAAATGTTTTGTAATTTATTCAAAGCAAATTTTAACCTTTTCATTAAAACACAATTTCTAGCCACAACAAATGCATTCCACAACATTCTCACAGTGGCAGACATCAATAGAACACGTTTCACGTTCAGCGATGCCAACCTCATCTCTCAAAACATTTCATGGTTATCATAAATCATTGTACAGCTACGTAATACTAATAACTACGACCAGTTGTGCACACAATGATCCCTAGTATGCTTCCACTGAACCGATATTTTGACTCTGAGCGTATCCGACACAGGTTATTCCAGAAACGCCTAAAGTGCACCAAATTAGATATCTACTTTTCTATCAGATGGGAATGATGATTACCATTTCGAAGCACATAATCTCAATCACCATGTTTTGTGTGGTACTTTGTCTTTTGTAAGTTCATTAGTTCTTAATGCTGATTGGTGTTATTTGTAGCTGGATTGTGATTATGTACTGTTTTCTCTAATATCTTTATGTACCTTTGGAAAGCAAAATAAAAAGAGTTCAACAAAAAATAAGAGGGGACAGTGAGGGCAAACTCTCGAACATAAGTTTTACTGATTAACTGTAGACAAGCACAATAGGAGAGACAAAGCTCTGATGCTTTGTCTAAATCTATGTATTTGTATTTCACTAAAGTGAATAGCAAGCTACACATGCTATCAACATGCATCTTTGTTGTGTATTTTTGAGATTCTAATCGGTCACGCCGATTCGATCATATTTGTTTTAGATATAGAGGTCAAAGCCATGAGACGGGCTTGCCTCAAGGGAGATAATCTATTTGGTATCAATTTTATGTATGACATTGAAGATTTAGTGTCAGTATGTGTTATTCACAAGTAATACATTAATATTTCCGTGGATAAATGGTATCACTAACGATAATTATTGTAATATTGATTCCACAGTTTCTGTCGATAAACAGTATCAATAAGTTACAGTCTTGATAGACAGATTTGCTATAAAAAAAAAATACGGTGTTAAAATATTGTTTTGTCCCACTCTTGTCAGATCTTAAGAAGGGACTAAATATTTTTATTTCGGATTTGAGACACAAGTGACAAAACTGACTGCCATTCGTGTAAGGATATTAGTCGTACCATAATTATATTTAGCTTAATTAAACGTGATGAAAATACTATGTATTGCATAGAAACCAACATGTCTGTATTTGTATATTAAAAAATCACAATAAGATAGCGTGACACTAAATCTAAGAAATCGAAGAAACCTGTTTCAGCTATTAATGTATATGAGCAGTAAGTGTGAAATGCAATTACAAGGTTGATTTCACTCTTCAAAATGAGGAAATGATACTAAGCTTAAAGGCATGGGTTTAGAGGAACAGAGCGAACTACATGTACTTCATTTTCTCTTAATGGATTTCAAAATGTGTAGATTGAATGAGCCATGTAATCCACGTAAATTGGTTTTATATGCAATCAAGAAGTATTTACAGTATTTTAAAGATATATTGTAATGACCATGTCTACATGTATTAAACATGTCTTTTATAGACAGGTTTGTATTACGAGGAGATTATTTGATGAATTAAGCAATATATTATGTACATAATATATATAAATACCTGTAGGCTAATTGGGCCAGGTAACTACTATATCTAAAGACAACATGGTCTCCAGTTATCACGGATTATGTTAAAGCTAATCTATATATCACAAAACACATCACTAAATTAGTTAAGCGTGTATTATCTATCTTGTGTACAAAAGTTGATTTTAATATGATATGATATTTATTTAATATACTGTATGCATATACATGTGCATAAAAATGAACCACATTAGTATCTACACATACTAGTATCCATTTCTTGACAGTTTTTCTTTTTTTCAAATTATAGGAGCTCGATGTTTTTTAGTCAAAATTATATGTTGTTTCTTTTGACGCATTTTGAGCCACAATTACATTTTGTTTCTAATGATGCAATATTGAGCCACAATCAATTTTGTGTCTGATGATGTAGTTTGCTCTCACAATTACATTTTGTTTCTAATGGTGTAGTTTTTGAACCACAATTACATTTTGTTCCTGGTGATGAATATTTGAGTTCAATTACATTTTGTTTCTAATGATGTAGTTTTGAACCACAATTACATTTTGTTTCTTATGATATAGTTTTGAACCACAATTACATTTTGTTTCTAACGATGAAGTTTTTCAGCCACACTTACATTTTGCTTCTTATGATGTAGTTTTGAGCCACAATTACATTTTGTTTCTATAGATGTAGCTTTGAACCACAATTACTTTTTCTTAATGATGTAGTTTAGGGTTGTATTTCTGTTGTGTACTACTATTGGAGTCTTGTGTGTTGTCATTTTCCACATCTTAAGTTATGTTCTTATCCATATGAGTATGATATATGAATGCTGATTTATATGACTCAATATGAACCATAATGTTTGAAAGTGGTGGAGGTCATGGGAAAACAGGAGTATATTTAATGAATATCATTTAATTTACTTCATTTGTCTGTACTATTTTGCATCTGTTTTCACGATTTCCAGATCAGATTTTGCTTCTGTTCTTTCGGTGTATTGTTTTATGTTTTTCAGTTTGTTTTCAGAAGTGGAATTTATTTGTTTCGTTAATTAATTTCCAATATCTGTTCACATATATTATTGAAAATTATGATGCATTATCATAAAAGCAAGACAGCATTGTTTACCGACTATCAAATGAAAGTAGTTACCACATGGGAAAAATCAACTGACGCAAAGCAACCGAATTCAGAAAGGATATATAACTACCAACAATGAAATATAATATTGATAGAATCATTTATACAGTTGCCTCATTAAATATGCTATTTAATATATTTTAACCCAAATGACTGCATAATAATGTCTTATTTAGGAGAAAATAAAAGAAAACAGAACTAACGATAAATAAATGTCGATCCCCCTTACTTGATGATTATATTATATGTAAACGTTTGTTTCTAAGTAATGCATTTGAAATGGTTAGCTTATATGTTCAAGCCAGAAAATTGATCTATATTGTAGTCAGAATATCAATATTGATACAACTGTTTTGTTTTAATATATAAAAATGAAACATCTTGATAAGGAGACATGCTTATGATTTGGTGAACTAAATGTTTCGATGAATATGAAGAGATAACACTTTACTATATATGTGTATTGGTTGAGAAAGGTCAACTTTTTTGTGTATTCTGTTTTCAAGAAACATTTGGTTTGGTATACCTATACAGGAGTGTTAGTATCACTATATATGGCACATATCAAAGCGTTTTATTGACCCACTATATACTAATGTGTCATGCGTCATGCTGTATTTGATAACTACTGCTTAACGCAATCATTAATAAATGACAGATTTTGCAAATACAATGAACATTGAAATAGGTACTATAAGGCGAAAGTGTGAAGTAGATCTATGTCCATATATAGCCACATTCACTTAAACATAATTGAATGTGGGCTATTACGTGTGTTCGGCCCATTTTCATGCAAATGTTTAGATGAGAAATAACGCATATATTGATGGGCTGGCTTATTCATTGGACTGAACACTTATTATGTCCGTACAAAGAAAGTTATGTCGCAGGTTCACATGCGTTGTCAATTAAATAGATGTTGAAAGTCCTTACCGTAATTGGCCATTTGCACATTTCCGACTTGATCATAAAATTATTATGCGAATTACTTCCCTTTAATCCAGGAAGAGGTGTCCCCTTTTATGCAAAGTTCCCATTCAGGGCACAACATTTAACGTTGAAAATTCTTATTTGCTATAAATTTATTCTTTGTTTAAAAGAGGGTTCAAATATCTACAATTTGCAAGAAGACTGCTTTATATACTTTGTCCTTTCCGTTGCACTTGCATGGAACGAACATCATTTAGCAAACGTGATAATTTAATCGTGAATGTGCATCGGGAGGTAATGAGGACGACCAAGCAATCGGCATAAAAAATAATGAGGACTGAGTTAAGCGAAGTTTTAAATCGTCGATTTGTACATTCAAAGATCCGAATTATACTAATTCTAGAAAAGATATACACATTTAACTCCCTTAATGAAAGTAAATATAAAAAGCTTCTGTGGCTGCTCAACATAAGGGTAATAACAAAATTACCGAACTCCGAACAATCTTACAAAGAGAAAGTCAAAACTCATAAGTATACAAACAGACAAAATCAGTCCACAACCGGAAAACTGTGAAAACCGTAATGACCCTGACTTGGTACAGGCATTTCTAAAGAACATCTGCAATCACCCCTGATGTTTGGCGGAGTTCTTGTTACTGTTTTTTCTGTGTAGTATTGTGTTAAACATTGTTTGTCATCTTGCCCTTTTTATTTCGCCCATTGTGTTGTCTCTCCGTCGATATACATGCTCTGATTACGATTTGGTATCCTCAAGCTGTTTTTACCTAAATACAAAACAAATTTTTTTTCTCTACAGTTAGACATATAAACATTTATATCCCGGAATCGGACCATGTATCATTTTATATTTTTGCATTAGAGTGTTTAATCGTAATGGGTTTTCCTGCATTTGAGTTAATGGTTTACAGTTAATGATAATAATACAGTAACCAAGGTAACCCATTCATATTAAGGATAGCGTTTCCACATTTCCAAATACATTTCTAAATGCAGAGCTCTGAACTAAAAAGGGTATTCCCCATTCGTGGTTTTATGACAGCGTTATTAACACAAAGCAAAATAGATAAAATCTGACACATCTAAACTTACGAAATCATTGAAAAGCCTTATTAGTAAATGATATTGACGCATTCAGATAGGTGTTCTTTACTAACTTCCATCTCAGATTTTGTCAGAGGTCACGTTAGGATATTACAGCTTCAAGGTTTTTATTTCCATCAATTTATTGTCGAGAAGTTCCAATTTACAATAAATAAATGTTTATCACAATTTAGTTCCAACGCAAATAATCATAATGAACATAATCTTTTAAAATATAATTGTCATAATTTTATTGTAAAACTTTCAGAAAAGTATCCAACAGTCTACACGCAAATAGAAGGACAAATACAGAGCATCTTAACCAGGAGAAATCTCCATGGTGCGCTTAGCATCTCGTGTTTCATTAATGACACACGGTTTTTTTTTAAATTCCATTTTTTTCTATTTCGAGCGCCGACGTTCCTTTTGGCAGCATTATGTGATGTTATAGTGCGCTTTGCGTATTTGTATCAAGCATACCGTTTTCATATATTATTGTAAGCATTCACTCAATTTTATTATCGATGTAAAGATCTTGTATATAAATACAATTCCACATGCAGAGATCTGACCAAAAAGGTTTTTTTATGAGGAAATTATTAATATGGTTATAAATTTAAATCTGCACATACATTAAAAAAGCAACACGACGGGTCCAAGTAGGGCAATAACGGCTCACTCTTCTGAAGCACATGAGTCCATTCCCGACTTTTAGTAGGGTTCGAGTTGTTCAATCTTTAGTTTTGTATATCATCGTTTGTGTTTTAGTCTTTTTTCTTTTAGTCATTGTCATACTTTTCTAAATCATTGAAACATTTTTTCCTAAAGGTTTTATTTTGGTAGCTATAATTCACGTTTTCAAGCAAATCTTCTTTGCGGAAATATTAATAATCTGCTAGTAGACCTACAGACAGAGGACAACATTACATATGATAATACTAATTCATATTCAGTAAATATTTCCAACAAATTGATGACATATATATTTATCCCGGTCTCTGATGAAGACCGTTTATTTCGTCGATGTTGATGACTAGTTGATCTTAAGCCTTTTAATATCGGTTAAGCATTTTTAAGATAATAACTAGGAACATTCATTGAAACTGATATTGTACTGTCCATGTTACTGTATAGGCTCATTATTGTGATAATGTGTGTTCTGTTTGAATGGAAGCCAATCTGTGCTGGGTTTTATTGCTTGCTTACTTCTGTATTGCTACTGCGTATCTTATTAAACAGATTAACCCCTTCACATTGTTGTGCCTGTGCCAAGACAGAGTGTGGTCTCCATCAGCTTATGTCGTCGTGTTTTTGAGTGATAATGGTTCGCCTTGGTGATGATATTGATTGAATTGTTGACCACGTCTTTCCACAATAGTCCTTTATCATAATTCGATAAGTATACATAATCAATCCCTTACACCCTGTATGACTTGTATCATTGCTCCGCATACAAAGTAATAAATCTTGACATTCCTTGAGATGTCCCTGACACATGTGAAGTTTTCGACTGGTAATCCAGTTTCCCCAACCAATAAGCAACCATTAGAGCAAACCGAAAGAATAATCAATAACGCTGACTACCACAATACGACTGTAGTGATGCTCGTGTTGACTGGGTGTTTGCTCTTTTTTCAATTTCCATTGTTTTTGGGTTTTATTCAATTTATGCACGGATCTTCCTTGTTCGCGTAAATCTCTTCTAGAAGCACATGCTAGTCATATAAAAGTAGACGACCAAGTTCCACAGGAGGGTTAGATTAGGATTGCTCGGCCAATGACACGTGTCATGATTCAGCGGGACGAATATTGTTTTGTACAGGAATGACGACATGAAATGCTAGTTGTTTGTACAACTGTGATCTATGCAGTAAAATGGCAATTTTCCATTTCACTGAGAGACAGATTTGGTGGTGAGCATATGGTAGTTTGGTGTACAACTATCTATGGCATCAGTGTCGATCACAATCTGAAAAAAATGAGGTGTTGTAATACGTTACTCCTAATGTCTTACAAAACCTTATTGAAGGTCATGAGGAATTCATGATCCCCCAGTGAAAACACCGCTTGCAAAATCTTATCAACTCCATTCGCACTTTTATTATTGCGTCACAGACGTAAGACTCTCCTATTGGTTGGCCTGTTCGCCTGCGCAAGTTCATCTGGACATGACCTTAAAAATGTAATATGAGATTCCAAAAACGGCAAATGCATTTGTTCTAAAATATCTAAATTTTCGAAATCCCAGATTTCTGGTCCATTTCAGAGTAAAATAGTTTTATCTAACATATCAAGATGACTTTAAACCGACAAGTTATTTCTGCGACATTTGTGTAATAGCCTTTATATTACTTGCTATCTTCTACTATAGCTAAAAAATGCTCTACTTCTTTCATAAAAAGAACAAGATCTTTCTAGTTTTTACAATTTCAATTTCATTATTATTAATAAATAGTCTGAAAATATTTGGAAATCTTCCTTTTGACAAAATTACATTTTTTTGTTTTCTGAGCAGCTTTGTTTAATTTTCAAGCGATATATTATGTTGAAAATTCATTTAGCATTACCTGTTTGTTATCACTATTTTCGAATTACATTATTATATCGCCTGCATACAAAACAACAGTGGTATGTCATATAATGCGTTTCGCTATCACCTAAGGTAGACGAACACTAAGAAGGACACAAATAGCATGCTCAATCCTTATGATAACGTCTGGTCACTGACCAACCATTAAGTTAAGGACAGCTTACATATCATCAGCGTGTACTTAACACCAATGACTTATATTTAGGCCCATATTTCTTGAATACGACAAACAAACAAAAATTACAAAAATTACCATGATCCTGATCAATTATATTCACATTGTATATTTCCCATTTTCAATATTCCTGTTCTGCCCATATATTAGTGTTATAAGATATTTTAGAAGATATCACAATAAATACGACTCTAAACAAGGGAATGTATCTGCTATGTCTATGAGATGTTTTATCACCTATGTTTTTCATTAAGAATATCATCTATCAAGGAATTTCCATGTCCTAACTATTTACAAAAATGTTCACCAAGGACAAATTAGCACATGTCATCATTTTGCCCTATTTTTATTAATTAAACTTTGATTTTTTTTATATGTAAATATCATACATAGTATAAATGATTCGAATTCCTTTGATACACTACGACTTATAGTCAAGATTTTGGTGTAATTTTGTAATGTTCTTCTGGGATAATGCATATTGTACTCTTTTCGAATGATATGTTTTTTACAGACAGCTTGATACAGCTCCTGATATGAAGCAGTTTGTTTTGGGTGATCTTTTGTTAAATGTACAAATGGTGGACCCTCTTCATCCTTACTTCTTTATGTTGCAATCAGAATATCTGTATAATGGACCGTCTTTTATCTTGATGAACATAGGTGAAATACTACGCACATGATGTTAGAAAACAATCAATCAATCAATCAATCAATCAATCTATCCAAATCATGATTATTTGGTAGGCAACACATTTTTGGCTGATTACTATTTTCCTAGTAATACATTAATACATTATACAGTTTTTGCCTTCATATGATGTGAACATTGAAACTTATCAACCTGACGGTGGTTGGTTTACTCTAGTGTTTAGCCCCATGGAAAACAATCACTCGAGGGTTGTTGATAACATGATGTTCAACTCATATAATCCCACTATTCTCTTCCGCTTACTGATACTTTTGATGTTTTGTGTTATAGTAGACAACAAAATAATTTCCAGTATTAAAGTGCAATTACGGAACTGGACTGAACAAGTGGGTTTTGAACACACTTCCTGTTATCAAGGGTAGTTGACCGGGCCATTAATCTATTGTATTTCTCTCCATTTCATTCGTTGGTTTATTCATATGATTGTGTCGCTCGCCATCAAGAGTTCCGTAAAGCATTATGTAAGGCATAATAATCCCAGTTATTTATTACTATACAAGTAACATAATCCCATTTTGGGGGATTTATTATATTACATGTAATATATTTGGGGATGTTAATTACATAAAAGTATGATCATTATATTACATGTAATAAATTTATTGGATGTTTATTATATTACATGTAATACATTGCTGTGTACATGTGTTTATCATAAAACATGTACATGTAATACATTTCGGGATGTTTATTATATAAGATGTACATGTATTGCATTTTGGAATATTTATTATATGATATTTAATACTCTTCGGGATGTTTATTGCTTTGAATGCAATACATTTCGGGATATTTTTTTATATACCATGACATGTAATACATTTCGGGATGTGTATTATATTACAGAAAAAAAATTCCCAGTTGTTTTTCGATTACATTCCGTAAATGATGATAATTGTATTGGTTACATATTTTCCAGGTAACACATTCTCGGGTTATTATTCTTTTACATATAATACATTCCCGCATGACTGTTACATTTTAGGATACTAATTTGCTTTACAAAAGTGCAAGTAGCACATTCTCAGATGTTTATATATGTACAGGTAAAACGTACCCGTTGATTATTAACAGGTAGTAACTCCGGATAGTTATTATTTCATGACACGTTTTCGGTTAAATGTAGTTATAGAGGTAGCACTTGTGCTAATGTTGTCGTCTGTTGGAGTTCATTGTTCCATTTGTAGAACAGCATTGGTCATTGAGGAAAGTGGCCCCGGTGATATTTGCATAAAGCTATTGTTTTCCTTATATCTGTTTGTTTATACTCGAAAGTATCTCACTAACGTAAAAATCTGAGAATGTGCGTGTGCTGAGATCTTTAGTCGCTTGTTCGGTTTAACTTTTGTAATTTATTTAACTGTGGAAATTTGGAATAGGTTAAATTAAGTGTGGGAACCTTACCTAATATCACTACTAGTCTTCATTTTATTTGTGAAGAGGTCGTACTACCCTAATAGGTAATTGTTCGCGTTGTTGATATTGGTGGAATTGTTGACTATCACTTTCTTTGTAAATATGTGTTTTGCTATATGTTACGATTTCTGTATAACAAAGATGTTCTATTCTTCACTCTTGTGTTGTGTATTGTATTTAGTGCGCAGGAAGAGGTTTTAGAATAACCGTCATCAGTAACGATCAAAGGCAAAACACTGGAATGCGACATAATTCGAAAGTTGTTGAGAGAAAGAAATCCACAGCGATAAACAAGATAACAAAAATCGACTGAGGTGCAATATGAAATGTATCGTACAAAACACAGAGTATACAACAGGTATATATATAGGTCAATTGACATTTAAGTTCACATTTGATCATCTACCATGTGGAATGAATGTATATAGCTTGAAGACATTTGATCAATACTTAATATCATGTGATTCTATAATGTAGAAATAAGTAAGTATAGTTAATATATAATTTAGAAAGGTCAAATCACCTCTTAATTCGCTTAATGATCATTTACCACTTTTTTTCCTGATTTAGATTTTCCTTAACAATATATCGCACCATTAACCCTTAACCCATAATAGAATTTTAAGTGATGGTATAACTATATATAGCACAAAATGTAAGTGGTGTTTAAATTATATATAGCCAGGGAATTATCAAGCAAGAGGAATAGAAACAGGGTGGATTGTTAATTCCCTGATATAGCTACAAAATACAAAAATAGAAACATTTTGTTCTTTTTTTGTTTATTTGTGGAGTACAATAGTAGCATATTTTGAAAGATTAATTCCAACTGGAATGTACGGTAAAACACATTCAAAGACAGACAGACAGACAGACAGGCAACACCACACTAGTGTGAAAATGATTAAATTAAAATCAGTAGTTTCTGCACTGACATGGTTTATAATATTTTATTATTATTTATTATTGCAATTTACAATTACTAAATTGTGACATAACTACTAAATCTAAGATTCCTCTCCAGCAGACATAGCTAATCATTGCCGATGTTAACTATGCTGTTTATATGCTCTTTGATGTTACTTCTCCCAAAGATTTTTATATTATTTCGATAAATGAAATAAGGGTAATAACAAAATTACCGCACTCCGAACAATCTTACAAAGGGAAAGTCAAAACTCATAAGTATATAAACAGACAAAATCAGTCAACACAAATTTTAAACATATCTGCAAGTGTGACTTTGACCTTTGACCGTGAAAATCAGAAGGGCTCCAAATATTCATATCTACATGTGTTTTTTAATTCGCATCAATTAAATAATGTAGACTTGAGATTGTACACACAAAAATAACAGTCAGAATGATAGATTGACAGTTACATTATAAAATCTCAAATTTCCTGATGGGATTCAAATGCAAACAATTCATAAATACTTCAATTATGATAAAGAAATGTGAGCTAACAAAACTGAGAGTGAAAATGAATATAGTTGAGAATGAATACTGCTACATGTATCTAGAAGTCTTTTCTTCAAAATAAGAAAGCTCATAACTCCTGCAAAAAATATACAGACAAAGTGAAGGTTAACAGCCAAAGCATTTTACGTGATACTGCTATGAAAGTAGAAGCTTCCAGAATGTAACAGATCATGTAACCCTGAGTTACGAAGACCTACATCTTTCTAATATTAATGTTGCATGTGTGTACAAATTTACAAGAACACATCATGAATAACAAGTTCCAATTGACAACATTCACAATCAATCAGATTTACTCAGTGAAAACATAGTCGATAGTTTTGTCAGGGTCATCTTTGCTAAGCATAGACCTTTGCTGTAGGGCCAACTGCTGAGTATGTGGAGGTGGAATGGCAGTAATGTTTCTTGAAATACGCCTAGGGTCATCAGGTTCTAAAGCCATGTTTTGGTTCATTCCAATGTTATCGTTCATCCTCATCTCCAGTATCTGTCTCATCAATGGGCGTAAATGGTTGTATGCTTTCTTGGCCTTGACTTTCTGTACTGCCCATCTAGATGATTGTTTATTAAAACTTCTCTTCCACCTAGAATAAATAATAACATTTATCAGAAGGAACCAATTATCACTACCAGTGTTCAGTGTGAGCAAATACAGCACTATTGCACCTCAGAGCTTTGAGTTCATTTTACTCTATAAATGAATGTGAACAACTGCAGCTTAACAAATTAGGAAGTTTCAGTAACATCTTAAATTTCTTCTTTCTATTTATAAAGTTTAGGGAAGCATTGTGTTATCCTTTACTTGAAAGTAAGGATATGCTTATCTTATTGGAAACAATTATGAGAGAATAACAGGGTTCGAATTAAGCACAAGCAAAATGATCCTGGTACTTGGGAATTTGCTTGTAAAAATTATTGTTAGAAGCAAAATTTTGCCATTAGAATCTCTGGAAAATAATTATGCACTGATATAATTCTGCTGTACAAAGGGAAAACTATGGTTGTAATTTTTGTCTTTACAAGTAATTTTAACCACTTGTAAATATGTTTAACTTCTATCCCTGAATAATAACCTTGGTGTTCCATCATCTTTGGTGAGAGTCGGTCTGTTAATGTGGTTGTTATGGTCAAGTCCAGCCAACAAGTTTCTCACCCGATATACTGGGTGACTGCAAGCATGCCTCTTTGATGCATAAGCCAATATCAGGTTCTGGAATGTTTCTACATCTGATGTACTCCTGGAATGAAGTGAACAATTTGTCTAGTCAGAATTTATCATAAACTAATCAAGATATAAAGTTTGTTTCCAAAAGCTCTACAAAACCCAAATGCAATGAAATTTCAGTAAAAGTATTTTGATTATTTTTGTTTCTATAAGAATATAATGTTTATGTTAGTAGCGTTATAACTGTACAGTCGATTTCATGGTTACCTATAATACCTTGCGTGCTGGCGGAGTTCCGGTACAATGGTAAACAAGGAGGTAAATGGAGAAACTATGTCAAAGGGTACAACATCGTAAAACTGAGCTACAATACACTGCTAACCCCTATCCTAATTACACCAACATATTTGAAAGAAGTGAAATCGATTGGCTTGAGACATCATTAAGATGCAGGTATAAACATTAACGGTGTTGGAAGGGAGGATTTGAAGTTCTTCTTTGCATTGAGTTGGGTATAATGACCTCATGGGTAGATGCAGGAGATGACTTTGAACATAAAATTCCCACATGTGCAGACTACTTGTTCAATAATCAGCAGCTTGACGAGAGTATAAATCTCTCACCCCACATATTTATTAAAGCAGGATATTTGTAGTGTTCTAAGGACACCTTTCAACTACAAGACATTGATGTGTCTACAAGGAAGAAGTGTCTGCTTAATAGCAAGTCACAGGAATTTACTTCCACGTCATTGAGTCATTGCAAATTGTCCAGAGCATATCAACATCTTGATGCAAATCACACATGTAATGTTTCTTTTAATGGGCTGAAACAGAGTTATAACTTTTGTGTAATTAAAGCTTCTTGTATTCCTTCCCAAAGTGGTGATGAGACCAAGATTAAACACCTACATGTAATCCTCCACAAACGCACCGGAGAACCATATGGTGGATTTTGTAAATGTACAGTTGGGTTAGTGTATTATTGGAAGAAGCAGATCTGTCTAGAAAAATTCAAAATATCAATTTAACAAATGTAGTCTCTTTTACAGGTGGACACACTCTCCCAAATGGCATAATGTCAAAGTACCTAAATTTTGCAAATCTAGTTGATTAAATTACAAAAATATCTGTAGCTGTACATCAGTTCACTGAATGTGAAGGGTGTGAAGATCAAAATGAAGAGCTTAAACCAGTAAATACATTTGTTTATATATTTTTTTCTCTCAAAATGTAAACTAATTACTTTCTGTTTCTGGTATGTGGGTTCGATTCCCTCCCAGGGTATGAACATTAAATTACTTGTACTCGTAAAAATACAGCAATGTATATAGAAAATACTCTCATGCTGTGCTTTATAATTAGTACAAGTAGTTTATAATATAGCTGGTGCAAACGGAGGAAATTACCCTGTGCCTCCACCAGAAACTTAAATGCAATTAAGCTTTGCAGAACACAGCAGAAGTTTCCGTAATATTTGTTGGTGCTTCCAAACATCATTGGTTCAGTATTTTGGTCGGAGCAATCCATCGATTCCATAATGGATGCATTGATCATTCAAACCGGAACTTCACCAGAGGCAATTGCATTGTGGGTAACCATGAAAAACTATATTACCGTTGATCAAATTGATTTTAATTTTGAAACTCTCCAAAGAAATTAGCAAATGATACTTGGTGAACCCCTGAAATAAAATCACAAACCAAGGAATCATACCTGCAGTTAAGGTAGATGGGGATGATGTTCAATAGCCTTTTATCCATAACATTGTTGGTCAAAGCCATAAGTGCATCAGACACCTTTTCTAGATAATTTGTATTCCTCTCTTCTGGAAGTGGAACATGTTGACATTTAGTATGTGTCATATCATTATCATATGACATCAGACATTCATGTTCGTTGACAACGTGGTGTAGTATACCAGCCCAAGCACCCTGCAAAAATATTCAACACTCCATTGATGAATAAAAGCACAATATTCTGGATTTATTCAAATTTTGAGAGTTCGTCAAAAAAAGTTTGCCAATTTTGGCATTTTGAATCAAATAAGTCATTTTCAATATTATACCTAACGAAAAGATGCAATACTTGTTTTGTCAGAAAGTTATTGTAATCAATTTATAACACTTACCATAAAGTCAATATAGGTGTCACGAACAGATGCACAATACCAATAATGGTTGATGATGTCTCTTGTACATTCCAAAAGAAGCTTGTTTGTTTCTTGACTAACATGAGAAAAGAAATCAGTATGATTAAAAAATATTAAGATCACATCATTAGAGAGTAAAATAGCATAAAGCAAGATTACAATGCAATATCTCAACTAATCAATCATCTTGAAATATGAGTAAAAAAGAAAATGTGTCAGCACGACACTAATGCCCCAGCGTCATATAAGTTCATCCAAGAGTGAAATGTAGGTCCTGGCCATAAATATGAATATTGTTTGAAACGTTAATATCATGATTTACATATGTACCAAGTTTCATGATGAAGTGACCGTATCTTCCTAGAAAAAAGCTTCAACGCGAAGGTGAACCTGAACAGACGGGGCATAGAGTGAAACAAACCCCTAAATGTGGTTATTATAGAAAAAGATTTGCAGTCATCAATACCTTCAATATCTTTTTTCCTATATTTTTGGTACCGTACCATATGTCAAAAGAATGCTTGATGGCTGCATACTGTGGTTTTTCTGAAAAAGAAAGAAGTGTATATATATATTATTCTGCACATAGCATCATAACAGATTTGAGATAAAAGACCTTATAAAAAAATACCAATAATCAACATGACTGTCCATGCATTCAAAACTATTAGATAAAAAGAAGAATGTAAGTGTTTTATGTTTCCACAAAACCTTTTTTTACCTACATTTCAGAAAATTGTATCCAATTTATTATTTATCATCTGAACAAAGATACCTAATTGGATTTTGTTATTTGACATAATGTAAGTCATTTTAGAGTTTTAGCTATAGCCAATTAATTCAAGAGCAGAGCCAATCCTAAAATTAACAAATGATGTAGAGCTGTAGGTAGATGAAATTAACTTACTCATCAATGCCCCAATTTGCAGATGGGCATCTGTTACCACTTCAACTACTTTAAGCCCATTATCCTTCAAAATCTACATCCCCTTCTCAAAGCACACCTTTTCCAAGTTGGTATTTTTACGGTCTGTGACCCGTTTATCCATAGTTGCAATGTACAGTATTTTTTTGGTCTCCATTTCCATCAATGTGTGCGAACAGTTCTGGGCTGAATGACCAGGACTATTCATCCTTCCATCATCTACAACAAAATGATATTAAAATTGATACTTGTGCTACCTGTATTGTCTTGATTAAATTCCAGATTCTCTTTAATTAAAAGGCTGTAAATGTACAGCTACTATGAACCCGACATATATAAACCTAAGTCATGAAAATATGTAATCTTGCTGGTCAATAGCTTTGAAACTTATGACCTTAAATTAAAATAGGCATAAACAGTATGACAGAAAAGAAATTTTATTGAAATAATTTGCATTGTAAGAATCAAATAATTGCATTTACCTAAAACAACTATATCTTTTCCCTAAAATCCCCTCTATGCTTCCTGTTGACACTGCAGCCAAAACTGGTCAATTCCTGGTACTACATAGGTCCTCTGAATTTTGTTAAAAGTGGAGATGCTCAAAATTGGAAGGTTCAATGCTTTCGCCAACAAAGTAATTTTTTGGAAGTTGTTGCCAGATGTAACAGTTGCTGCTGCAAACATAAAGTCACCACCGTGAAGTCTGTTCTGGAATAGAGGCTGCAAACACCATTTATGGACCATATGACCATTTGTACACACCTAGAATAAAATCTTTCATTACTTTTTTGCATGTATAGAAAACTATTTCTGTTCAATCGAGTTGTATGTAACAAGAATTGTCAGATATCTATTAATTATCCATTAATTTTGGAAAAGGCATTTATAATTATATATTCTTCAAGAAATGTAAAAAAATTGTATTGTACTGAACAATTGCAAGATTAAAAACAAAAAAAATTTAAATTATTTACCCATTTAATGTAACAAGCGGATCCTACTATATCAGTCTTCAAATGTACTAGAATATGGCATTGTGGCACAGTACATGTCTACTTAACCACTGCATTTGCCAGATTCAAAAGGTTATTCTGGTAAATAAGAAGACGTCTGTCTGACATAAACCCATCTATATCTGTTTGTTTCAGTTTTTTCATACCAGGACTTATTTCAACATCTGGTACATCAAATTCCTCATTGGTATCATTGTTGTCATCTTCGAACTCATCTACCTCATGCTCACTCATTTCCTCTTCATCTGCATGTAAATTATGACTAGAAAAACAGAAGTACTACATTGCGTTAAATCAATTGCTTTAGTAAAAATTTTATCCTGTACAAAAATACAAAAATGGTTAAACTAAAAGAAAGAGTTCTATTTCATATCCTGAATTTCAAATACTGTATGCATCTATATTGAAATATATGGACTTTAATGACCACAGCATGATCATTTTTCATTCAGTCATTGTAATACATGTATATAAACATTTTGTGCCATTAAAGCTTACCGAAATGTTAGATCAAAGCTGGGCTCATATTCTTCATCTGATGAGTCTTCGTATGTTTTTTTCCAATACTCATGTTATGTCTATACTGATACTGAATAGAAACAATGAACAGTCAAATAATACATTATTACACAATTCCGACCATGTCTTTATTTTTTTAATTTCTATAACGTAAATTAAATCACTAAATGAAATATCTGAAATAAGATATGAGAATAATTTATATAAATTGATAAAAAAAATCACACATAGGCCAATTTACTAATGTTCCTACTTGTTCAACAATTAACAGTATGTTAGACTTAGAAATGACAGTACAAGCTTTAAAAATGGCCACGAGTGCATGTTCCTAATCAAAATTTAAAAAAAATGTAAATATTCAACTCACTCAAGAGGATTGATGAAGCTTCTTGAAATATCTGAAGTTTTGGGTTTGTCAGTATACAGATCATCAACTCCAGACATTTCCGAGTCACTGAAAGTAAAAGAAGGAAGTATTATTAGTTATTTACAGAATATTTAAAATATCTAGTGCCTGACGAAACAGTTGTCAAGTATATCATTCCATGTAAGGCTACATAAAATTGGTTAATTAGTAACAAGAACGGTGTCCACATCAAAATGTACAAAGATGGAGACAAGTAAGGACACACAAATATACAAGTAACAATGATTGTACAAAGATAGAGACAAGTAAGGACACAAACATATACAAGTAACAATGATTGTACAAAGATGGAGACAAGTAAGGACACAAAAATATACAAGTAACAATGATTGTACAAAGATGGAGACAAGTAAGGACACAAAAATATACAAGTAACAATGATTGTACAAAGATAGAGACAAGTAAGGACACAAACATATACAAGTAACAATGATTGTACAAAGATGGAGACAAGTAAGGACACACAAATATACAAGTAACAATGATTGTACAAAGTTGGAGACAAGTAAGGACACAAACATATACAAGTAAAAATGATTGTACAAAGATAGAGACAAGTAAGGACACAAACATATACAAGTAACAATGATTGTACAAAGATGGAGACAAGTAAGGACACAAAAATATACAAGTAACAATGATTGTACAAAGATGGAGACAAGCAAGGACACAAAAATATACAAGTAACAATGATTGTACAAAGATGGAGACAAGTAAGGACACAAAAATATACAAGTAACAATGATTGTACAAAGATGGCGACAAGCAAGGACACAACAATATACAAGTAACAATGATTGTACAAAGATGGAGACAAGTAAGGACACAAAAATATACAAGTAACAATGATTGTACAAAGATGGAGACAAGTAAGGACACAAAAATATACAAGTAACAATGATTGTACAAAGATGGAGACAAGTAAGGACACAAAAATATACAAGTAACAATGATTGTACAAAGATGGAGACAAGTAAGGACACAAAAATATACAAGTAACAATGATTGTACAAAGATGGAGACAAGTAAGGACACACAAATATACAAGTAACAATGATTGTACAAAGATGGCGACAGGCAAGGACACAAAACTATACAGGTAACAATGATTGTACAAAGATGGAGACAAGCAAGGACACAAAAATATACAAGTAACAATGATTGTACAAAGATGGCGACAGGCAAGGACACACAAATATACAAGTAACAATGATTGTACAAAGATGGAGACAAGCAAGGACACAAAAATATACAAGTAACAATGATTGTACAAAGATGGAGACAAGTAAGGACACAAAAATATACAAGTAACAATGATTGTACAAAGATGGCGACAGGCAAGGACACAAAAATATACAAGTAACAATGATTGTACAAAGATGGAGACAAGCAAGGACACAAAAATATACAAGTAACAATGATTGTACAAAGATGGCGACAGGCAAGGACACAAAAATATACAAGTAACAATGATTGTACAAAGATGGAGACAAGCAAGGACACAAAAATATACAAGTAACAATGATTGTACAAAGATGGAGACAAGTAAGGACACAAAAATATACAAGTAACAATGATTGTACAAAGATGGCGACAGGCAAGGACACAAAAATATACAAGTAACAATGATTGTACAAAGATGGAGACAAGCAAGGACACACAAATATACAAGTAACAATGATTGTACAAAGATGTCGACGGGTAAGGACACAAAAATATACAAGTAACAATGATTGTACAAAGATGGCGACAGGCAAGGACACAACAATATACAAGTAACAATGATTGTACAAAGATGGAGACAAGTAAGGACACAAACATATACAAGTAACAATGATTGTACAAAGATAGAGACAAGTAAGGACACAAACATATACAAGTAACAATGATTGTACAAAGATGGAGACAAGTAAGGACACAAAAATATACAAGTAACAATGATTGTACAAAGATGGAGACAAGTAAGGACACACAAATATACAAGTAACAATGATTGTACAAAGATGGCGACAAGTAAGGACACAAAAATATACAAGTAACAATGATTGTACAAAGATGGCGACAAGCAAGGACACAACAATATACAAGTAACAATGAGTGTACAAAGATGGAGACAAGTAAGGACACAAAAATATACAAGTAACAATGATTGTACAAAGATGGAGACAAGTAAGGACACAAACATATACAAGTAACAATGATTGTACAAAGATGGAGACAAGTAAGGACACAAAAATATACAAGTAACAATGATTGTACAAAGATGGCGACAAGTAAGGACACAACAATATACAAGTAACAATGATTGTACAAAGATGGAGACAAGTAAGGACACAAAAATATACAAGTAACAATGATTGTACAAAGATAGAGACAAGCAAGGACACAAAAATATACAAGTAACAATGATTGTACAAAGATGGCGACAAGTAAGGACACACAAATATACAAGTAACAATGATTGTACAAAGATGGAGACAAGTAAGGACACAAACATATACAAGTAACAATGATTGTACAAAGATGGAGACAAGTAAGGACACAAAAATATACAAGTAACAATGATTGTACAAAGATGGAGACAAGTAAGGACACAAAAATATACAAGTAACAATGATTGTACAAAGATGGAGACAAGTAAGGACACAAAAATATACAAGTAACAATGATTGTACAAAGATGGAGACAAGTAAGGACACAAAAATATACAAGTAACAATGATTGTACAAAGATGGAGACAAGTAAGGACACAAAAATATACAAGTAACAATGATTGTACAAAGATGGCGACAGGCAAGGACACAAAAATATACAAGTAACAATGATTGTACAAAGATGGAGACAAGTAAGGACACAAAAATATACAAGTAACAATGATTGTACAAAGATGGAGACAAGTAAGGACACAAACATATACAAGTAACAATGATTGTACAAAGATGGCGACAAGTAAGGACACAAAAATATACAAGTAACAATGATTGTACAAAGATGGAGACAGGTAAGGACACAAACATATACAAGTAACAATGATTGTACAAAGATGGAGACATGTAAGGACACAAACATATACAAGTAACAATGATTGTACAAAGATGGCGACAAGTAAGGACACAAACATATACAAGTAACAATGATTGTACAAAGATGGCGACAAGCAAGGACACAACAATATACAAGTAACAATGATTGTACATACTTTCCTGTATACTGGATACTCCATCATAGAGTAACGTATGAATAAGCACAAAGAATACAGTAAGGAAATATATGTTCCTTATGGCACATTTTTGTTCAAATATGCAGAAATATTTTGAATGAACATGTATCATTTAATTCAAATATCTGATACGAGTATCAATAAAGAATCTCAAATACATACATTTGACGAATTTCTTGGTCTGAAGAAGATATTTCTGAAACTTGTGGTTCAATGACCCTTCTCATCTTCACACTTGGGGTAATTGACAATGTTTGACTACTTGTAGGTCTAGGTAATGCAGCTGGTGTTGATGCAACAATTGCATTTGTGACAGTACAAGGACTCCTATTAGAAGGCCGCTTACTATTGCCAAGCCTGTAATTTGGGATAAAAGATACAAAATAAGAAAATAATTTACTCAGAATTACTTTGATATTGAATATAAAAGTATAATAAATATAGGACTGCTGTTGATGAATTCGATATTGAATAATACAAATATTTATATTTTACATTTGAAGATAATAAATTCTGTTACACAAAAAGCAGGTCCCACAGAAATTCAAAATATCAATTTGATCCAGATATGTTATAAACGATAACAAACTTTTAAAAAATGTTCAAAAATTCATACGTTTTCAATTTAAAATCATGGGATGAAAAATGCCACTCCAGTTCACCCTTACTGGGTCCCATTAAAACAACGCTTTGTTTACTTGTAGATTTCGAAGATGAAAACGCGATAAATCAGTACAACAATGCACTTATTTCTTATGTTCTGTGAATCTGCTTTTAGTCGGCGTTTATTACGGGCAAAGTACCATGCAAGTTTGCAGTTAATAAGCGACAAAATACAAATTATTCGTTTTTACCTGTCAAGCAAAACTTTCGCAACTTCGGCATGGGAATTTACTCCGATCTCTTCTTTCACAGCTATCCATCGATCAAACTGATTACCGATGTACACTTTGGTTCTATTACAGCGTGTATTCCTTTCGGACTTTTTTCTTTTCTTAGCTGAATTTGTCAATGAAACGGGTCTTCCAGCCGTTCTCCCTTGCATCTCTTTTGCATCTGACATCTTGCTTACGTTAAGATAGACTGAGCACATGCGCGAGCAATTGGTCACTAGTAAGGTCAGTTGCACACGGAGAAAACGAGGTCAAATTAAAGGTTTGCAAGAAAATAATAAATTGATGGTAATTTTCGTTCTCAAAAGGCGAAAAGTGGAACGATAAGCTGTTTAATGTGAAATATTTACCTTTATTTCATCATTTTAAAGCTATTTACCAATTTCCAAAACATATAAATTGTGTGGTCAAAATCGTAGCTAATGCAGCTTTAACATTGAGCGTACCTGATAAAGTTTATCCCGGAAACTCATCATATCAACCAAATTAGTTAT
Organism: Bathymodiolus brooksi; assembly: GCA_963680875.1. Classification (NCBI taxonomy): domain Eukaryota; kingdom Metazoa; phylum Mollusca; class Bivalvia; order Mytilida; family Modiolidae; genus Bathymodiolus; species Bathymodiolus brooksi. Next base: position 29,748,861 of record OY804576.1, on the reverse strand, counting down.
CTACGATTTTATTAGAGCGAACTATGCAAAAATATAAAGTCAGATAGACAACATCACACCAGTATGAACATTATAACATATAATTTGAGCGAACAATACCAAAATTACCATCCAGATAGACAACGTTCTAATATCACACAGAACGAACAATACAAAAGCATAAGATAGGCATCACCATCACTACTGACGTAAGATTTAAAAACAGAAATAAAATACCAGTAAAGAATTATAGGACGAAACGAGTTAAAACAAGCAAAAATACGGGAACAGATGATTCGAAAGGGTAAGCTGTCCTATATATGACATGCGTTATGTACAGTGACCAACACGAACATAGTGATTGACATCGCAGTACTTAAATTGACACATGAAACATACATTTTTGACATTCTAATATGTAATCAAATATAAAACACCTAACACAAAACAAATGAGGAAAGGGAACATGGGTATAATGCAGTGTACCAGATGATGATCCTGGTTGATATTGACAAAGTAGTATCTACTGAAGCAAAAATTAGGCCTACATCTAATTTGTTGAATTTGAATAATTTAGTTTTGCAATATTATGTGGGAGAGATATTTATTATTATCAAGAGAAAATACATGTCTAAAATAATTAATTATTTATCAACATTTCTCTGTTATACTTATTACAAACATATGCTTAGAAAAAGCCACAGGTTAATTGAACACATAAAATTTTACTTTCTATAATTAAAAAGGTATTGAGTGAATCTAATATAAGCATTAACAAATGTCATGGAAACGACATCTAACTCAATACACATCAGCAGTCGTTGTGTATTACAGTGCAATCTCTCTGTCAGTGAAACGAACAATGAATGAATCGAAAGTTTATCTTAATAGAATATCCAATTTAGCATTAATGTATGATACCGTTGTATTTTAATCTGTGTGATCGGAACATCTGTATATTCCGGAAATATATATCGGTCACAAGGATGTCTAGACAGATAGGCCCTACATATCAAATCTTATCAATGAAAGCAATATACATGTATCAGTGGAATTGTTTTTTCATCTAAATAAAACTAAAAGTGTTCGAAAATTTTGCACAGAAATTAATATGTTTTACCCCATATTTTATTAATTAACAAGATGAGAAAACCTGTAAGAATTAAAGAAAAATCGTTCCCAGAGTTTAAATGGGAACTAAATCGATTCAAAATAAATGACGTAAACTGCCGTGTATTATGATGGAACTCATTGTATTTAAAGTTTGCTTTTAATATCCGCTTTACACTATAACATGTCATCGTCATTGTGCCTACGTCCATATCAGTGTGATTCGTTTTAGGCTACGATATAAATAAATATATAATTATCTGTTTATTCGAATTATGTATTGAAAAACATGCACACTATTCAACTAATATCTTACTTTTAATATGCTTGTCAATATAATTGTTAAATTAGTTCAAATAGGGAATAATCATGACGTCGTCCTATTTATCATGATATTATTTAAATCAGGTTATAACTAGACGATCGCACTTTGTAAAGAAATAAAACTAAATGACGTGACAGGAACAAAACTATTCTGTATTTATATCATTTTGTGTGGTGACGGGCACCGACTATGCAAGTAAAGGTATATCCAATTACCATACAACGTGGGCACAATGGCCCCTGAATTACTACAAATTTCAACATACATATCACTTTCAAGAAAAATAGTAGTTTACAGAATATCTTTAAAACCCTCTGTGGTTTCAGAACTAATGTTTGATGTATTAACATATTTAATTTAAACAATATTTATTTAGAAAATAATCAGAATATACAGTACATCAAACATAGTAAATACAGACAGGATTCAGAAACAAGCAATTATTGCTTTTATAAATCTGTCTCCTAAAAATTAGGATATTTAAATTGTGACTATATATTTGATGTTCTATTTAGTCCTATTTTATGTTTATGTTCTCTGTATATGAATGACATTTACACCATTTAAAACATAAAAGCGTAACATATACAAATATGTTAAAAGAAGTGAATGGCGGAATATAGTTTGCAGTCAATATCATCTAGATGTATAATAGTAGTAATGTTATCATGGAATTATTATCATATGTCTGTAAAGTACATACGTATACTATGAAACATCTCTTAACCGAACAGATTAATGTCTTTAGATGTTCATGTCTAATTGATATTAAATCTGTCAGAAGCATCAAATTTGATTTTGTTTGTCCTGACAGTAATGATCTTTAACCAACAGAATCCACCTTCTTTGCTAGCAGTCACAAACATTCAGCGAACCTGCTAATTACTGTCCATGTTTTTATTGTCGTTCATTTTTTGTGTTAGTGTGTGGTCTTTTCGAGTGGAAACAAATATATGCAAGGTTTTTATTATGTGTTGCTGTTGGGAATCCAAATATCAACAGGAGAGGGATGAGATCCCATTAGCCCGTTTAATCCGTCGCATTGTTATGTATGTCCCAAGCCAGGGCCTGCTGCTAACAAGGAATCCACTTAGCCAAGAGGTCCTAGTGGTAAAGTCATCATTTCGAAAGTTTTACAGTCCTCACCATGATTTGGTTAACCGGTACTGGGCAGCTGTGTCACAAATGACCACGAATATGTTCCATTTGTCGTAATCACAATCCTGTCCTTTCCTCATTCATAACTTATCACCGGGATTGTAACAAGAATAAGACGACGGGTACCACATGTGTAGCAGGAACTCCTTGCCCTTCCTGAGCATCTGAGTTCATCCCCAATATTTTGTGGGGTTCGTGTTACTCGAACTTTAGTTTTATGTGTATGTTTTGTAGATCATTGTTTCTCACTTTGTTCTTTTTATTCTGGCCATTGTATTGTCTGTCCTTCGATTTACGGCTTCTGATTTCCCCTTTGGTATCTTCAAACTTTCCTTCCATCGATATTTGCCTTGAGTGGTAGATGTTTGTTTGTATATATTGTTGGAATTGTTGACTATCACTGCTTAGACTTTCCTTTTCAAACACTTAGGGATAACAATGCTGTTGGGGGTTAGAACATGATCAGTTGAAACATGCCATAAGTGTAAAGGTATCCGATCTTTTGACTGCAGTGTTTGTTTAGCTTGATAACATACATGTACCATTTATAAATTCATTGACCGAAATGAGGTTTACAAGTGGTTGATCACCCGGTGTCATCTTTTCAATCTATATCTTATATTATATCTGAGTATTATGACAACACATTTGTTTTAAAGCATTCGCTTACGTCGCTGAAGCACTTTAGAACACGTGGTCTTGGTCACTCCTCAAGTGGAGTATTGTTCAATGTTTAACAGTATTGATAAACTATGGCATGTTCCAACTAGTAGATTTATCTGTCGTATCGTGATATAAATGTATTTTCATCATCCTTATGAATATTTTTTGGTCGTTGTGGCAAGGCGTACTTGATACAACTTTGTGATTTTGAGACTTGCAGAGGTCTATTGTTTTCTCCGGGTATTTCCGTTTTCTCCACCCATAAACCATCTAGCGCCATGACATAGCTGAAATATTGCTGAACGTGGCGTTGAATCACATTATTCTGATTCTGATGTTGTTCCTTCTCTACGTTTATATAACTAACAATTAGGGAAAAAAGAATATGTATATGACCATTAAAAATGTACAATGACATTCGATATTTCTAAATGGCAACTATATATATACTGATGATGATATTTCCTTGAAAATATCTTTACTAATAATATATTTTATCAGAATTTACTTTTATGTAATCTAACCCGCTATTTATTTATTTGTTGTATACATTGATATTAAACTTACGCAATAATGTGTACTTTTCAACATACATTATTATTCTATACTCACCTTCTAACTAGAAAGTATTTTAAGTTCAATGTGAATACAGGAGGATTTATTTCAACGATTAAATAGTTTTGCTTCAGTTGACACGTCACTCACTAATAGGTTCGGTTTTAAACTTTAAATATACAACGTGTAATTTCAAAGGTAAAATGATATAATCGTAACTTTATGATCGTAATCACGAATATATTAGGTAGGATATTGTGTTTAAGTATCTGAACTTTACTACCAGCGCTTGCTGTTCTACAGATTGTCCTATACAATTTTTGTTATATATTTTAAATTATCAGAGAAAAAGAAAATATAATGATTGATATATTAAATTTCAAGCTAAGTAGAGTACTGGTAAGGATTGACACTGTAAATGTCAAGATTCGATACAGTACTAACCAACATTGAAACTGTGAAGACAGTGTTGATACTTTAAAAGCTCAGGATAAAAACCTTAAAGGTCAAAATTGATACAAAAAAGCTTAAGATCAATACAGTAAAGGTCATAATCAACACAGCACTGTTCATGGTTGATACAGTAAAGGTCACGAGCAACACAGTACTGTTCATGGTTGATACAGTAAAGGTCATAATCAACACAGTACTGTTCATGGTTGATACAGTAAAGGTCATAATCAACACAGTACTGTTCATGGTTGATACAGAAAAGGTCATAATCAACACAGTACTGTTCATGGGTGATACAGTAAAGGTCATGATCATCACAGTACTGTTCATGGTTGATACAGTAAAGGTCATAATCAACACAGTACTGTTCATGGTTGATACAGTAAAGGTCATAATCAACACAGTACTGTTCATGGGTGATACAGTAAAGGTCATAATCAACACAGTACTGTTCATGGGTGATACAGTAAAGGTCATAATCATCACAGTACTGTTCATGGGTGATACAGTAATTGTCATACTCATCACAGTACTGTTCATGGTTGACACAGTAAAGGTCATAATCAACACAGTACTGTTCATGGTTGATACAGTAAAGGTCATAATCAACACAGTACTGTTCATGGTTGATACAGTAAAGGTCATAATCAACACAGTACTGTTCATGGGTGATACAGTAAAGGTCATAATCAACACAGTACTGATCACGGTTGATACAGTAAAGGTCATAATCAACACTACTGTTCATGGTTGATACAGTAAATGTCATAATCAACACAGTACTGTTCATGGTTGATACAGTAAAGGTCATAATCAACACAGTACTGTTCATGGATGATACAGTAAAGGTCACAATCAACAAAGTACTGTTCATGGGTGATACAGTAAAGGTCATAATCAACACAGTACTGTGCATGGGTGATACCGTAAAGGTCATAATCAACACAGTACTGTTCGTGGTTGATACAGTAAAGGTCATAATCAACACAGTACTGATCACGGTTGATACAGTAAAGGTCATAATCAACACAGTACTGTTCATGGGTGATAAGTAAAGGTCATACCCATCACAGTACTGTTCATGGTTGATACAGTAAAGGTCATAATCAAAACAGTACTGTTCATGGTTGATACAGTAAAGGTAACTATCCACACATTACTGATCACGGTTGATACAGTAAAGGTCATAATCAACACAGTACTGTTCATGGTTGATACAGTAAAGGTCACAATCAATACAGTGCTGTTCATGGGTGATACAGTAAAGGTCATAATCAACACAGTACTGTTCATGGGTGATACCGTAAAGGTCATAATCAACACAGTACTGTTCACGTTGATACAGTAAAGGTCATAATCAACACAGTACTGATCACGGTTGTTACAGTAAAGGTCATAATCAACACAGTACTGTTAATGGTTGATACAGTAAAGGTCATAAATCAACACAGTACTGTTCATGGGTGATACAGTAAATATCATACTCATCACAGTAGTACTGTTCATGGTTGATACAGTAAAGGTCATAATCAACACAGTACTGTTCTTGGGTGATACAGTAAATGTCATACTCATCACAGTACTGTTCATGGTTGATACAGTAAAGGTCATAATCAACACAGTACTGATCATGGTTGATACAATAAAGGTAACTATCGACACAGTATTGATCACGGTTGATACAGTAGAGGTCATAATCAACACAGTACTGTTCATGGTTGATACAGTAAAGGTCATAAATCAACACAGTACTGTTCATGGGTGATACAGTAAATGTCATACTCATCACAGTACTGTTCATGGTTGATACAGTAAAGGTCATAATCAACACAGTACTGATCATGGTTGATATAGTAAAGGTAACTATCGACACAGTACTGATCACGGTTGATACAGTAAAGGTCATAATCAACACAGTACTGTTCATGGTTGATACAGTAAAGGTCATAATTCAACACAGTACTGTTCATGGGTGATACAGTAAAGGTCATAATCAACACAGTACTGATCACGGTTGATACAGTAAAGATCATAATCAACACAGTACTGTTCATGGTTGATACAGTAAAGGTCATAATCAACACAGTACTGTTCATGGGTGATACAGTAAAGGTCACAATCAACACAGTGCTGTTCATGGGTGATACAGTAAAGGTCATAATCAACACAGTACTGTTCATGGGTGATACCGTAAAGGTCATAATCAACACAGTACTGTTCACGGTTGATACAGTAAAGGTCATAATCAACACAGTACTGTTCATGGTTGATACAGTAAATGTCATAATCAACACAGTACTGTTCATGGTTGATACAGTAAAGGTCATAATCAACACAGTACAGTTCATGGGTGATACAGTAAAGGTCATAATCATAACAGTACTGTTCATGGTTGATACAGTAAAGATCATAATCAACACAGTACTGTTCATGGTTGATACAGTAAAGGTAACAATCGACAAAGTACTGATCACGGTTGATACAGTAAAGGTGAGCATTGACATAGTACTGTTCACGGTTGATACAGTAAAGGTCAAGATTGACACAGTACTGATCACGGTTAATACAGTAAAAGTCAGGATTGACACAGCATTGATCACAGTTGATACGGTAATGGTCAGGATTGACACAGTATTGATCAGGGTTGATACAGTAAAGGTCAGGATTGGCACAGGTCTGATCACGTTGATACAGTAAAGGTCAGGATTGACACAGTACTGTTCACGGTTGATACAATAAAGATGACGATTGACAGAATCCTGTTCACCGTTGATACAGTAAAGGTCACTATTGTCACAGTATTGATCACGGTTGATACAGTAAAGGTCAGTATTGTCACAGTACTGATCACGGTTGATATAGTAAAGGTCAGGATTGACACAGTACTGATCACGGTTGACTCAGTAAATGTCAGCATTGACACAGTACTGTTCACGGTTGATACAGTAAAGGTCAATATTTACACAGTATTGATCACGGTTGATACAGTACAGATCAAGATTGATACTATGATCACGGTTGATACAATTAAGGTCATGTTTGACACAGTATTGATCACGGTTGATACACTACAGATCAAGATTGATACTATGATCACGGTTGATTCAATAAAGATCAAAATGGATACTGTGATCACGGTTGGAGCAGTGTTCATCGCGGTTGATACAATACAAATCAACATTGATGCGGTACGCATTCCCAGTGACTAAAGAAAAAAGTCATATTGGAGCAAAAAATGTCGAGATTGATACAAGAAAGTCCAAGATTGATACAGTGAATACCAGGATTAAAATGGTAGAAGTCACGATTAATACAGCTATATGATACAGTTGCAACGATACAACCACGTCAGCTAATTGTTGATTGATTCATAAAGGTGAAACAATTTTCTAATGATACGCCATAATGATATTTATTGATAATTATGGATTGATTTCGATTTCTATTTTTAAGCTTTCCTTGTGTTAAGACAGCTATTATATCTGTGCACCACCAGGAAAATGTTCATCTGCTTAAATGTCAGTTAGTGAGGTAAACAGACAATGACATTAGAAAAATAAGTATTGTCAATTTTGTATTGAAATAGACAATCCCATTTTAACAATATAACAATAATAAAATGTGCTCGCGGAATAGGGCGATCGAATTATAGTTGCATTTACATCTTATGGCAGTGAAGTGGTTTCCTTCTAACTTTTCAGCTTCAGACAGCAATCAACTGATATTCGATGCATTGTTGAAAATAGTGTTAAATACCAATATTCCCATCCTACTACAATTTACCTTATAGTTCTTGGTGTTGTTTGTCTTTTAGAATATATACCTTACGCTTGCTTCCCATTCCACTGGTTTATCCCGGGGTTTATCTATCTGTATTATTATATTATGTTCGCTTGGTGTTGTTTGTCTTTTAGAATATATACCTTACGCTTGCTTCCCATGCCACTGGTTTATCCCGGGGTTTATCTATCTGTATTATTATATTATGTTCGCTTGGTGTTGTTTGTCTTTTAGAATATATACCTTACGCTTGCTTCCCATGCCACTGGTTTATCCCGGGGTTTATCTATCTGTATTATTATATTATGTTCGCTTGGTGTTGTTTGTCTTTTAGAATATATACCTTACGCTTGCTTCCCATGCCACTGGTTTATCCCGGGGTTTATCTATCTATATTATTATATTATGTTCGCTTGGTGTTGTTTTGTTTATTCGGAGAAATGTGATTATGATTTCATGCTTCCGCAGTGTTGTTTTATGTATCAAATTGCGATGTTTATTGTTCTCCAGATGTTGTGAAGTCTCTCCGGATTGTAATGTTATGCTCTACTTGTGCTTCACTCGTCTTTCGAGATTATATTGGTTATACTTTTACATTGTACGTTGAATGCTTTAATATTATTTGAAATATAGATGTTTTTTGGTTCTCACAAATATGTTGCATTGAAAATTTGGCCTATTCAAATATATTTTAATTCTAAATTTTTTGGTTTGAAAAATATTTATTCCAGAAAAAACTTAAATGATACATAATTTACAATGATTACAAAATATGCATTCGGAAGCAAGCTGAAAGGTTATGTTAATACGTCTCCTAAATTGTTTTAGGTACTCTTAATCATTCTCTATTTTCAAATAAGACGAATGAAATGCAGAATTCGGCTTTAGAATGAACGTTTATTAACACCTCATCTTGGTGAATGTCACGATCCTTCTATGTTAATTGCAGCTGTAGCAGTTCCTAATACACAGCCAAATGGTCAAACATATCCATCACCGCCCCTTTTCCATGTGGCAGTTAAAATGTTCCTCATCAGGAACATCCCTGTTCGACATTTGCTTTACCCGGTGGAAACTGTTTTTGATTTGTTTTGATCATGAATAAAGCTGAAAGTTGTTTACTTGGTGTTAACTAACAATCAACCAATCAACTCACAAATAAATTTCAGCGGAAATTTACGATTCCTTTATATAAAATCATCTAACATAATGTTTGTATAATGGCTGATATTTCGGGTAGTTTTGCATTACCATTCTATTGACTTCAAGAAATGAATCAATAACTATCATTGTCATAACACTTTATAGATTACTGGTCACATATTGAGACCATACATGTTATATCTTTTCACTTCATAGACTAATATCGACGATATTGAGTTGATTGTTGTAGTAGTGCATGACATAATCTCCACGTATTAAGCTGACAAATCATATTGTATTGGTCAAACATTTCATGCAAATTCTAAATGATTAGTATAGACAAATATTCCATTATTGTGTTAACAGGATGTATTGTATTGTCCTAACCGATGCCGGAACTCTACTCCGGATATTGAGACAATAACTCGGGATTATATGTACTCATGCGCTGTTGTAAATTATTGTCCTGATCGGTCAGATTGTCGGCCATCACTTTTTAAATCTATTTAATCTCCAATTATTGTGTATTTAAGTGTACTGTCCGATCATGTCCTGTAAATAAGACAATGTTAACTGGACTGGTTTTAACTAGTATCTAGGCAGCAACCTTGAAAGGTGTATGAAATGATTATATAGTAATCCTTCAAGTGAACTTCTTTTCTTTATTACAGTGTAATCAACAATAAGGAAAGAATGTATGCTGAAATTTGTCAGGATATAATCATTTCAGGAGTCATAAAATAAAGAGATGCAACCATCCCAACAGATTTAACTTTTGTAGACAACTATCGGATTCTGCCTAACGTCATTATCTATTTTGCATTAATAACTGAAATTAACTTGAACATGTCGAGATCAAGCACCTTCAACGACCAACGTCTGACCGTATCACTTCAATAATAAATTAATAATGTTATATATTTCATCATTGTTTGATATATAATGATACATGATGTTGTATATGGCACATGTACACTATGATGGTAATATAAACCTCTAGATCTGGGTTTACACATTTATATATTATTTAGATGATCAGTAGGTTCCTAATCATACAAGAAATATGAGATATACTGCCGGCAACAATGTAGTAGTAAAAACCCCATTGATAAATAAAACATCCATTTAATTGTTTACCTGAACATATTTTACTGACACAAATATCAAATACATACATTACATGTTATTGATATATGTATTATAATAGTATGAAGGAAAGCAGAAAAGTCAAGATATAACAACTGATGAAAACAAAAGCCGTTCATGCTTCATGTATTCCACCTTGATGTAATCAGTATCAAGTTACTTCCTAATTTCAAAAAATAATTTGATATTATGGGTGTACGTTCATTGACGCCCAGAATAAAACATAGATGGTTTGTTACATGTTGTCATCGGATACATCAATCAGATACTGTTTGTCTCTGTATGTAGTAGCAGATAGATATCTTGACGTTTTATATTGTAGCAAAATTCTGTCAGTTTTATGAATTTGTTGATGGTAATATATGCATAGAATATACTATTCAGTTGTCTTGCATCATTTTGTCGCCAAATTAATATCTCTATCTCTAAAAATTTAGATATCCAATTTAGTGAGCACGACTGTTTCTAGAATAACCTTCATCAGGTACGCTTTAAGTCACAAAAGTGGAAAGCCAAATACGATAAAAGTCATGGAAGTAAGACAACCATAGGGTCTCAACAGGATAGTCATAAGGTGACCTTTACCCGAGGCAGATGAATCATAGTTTTAATGATAATTACATTATTTAGGAACTGTAAATACAACATGTATTCAATAATAAATATTACACGACCATAACATAAATGTATTTCAATTTACATGCATATTGTTGATTCAGAGTTGTATATTCCACGACAGTAGTTTAATTTACATGCATATTGTTGAATCAGAGTTGTATATTCCACGACAGTAGTTTAATTTACATGTAAAAGGTATACATATAATAACTTGTAATTTGATGTTGATGGTCAGGGGTAATCTGGACATCATGGTATATGTTTGTCAATTAACATAGGTAGGTATTCTCAACTTGGTAATAAGTAACAGTGTAGTGTTTCAGTATACATTAGTACTATATTCCTTAAACCCAGAGAAAACATCGTGGAATAGAAATAAGTAAGTTAAGCTGGAATCAGATACAAAATTCGCCCTTAAGATGCGACGTAAATAGACGCGCATGTAGAGTACCAAATACAATTCAACTTCGCCCTTAAGATGCGACGTAAATAGACGTGCATGTAGAATACCAAGTACATTTCAACTTCGTCCTTAAGATGCGACGTACATATAACTGTGTGTAGAATACCAAGTACAATTCAACTTCGCCCTTAAGATGCGACGTAAATATACCTGTATGTAGAATATCAAGTACAATACAACTTCGCCCTTAAGATGCGACGTAAATATACCTGCATGCAGAATATCAATTACAATTCAACTTCGCCCTTAAGATGCGACGTACATATACCTGTATGTAGAATACCAAGTACAATTCAACTTCGCCCTTAAGATGCGACGTAAATAGACCTGTCTGTAGAATACCAAGTACAATACAACTTCGCCCTTAAGATGCGACGTAAATATACCTGTATGTAGAATACCAAATACAATTCAACTTCGCCCTTAAGATGCGACGTACAGATACCTGTATGTAGAATACCAAGTACAATTCAAATTCGCCCTTAATATGCGACGTAAATAGACGTGCATGTAGAATACCAAGTACAATTCAACTTCGCCCTTAAGATGCGACGTACATATACCTGTATGTAGAATACCAAGTACAATTCAACTTCGCCCTTAAGATGCGACGTAAATATACCAGTCTGTAGAATACCAAGTACAATAAAACTTCGCCCTTAAGATGCGACGTAAATATACCTGTATGTAGAATACCAAATACAATTCAACTTCGCCCTTAAGATGCGACGTACAGATACCTGTATGTAGAATACCAAGTACAATTCAACTTCGCCCTTAAGATGCGACGTAAATAGACGTGCATGTAGAATACCAAGTACAATTCAACTTCGCCCTTAAGATGCGACGTAAATATACCTGCATGCAGAATACCAATTACAATTCAACTTCGCCCTTAAGATGCGACGTACATATACCTGTATGTAGAATACCAAGTACAATTCAACTTCGCCCTTAAGATGCGACGTAAATAGACCTGTCTGTAGAATACCAAGTACAATACAACTTCGCCCTTAAGATGCGACGTAAATATACCTGTATGTAGAATACCAAATACAATTCAACTTCGCCCTTAAGATGCGACGTACAGATACCTGTATGTAGAATACCAAGTACAATTCAAATTCGCCCTTAATATGCGACGTAAATAGACGTGCATGTAGAATACCAAGTACAATTCAACTTCGCCCTTAAGATGCGACGTACATATACCTGTATGTAGAATACCAAGTACAATTCAACTTCGCCCTTAAGATGCGACGTAAATATACCAGTCTGTAGAATACCAAGTACAATAAAACTTCGCCCTTAAGATGCGACGTAAATATACCTGTATGTAGAATACCAAATACAATTCAACTTCGCCCTTAAGATGCGACGTACAGATACCTGTATGTAGAATACCAAGTACAATTCAACTTCGCCCTTAAGATGCGACGTAAATAGACGTGCATGTAGAATACCAAGTACAATTCAACTTCGCCCTTAAGATGCAACGTACATATACCTGTAGGTAGAATACCAAGTACAATTCAACTTCGCCCTTAAGATGCGACGTAAATATACCTGTATGTAGAATATCAAGTACAATACAACTTCGCCCTTAAGATGCGACGTAAATAGACCTGTCTGTAGAATACCAAGTACAATTCAACTTCGCCCTTAAGATGCGACGTACATATAACTGTATGTAGAATACCAAGTACAATGCAACTTCGCCCTTAAGATGCAACGTAAATATACCTGTATGTAGAATACCAAATACAATTCAACTTCGCCCTTAAGATGCGACGTACATATACCTGTATGTAGAATACCAAGTACAATTCAACTTCGCCCTTAAGATGCGACGTAAATAGACCTGTCTGTAGAATAACAAGTACAATACAACTTCGCCCTTAAGATGCGACGTAAATATACCTGTATGTAGAATACCAAATACAATTCAACTTCGCCCTTAAGATGCGACGTACAGATACCTGTATGTAGAATACCAAGTACAATTCAACTTCGCCCTTAAGATGCGACGTAAATAGACGTGCATGTAGAATACCAAGTACAATTCAACTTCGCCCTTAAGATGCGACGTACATATACCTGTATGTAGAATACCAAGTACAATTCAACTTCGCCCTTAAGATGCGACGTAAATATACCAGTCTGTAGAATACCAAGTACAATAAAACTTCGCCCTTAAGATGCGACGTAAATATACCTGTATGTAGAATACCAAATACAATTCAACTTCGCCCTTAAGATGCGACGTACAGATACCAGTATGTAGAATACCAAGTACAATTCAACTTCGCCCTTAAGATGCGACGTAAATAGACGTGCATGTAGAATACCAAGTACAATTCAACTTCGCCCTTAAGATGCAACGTACATATAAGTAACAGTGTAGTGTTTCAGTATACATTAGTACTATATTCCTTAAACCCAGAGAAAACATCGTGGAATAGAAATAAGTAAGTTAAGCTGGAATCAGATACAAAATTCGCCCTTAAGATGCGACGTAAATAGACGCGCATGTAGAGTACCAAATACAATTCAACTTCGCCCTTAAGATGCGACGTAAATAGACGTGCATGTAGAATACCAAGTACATTTCAACTTCGTCCTTAAGATGCGACGTACATATAACTGTGTGTAGAATACCAAGTACAATTCAACTTCGCCCTTAAGATGCGACGTAAATATACCTGTATGTAGAATATCAAGTACAATACAACTTCGCCCTTAAGATGCGACGTAAATAGACCTGTCTGTAGAATACCAAGTACAATTCAACTTCGCCCTTAAGATGCGACGTACATATAACTGTATGTAGAATCCCAAGTACAATGCAACTTCGCCCTTAAGATGCGACGTAAATATACCTGTATGTAGAATACCAAGTACAATTCAACTTCGCCCTTAAGATGCGACGTACATATACCTGTATGTAGAATACCAAGTACAATTCAACTTCGCCCTTAAGATGCGACGTAAATAGACCTGTCTGTAGAATACCAAGTACAATACAACTTCGCCCTTAAGATGCGACGTAAATATACCTGTATGTAGAATACCAAATACAATTCAACTTCGCCCTTAAGATGCGACGTAAATAGAAGTGCATGTAGAATACCAAAGTACAATTCAACTTCGCCCTTAAAATGCGACGTACATATACCTGTATGTAGAATACCAAGTACAATTCAACTTCGCCCTTAAGATGCGACGTACATATACCTGTATGTAGAATACCAAGTACAATTCAACTTCGCCCTTAAGATGCGACGTACATATACCTGTATGTAGAATACCAATTACAATTCAACTTCGCCCTTAAGATGCGACGTACATATACCTGTATGTAGAATACCAAGTACAATTCAACTTCGCCCTTAAGACGCGACGTAAATAGACGTGCATGTAGAATACCAAGTACAATTCAACTTCGCCCTTAAGATGCGACGTACATATACCTGTATGTAGAATACCAAGTACAATTCAACTTAGCCCTTAAGATGCGACGTATATATACCTGTATGTAGAATACCAAGTACAATTCAACTTCGCCCTTAAGATGCGACGTAAATATACCTGCATGCAGAATACCAATTACAATTCAACTTCGCCCTTAAGATGCAACGTACATATACCTGTATGTAGAATACCAAGTACAATTCAACTTCGCCCTTAAGATGCGACGTAAATAGACCTGTCTGTAGAATACCAAGTACCATGCAACTTCGCCCTTAAGATGCGACGTAAATATACCTGTATGTAGAATAAAAAATACAATTCAACTTCGCCCTTAAGATGCGACGTACAGATACCTGTATGTAGAATACCAAGTACA
This sequence comes from Bathymodiolus brooksi, assembly GCA_963680875.1. Classification (NCBI taxonomy): domain Eukaryota; kingdom Metazoa; phylum Mollusca; class Bivalvia; order Mytilida; family Modiolidae; genus Bathymodiolus; species Bathymodiolus brooksi. The sequence goes on along the minus strand of OY804576.1, from coordinate 29,733,621 downwards.
ATTCAAATTCGCCCTTAAGATGCGACGTAAATAGACGTACATGTAGAATACCAAGTACAATTCAACTTCGCCCTTAAGATGCGACGTACATATACCTGTATGTAGAATACCAATTACAATTCAACTTCGCCCTTAAGATGCGACGTACATATACCTGTATGTAGAATACCAAGTACAATTCAACTTCGCCCTTAAGATGCGACGTAAATAGACGTGCATGTAGAATACCAAGTACAACTCAACTTCGCCCTTAAGATGCGACGTACATATACCTGTATGTAGAATACCAAGTACAATTCAACTTCGCCCTTAAGATGCGACGTAAATAGACCTGTCTGTAGAATACCAAGTACAATACAACTTCGCCCTTAAGATGCGACGTAAATATACCTGTATGTAGAATACCAAATACAATTCAACTTCGCCCTTAAGATGCGACGTACAGATACCTGTATGTAGAATACCAAGTACAATTCAACTTCGCCCTTAAGATGCGACGTAAATAGACGTGCATGTAGAATACCAAGTACAATTCAACTTAGCCCTTAAGATGCGACGTACATATACCTGTATGTAGAATACCAAGTACAATTCAACTTCGCCCTTAAGATGCGACGTAAATATACCTGCATGCAGAATATCAATTACAATTCAACTTCGCCCTTAAGATGCGACGTACATATACCTGTATGTAGAATACCAAGTACAATTCAACTTCGCCCTTAAGATGCGACGTAAATAGACCTGTCTGTAGAATACCAAGTACAATACAACTTCGCCCTTAAGATGCGACGTAAATATACCTGTATATAGAATACCAAATACAATTCAACTTCGCCCTTAAGATGCGACGTACAGATACCTGTATGTAGAATACCAAGTACAATTCAAATTCGCCCTTAATATGCGACGTAAATAGACGTGCATGTAGAATACCAAGTACAATTCAACTTCGCCCTTAAGATGCGACGTACATATACCTGTATGTAGAATACCAAGTACAATTCAACTTCGCCCTTAAGATGCGACGTAAATATACCAGTCTGTAGAATACCAAGTACAATAAAACTTCGCCCTTAAGATGCGACGTAAATATACCTGTATGTAGAATACCAAATACAATTCAACTTCGCCCTTAAGATGCGACGTACAGATAACTGTATGTAGAATACCAAGTACAATTCAACTTCGCCCTTAAGATGCGACGTAAATAGACGTGCATGTAGAATACCAAGTACAATTCAACTTCGCCCTTAAGATGCGACGTAAATATACCTGCATGCAGAATACCAATTACAATTCAACTTCGCCCTTAAGATGCGACGTACATATACCTGTATGTAGAATACCAAGTACAATTCAACTTCGCCCTTAAGATGCGACGTAAATAGACCTGTCTGTAGAATACCAAGTACAATACAACTTCGCCCTTAAGATGCGACGTAAATATACCTGTATGTAGAATACCAAATACAATTCAACTTCACCCTTAAGATGCGACGTACAGATACCTTTATGTAGAATACCAAGTACAATTCAAATTCGCCCTTAATATGCGACGTAAATAGACGTGCATGTAGAATACCAAGTACAATTCAACTTCGTCCTTAAGATGCGACGTACATATACCTGTATGTAGAATACCAAGTACAATTCAACTTCGCCCTTAAGATGCGACGTAAATATACCAGTCTGTAGAATACCAAGTACAATAAAACTTCGCCCTTAAGATGCGACGTAAATATACCTGTATGTAGAATACCAAATACAATTCAACTTCGCCCTTAAGATGCGACGTACAGATACCTGTATGTAGAATACCAAGTACAATTCAACTTCGCCCTTAAGATGCGACGTAAATAGACGTGCATGTAGAATACCAAGTACAATTCAACTTCGCCCTTAAGATGCAACGTACATATACCTGTAGGTAGAATACCAAGTACAATTCAACTTCGCCCTTAAGATGCGACGTAAATATACCTGTATGTAGAATATCAAGTACAATACAACTTCGCCCTTAAGATGCGACGTAAATAGACCTGTCTGTAGAATACCAAGTACAATTCAACTTCGCCCTTAAGATGCGACGTACATATAACTGTATGTAGAATACCAAGTACAATGCAACTTCGCCCTTAAGATGCAACGTAAATATACCTGTATGTAGAATACCAAATACAATTCAACTTCGCCCTTAAGATGCGACGTACATATACCTGTATGTAGAATACCAAGTACAATTCAACTTCGCCCTTAAGATGCGACGTAAATAGACCTGTCTGTAGAATAACAAGTACAATACAACTTCGCCCTTAAGATGCGACGTAAATATACCTGTATGTAGAATACCAAATACAATTCAACTTCGCCCTTAAGATGCGACGTACAGATACCTGTATGTAGAATACCAAGTACAATTCAACTTCGCCCTTAAGATGCGACGTAAATAGACGTGCATGTAGAATACCAAGTACAATTCAACTTCGCCCTTAAGATGCGACGTACATATACCTGTATGTAGAATACCAAGTACAATTCAACTTCGCCCTTAAGATGCGACGTAAATATACCAGTCTGTAGAATACCAAGTACAATAAAACTTCGCCCTTAAGATGCGACGTAAATATACCTGTATGTAGAATACCAAATACAATTCAACTTCGCCCTTAAGATGCGACGTACAGATACCAGTATGTAGAATACCAAGTACAATTCAACTTCGCCCTTAAGATGCGACGTAAATAGACGTGCATGTAGAATACCAAGTACAATTCAACTTCGCCCTTAAGATGCAACGTACATATACCTGTATGTAGAATACCAAGTACAATTCAACTTCGCCCTTAAGATGCGACGTAAATAGACCTGTCTGTAAAATACCAAGTACAATGCAACTTCGCCCTTAAGATGCGACGTAAATATACCTGTATGTAGAATACCAAATACAATTCAACTTCGCCCTTAAGATGCGACGTACAGATACCTGTATGTAGAATACCAAGTACAATTCAACTTCGCCCTTAAGATGCGAGGTAAATAGACGTGCATGTAGAATACCAAGTACAATTCAACTTCGCCCTTAAGATGCAACGTACATATACCTGTAGGTAGAATACCAAGTACAATTCAACTTCGCCCTTAAGATGCGACGTAAATAGACCTGTCTGTAAAATACCAAGTACAATGCAACTTCGCCCTTAAGATGCGACGTAAATATACCTGTATGTAGAATACCAAATACAATTCAACTTCGCCCTTAAGATGCGACGTACAGATACCTGTATGTAGAATACCAAGTACAATTCAACTTCGCCCTTAAGATGCGACGTACAGATACCTGTATGTAGAATACCAAGTACAATTCAACTTCGCCCTTAAGATGCGACGTAAATAGACGTGCATGTAGAATACCAAGTACAATTCAACTTCGCCCTTAAGATGCGACGTACATATACCTGTATGTAGAATACCAAGTACAATTCAATTTCGCCCTTGAGATGCGACGTACATATACCTGTATGTAGAATACCAAGTACAATTCAACTTCGCCCTTAAGATGCGACGTAAATATACCTGCATGCAGAATACCAATTACAATTCAACTTCGCCCTTAAGATGCGACGTACATATACCTGTATGTAGAATACCAAGTACAATTCAACTTCGCCCTTAAGACGCGACGTAAATAGACGTGCATGTAGAATACCAATTACAATTCAACTTCGCCCTTAAGATGCGACGTACATATACCTGTATGTAGAATACCAAGTACAATTCAACTTCGCCCTTAAGATGCGACGTACATATACCTGTATGTAGAATACCAAGTACAATTCAACTTCGCCCTTAAGATGCGACGTAAATATACCTGCATGCAGAATACCAATTACAATTCAACTTCGCCCTTAAGATGCGACGAACATATACCTGTATGTAGAATACCAAGTACAATTCAACTTCGCCCTTAAGATGCGACGTAAATAGACGTGCATGTAGAATACCAAGTACAATTCAACTTCGCCCTTAAAATGCGACGTACATATACCTGTATGTAGAATACCAAGTACAATTCAACTTCGCCCTTAAGATGCGACGTAAATATACCTGTATGTAGAATACCAAATACAATTCAACTTCGCCCTTAAGATGCGACGTACAGATACCTGTATGTAGAATACCAAGTACAATTCAACTTCGCCCTTAAGATGCGACGTAAATAGACGTGCATGTAGAATACCAAGTACAATTCAACTTCGCCCTTAAGATGCGACGTACATATACCTGTATGTAGAATACCAAGTACAATTCAACTTCGCCCTTAAGATGCGACGTAAATATACCTGTATGTAGAATATCAAGTACAATACAACTCCGCCCTTAAGATGCGACGTAAATAGACCTGTCGGTAGAATACCAAGTACAATTCAACTTCGCCCTTAAGATGCGACGTTCATATAACTGTATGTAGAATACCAAGTACAATGCAACTTCGCCCTTAAGATACGACGTAAATATACCTGTATGTAGAATACCAAATACAATTCAACTTCGCCCTTAAGATGCGACGTACAGATACCTGTATGTAGAATACCAAGTACAATTCAACTTCGCCCTTAAGATGCGACGTAAATAGACGTGCATGTAGAATACCAAGTACAATTCAACTTCGCCCTTAAGATGCGACGTAAATAGACCTGTCTGTAGAATACCAATTACAATACAACTTTGCCCTTAAGATGCGACGTAAATATACCTGTATGTAGAATACCAAATACAATTCAACTTCGCCCTTAAGATGCGACGTACAGATACCTGTATGTAGAATACCAAGTACATTTCAACTTTGCCCTTAAGATGCGACGTAAATAGACGTGCATATAGAATACCAAGTACAATTCAACTTCGCCCTTAAGATGCGACGTACATATACCTGTATGTAGAATACCAAGTACAATTCAACTTCGCCCTTAAGATGCGACGTAAATATACCTGTATGTAGAATATCAAGTACAATTCAATTTCGCCCTTAAGATGCGACGTAAATAGACCTGTCTGTAGAATACCAAGTACAATTCAACTTCGCCCTTAAGATGCGACGTACATATAACTGTATGTAGAATACCAAGTACAATGCAACTTCGCCCTTAAGATGCGACGTAAATATACCTGTATGTAGAATACCAAATACAATTCAACTTCGCCCTTAAGATGCGACGTACATATACCTGTATGTAGAATACCAAGTACAATTCAACTTCGCCCTTAAGATGCGACGTAAATAGACGTGCATGTAGAATACCAAGTACAATTCAACTTCGCCCTTAAGATGCGACGTACTTATACCTGTATGTAGAATACCAAGTACAATTCAACTTCGCCCTTGAGATGCGACGTACATATACCTGTATGTAGAATACCAAGTACAATTCAACTTCGCCCTTAAGATGCGACGTAAATATACCTGAATGCAGAATACCAATTACAATTCAACTTCGCCCTTAAGATGCGACGTACAGATACCTGTATGTAGAATACCAAGTACAATTCAACTTCGCCCTTAAGATGCGACGTACATATACCTGTATGTAGAATACCAATTACAATTCAACTTCGCCCTTAAGATGCGACGTAAATATACATGCATGCAGAATACCTATTACAATTCAACTTCGCCCTTAAGATGCGACGAACATATACCTGTATGTAGAATACCAAGTACAATTCAACTTCGCCCTTAAGATGCGACGTAAATAGACGTGCATGTAGAATACCAAGTACAATTCAACTTCGCCCTTAAGATGCGACGTAAATATACCTGTATGTAGAATATCAAGTACAATGTAACCTCGCCCTTAAGATGCGACGTACATATAACTGTATGTAGAATATCAAGTACAATTCAACTTCGCCCTTAAGATGTGACGTAAATATACCTGTATGTAGAATACCAAATACAATTCAACTTCGCCCTTAAGATGCGACGTACAGATACCTGTGTGTAGAATACCAAGTACAATTCAACTTCGCCCTTAAGATGCGACGTAAATAGACCTGTCTGTAGAATACCAAGTACAATACAACTTCGCCCTTAAGATGCGACGTAAATATACCTGTATGTAGAATACCAAATACAATTCAACTTCGCCCTTAAGATGCGACGTACAGATACCTGTATGCAGAATACCAAGTACAATTGAACTTCGCCCTTAAGATGCGACGTAAATAGACGTGCATGTAGAATACCAAGTACAATTCAACTTCGCCCTTAAGATGCGACGTAAATATACCTGTATGTAGAATACCAAATACAATTCAACTTCGCCCTTAAGATGCGACGTACAGATACCTGTATGTAGAATACCAAGTACAATTCAACTTCGCCCTTAAGATGCGACGTAAATAGACGTGCATGTAGAATACCAAGTACAATTCAACTTCGCCCTTAAGATGCGACGTACATATACCTGTATGTAGAATACCAAGTACAATTCAACTTCGCCCTTAAGATGCGACGTGCATATACCTGTATGTAGAATACCAAGTACAATTCAACTTCGCCCTTAAGATGCGACGTAAATATACCTGCATGCAAAATACCAATTACAATTCAACTTCGCCCTTAAGATGCGACGTACATATACCTGTATGTAGAATACCAAGTACAATTCCACTTCGCCCTTAAGACGCGACGTAAATAGACGTGCATGTAGAATACCAAGTACAATTCAACTTCGCCCTTAAGATGCGACGTACATATACCTGTATGTAGAATACCAAGTACAATTCAACTTCGCCCTTAAGATGCGACGTACATATACCTGTATGTAGAATACCAAGTACAATTCAACTTCGCCCTTAAGATGCGACGTAAATAGACGTGCATGTAGAATACCAAGTACAATTCAACTTCGCCCTTAAGATGCGACGTACATATACCTGTATGTAGAATACCAAATACAATTCAACTTCGCCCTTAAGATGCGAAGTAAATATACCTGCATGCAGAATACCAATTACAATTCAACTTCGCCCTTAAGATGCGACGTACAGATACCTGTATGTAGAATACCAAGTACAATTCAACTTCGCCCTTAAGATGCGAGGTAAATAGACGTGCATGTAGAATACCAAGTACAATTCAACTTCGCCCTTAAGATGCAACGTACATATACCTGTAGGTAGAATACCAAGTACAATTCAACTTCGCCCTTAAGATGCGACGTAAATAGACCTGTCTGTAAAATACCAAGTACAATGCAACTTCGCCCTTAAGATGCGACGTAAATATACCTGTATGTAGAATACCAAATACAATTCAACTTCGCCCTTAAGATGCGACGTACAGATACCTGTATGTAGAATACCAAGTACAATTCAACTTCGCCCTTAAGATGCGACGTACAGATACCTGTATGTAGAATACCAAGTACAATTCAACTTCGCCCTTAAGATGCGACGTAAATAGACGTGCATGTAGAATACCAAGTACAATTCAACTTCGCCCTTAAGATGCGACGTACATATACCTGTATGTAGAATACCAAGTACAATTCAATTTCGCCCTTGAGATGCGACGTACATATACCTGTATGTAGAATACCAAGTACAATTCAACTTCGCCCTTAAGATGCGACGTAAATATACCTGCATGCAGAATACCAATTACAATTCAACTTCGCCCTTAAGATGCGACGTACATATACCTGTATGTAGAATACCAAGCACAATTCAACTTCGCCCTTAAGACGCGACGTAAATAGACGTGCATGTAGAATACCAATTACAATTCAACTTCGCCCTTAAGATGCGACGTACATATACCTGTATGTAGAATACCAAGTACAATTCAACTTCGCCCTTAAGATGCGACGTACATATACCTGTATGTAGAATACCAAGTACAATTCAACTTCGCCCTTAAGATGCGACGTAAATATACCTGCATGCAGAATACCAATTACAATTCAACTTCGCCCTTAAGATGCGACGAACATATACCTGTATGTAGAATACCAAGTACAATTCAACTTCGCCCTTAAGATGCGACGTAAATAGACGTGCATGTAGAATACCAAGTACAATTCAACTTCGCCCTTAAAATGCGACGTACATATACCTGTATGTAGAATACCAAGTACAATTCAACTTCGCCCTTAAGATGCGACGTAAATATACCTGTATGTAGAATACCAAATACAATTCAACTTCGCCCTTAAGATGCGACGTACAGATACCTGTATGTAGAATACCAAGTACAATTCAACTTCGCCCTTAAGATGCGACGTAAATAGACGTGCATGTAGAATACCAAGTACAATTCAACTTCGCCCTTAAGATGCGACGTACATATACCTGTATGTAGAATACCAAGTACAATTCAACTTCGCCCTTAAGATGCGACGTAAATATACCTGTATGTAGAATATCAAGTACAATACAACTCCGCCCTTAAGATGCGACGTAAATAGACCTGTCGGTAGAATACCAAGTACAATTCAACTTCGCCCTTAAGATGCGACGTTCATATAACTGTATGTAGAATACCAAGTACAATGCAACTTCGCCCTTAAGATACGACGTAAATATACCTGTATGTAGAATACCAAATACAATTCAACTTCGCCCTTAAGATGCGACGTACAGATACCTGTATGTAGAATACCAAGTACAATTCAACTTCGCCCTTAAGATGCGACGTAAATAGACGTGCATGTAGAATACCAAGTACAATTCAACTTCGCCCTTAAGATGCGACGTAAATAGACCTGTCTGTAGAATACCAATTACAATACAACTTTGCCCTTAAGATGCGACGTAAATATACCTGTATGTAGAATACCAAATACAATTCAACTTCGCCCTTAAGATGCGACGTACAGATACCTGTATGTAGAATACCAAGTACATTTCAACTTCGCCCTTAAGATGCGACGTAAATAGACGTGCATATAGAATACCAAGTACAATTCAACTTCGCCCTTAAGATGCGACGTACATATACCTGTATGTAGAATACCAAGTACAATTCAACTTCGCCCTTAAGATGCGACGTAAATATACCTGTATGTAGAATATCAAGTACAATTCAACTTCGCCCTTAAGATGCGACGTAAATAGACCTGTCTGTAGAATACCAAGTACAATTCAACTTCGCCCTTAAGATGCGACGTACATATAACTGTATGTAGAATACCAAGTACAATGCAACTTCGCCCTTAAGATGCGACGTAAATATACCTGTATGTAGAATACCAAATACAATTCAACTTCGCCCTTAAGATGCGACGTACATATACCTGTATGTAGAATACCAAGTACAATTCAACTTCGCCCTTAAGATGCGACGTAAATAGACGTGCATGTAGAATACCAAGTACAATTCAACTTCGCCCTTAAGATGCGACGTACTTATACCTGTATGTAGAATACCAAGTACAATTCAACTTCGCCCTTGTGATGCGACGTACATATACCTGTATGTAGAATACCAAGTACAATTCAACTTCGCCCTTAAGATGCGACGTAAATATACCTGAATGCAGAATACCAATTACAATTCAACTTCGCCCTTAAGATGCGACGTACAGATACCTGTATGTAGAATACCAAGTACAATTAAAATTCGCCCTTAAGACGCGACGTAATTAGACGTGCATGTAGAATACCAAGTACAATTCAACTTCGCCCTTAAGATGCGACGTACATATACCTGTATGTAGAATACCAAGTACAATTCAACTTCGCCCTTAAGATGCGACGTAAATAGACGTGCATGTAGAATACCAAGTACAATTCAACTTCGCCCTTAAAATGCGACGTACATATACCTGTATGTAGAATACCAAGTACAATTCAACTTCGCCCTTAAGATGCGACGTAAATATACCTGTATGTAGAATACCAAATACAATTCAACTTCGCCCTTAAGATGCGACGTACAGATACCTGTATGTAGAATACCAAGTACAATTCAACTTCGCCCTTAAGATGCGACGTAAATAGACGTGCATGTAGAATACCAAGTACAATTCAACTTCGCCCTTAAGATGCGACGTACATATACCTGTATGTAGAATACCAAGTACAATTCAACTTCGCCCTTAAGATGCGACGTAAATATACCTGTATGTAGAATATCAAGTACAATACAACTCCGCCCTTAAGATGCGACGTAAATAGACCTGTCGGTAGAATACCAAGTACAATTCAACTTCGCCCTTAAGATGCGACGTTCATATAACTGTATGTAGAATACCAAGTACAATGCAACTTCGCCCTTAAGATACGACGTAAATATACCTGTATGTAGAATACCAAATACAATTCAACTTCGCCCTTAAGATGCGACGTACAGATACCTGTATGTAGAATACCAAGTACAATTCAACTTCGCCCTTAAGATGCGACGTAAATAGACGTGCATGTAGAATACCAAGTACAATTCAACTTCGCCCTTAAGATGCGACGTAAATAGACCTGTCTGTAGAATACCAATTACAATACAACTTTGCCCTTAAGATGCGACGTAAATATACCTGTATGTAGAATACCAAATACAATTCAACTTCGCCCTTAAGATGCGACGTACAGATACCTGTATGTAGAATACCAAGTACATTTCAACTTCGCCCTTAAGATGCGACGTAAATAGACGTGCATATAGAATACCAAGTACAATTCAACTTCGCCCTTAAGATGCGACGTACATATACCTGTATGTAGAATACCAAGTACAATTCAACTTCGCCCTTAAGATGCGACGTAAATATACCTGTATGTAGAATATCAAGTACAATTCAACTTCGCCCTTAAGATGCGACGTAAATAGACCTGTCTGTAGAATACCAAGTACAATTCAACTTCGCCCTTAAGATGCGACGTACATATAACTGTATGTAGAATACCAAGTACAATGCAACTTCGCCCTTAAGATGCGACGTAAATATACCTGTATGTAGAATACCAAATACAATTCAACTTCGCCCTTAAGATGCGACGTACATATACCTGTATGTAGAATACCAAGTACAATTCAACTTCGCCCTTAAGATGCGACGTAAATAGACGTGCATGTAGAATACCAAGTACAATTCAACTTCGCCCTTAAGATGCGACGTACTTATACCTGTATGTAGAATACCAAGTACAATTCAACTTCGCCCTTGAGATGCGACGTACATATACCTGTATGTAGAATACCAAGTACAATTCAACTTCGCCCTTAAGATGCGACGTAAATATACCTGAATGCAGAATACCAATTACAATTCAACTTCGCCCTTAAGATGCGACGTACAGATACCTGTATGTAGAATACCAAGTACAATTAAAATTCGCCCTTAAGACGCGACGTAATTAGACGTGCATGTAGAATACCAAGTACAATTCAACTTCGCCCTTAAGATGCGACGTACATATACCTGTATGTAGAATACCAATTACAATTCAACTTCGCCCTTAAGATGCGACGTAAATATACATGCATGCAGAATACCAATTACAATTCAACTTCGCCCTTAAGATGCGACGAACATATACCTGTATGTAGAATACCAAGTACAATTCAACTTCGCCCTTAAGATGCGACGTAAATAGACGTGCATGTAGAATACCAAGTACAATTCAACTTCGCCCTTAAGATGCGACGTAAATATACCTGTATGTAGAATATCAAGTACAATGTAACCTCGCCCTTAAGATGCGACGTACATATAACTGTATGTAGAATACCAAGTACAATTCAACTTCGCCCTTAAGATGTGACGTAAATATACCTGTATGTAGAATACCAAATACAATTCAACTTCGCCCTTAAGATGCGACGTACAGATACCTGTGTGTAGAATACCAAGTACAATTCAACTTCGCCCTTAAGATGCGACGTAAATAGACCTGTCTGTAGAATACCAAGTACAATACAACTTCGCCCTTAAGATGCGACGTAAATATACCTGTATGTAGAATACCTAATACAATTCAACTTCGCCCTTAAGATGCGACGTACAGATACCTGTATGCAGAATACCAAGTACAATTGAACTTCGCCCTTAAGATGCGACGTAAATAGACGTGCATGTAGAATACCAAGTACAATTCAACTTCGCCCTTAAGATGCGACGTAAATATACCTGTATGTAGAATACCAAATACAATTCAACTTCACCCTTAAGATGCGACGTACAGATACCTGTATGTAGAATACCAAGTACAATTCAACTTCGCCCTTAAGATGCGACGTAAATAGACGTGCATGTAGAATACCAAGTACAATTCAACTTCGCCCTTAAGATGCGACGTACATATACCTGTATGTAGAATACCAAGTACAATTCAACTTCGCCCTTAAGATGCGACGTACATATACCTGTATGTAGAATACCAAGTACAATTCAACTTCGCCCTTAAGATGCGACGTAAATATACCTGCATGCAAAATACCAATTACAATTCAACTTCGCCCTTAAGATGCGACGTACATATACCTATATGTAGAATACCAAGTACAATTCCACTTCGCCCTTAAGACGCGACGTAAATAGACGTGCATGTAGAATACCAAGTACAATTCAAATTCGCCCTTAAGATGCGACGTACATATACCTGTATGTAGAATACCAAGTACAATTCAACTTCGCCCTTAAGATGCGACGTACATATACCTGTATGTAGAATACCAAGTACAATTCAACTTCGCCCTTAAGATGCGACGTAAATATACCTGCATGCAGAATACCAATTACAATTCAACTTCGCCCTTAAGATGCGACGAACATATACCTGTATGTAGAATACCAAGTACAATTCAACTTCGCCCTTAAGATGCGACGTAAATAGACGTGCATGTAGAATACCAAGTACAATTCAACTTCGCCCTTAAGATGCGACGTACATATACCTGTATGTAGAATACCAAATACAATTCAACTTCGCCCTTAAGATGCGAAGTAAATATACCTGCATGCAGAATACCAATTACAATTCAACTTCGCCCTTAAGATGCGACGTACATATACCTGTATGTAGAATACCAAGTACAATTCAACTTCGCCCTTAAGATGCGACGTACATATACCTGTATGTAGAATACCAAGTACAATACAACTTCGCCCTTAAGATGCGACGTAAATATACCTGTATGTAGAATACCAAATACAATTCAACTTCGCCCTTAAGATGCGACTTACAGATACCTGTATGTAGAATACCAAGTACAATTAAAATTCGCCCTTAAGATGCGACGTAAATAGACGTGCATGTAGAATACCAAGTACAATTCAACTTCGCCCTTAAGATGTGACGTACATATACCTGTATGTAGAATACCAAGTACAATTCAACTTCGCCCTTAAGATGCGACGTAAATATACCTGCATGCAGAATACCAATTACAATTCAACTTCGCCCTTAAGAAGCGACGTACATATACCTGTATGTAGAATACCAAGTACAATTCAACTTCGCCCTTAAGATGCGACGTAAATAGACGTGCATGTAGAATACCAAGTACAATTCAACTTCGCCCTTAAGATGCGACGTACATATACCTGTATGTAGAATACCAAGTACAATTCAACTTCGCCCTTAAGATGCGACGTAAATATACCTGTATGTAGAATATCAAGTACAATGCAACCTCGCCCTTAAGATGCGACGTACATATAACTGTATGTAGAATACCAAGTACAATTCAACTTCGCCCTTAAGATGTGACGTAAATATACCTGTATGTAGAATACCAAATACAATTCAACTTCGCCCTTAAGATGCGACGTACAGATACCTGTGTGTAGAATACCAAGTACAATTCAACTTCGCCCTTAAGATGCGACGTAAATAGACCTGTCTGTAGAATACCAAGTACAATACAACTTCGCCCTTAAGATGCGACGTAAATATACCTGTATGTAGAATACCAAATACAATTCAACTTCGCCCTTAAGATGCGACGTACAGATACCTGTATGCAGAATACCAAGTACAATTGAACTTCGCCCTTAAGATGCGACGTAAATAGACGTGCATGTAGAATACCAAGTACAATTCAACTTCGCCCTTAAGATGCGACGTAAATATACCTGTATGTAGAATACCAAATACAATTCAACTTCGCCCTTAAGATGCGACGTACAGATACCTGTATGTAGAATACCAAGTACAATTCAACTTCGCCCTTAAGATGCGACGTAAATAGACGTGCATGTAGAATACCAAGTACAATTCAACTTCGCCCTTAAGATGCGACGTACATATACCTGTATGTAGAATACCAAGTACAATTCAACTTCGCCCTTAAGATGCGACGTACATATACCTGTATGTAGAATACCAAGTACAATTCAACTTCGCCCTTAAGATGCGACGTAAATATACCTGCATGCAAAATACCAATTACAATTCAACTTCGCCCTTAAGATGCGACGTACATATACCTGTATGTAGAATACCAAGTACAATTCCACTTCGCCCTTAAGACGCGACGTAAATAGACGTGCATGTAGAATACCAAGTACAATTCAACTTCGCCCTTAAGATGCGACGTACATATACCTGTATGTAGAATACCAAGTACAATTCAACTTCGCCCTTAAGATGCGACGTACATATACCTGTATGTAGAATACCAAGTACAATTCAACTTCGCCCTTAAGATGCGACGTAAATATACCTGCATGCAGAATACCAATTACAATTCAACTTCGCCCTTAAGATGCGACGAACATATACCTGTATGTAGAATACCAAGTACAATTCAACTTCGCCCTTAAGATGCGACGTAAATAGACGTGCATGTAGAATACCAAGTACAATTCAACTTCGCCCTTAAGATGCGACGTACATATACCTGTATGTAGAATACCAAGTACAATTCAACTTCGCCCTTAAGATGCGAAGTAAATATACCTGCATGCAGAATACCAATTACAATTCAACTTCGCCCTTAAGATGCGACGTACATATACCTGTATGTAGAATACCAAGTACAATTCAACTTCGCCCTTAAGACGCGACGAAAATAGACGTGTATGTAGAATACCAAGTACAATTCAACTTCGCCCTTAAGATGCGACGTACATATACCTGTATGTAGAATACCAAGTAATATTCAACTTCGCCCTTAAGATGCGACGTAAATAGACCTGTATGTAGAATACCAATTACAATTCAACTTCGCCCTTAAGATGCGACGTACAGATACCTGTATGTAGAATACCAAGTACAATTCAACTTCGCCCTTAAGATGCGACGTACATATACCTGTATGTAGAATACCAAGTACAATACAACTTCGCCCTTAAGATGCAACGTAAATATACCTGTATGTAGAATACCAATTACAATTCAACTTCGCCCTTAAGATGCGACGTACAGATACCTGTATGTAGAATACCAAGTACAATTCAACTTCGCCCTTAAGATGCGACGTACATATACCTGTATGTAGAATACCAAGTACAATTCAACTTCGCCCTTAAGATGCGACGTAAATATACATGCATGCAGAATACCTATTACAATTCAACTTCGCCCTTAAGATGCGACGAACATATACCTGTATGTAGAATACCAAGTACAATTCAACTTCGCCCTTAAGATGCGACGTAAATAGACGTGCATGTAGAATACCAAGTAAAATTCAACTTCGCCCTTAAGATGCGACGTACATATACCTGTATGTAGAATACCAAGTACAATTCAACTTCGCCCTTAAGATGCGACGTACATATACCTGTATGTAGAAAACCAAGTACAATACAACTTCGCCCTTAAGATGCGACGTAAATATACCTGTATGTAGAATACCAAATACAATTCAACTTCGCCCTTAAGATGCGACTTACAGATACCTGTATGTAGAATACCAAGTACAATTAAAATTCGCCCTTAAGATGCGACGTAAATAGACGTGCATGTAGAATACCAAGTACAATTCAACTTCGCCCTTAAGATGTGACGTACATATACCTGTATGTAGAATACCAAGTACAATTCACCTTCGCCCTTAAGATGCGACGTAAATATACCTGCATGCAGAATACCAATTACAATTCAACTTCGCCCTTAAGAAGCGACGTACATATACCTGTATGTAGAATACCAAGTACAATTCAACTTCGCCCTTAAGATGCGACGTAAATAGACGTGCATGTAGAATACCAAGTACAATTCAACTTCGCCCTTAAGATGCGACGTACATATACCTGTATGTAGAATACCAAGTACAATTCAACTTCGCCCTTAAGATGCGACGTAAATATACCTGTATGTAGAATATCAAGTACAATGCAACCTCGCCCTTAAGATGCGACGTACATATAACTGTATGTAGAATACCAAGTACAATTCAACTTCGCCCTTAAGATGTGACGTAAATATACCTGTATGTAGAATACCAAATACAATTCAACTTCGCCCTTAAGATGCGACGTACAGATACCTGTGTGTAGAATACCAAGTACAATTCAACTTCGCCCTTAAGATGCGACGTAAATATACCTGTATGTAGAATACCAAATACAATTCAACTTCGCCCTTAAGATGCGACGTACAGATACCTGTATGCAGAATACCAAGTACAATTGAACTTCGCCCTTAAGATGCGACGTAAATAGACGTGCATGTAGAATACCAAGTACAATTCAACTTCGCCCTTAAGATGCGACGTAAATATACCTGTATGTAGAATACCAAATACAATTCAACTTCGCCCTTAAGATGCGACGTACAGATACCTGTATGTAGAATACCAAGTACAATTCAACTTCGCCCTTAAGATGCGACGTAAATAGACGTGCATGTAGAATACCAAGTACAATTCAACTTCGCCCTTAAGATGCGACGTACATATACCTGTATGTAGAATACCAAGTACAATTCAACTTCGCCCTTAAGATGCGACGTACATATACCTGTATGTAGAATACCAAGTACAATTCAACTTCGCCCTTAAGATGCGACGTAAATATACCTGCATGCAAAATACCAATTACAATTCAACTTCGCCCTTAAGATGCGACGTACATATACCTGTATGTAGAATACCAAGTACAATTCCACTTCGCCCTTAAGACGCGACGTAAATAGACGTGCATGTAGAATACCAAGTACAATTCAACTTCGCCCTTAAGATGCGACGTACATATACCTGTATGTAGAATACCAAGTACAATTCAACTTCGCCCTTAAGATGCGACGTACATATACCTGTATGTAGAATACCAAGTACAATTCAACTTCGCCCTTAAGATGCGACGTAAATATACCTGCATGCAGAATACCAATTACAATTCAACTTCGCCCTTAAGATGCGACGAACATATACCTGTATGTAGAATACCAAGTACAATTCAACTTCGCCCTTAAGATGCGACGTAAATGGACGTGCATGTAGAATACCAAGTACAATTCAACTTCGCCCTTAAGATGCGACGTACATATACCTGTATGTAGAATACCAAGTACAATTCAACTTCGCCCTTAAGATGCGAAGTACATATACCTGCATGCAGAATACCAATTACAATTCAACTTCGCCCTTAAGATGCGACGTACATATACCTGTATGTAGAATACCAAGTACAATTCAACTTCGCCCTTAAGACGCGACGTAAATAGACGTGCATGTAGAATACCAAGTACAATTCAACTTCGCCCTTAAGATGCGACGTACATATACCTGTATGTAGAATACCAAGTAATATTCAACTTCGCCCTTAAGATGCGACGTAAATAGACCTGTCTGTAGAATACCAAGTACAATACAACTTCGCCCTTAAGATGCAACGTAAATATACCTGTATGTAGAATACCAATTACAATTCAACTTCGCCTTAAGATGCGACGTACAGATACCTGTATGTAGAATACCAAGTACAATTCAAATTCGCCCTTAAGATGCGACGTAAATAGACGTGCATGTAGAATACCAAGTACAATTCAACTTCGCCCTTAAGATGCGACGTATATATACCTGTATGTAGAATCCCAAGTACAATTCAACTTCGCCCTTAAGATGCGACCTACATATACCTGTATGTAGAATATCAAGTACAATTCAACTTCGCCCTTAAGATGCGACGTAAATATACCTGCATGCAGAATACCAATTACAATTCAACTTCGCCCTTAAGATGCGACGTACATATACCTGTATGTAGAATACCAAGTACAATTCAACTTCGCCCTTTAGATGCGACGTAAATAGACGTGCATGTAGAATACCAAGTACAATTCAACTTCGCCCTTAAGATGCGACGTACAAATACCTGTATGTAGAATACCAAGTACAATTCAACTTCGCCCTTAAGACGCGACGTAAATAGACGTGCATGTAGAATACCAAATACAATTCAACTTCGCCCTTAAGATGCGACGTAAATTGACCTGTCTGTAAAATACCAAGTACAATACAACTTCGCCCTTAAGATGCGACGTAAATATACCTGTATGTAGAATACCAAATACAATTCAACTTCGCCCTTAAGATGCGACGTACAGATACCTGTATGTAGAATACCAAGTACAATTCAACTTCGCCCTTAAGATGCGACGTAAATAGACGTGCATGTAGAATACCAAGTACAATTCAACTTCGCCCTTAAGATGCGACGTAAATAGACCTGTCTGTAGAATACCAATTACAATACAACTTCGCCCTTAAGATGCGACGTAAATATACCTGTATGTAGAATACCAAATACAATTCAACTTCGCCCTTAAGATGCGACGTACAGATACCTGTATGTAGAATACCAAGTACAATTCAACTTCGCCCTTAAGATGCGACGTAAATAGACGTCCATGTAGAATACCAAGTACAATTCAACTTCGCCCTTAAGATGCGACGTACATATACCTGTATGTAGAATACCAAGTACAATTCAACTTCGCCCTTAAGATGCGACGTAAATATACCTGTATGTAGAATATCAAGTACAATACAACTTCGCCCTTAAGATGCGACGTAAATAGACCTGTCTGTAGAATACCAAGTACAATTCAACTTCGCCCTTAAGATGCTACGTACATATAACTGTATGTAGAATACCAAGTACAATGCAACTTCGCCCTTAAGATGCGACGTAAATATACCTGTATGTAGAATACCAAATACAATTCAACTTCGCCCTTAAGATGCGACGTACATATACCTGTATGTAGAATACGAAGTACAATTCAACTTCGCCCTTAAGATGCGACGTAAATAGACCTGTCTGTAGAATACCAAGTACAATACAACTTCGCCCTTAAGATGCGACGTAAATATACCTGTATGTAGAATACCAAATACAATTCAACTTCACCCTTAAGATGCGACGTACAGATACCTGTATGTAGAATACCAAGTACAATTCAACTTCGCCCTTAAGATGCGACGTAAATATACCTGCATGCAGAATACCAATTACAATTCAACTTCGCCCTTAAGATGCGACGTACATATACCTGTATGTAGAATACCAAGTACAATTCAACTTCGCCCTTAAGATGCGACGTACATATACCTGTATGTAGAATACCAAGTACAATTCAACTTCGCCCTTAAGATGCGACGTAAATATACCTGCATGCAGAATACCAATTACAATTCAACTTCGCCCTTAAGATGCGACGTACATATACCTGTATGTAGAATACCAAGTACAATTCAACTTCGCCCTTAAGACGCGACGTAAATAGACGTGCATGTAGAATACCAAGTACAATTTAACTTCGCCCTTAAGATGCGACGTAAATAGACCTGTCTGTAGAATACCAAGTACAATACAACTTCGCCCTTAAGATGCAACGTAAATATACCTGTATGTAGAATACCAAATACAATTCAACTTCGCCCTTAAGATGCGACGTACAGATACCTGTATGTAGAATACCAAGTACAATTCAAATTCGCCCTTAAGATGCGACGTAAATAGACGTGCATGTAGAATACCAAGTACAATTCAACTTCGCCCTTAAGATGCGACGTACATATACCTGTATGTAGAATCCCAAGTACAATTCAACTTCGCCCTTAAAATGCGACGTACATATACCTGTATGTAGAATATCAAATACAATTCAACTTCGCCCTTAAGATGCGACGTAAATATACCTGCATGCAGAATATCAATTACAATTCAACTTCGCCCTTAAGATGCGACGTAAATATATCTGTATGTTGAATACCAAGTACAATTCAACTTCGCCCTTAAGATGCGACGTAAATAGACGTGCATGTAGAATACCAAGTACAATTCAACTTCGCCCTTAAGATGCGACGTACATATACCTGTATGTAGAATACCAAGTACAGTTCAACTTCGCCCTTAAGATGCGACGTAAATAGACCTGTCTGTAGAATACCAAGTACAATACAACTTCGCCCTTAAGATGCGACGTAAATATACCTGTATGTAGAATACCAAATACAATTCAACTTCGCCCTTAAGATGCGACGTACAGATACCTGTATGTAGAATACCAAGTACAATTCAACTTCGCCCTTAAGATGCGACGTAAATAGACGTGCATGTAGAATACCAAGTACAATTCAACTTCGCCCTTAAGATGCGACGTACATATACCTGTATGTAGAATACCAAGTACAATTCAACTTCGCCCTTAAGATGCGACGTACATATACCTGTATGTAGAATACCAAGTACAATTCAACTTCGCCCTTAAGATGCGACGTAAATATACCTGCATGCAGAATACCAATTACAATTCAACTTCGCCCTTAAGATGCGACGTACATATACCTGTATGTAGAATACCAAGTACAATTCAACTTCGCCCTTAAGATGCGACGTAAATAGACGTGCATGTAGAATACCAAGTACAATTCAACTTCGCCCTTAAGATGCGACGTACATATACCTGTATTTAGAATACTAAGTACAATTCAACTTCGCCCTTAAGATGCGACGTAAATAGACATGTCTGTAGAATACCAAATACAATTCATCTTCGCCCTTAAGATGCGACGTACAGATACCTGTATGTAGAATACCAAGTACAATACAACTTCGCCCTTAAGATGCGACGTAAATATACCTGTATGTAGAATACCAAATACAATTCAACTTCACCCTTAAGATGCGACGTACAGATACCTGTATGTAGAATACCAAGTACAATTCAACTTCGCCCTTAAGATGCGACGTAAATATACCTGCATGCAGAATACCAATTACAATTCAACTTCGCCCTTAAGATGCGACGTACATATACCTGTATGTAGAATACCAAGTACAATTCAACTTCGCCCTTAAGATGCGACGTACATATACCTGTATGTAGAATACCAAGTACAATTCAACTTCGCCCTTAAGATGCGACGTAAATATACCTGCATGCAGAATACCAATTACAATTCAACTTCGCCCTTAAGATGCGACGTACATATACCTGTATGTAGAATACCAAGTACAATTCAACTTCGCCCTTAAGACGCGACGTAAATAGACGTGCATGTAGAATACCAAGTACAATTCAACTTCGCCCTTAAGATGCGACGTAAATAGACCTGTCTGTAGAATACCAAGTACAATACAACTTCGCCCTTAAGATGCAACGTAAATATACCTGTATGTAGAATACCAAATACAATTCAACTTCGCCCTTAAGATGCGACGTACAGATACCTGTATGTAGAATACCAAGTACAATTCAAATTCGCCCTTAAGATGCGACGTAAATAGACGTGCATGTAGAATACCAAGTACAATTCAACTTCGCCCTTAAGATGCGACGTACATATACCTGTATGTAGAATCCCAAGTACAATTCAACTTCGCCCTTAAAATGCGACGTACATATACCTGTATGTAGAATATCAAATACAATTCAACTTCGCCCTTAAGATGCGACGTAAATATACCTGCATGCAGAATATCAATTACAATTCAACTTCGCCCTTAAGATGCGACGTAAATATATCTGTATGTTGAATACCAAGTACAATTCAACTTCGCCCTTAAGATGCGACGTAAATAGACGTGCATGTAGAATACCAAGTACAATTCAACTTCGCCCTTAAGATGCGACGTATATATACCTGTATGTAGAATACCAAGTACAGTTCAACTTCGCCCTTAAGATGCGACGTAAATAGACCTGTCTGTAGAATACCAAGTACAATACAACTTCGCCCTTAAGATGCGACGTAAATATACCTGTATGTAGAATACCAAATACAATTCAACTTCGCCCTTAAGATGCGACGTACAGATACCTGTATGTAGAATACCAAGTACAATTCAACTTCGCCCTTAAGATGCGACGTAAATAGACGTGCATGTAGAATACCAAGTACAATTCAACTTCGCCCTTAAGATGCGACATACATATACCTGTATGTAGAATACCAAGTACAATTCAACTTCGCCCTTAAGATGCGACGTACATATACCTGTATGTAGAATACCAAGTACAATTCAACTTCGCCCTTAAGATGCGACGTAAATATACCTGCATGCAGAATACCAATTACAATTCAACTTCGCCCTTAAGATGCGACGTACATATACCTGTATGTAGAATACCAAGTACAATTCAACTTCGCCCTTAAGATGCGACGTAAATAGACGTGCATGTAGAATACCAAGTACAATTCAACTTCGCCCTTAAGATGCGACGTACATATACCTGTATTTAGAATACTAAGTACAATTCAACTTCGCCCTTAAGATGCGACGTAAATAGACATGTCTGTAGAATACCAAATACAATTCATCTTCGCCCTTAAGATGCGACGTACAGATACCTGTATGTAGAATACCAAGTACAATTCAACTTCGCCCTTAAGATGCGACGTAAATAGACGTGCATGTAGAATACCAAGTACAATTCAACTTCGCCCTTAAGATGCGACGTACATATACCTGTATGTAGAATACCAAGTACAATTCAACTTCGCCCTTAAGATGCGAAGTAAATATACCTGCATGCAGACTACCAATTACAATTCAACTTCGCCCTTAAGATGCGACGTACATATACCTGTATGTAGAATACCAAGTACAATTCAACTTCGCCCTTAAGATGCGACGTAAATAGACGTGCATGTAGAATACCAAGTACAATTCAACTTCGCCCTTAAGATGCGACGTACATATACCTGTATTTAGAATACTAAGTACAATTCAACTTCGCCCTTAAGATGCGACGTAAATAGACATGTCTGTAGAATACCAAATACAATTCATCTTCGCCCTTAAGATGCGACGTACAGATACCTGTATGTAGAATACCAAGTACAATTCAACTTCGCCCTTAAGATGCGACGTAAATAGACGTGCATGTAGAATACCAAGTACAATTCAACTTCGCCCTTAAGATGCGACGTACATATACCTGTATGTAGAATACCAAGTACAATTCAACTTCGCCCTTAAGATGCGACGTACATATACCTGTATGTAGAATACCAAGTACAATTCAACTTCGCCCTTAAGATGCGTCGTAAATATACCTGCATGCAGAATACCAATTACAATTCAACTTCGCCCTTAAGATGCGACGTACACATACCTGTATGTAGAATACCAAGTACAATTCAACTTCGCCCTTAAGATGCGACGTAAATAGACGTGCATGTAGAATACCAAGTACAATTCAACTTCGCCCATAAGATGCGACGTACATATACCTGTATGTAGAATACCAAGTACAATTCAACTTCGCCCTTAAGATGCGACGTACATATACCTGTATGTAGAATACCAAGTACAAATCAACTTCGCCCTTAAGATGCGAAGTAAATATACCTGCATGCAGAATACCAATTACAATTCAACTTCGCCCTTAAGATGCGACGTACATATACCTGTATGTAGAATATCAAGTACAATTCAACTTCGCCCTTAAGATTCGACGTAAATAGACGTGCATGTAGAATACCAAGTACAATTCAACTTCGCCCTTAAGATGCGACGTAAATAGACCTGTCTGTAGAATACCAAGTACAATACAACTTCGCCCTTAAGATGCGACGTAAATATACCTGTATGTAGTATACCAAATACAATTCAACTTCGCCCTTAAGATGCGACGTACATATACCTGTATGTAGAATACCAAGTACAATTCAACTTCGCCCTTAAGATGCGACGTACATATACCTGTATGTAGAATACCAAGTACAATACAACTTCGCCCTTAAGATGCGACGTAAATAGACCTGTATGTAGAATACCAAGTACAATTCAACTAACAGTGGTTGCTAAGCAAATTAGGAGTTGTCTTTGGTGTTCCGTTGCACTGTAAAATATTCCAACCAAATATAATATATACACTTCCATACCAGTGGTAAACTCATTTTCGCCCAAAAGGTCAATTCCAGGGCCACCTTTTCACATGCAAGATTGATTGTTTTTAAACTCGTCATGGATATAGCTGATATATTGTTCACCTAACGTTAAATGACAAACAACCTATTCTCCTTTGTTCAACTCCTTTCACTTAGCTATATTAGCTATATTAGGAAGCACAGTGTGTGAAAGTCAAAGGAACCAATGGTTTTAATTCGACCAGACCAAGTGTATCCTTCTATGTATCCGAGGAAACGGTTTATCCGAGTGGGACTTAACCATAGTTGATTTCATTTGGATTCATTTCCCTTCTTGCTATTTGCAATGCTACAACTGTACTTTTAATGAATTTAGAGTTGAATTCTATTTTGCCAAAAAAAATGTAGAAGGCAAATATGTCATAGAATTAATTTGAATACACCAAATTACCCTTTTTAACTGGAAAACAAATATAATTTGACGATTTAAATATTTCCGATGAACCTCTGGATTAATTTGACGAGAATATCGATGTTAATGGACGAATAAGTATGGAAACATCTTTATAAAATCAATAGACATTTGTATGTATTAAATAGCTCACCGATGTTACACAATGCGATGATGGTAAAAACCAATATTGGCATGCATGTCTAATTATATCTATTGTGTATAATGTACTAATAACCATGTCATCATGCTTCTAATGCGTGGTATAGATATTCTTGTAGGATTTCAAAGTATATCGTGTGGTATGACGTGGGTGCAACATTAAACCTATCTAATTATTGAATTGATATATAATTGAGGGTACTGTTAAAAGTACCGTGGCATTATAAATCTTGCAAGGTCGAACGATGTGGTTATGCATTTGACTTTAAATCACATATGAATTGCCCATTAATAAAAACGTAAATGTATGTTTAACGAAATTATATAATATCGATGTTGTAAACGACTCAAACAAATATGTTTGTGTTGCCTTTTATTATAATATACATATAAACTATGCGAAGAATTACAATATCGTACATTGATCAGGAGTAGAAAAAACGTAATTACAGAGTTCCATACCTTATCTGTTATGTACTTAGAAAACATATAAAGTGTTGAGATTTGCAATACTATACATATAAGGTAGCTAGAAATAAAATGAAAAGTAAATACCACACCGCCATAACAGTTCTAAAATACCACACGCCATAACAGTTCCAAAATCTGATAGGAAAATAATTGAAACGGAGGCGAAATAATGGAACCTTACACACATATATATTAACCGCTCACGTTTTTGACTATTCAATATAATATGACGGAATTAAGATAGTTATATGGGCGCACCCCTCGATATATAGATATATTGGTATCTAGCGTCAAGTGGTCAGTATTTTAACAACATTCGTGACGAGAAGAAGTTTACCGAAAATACATGGTAGGTGATACTGGGATGGATGTGTAGAATTGTACAGGAAAGGAAGTTGCTCATCTTTTTACTTTCTTGTGTTGTCCTATTATGTGTCTTTCCGTTCATACGCCCGTCTTGTGATGTCCGTAACGATTTCCGCATAAAGGCGATGTTAAGTTCGTCTTTATCTCCAGTTGTTTGTAGGAGAGCTCATGTCTTATTAACGTTATTTGTGTTTGTTTACGTACAGTGGTGTCAATGCATACTGTGTTGTTGTTTTTTGTTTTGTTTGTCTTCATCTTGTGTACCCAATGTTGTCAGTTTCTTTGGATTGTCTTGATTGCTCCCTCGGTTTCTCTAACCTTTATAGATATGGTTGATAAAGCTGACTTGTAACGTACCACCAACGACGGCAATTTCTGCCATATTTCTATACCTCATGTTTGGAATATATTTGATATCTTATTATTTTCTTGTGGCAATGCAAAGTTTTGTCCGTAGCACCACATCAGTGCCACAGTTGTACCTATGTTTTGTTGTTTGGAAGTTTGCAGTCGTCATGGATGTTGCTGTGTATTGGTTGTCGCCACCTGGAGACAGGTTTTGCGCCATTATGGAAATATCACGTTTTACTTCGTCATGGAGAACTCGCACCTTACATGTTTAATATATAGCTAAAAGTGATAAAGTACATTACATCATCTTAATATCGAAAGTACATTGGGTACAATTAACGGTACTTTATGAAATAGCTCTTCAGTTATACCTCCTTAATAGTGCAGGATACAATATATAAAGGGTCGTTTTAAAGTTAATGTCACCTATAGAAATCATCATTTGCATATGTTTTGATAAAAGGAAATTTGTTAATAAAATTAAAGTATACATAATAAAATTTACCATTTAATTGCATTATTAGGCCTGTTTACTATATTTCTTATTTTATATACCAAATCTTGAATTGAGACAATATTAACATACATGTACCTAGGCACCTATGCTGATGTCTAAGGAGGAGCAAATACATGTAGCAGTCAATATTATTACATCATATGCTTAGTGTTAGTAAATGATTGAAGACATTTGCGTTTGTTCCTATTGTACAATAATTACCAATACAACAGTTAAGGATGAAGAATTTAAACGTGCAACAAGTTCGACAAAAGTCGGTTAAATCTGTTTCTTGTTGAAATGATGAGAAGAGTAGATTTTTTTCTTTACTAAAAACCCACACCAGAAGTACTTTAGCATACAAATCAAAATCATCAATCATCAAAAGAAAACATAATATTTAGCAGTTATGAGCAAATGTTTATAAATAAGTTGTAATTAGCATATTAGAGAACAAGTCCATCCCAAATATGAGGAATTGAAAAAAAAATAACGATATCTAATTATGCTATCAAATTTAAATAAAAGAATGAAAATGTAAGTAGATAAGGACGCATTATATCTTTTTATCCTTTTTTGGTAAATCATGTCTCCGAAATGAAGATGTTAAAATCAAGATCTATGACAACGCTTGAATTTAATGAAAAACAAAACAGTATCAAAGGTAAGTTTGCATCAAGCAAACCAATTGTTCCTACAACAAAGTTTGAATATTGCTGAAGGAAAACTGTTACAGCAACAAATTGGACATACTAGATACCGTGTACAGCGAACGATGACAATTTTTTTTTATTATAACATGGACATTTCTTTTAAAAATTGGACAAATATGTCCAAATAAACAGTGTGCATCTTTTATGTGTCTGCAATATTTCAAATCGGAGGGGAACAGGTAGAATCGAGCAGTCCCTAGACATGCGCTTCACATGAAATTGTAGAAAAGTAACAATTGAAATCCTAAAGATGTCTTGGTAATTAATTTTATTATCACGAACACTCTTAACATTCATTTTAGGGACCATACAAATGAAATCTGATGTCTTAATGGTTCTAAATCTACTGTATTTTTAATGACCAGACCAGACAAAGACATCTTAAGAATACAGGTGACACCAAACACCACAAACACAGTAGTATTTATAGGTACCGATCTGCCGAAAGGTGTCCAGTGGTTGCACAGGATGAACCAATATTTTTTTTCTATAGAAATGGTCGTTGTTGGCCTGTTGCCAGGTAAGATATTCTGATCATGTCTAACTTGCAGCCAATCTTGGAGAATGATACGACAATTTCGTGTGTTTAATAAAAAAAACAAAAAAAGACACAACTACGGGCTATGTGTGTGTAGAACAATGCAAGGCAGGAACATTTTGTTTAAATCTAGCTAAATTTAATACTCAGCCTGAATCATTGTAGATTACAACATTATATACAAAACGATGCTATCAATCATGGTTTACAGACAGTGAAATAACTATATACATCTGCTATGTTTATATGAAACATCATATACGTATATATTATAGGAATTTACAATAAAAACAAAATGAGTGTCAATAGTTTGTATACAAAAATATATATCACATGTTGATGTACTGTCCTAAATATTTACAGATGGTTAAGTTTTCTACCTTGTGAAAATTGTGCTGTGATTCGCTTACCTTAAGCGCGGTATACACGATACAAGTTTTGCATCCAAGTCTCCATTCAAGAAAACTTGGATCAAGAAAACTTGAATTCAAGTTTGTGTATACACGATGCAAGAAATTTTGATGAATACACACAAGTTTTGGCGGGAGATACAACAAACAAAATGGCATTTTTGGGAGGAGAGGAGGTTTCTGCCCTTTGTATTGCATTATTATGGACAATTGTACTGCGAAGGAGATTAAGCTCCAAAAAGAGGTCAACATGTGCTCGTAAATGGCTTCGAAGGCAACGATGGGATGTATTTGAAGTCTATTAGATCTTCAATCACTTCATTAGTCCATGTAACTGTCTTTTTCCTGCATTTTGGAGTTTCCTCTTTTCCCGCCATCTTTGCACAACACGTGTAGTTGTTATTATTTACATTCACAAATTGATGCTGATAAGGATTCTGTCTTCTGATTGGTCAATCTCCATCCAAGTTCCATCCAAGTTGAAAACAAATAGGATGCATTTCTATTCCATCCAAGTCCGTTCAAGTTTTTTGATTCAAGTTTCTTGTATGGTATTCACGATCAAAAAACTTGAATTCAAGAAACTTGAATGGAGACTTGGATGCGAAACTTGCATCGTGCATACCGGGCTTTATATGCGATATGCCTTAAAGTGAGGCGCATTAGAAATACACACGTACAAGTTTTGTTTGTCAACATTTTGCTCATACCGACTTTCAAGATATATTTTTTAATGTGTTTAATTTTCTGATACCATGAATTGTGTTCGGTAATGGGCGTATAATAGGTCAATTGTTTTGGTGTAGGGCACTAGGGATCGTTTCACACCCATTTTAGGGTGTGAATCATGTTCATTATTAAGGATCCTACTGTGATTATGGAATCAGAATGACAGTAAATCTCTAGATTAGTATAACAAATAAATATACCTGGACCATAGATATTATCTGTTCCAAAATCTTGCATGGATAAATACTTTATGAACCTTATACGAAATATACCTAGTTATACATATACTGGGAATAACTCGACAGATATTCGCTTTGCTTATGCTTAAGTTATACGAACCAATCACACGGATGTACACAGGTGATTCATCCGGGGATTATTCTCAATTAATCATTTGTCATTGACCTACAAAGGTCGATGGTTATCTTCAAGAATTCCAGTTGACCGCCACTATGTAATTGAAATATTGCTGAAAATGGCCTTCACATCTATTAACCTTATCCTATAAACTAATTAGCAGAAGAAAAATACAACAACAAAAAAAAACAAATGTATATCACAGCGAAAATGTAAATCATCATATTGACATTTTGCCCTCAGATCAACATTATTATTAAAAGAAAGATACAATTAATAATAGTCACCATGGTTACAACGTTCTCATTTTTCCACGTCTATTATCAGGGATATTCCAGCATGCTTCTAACAGTGACGTACTTTCTACGCCACGAATACCCTTTTGGTGGGAAAATAATTTCTAATATATATAGTTCCAATATTTGGCCATTTACCATGTTACGCTTATATTTTAGCTAATACAGTAGTTGCTATGCCGACCTAAGGCTGAATTTAATTTGGTTGTTTTTACATTAACAATGCAAAATTTGGATTTAAAATATAGTTGTAAAGTATTAGAAGGAAAGACACTGGTTTGATTGCGTATTGGGGACGGACCAAGCTTAATTCGTATGTTTTGTAATGAGAGCTCTTTTGCCGCAACACATTAGTCACAATTACCAAGCTGGTCCTGACTCATTGCTTTTAACGTGAACGTTACAAGTCAAGATATTCCTTCAGGGGTATATTAAACACTGATGTCTCCATGGTCAGTCATTAACGAGGCCATCATCATTATACAAGTTTGTTGTTTATTTAAGAATTAATCATAGGGGTACGTCCTAGTCACGATCGTACGGTAGTTAAGTTTTCACATCTACCTATGTGCATGATCACCACTAAAGCTGCGAGTTCGATTCGCCCTCCTGGCGAGGTTTACTTGATACAGCTCAATGTGATAGAGTTTGTCAAGGACTTTAGCATTTCGTTGATTGTGTGTGGATACTCCTGTTTCCTCCATCAATAAAATTACTCGCCACGATATAACTGAAATGTTGTTGAATATGACGTTAGAACACATATTCTATATAATCGCCAACCGTGGCTCTAACCGATAATAACTATATTCGTAGGTAACCGTCATTTCATGTTGCTATCCTGTCATATCCCCTCTGGGTGCCAAGTCTTTTGTCGGGGAAACCCTGCATTGTAGGTATACCCATGATAACAATATTGGACTTATTTTGACAGGCATACATAACAATATTCTAATTGTATTAGAACACTCAGCTATAACAATGATTCTAAACCTAACCCCTTTTCGCAACTCCCCAAATATTCTTTTTTCTCTTACAATGCCCTAGTTATAACCATGGTATCAGCGAAAACATAACCACATACAACCTCCCCAAATAATTAAGATTTAACTTGTTGACAATTTCTCATGCCATCCCAATGAAATCAATTTTACTGTATTGGATTTTGCTACATAGACAAAAAGATCAAGTTTGTTATTTTCAATTCTACAAAAAATAAAAGGAAAAACGATTTGTTTATTGGTATTCAATGTGTGTATTACAGTGCAATGACCAGATGATATACTGGTTTGGTTGATTATACGTAGTTCACGACTTACAGTTGGAGTGTAATGGCCTGCGATATAATGTTTATAGTTTAATGACCAGTAGAAAGGCCATAATAGTAAAGAATACTATCACGACATGCTAATGCATTTTAACGAAGATATTGAGATTAAGTAGACAAAGTGTAAACCGATTTACATAAACCTTCTGTATTCATGAATTAATAAAAGGATATTTTATATCTTGTTAAAAATGCATACATGTTACATTTTCTTCGCTATGGATCAACTATCTTTTTATCGAGCAGTGGGGTATTGGATTTCTTGTTAGGACAAATTTTTTATTCGTTTTCGAATATATACGTAAATTCTTACCTAAATTTACGAAGGGTATACAGGGGAAAATGTGTGATATTGTAGCATTAGAAAGTTATTCTTTGACAATCAGGGGACAATGTATATTTTTTTTCTAAATATCAATCTCACCTCAACCCCCCGATAAGAAAATTGTTGCTGCCTTGAGAAGTTTGTATAGAAGAGATTTGACATTTTTATAAATATCATCATAGTTCAATCGAAATGTTAGAAGAGTTTTCTATTCAAACAATACCCACGAGGTCATGTATGATAATTAAAGTGTCAAACATAAGTGTCCACCCGCACATCGTACTAGTGGCAGCTAATTAAAACTTTATATGATTAATTTCTTAGAAGATGGTTCTATGACAGATGATTTTATTTTGTGTCCCAGCTGGAAATAGGATTACATGTAATATGCATGATACTCCCACAAACAGTGTACTTTAGATCTTATAAGAGACATGGACATATTTACCTGTTAACACACATGTAATTAATCACATTATGATTACAAGTTGGTCAGTAATGAATTATATCAATCTGCTAAGAGTTGTGACGTGTTTACTTCATAAAATCACCAATTATTTGTCTATAATTGTAATAGCTTTAACCTCCCAATCACCCTTTCGTCCGTGGAAATTAGAAGGAAGTGTTCTTCTTCTAATGTATTGATTTATAAAAGATCAATAAACTCAATTGCATTATATCTGATATCGTTTTTTAATACAAAAACAAAATGTTGTTTATTTATTGTCGTTGTTTCCTGTAAATAGACGAGTGTGTTCATATGTAATAAGAATATCAAAGAAATGCTGATTAATTATATTTGTAAACAAATGAAAAACAAAACAGAAAGGAAAAAGGGAGAAAAAAGCAAAACAAAAACATACGATTATACTTATATTTTGACTAGAATAAGTATAAGTCGTACATATCTAATAAATCACAACATATTGGAGTACAACTTAGTAGATAGTTTGTGATATTTAGAATACCACGTCATGTATACCTTAACAAAGCTATTGTAGTGAAATTTATACTCTGGTCATAAATATTCATTTTTATTCTGCCAATGCCTGATAAATTGTTTTAGATCTTAACATTAAATATATTTATGACTTTTCAACTGAAAAGTTTAATCCGCCAATGTTTGAACTTCGGTGGAACACCTGAACGGCCAGCTAGCCGATATATTAGTCATTCGGTATTTATTGTGTCACTGTCTCACGCAGGTAAAAGCTGTTGTCCCTAATCACTGACTGTGAAGGATACTCGCAGCACCGCCATGTTGCTTGTTGGCAATATACGATAATTTGATTGAATTAATACACATGTATAATAATGGTTTAAGAGAATATATATATATATCAAAGTCTCTAAGTTGATATAATAAAAACTATTACTTCATTTCCCGTACGTATCGGCCTCACGGCCTTCCTCAGCGGAAATTGTAACCTTCATATACAAATAAACTTCCGCCGAGGAAAGCCGTGAGTCCGATACGTACGAAAATGAAGTTATAGTTTTTATTATTTATATATATATATATATATATAGTAAAGGATTATATATCTAATTATCGCGACAGATGTAATTTGGTAATTTGGTACCTTAAATTAATTCCATATTAATTATTTCAGGACATCAGTCGTCTTGGTAAGATACCAGATAGTAAAAAAAATGAATTGTTGGAAAATAAACTTATAATTTTGGAGTAATATATTGTCTTAAGACGGTCTGATTGGGGGATAGGGGAACAGGAGTGGGGTATGGTGTTCAACGCCATTTTCAACAATATTTAGTTATATCGTGGCGGTAATTTTTATTGATGGAGGATACCGGAGAAAACCACCGAACTGCCGCAAGTCACTAACAAACTTTATCACATAATGTTGTATCGAGTACAACTGGCCTGAACAGGGTTCGAACTCACAACGTTAGTGGCGATAGGCACTGATTGCACAGGCAGTTGTAAATCATACTACCATACGACCACGACGGCCCATGAATTGTTGGAAGATGCACTTTTTATCTTGGAGTAATATATTGTCTTAAGACAGTCTGATTGGCATTGTACATGTACTTTAATTATCAAACGATATATATATTACAACATCTCAAGAATGTGGAATTATATTTGCATGCTTATAAGATATAAATTTGGGAAATGTTCCTAGTGATTCATGTAGACCTTGACCTTGATCTTTGAAAGCATTACAGTTCAAAGTATTGGCGCATATTATTGAACTTGAACCAGTTGGAATGTAATCTCCACATGATTGAGCTTGTGAAACGGTGCCGACCAAAATTTATAATATGTGCTACTTAAACATACTTCCTATATCTATAATGTATTCGCCTTGTATCTTGCAAAATATACTCTCTACATTTAGTAGTTTATTTTTCTAATTATAATTTGCATGGAGTTTCATTGTAGAAGGAAGATTTAACTTTGTACAATGACGGGCCCATGGTATTGCTTGATATACTGATTATTATGTAAAATGTTACACTACAGGTATGATAGAGCTGTCAAAATGAGAGGAACATTATTTATATAACGATGACATATTGATTATGAAGCTACATTACTCTTCTTTCAATACTAAATGAATATTGCACGCTAGCTTTTTGTTGTGTTCTGGAGGTATTATGAAGTCAACAATGTTCCTGCAAAAACAATATCATAATAATTTGTCTTGATGGCCAGAACCTATACACGGTCCATCGTATCAAAAGCTCAGTTTTGTTTGTCGTTTTGTAAGGTTAAGATTAGATCTGCTTAACCCGATTTATGATTTCAGTTATGTTGTGGCAGTTTGTTTTATCAGTAAAATATCAGAGGAAATCGGAATAACCATTGAAAAGCAATGACCGACACAAATAATGTTGTGCTGGGTTCACCATCCATGAGAGTAGAGCCAGCCATTTGAATATTTGTAATCCATGTGTTAATTTAAAAACAAATAACTGTTCTACTCCGAGATGACAAACAATCTGTTCGAACAAGAAGTCCAAAACCACCACTTCTGTTAACAAAATGGTTGCACCCCAAAGCAAAATCGGTTGACCTGTTAAGTATAAACATTAATAAGATGCAAATGTTTGAAAGAAGATTGAAATTGAAACGCATCAATACGGAACTAATTGGTCTTGGAATTTCCATTTCGTCTGGGACTTAAAGTAAAGTATTGTCTCACAAAACACATGTACTTTTATTGTTTATTGCTTAGGACATCCCCATTAAAGTAAATATATATATCCCAACTGTATTATATATTGTATTTATTAAAACTTTTTTAACCGAGATTTAAAAGTCCCTTTCGATTTAATTAATTGATGGAATGGAAACATATACATTGGATAGTTTAATTGAGGAAATACATTTACTGTCGTCTAATTGTGTAGGAAGCATAAAAAGTAGTTTATAACAGCCAAAGTTTACCCCATTAAAATCATACATTTTGTTATACTTGATCAAAGGAGGTTTTATTAACAATAACGATGTAACAGGCATTACAGGACATAAAACAGTCCATATTACACTTGAATGGCTTAGTTAACTGATCAAATCTTGTTTTACAATTCTATGCGTTTTAAATTAAATACTAGGAAAGCAATTCTTTCAAAGAGAGAATTAATTACACAAGTATATAAGTAAATGATATTAAAACCCATGAAGGGACTTCAAACAAAAACAAAATCAAAACAAAATCAAAAATAAAAACAAAGAAACAAGAACAAGAACTTGAAAACTACGGAGCCCGTTAAGTACTACACAGAAACGTTGGGAATTTGTGTTGAGGATTACAAACTGGCTCTGACAAAACAGTTATAATTTAGTCTGTCTAACATTTATGACTGCCGAACTTGACTGTATATATGAGAAACATGACGAGCGTCTTATAAGAAACAGGAACTGCGTACCCTTTGCGAGCCCCTGTGTTTCCCCCCGTTGTTATTTGGTGCGGTCCATGTTCCTCATCTGTTTAGTTTTTTGCGTTGTCCTATTATGTGTCGTTTGTGTTTTGTTACATCCAGTAGTTTGTAGGAGGGAACATGCCTTATTTACGTTATTTTTGTTTGTTTTCGCACAGTGGTGTCCAAAGCATATTGTGTTGTGTTTTTGCTTTGGTTTTCTTTGTCTTTTACACCCAATGTTGCCAGTTTCTCTGGATTGTCCTTTTTTGATTGCCCCTTCGGTATTCTCTAACGTTTATTTACAGATAAGTGAGGGATGGGGATTCGTTACGTCTCAGTCAATACAACTGTACTCACGTAGTATGACAGTCTTACGACTTAGCTTTAACAATTTCGAAGTCAATGTCAAGTAGTAATCTTGTCATCTCATATTGCCTGAATAGCTTAACTTTCAATTCAATAGCTACTTAGCATACATAAAAGAAATAATGATATGAATAACAATTGTATGCAAACCAGATGGAAACCAATTTCACCATCAACATATGTTTACTGTTTACTAAATAAGTTATAAGAATGTAGACAAGTATAAACCTACTGTAACAGATTACACGAAATTTATCATTTCAATCATTATTGATTCTTTTGACACAACACACATACATTAATTAATGAGAAAATGTACTTCCTGTTTTTTCCAATTAAAGGCTGATATTCATCATTTAGTAGAAATACTTTACACTTGTTTTACAGGCTTTAAGATAGCTCTCAAAATTGAGATATTGCTATTATAATTACAGTTTTTATCTCGCTCTTTACAATGAACAAATGGTTATGATATACTTAGTGAAAGCTTTCATATCACTCTTTACAGCGTAATATCTGTAGGAAAATTACAGCTTGTATATCACTCGCTAAAATGAATTATTCGTTGGAATATTACAGCTTGCATATCACTCTCTACAGTTAAAAAGTCGTTGGAAACTTGCAGCTTGTATATCACTCTCTATATTAAAATATTAGTTGGAAAATTACAGCTTGTATATCACTGTCTACAGTGAATAATTCGTTGGAAAGGTACAGCTTGTATATCACTCTCTACAGTGAAAAATTCGTTGGAAACTTACAGCTTGCATATCGCTCTCTACATTAAAATATTAGTTGGATAATTACAGCTTCTATCTT
The DNA here is from genome assembly GCA_963680875.1 of Bathymodiolus brooksi. Lineage (NCBI taxonomy): Eukaryota > Metazoa > Mollusca > Bivalvia > Mytilida > Modiolidae > Bathymodiolus > Bathymodiolus brooksi. The sequence continues at coordinate 29,697,276 of OY804576.1, read as the reverse complement.
CCTCTTTATTATTAATAATATTACCAGCTTACATCTCCCTCTCTACAGTGAAATATGTACTATGATAATCTACAGCTGTCACTATGCTCTTTACAATCTAATATGGAATCAAAGTTTAAACAGTGATGGTCATCAATTCTACCAATATTAACAAAGCGAACAATCACCTCTCATCTTAACTCACTGAACACAAACAACCACGATATGTGACGTTTGGAATCCAGATTCTGGTATTCTCTAACGTTTATTTACAGATAAGTGAGGGGTGGGGATTAGTTACGTCTCAGTCAATGCTACTGTGCTCACGTATTATGACAGTCTTGCGACTTAGCTTTAACAATTTCGAAGTCAATGTCAAGTAGTAATCTTGTCATCTCATATTGCCTGAATAGCTTAACTTTCAATTTAATAGCTACTTAGCATACATAAAAGAAATAATGATATGAATAACAATTGTATGCAAACCAGATGGAAACCAATTTCACCATCAACATATTTTGACTGTTTTCTAAATAAGTTATAAGAATGTAAACAAGTATAAACCTACTGTAACAGGTTACACGAAATTAATCATTTCAATCATTATTGATTCTTTTGACACAACACACATATATTGGTTAGACTATTACAACATTTATTTAAAATTAATATATCAACCGTTTGGAAACCGAACTCGTTACTGACGATGAAATTAAATATATCAAATATGAATGACAACATAAACATAGACAGTACAATAGCAAGGTTAACAAATATTCATTCTTAACTGATTACTAGCTAGGAAGATAAAACTGTTTGACTAAAGACTGTTACTTATAGGACAAACAATCATAACAGACTTAATATCGATTAGTCATAAACATCTACAGAAATTAATGGTCTTCGTCTGAGACCAGAATAAATAGATCCTCAATTTGTTGGAATAAAATATTGAACACAAAAAATATTCTTGAATGAAATAAAAATGTATTGCTTTAATAGCTAGTTGGACCTACTAGTTGTACTAGCTAATTGTCTATGATTGTTAATAAAGTAAAGCTGCATCTCCCCAAATGGTCAACTATTGTTGCTAAGTCATAATATTAACGAATAAGATTTTTCAAGGATTTAGCAGGTTTAGATGTGTTAGATTTGACCCTTTTAGCTTTGATAATTACATCGCCATAAAAGCAAAGACTGGAAATACCCTTTTTGATCCGATCTCTGAATGTAGAATTAGATTTATATTCAAGATCTGTATATATATAGCGTTGATAAAATGTTGTGAAAGTTGTCAATAAAATGGTGTCTTTGGTGTAAAAAAAATCCGCAATCACGAAATTACGATAATTGAAGTCAGAAGCATCAATGCTAATACGTGCAAATGGAACCAACTGAGAAATATTAAGGCCATATGATTGGGCCAAAGGAATGTTAGCACCCCATTCCCCTAAACAAATGAGGACATTGACGAAAAGGAAAGAAAAATCGTCTCTTTTGTCGTAAATACGTGTGATAGCAATTTTATATTGATTGCCTTTTAAGATAACAATTATTGTCGTCTCCTTTGCTATATTTGGGTGTTCATATGTGAATCAGGACCTGATGTTAACACTCCCAAAAATGTGAAAAGCAGGAGAAACGTTATTATAATTAACATCTGTACCAAGACCGTCCTAGATCACAGTGTGACATTACATATAGGATAGAACAACTAGTAAATGTCGTCATGAGGATACAACTCGCCTTCTGTCTGGAAACTATCATTGTTGTCACACTCTCCAGAATATATGTCTAGACCACAACAGATGCTTGTACATTAACCTCATGAATAGTTCAAACAGGAATGCTCATGTAAGCAACACGGACGAAATCATTTAAGATATATTTATGATAATCAAAATCAGAATGTAAACTTAGAAGTGGAATTTCTTTACTATTTTTTGACACGATTTCCTTTTAAATTTCGCACATTCAAGCTGTTCACAAGATATAGCTTTATAAGCATGACATTATCTCTGCATTGATAGTTTGAATTTCGTCATAAACTTCTCTCATATTGCTAAAAATACAATTTATATCGTACGTATGTCGCTAAATTGACCTTCAGAAAGTAAAGCAAACCCTGCAAAGAAAGTCACTAACAAGCAGGGATGAGAAAAACAACCAGTAGGGGAAATAACAAAACAGTAAGAACTACGTACAAAGTGTAGAGCAGTAAGGGATTGGAAAAAATAGTGAGGTGCTGGAAGAACAGTAAGAGAGAGAACAGCCACCGCTCACCTCAAATTATTGAACACACAAAAAACGTAGACTTGATGAATAAGACATTGCTAAGTACTGAATGACCATCCAGCATTGGTCACGTCAAATAACGTTTCATTCACATTCATATTCGGAACCTCTCCGCTACTTCAGAAATCGCTATGCTTTTCAATACCACACACCTATATTCAACATTAGAAGAGTTTTCAGATGCCAAAGAGATAATCAGAATCGTATATCGAAGAAGAACAGACGATACAATGGCCAAACGAAAAAGTACAAAAGGACAAACAACGATCTACAACATACATATAAAACTACAGATCGAGTATCACAAACCCCACTGAAAACCGGGGGTGAACACAGGTGCTCCGGAAGGGTAAGCAGTTCCTGTTCCACTAGTGACACCCATCGTTTACTTTGGGTTTGTTTTGCATTGCAAAAAGATGTAAAATTACATAGCAACTTAACTTGTCCCTGCCATTAATATTTCTCTTGAGTTCATCCATATGAATACAGATTCATTTTTAGTCTACTAAATTTCCTTTTAACATAGCATATTTAGAGAATGTTCCTAAATTATAAAGATAAACAAAGTGATTAAAAACATCACATACAATAACAAACGAGTCGTCTAATTCAATATTGTTAAAGTTTGTTTGAGTTAACTTCCATTTTGTCATTTTTTTCCATTAACACCAGGATCGTTTATTGCTGTTGTCACCGATGCCAATGTCCAATAAGACAAGACGTTAAAATGTCTCTTTCACGCACACCTCTATCTACAGAACAGATGTCATAATTTAAAATACACCTTTTAGCAGGAATATATTAATATTTGCAATATTCTTCATTCTAAGAATAATATGGCTTTACTAAAATGCCAATTTAGAATGATAGTTGTTTTCTAAATAAAATACGAACCTGCCCGGCATTGATCTTCTGCCATCTGTTCTATCAATTGGCTTTACCTTCTTTTAGAATTCATATAGAAAAGACTTGTCTGTGAGATAGAGATGTAAACATCTTTTCAAATCGTTACACAATGTAGATGCCCATACATTGGGATTTCCAATTGTTACATTGTAGCACATTTAAGCCCTTACTAGCTAAGCATTCATTTCCCTTTGATCATCTTGGTTCTGGTCATTAGCGGATTGTCTCTATCATACAAAGCCAGGCTGTTTTCATGTTTATCATTTTATTATTGTATTTAAATTGTCTACAAATTTTCATAACGTTTTTATCTATTTCATAAAATTTGTAGATCAACAATATTTTCCCAAACATTTAATTAAAAATTATTATTTTTTGTAATTTTCTATTTTTACAGAAAATACAGAGAGTACAATGCATTTACACAACTCGACATTTAATACACTATTTTGACATTTTTCAGATCCGAATATATAGATTTATGTATTGAATTAATACATATATCACTAATTATATGAAATGACCGGAGCTCCAATTTATGTTCTGATTGATGGAGCTATCTCCCTTATTTTCTGCAAATAAGAATATTCCTTTTTTCATTTACTGCTTACCTATTCAAAAAATTAATCAAAGAATAATGGGAATTTTGATACACTGTTTTGTCTTTTTGAATAACCCATGACTATGATTATATTATGTCAATTAAAAAGATAATCCTTAACTGACAGATATCTTATGTAAAACATTTGATAAACTCTCCTTATCTGGAGAACTGACAACTCTGTACAAAAATAAGGAGCATGTACATTTTGACACTTTGTGTCATGATTTGTGATGATAATGCATTTATTTTAATCTCGTTTCAATATATATATTTCAATAGTTTCTTCTAGCAAAACTATTACTTGTTCCCAAAATGCTATTATCATAAGGCATAGCCATATATAATGTAATACATAGTTTGTGGCATCATATTGATGATGTAACACCTACCATGAGTTTCCTTACAATTATCATCATAAGATGCCGTATGTGCCCTGTGTCAAGTTATCAGATTTTCCTATCAATCTGGTAATTATTTTAGGGGTATGTGCTTTACCCTTGTTTCTATAGGATTTTGGAATTGTTCCGAAAAGGTGCCATTTTTTGTTTTTAATTTTATACCATGCGCATCTTTATCAGTTTGAACTGAAAATTCAATACAATATTCCATGCTTATTTAATACATAATTGAAAATGCCACATCGTAAATGGAGAACTGATAGACAATACAATGGCCAAAAAGAAGAACTAAAAGACAAACTATGATCTAAATATCATTAAGCAGAAACCCAAAGATCGAGAAACACGAAACCGCATAAAAATGGGATTGAACTGTGGTGGTCCGGAAGGCTAAGTAGATCCTACCCCACTAGTTCCATCCGTCGTGTTACTCTTGGTAAAAATCAAATGATAAAAGTCATGACTGAGGTATGGGTGGGATTGTGATTACGACAAACGGAACATATCCTTAAATTCTGAATGAAATCATGTATTTTTAAGAAAAATGGTGTGGGAAAGGATTAGCATCATACTAAATGGCCAGGTAGGCTAAATCACGCATTTAGTCGAAAATATATGTCAACATATGTGCATGACTTGCTTAGAGTTTTAAATGAGAACGTAATATCAGTTTCGTATCAGACAGTTTAAACCAAAAACAGTATTTGTAAAATGACCATATGTTGGCAATGCATTTGTCACGTGTCAATTAAAAAGTCCGTCAAACATTCCATGTTCAATGCTTAAGTAGGTAAATGTAGGACGAACGTCTGCCCAAATATGTTTTGAAATGGTTCCAAAACGAGTTCAGATGATGCTTTGTGGTTTAATCATGGATTGGGAGACGTTCGTAACATTTCACTGTTACAGTTACCTACGTTTGTTATTGTTATAGGTCATTAATATCAGTGAATGCACAGTTGAGATAAATCTAATTCTTTGAACGTAAAGGTAGTCAGTGGATTTAAATATACACACAATCTCGACACAGATCATATAAAAATTAATTCACACACATTAAAGAGTTAGAAATTATTTTGTAATCAACAAAATCATTCTAATCTAACAGTAAATGAAACAGAAAGAATGCAGGGAGATCTATGTATTGGCAATACATTAAACATTAATTAAGCGTGGACAAATTCTTCTAAAGTTTGGGGTTTAAAATGTATTAACTACAACATGTAGAATATTGAAACACAACCATTTGATTTGCTATGGAAAATTAATTTCATGACATAACCATGAGTGTCTCTATTTACATGTTAAATATCGCATTTTAAAAGTTTCCTCTTCTTTTTTGCATAAACAATATCCTTTTGCTCATTTCAGACTAATCTATTTTGGATTTTCCTCCATTTTATTTTGAAGCCAAAAGTTGTGGTTTTTTTTGCGTAATTTCAATACATATTTCAGACTGCCTGTTAATAAGCTATATTCAGACAAAATAATTCAGGAATTTTATCATGATGAATAGGACCTTCATATTATAATTAGAAGATTCTTGAACAGGAATTAAAGAAAAAACACAACAGGAAAACAAATCTGATGACGGTTATTTGATATTCCTTTAATGTTTGTATATTTTATGATTGTAGAATGAGATACCACATCATCAGAACAGATACCACATCATCAGAACTATTGTAGAATGAGATACCACATCATCAGAACATATACCACATCATCAGAACAGATACCACATCATCAGAACTATTGTAGAATGAGATACCACATCATCAGACCTATTGTAGAATGAGATACCACATCATCAGACCTATTGTAGAATGAGATACCACATCATCAGAACTATTGTAGAATGAGATACCACATCATCAGAACTATTGTAGAATGAGATACCACATCATCAGAACTATTGTAGAATGAGATACCACATCATCAGAACTATTGTAGAATGAGATACCACATCATCAGAACTATTGTAGAATGAGATACCACATCATCAGAACAGATACCACATCATCAGAACTATTGTAGAATGAGATACCACATCATCAGAACTATTGTAGAATGAGATACCACATCATCAGAACAGATACCACATCATCAGAACAGATACCACATCATCAGAACTATTGTAGAATGAGATACCACATCATCAGACCTATTGTAGAATGAGATACCACATCATCAGAACTATTGTAGAATGAGATACCACATCATCAGAACTATTGTAGAATGAGATACCACATCATCAGAACTATTGTAGAATGAGATACCACATCATCAGAACTATTGTAGAATGAGATACCACATCATCAGAACAGATACCACATCATCAGAACTATTGTAGAATGAGATACCACATCATCAGAACTATTGTAGAATGAGATACCACATCATCAGAACAGATACCACATCATCAGAACTATTGTAGAATGAGATACCACATCATCAGAACAGATACCACATCATCAGAACTATTGTAGAATGAGATACCACATCATCAGACCTATTGTAGAATGAGATACCACATCATCAGAACAGATACCACATCATCAGAACTATTGTAGAATGAGATACCACATCATCAGAACAGATACCACATCATCAGAACTATTGTAGAATGAGATACCACATCATCAGAACTATTGTAGAATGAGATACCACATCATCAGAATTATTGTAGAATGAGATACCACATCATCAGAACTATTGTAGAATGAGATACCACATCATCAGAACAGATACCACATCATCAGAACTATTGTAGAATGAGATACCACATCATCAGAACTATTGTAGAATGAGATACCACATCATCAGAACAGATACCACATCATCAGAACTATTGTAGAATGAGATACCACATCATCAGAACAGATACCACATCATCAGAACTATTGTAGAATGAGATACCACATCATCAGACCTATTGTAGAATGAGATACCACATCATCAGAACAGATACCACATCATCAGAACTATTGTAGAATGAGATACCACATCATCAGAACAGATACCACATCATCAGAATTATTGTAGAATGAGATACCACATCATCAGAACTATTGTAGAATGAGATACCACATCATCAGAATTATTGTAGAATGAGATACCACATCATCAGAACTATTGTAGAATGAGATACCACATCATCAGAACTATTGTAGAATGAGATACCACATCATCAGAACAGATACCACATCATCAGAACTATTGTAGAATGAGATACCACATCATCAGAACAGATACCACATCATCAGAACTACTGTAGAATGAGATACCACATCATCAGAACAGATAACACATCATCAGAACTATTGTAGAATGAGATACCACATCATCAGAACAGATACCACATCATCAGAACTATTGTAGAATGAGATACCACATCATCAGAACAGTCCAAAATTTATATTCTGAAAATTGTGGTAACAGAGGCAAAATTGGTATCTTTTACTCAAATATACATGACTGCTCACTTTCTAGGCTTTGTTCAGGCATTTTAATAATAAATAGTGGCTGAGATCAGATAGTTTCATGGGTTCGTATATTTGTTTTTATTAATAACGCATGTTATTCATTGGGAATCAGCTACATGTAGTGTTTGTTACCAGCAAAGCAAACATATATATACTTTATTTAACAAAACGACTGCTTTAATGTAGTTCAATATGATTTGTGTGTTTATATGAGATTTTAGGAACGGGATATTATGAGGATTAATGACACTTTAACCAAACACCGATGAAACTTTTATTATGATTTACCCTAATATGTATTTACACACGATTTACCCGCATATATCAACGACACCGTTTGAGTTTATAGACCTTAATGTCAACGTAAATACTAATTATTAAATAAACTACACGATAAACGAGAATCGTATATGGGTTAAAATACATTGGGCCATTTTTGATCGATTACATTTAGATAGTTGATTAGATATATTATCAGATCATTATGTGTTATTTTCTATTTTTTAATTATTTGATTCATGTCAGCAGTTTTAAGCATTTTATGTTTTATTATACTTCTTGTAACTCGGAGAATGGAAGAAATGTAGAGGACAAAAGTATGAGGAAGTACAGCTTCGACAACATGCATACTCATAAAGTCTGGTCGTGAGACCAGGTTCACCAACATTGATAGTGTATACATCTCTATTCATTACACCTACTATAAAATCCCAAATGTAGCATCCAGCTGTGGAAACAACGAATCGCAAATACATGTTTGCTTCATATCTGCATTTAGTTGAAACACTTGAGACGCTAAACAAATCAACTAGTGCGTTAATGACCAACTTGTAATTGCTGAAGCAATGCCATTCGTAACCTTCGTTGCGAAGATTAGATCAATGATAAACATACAAAAATAATCTTTAAGATAGAATACATTTTAGGAATTAAATACTCCTTATAAGGAGAATTTGCTATTCAATAACGGGATCATTACTGATAAGCAATCGTAATATGACGTGTTTGCATTATTATTTGAACATAAGTGTCTGTCGTTGTCAGTATTTATATAAAAGTCTCAACACGAGGCGAATCGTCATTATCGATAATAGTTCTCGATGAATTATTAAGAATAAGATGGAGGTAAATATGGGCTTCTAACTGACAACACATCTTCTATATGTTAAATAAAATGTAAACGTTGAAACTGACCGCCACGATATACTTGGAATATTGTGTATAAGTGGCGTTAAGCAACCATAGCGCAACACATATTCTGTGTTATTGGATTATTTGCCAGTCTGAACTACATCATTATTATCTCATTAAATCTTTGCAAACAGAAGGATCCTCAAAAACGTTATATTAGTATTATGTCTGAAGTGATAATAGCCTCGACTTTTTCTAAGTTTGTTAACTGCTGTTGTATTGGTTAGTAGAGTCTATCAGCATCTTAGATCTATGTCTCCACTTGGTGATACAAGTTGCCAACGAGACTATACGGGTTAAAGTGTACGAGACATCGCAATGTTAGAATCTAAATCAACTATAATCTGTGTCACATGATCCATTTTTATATGCCCATTCCTACCCTTTCAAATTACCCCATCACAAGGTACATGGTCCGTGTTTTAACTTCTCCTTTGAGAACTCCAATAAATGAATACTCCTGTTCTTTCTCTACAGATATTTAACATTAATTGGTCGTAATTTTTGTTTCTAAATGAACACGGATTTGTTTCCCTCGCTTCGTTAATATTGACTCTTCAATAAAAACTGTCTGTTTATGTTATGCCATATCTGAGCAAAATATGACAGTAATTTGTTCTTACATCGTCTGTCTATGCATGTATTTCATATTTCCGGAGACCCACACTATTGACATTAAGCGGAAAACTGTGAAGCTACCAAAGGGGTCATCAAAAGTCTTAAATCTAAGGACAGACACTGCAATGACCAAACGAAAAGGACAAAAGAGCAAACAACGTACTACAAAACATTGCACATAAAATTAAAGATCGAGCAACACGAACCCAACTAAAGAGCGGGGGTGAACTTAGGTACTCCGAACGGGTAAGCAGTTCCTGCTCCACATGTGCACCTGCCGTGTTACTCTTGTTAAAAACCCGTTGATAAGTCATCCATAAAGAAAAAACCGGAGTGTAATTGCGACAAATAGAACATATCCGTAATCATTGAATTCTGAAGACATTCGACAAAATGCACCCAAGTTTCACTTTCGGTAAAAACAATTGCAAATAACTCTATGTTAATTCATATATGACACGTGAATAAAATCCGTACATTCAAAACAATTCATATGAATGATATGCCACTGTGAAATATAAGTTTCATAAAGCATGATCACCCAAATGTACTTCAGTTTGATACAACGCAGTAAGTAGCTTTCATTTCCAACAGTTTTATAATGTCACCCTAAATCTTGAAAATATATTTTACAATTGCATTCATTTGAATGTAATACGATTTGAGTAATAAAATGAAACATCATGTAACTGACAATCAAATATGACTGTATGTGTGACTGAACGTCTTTACTGTAACGGATATTACAACCATGTTTTGTACTGATTTATTTTCATCACCTTCAGAATTTGCTTTTTTTCAGATCTACATTTTTTCCATTACTTGTTAACAAACTACAATGTATTATTCATTCTGATGTTTGAGCTATCAATAATTCATATCCATAGCAGTGTTCGTTTTGTAAATGATGAAAATGAGACGATATATCTATTATTTATTTGTATTGCTTCTTTTCACCGACTGTCATATTACAGCATTGTACTACTTATGAATATTGATAATGATGGTCGCTTTAAAGGATGCTTTGCTTGGAAAAATTAGAATTTAAATGAATTTCCAATAGATCATTTACCTAACGACTGTTTTATTTTTCTGTAATTTATAGCTAAATAGCATCTTCGATATATTAATAAGTAATGCCATTTATTCTTTTATGAAGAAATAAGTGTTATTGTTTTCCTTGTGTTTTCCATGAGTAGGCAGCGATCCTTATGGTTACTTGATTTGGATTCAATCAACTTTATTGGTCGACTGACACTTCTATTTCATTGCAAATAGTAAATACATATACAATATATGTCCATTGTCAGAAAATATCAAATGTATTTGTACGAGCTTTAGAAACAGATTGAAAAGAGCTTTACGGCCTGTTTCCCACCGAGTGCAGCTACATTATTATTTTTATCGAAAATGTATGTATATTGTGTTTAAGCTGCAATGTCAAAAGTTCGAAATAACTGGCAAATGTTAGCCATGATTTGTAACTACGTTCAATCTTGGCCATATTGTTGTCGTTTTGCAATTACCTTCACTTTTATCAATTTAAGTAAGAAAACAGTCGTAATGGATACAGAAGGATATTCCTTTTTGCTTATCTCCACAATATAGTGCATATGCAAGCGATACTTGAAGTGTGGATCCATGATGGAAAGCATCAAGGGTTCCAAGTATTTGGATTGTATACTGGAACAGAAGAACTTATTTCAGAATGCGCGCTTCGTACCATGAGTTACCCTATGAAACAATCTTTCGAAATATCAGTTTCGCGATCTTCCCATTATTCACCTCCTCTCTATATATTCCAACATGAGGCTATCTAAAATCATAAAAAAAAATCAGATGGAAAGTTGGAAGATAACAAAGGGTTAATCAGAAGCCTTAAATCGAACAAGGACAGAAAACAAAATGGCCAAAAGGACAAACAATCATCTACAAAACACAGAAAACTAACGATCAAACAACACGAACTCCAATAAGAACTGGAGGTGAACTCAGATGCACCGGAAGGGTAAGCAGTTCTTGCTCCACATGTGACACCCGTCGTGCTACTCATGTCACAAACCCGGCGATAAGTCATAACCCTAACACCTCGAATTTCTTTATTTTGACATAACGTACATGTGTATCGCTACATGTTCAATAACCTTATCTTGACAACAATCAAACACTAGCTTTAGTAAGAACATAAATACTCCTACTCATTAAAAACGCTGCTTCCTGGTAATGTTACTTACAAAACGGAAATGCTCATCAAGTAATTAAAACCGTCAAGTATATGTACACATATACTAACTGGTTTACAGGAAACAAGTTGTTAACAAGTGGTGACAAACACTTTACTACAATAATTAGTTAAGATATCAACATAAATAATTATTATTGAATATTTTATTTTGATTATTTCAACTAAAGATAGAAAGAAATAATATTTACAAAAATAAGATTTATTTTCAGATATTATTGTAAATTCCAACTATATACTTGCATTGGTATTCCCATACTGATTGAAGACATGTTAAGCTGGTAATATCAATGATATTGTATTACTACTTGACATATATATAAGGTTGCAATATAGTTACAAGAATTTCAGACGGAAGTAATGGTATAATAACTTTATTAATAACAAATATTAAGACGAAAGTAATGTTATATAATGACTACAAATTTTAATGTTTTGTTGATAATAACAGAACAAGTATAGTGAATTATTCGTCAGGTATAAACACAAATTATAATATAGATATTAATGGTTATATTGCACAATAAAGCGTCCCTCATGTGATTGAATAATTGTTGGTGCTTGAAGCCACATTCAGCAATATTTCAGCTATTCCCTCATGTGATATTGACGATCTACCTGTCTAATATGATATTACATGCATTTTAATATATTATTGATAGAAGTGATATTTTGTTAGTTGATAACCCACGCAATGTAAGATAATATCGTGCTGATAAAATAGCTCCTACCCGCATTCTTTGTTTCGCTGATGAAATGTACAGAACATTCTCACATGATTATCACGTGAAAAGTTTTTCAACTGACTTTAGTCATTTTTGTTATTGGATATATTAATATCGATACGATCACGTGAAATTCACGAGAGAGTAAAAACTTGACAAACTGCATATCAAATGCTCATGTGATTTTGTTATTGTGTATTTTGAGCAATAATACTTATGCCAAGGAAGGAATATGTTCATATGTTAACTAACAATATAAAACAATTCATATGTTTTGTTTTCATCGTCTAAGTAATCGAATGCAAATAATGGAACAAAATACAATTTTCTGTAGATTTTACTTGTCATTTTTCTCCTCATTTATACAGTTATTAACTATTATATATCTTTATTCATATAAACTGTAATTGAAAGGAAACCATTTATCTCTGTAATACGAGTCAACCTTCCTATATATACAGGATGTTTTGTCAACAACCTCTTTCGTACAGACACTATGGTTACATTAAAAACATAAAGCTTCCACGTAATTTATTCTATGCTGAGAGTGCACATTGTAAATAGTACATAAATTAGTTGCTAGTTTAAGTAGGTGTGTAGTTTTCAGATATTCTGTTTTTGTGAGTTTTTCTGTGGTGGTTACATTTATCTTTTCATCAACCAAAATGATATCCTCTATACTATGCCTATAAGTAGTGGTTGGTGTCATCATCACATCTACCTTCTTGGCTAGACACTTAGCGAGTGAGTGAGTGATTGTTAAGTAGCAGTTGGTGTCATCATCACATCTACCTTCTTGGCTAGACACATAGCGAGTGAGTGAGTGATTGTTAAGTAGTGGTTGGTGTCATCTTCACATCTACCTTCTTGGCTAGACACATAGCGAGTGAGTGAGTGATTGTTAAGTAGTGGTTGATGTCATCATCACATCTACCATCTTGGCTAGACACATAGCGAGTGAGTGAGTGATTGTTAAGTAGTGGTTAGTGTCATCATCACATCTACCTTCTTGGCTAGACACATAGCGAGTGAGTGAGTGATTGTTAAGTAGTGGTTGGTATCATCATCACATCTACCTTCGTGACACATAGCGAGTGAGTGAGTGATTGTTAAGTAGTGGTTAGTGTCATCATCACATCTACCTTCTTGGCTAGACACAGCGAGTGAGTGAGTGATTGTTAAGTAGTGGTTGGTGTCATCATCACTTCTACCTTCTTGGCTAGACACATATCGAGTGAGTGAGAGATTGTTAAGTAGTGGTTGGTGTCATCATCACTTCTACCTTCTTGGCTAGACACATAGCGAGTGAGTGAGTGATTGTTAAGTAGTGGTTGGTGTCATCATCACATCTTCCTTCTTGGCTAGACATATAACGAGTGAGTGAGTGATTGTTAAGTAGTGGTTGGTGTCATCATCACATCTACCTTCTTGTCACATAGCGAGTGAGGGAATGATTGTTAAGTAGTGGTTGGTGTCATCATCACATCTACCGTCTTGGCTAGATACAGCGAGTGAGTGAGTGATTGTTAAGTAGTGGTTGCTGTCATCATCACATCTACCTTCCTGGCTAGACACATAGCGAGTAAGTGAGTGATTGTTAAGTAGTGGTTGATGTCATCATCACATCTACCTTCTTGGCTAGACACAGCAAATGAGTGAGTCATTGTTAAGTAGTGGTTGGTGTCATCATCACATCTACCTTCTTGGCTAGACACAGCGAGTGAGTGAGAGATTGTTAAGTAGTGGTTGGTGTCATCATCACATCTACCTTCTTGGCTAGACATATAGCGAGTGAGTGAGTGATTGTAAAGTAGTGGTTGGTGTCATCATCACATCTACCTTCTTGGCTAAAGACATAGCGAGTGAGTGAGTGATTGTTAAGTAGTGGTTGGTGTCATCATCACATCTACCTTCTTGGCTAGACACAGCGAGTGAGTGAGTGATTGTTAAGTAGTGGTTGGTGTCATCATCACATCTACCTTCTTATCACATAGCGAGTGAATGAATGATTGTTAAATAGTGGTTGGTGTCATCATGACATCTACCTTCTTGGCTAGACACATAGCGAGTGAGTGATTGTTAAGTAGTGGTTGCTGTCATCATCACATCTACCTTCTTGGCTAGACACATAGCGAGTGAGTGAGTGATTGTTAAGTAGTGGTTGATGTCATCTTCACATCTTCCTTCTTTGCTAGACATAGCGAGTGAGTGAGTGATTGCTAAGTAGTGGTTGCTGTCATCATCACATCTACCTTCTTGGCTAGACACAGCAAATGAGTGAGTCATTGTTAAGTAGTGGTTGGTGTCATCATCACATCTATCTTCTTGGCTAGACACAGCGAGTGAGTGAGTGATTGTTAAGTAGTGGTTGGTGTCATCATCACATCTACCTTCTTGGCTAGACACATAGCGAGTGAGTGAGTGATTGTTAAGTAGTGGTTGGTGTCATCATCACATCTACCTTCTTGGCTAAACACATAGCGAGTGAGTGAGTGATTGTTAAGAAGTGGTTGGTGTCATCATCACATCTACCTTCTTGGCTAGATACAGCGAGTGAGTGAGTGATTGTTAAGTAGTGGTTGGTGTCATCATCACATCTACATTCTTGGTTAGACACAGCGAGTGAGTGAGTGATTGTTAAGTAGTGGTAGGTGTCATCATCACATCTACCTTCTTGGCTAGACACATAGCGAGTGAGTGAGTGATTGTTAAGTAGTGGTTGGTGTCATCATCACATCTACATTCTTGGCTAGACACAGCGAGTGAGTGAGTGATTGTTAAGTAGTGGTAGGTGTCATCATCACATCTACCTTCTTGGCTAGACACATAGCGAGTGAGTGAGTGATTGTTAAGTAGTGGTTGGTGTCATCATCACATCTACCTTCTTGGCTAGACACAGCGAGTGAGTGAGTGATTGTTAAGTAGTGGTTGATGTCATCATCACATCTACCATCTTGGCTAAACACATAGCGGATGAGTGAGTGATTGTTAAGTAGTGGTTGGTGTCATCATCACATCTACCTTCTTGGCTAGACATATAGCGAATGAGTGAGTGATTGTTAAGTAGTGGTTGGTGTCATCATCACATCTACCTTCTTATCACATAGCGAGTGAATGAATGATTGTTAAATAGTGGTTGGTGTCATCATGACATCTACCTTCTTGGCTAGACACAGCGAGTGAGTGATTGTTAAGTAGTGGTTGCTGTCATCATCACATCTACCTTCTTGGCTAGACACATAGCGAATGAGTGAGTGATTGTTAAGTAGTGGTTGTTGTCATCATCACATCTTCCTTCTTGGCTAGACATAGCGAGTGAGTGAGTCATTGTTAAGTAGTGGTTGTTGTCATCATCACATCTACCTTCTTGGCTAGACACAGCCAGTGAGTGAGTGATTGCTAAGTAGTGGTTGGTGTCATCATCACATCTACCTTCTTGGCTAGACACATAGCGAGTGAGTGAGTGATTGTTAAGTAGTGGTTGATGTCATCATCACATCTACTTTCTTGACTAGACATAGCGAGTGAGTGAGTCATTGTTAAGTAGTGGTTGGTGTCATCATCACATCTACCTTCTTGGCTAGACACATAGCGAGTGAGTGAGTCATTGTTAAGTAGTGGTTGGTGTCATCATGACATCTACCTTCTTGGCTAGACACATAGCGAGTGAGTGAGTGATTGTTAAGAAGTGGTTGATGTCATCATCACATCTACTTTCTTGACTAGACATAGCGAGTGAGTGAGTGATTGTTAAGTAGTGGTTGGTGTCATCATCACATCTACCTTCTTGGCTAGACACATAGCGAGTGAGTGAGTGATTGTTAAGTAGTGGTTGGTGTCATCATCACATCTACCTTCTTCGCTAAACACATAGCGAGTGAGTGAGTGATTGTTAAGTAGTGGTTGGTGTCATCATGACATCTACCTTCTTGGCTAGACCCATAGCGAGTGAGTGAGTAATTGTTAAGTAGTGGTTGGTGTCATCATCACATCTACCTTCTTGGCTAGACACATAGCGAGTGAGTGAGTGATTGTTAAGTAGTGGTTGGTGTCATCATCACATCTACCTTCTTGGCTAGACACATAGCGAGTGAGTGAGTGATTGTTAAGTAGCGGTTAGTGTCATCATCACATCTACCTTCTTGGCTAGACACAGCGAGTGAGTGAGTGATTGTTAAGTAGTGGTTGGTGTCATCATCACATCTACCTTCTTGGCTAGACACATAGCGAGTGAGTGAGTGATTGTTAAGTAGTGGTTGATGTCATCATCACATCTACCTTCTTGGCTAGACACAGCGAGTGAGTGAGTGATTGTTAAGTAGTGGTTGGTGTCATCATCACATCTACCATCTTGGCAAAGCACATAGCGAGTGAGTGAGTGATTGTTAAGTGGTGGTTAGTATCATTATCACATCTACCTTCTTGGCTAGACACATAACGAGTGAATGAGTGATTGTTAAGTAGTGGTTGGTGTCATCATCACATCTACCTTCTTGGCTAGACACATAGCGAGTGAGTGAGTGATTGTTAAGTAGTGGTTGGTGTCATCATCACATCTACCTTCTTGGCTAGACACAGCGAGTGAGTGAGTGATTGTTAAGTAGTGGTTGGTATCATCATCACATCTACCATCTTGGCTAAACACATAGCGGGTGAGTGAGTGATTGTTAAGTAGTGGTTGGTGTCATCATCACATCTACCTTCTTATCACATAGTGAGTGAATGAATGATTGTTAAATAGTGGTTGGTGTCATCATGACATCTACCTTCTTGGCTAGACTCAGCGAGTGAGTGAGTGATTGTTAAGTAGTGGTTGATGTCATCATCACATCTACCTTCTTGGCTAGACACATAGCGAGTGATTGAGTGATTGTTAAGTAGTGTTTGATGTCATCATCACATCTACCTTCTTTGCTAGACATAGCGAGTGAGTGAGTCATTGTTAAATAGTGGTTGTTGTCATCATCACATCTACCTTCTTGGCTAGACACAGCGAGTGAGTGAGTGATTGTTAAGTAGTGGTTGGTGTCACCATCACATCTACCTTCTTGGCTAAACACATAGCGAGTGAGTGAGTGATTGTTAAGTAGTGGTTGGTGTCATCATGACATCTACCTTCTTGGCTAGACACAGCGAGTGAGTGAGTGATTGTTAAGTAGTGGTTGGTGTCATCATCACATCTACCTTCTTGGCTAGACACATAGCGAGTGAGTGAGTGATTGATAAGTAGTGGTTGGTGTCATCATCACATCTACCTTCTTGGCTAGACACAGCGAGTGAGTGAGTGATTGTTAAGTAGTGGTTGGTGTCATCATCACATCTACCATCTTGGCTAAACACATAGCGGATGAGTGAGTGATTGTTAAGTAGTGGTTGGTGTCATCATCACATCTACCTTATTGGCTAGACATATAGCGAGTGAGTGAGTGATTGTTAAGTAGTGGTTGGTGTCATCATCACATCTACCTTCTTGGCTAGACACAGCGAGTGAGTGAGTGATTGTTAAGTAGTGGTTGGTGTCATCATCACATCTACCTTCTTGGCTAGACACAGCGAGTGAGTGAGTGATTGTTAAGTAGTGGTTGGTGTCATCATCACATCTACCATCTTGGCTAAACACATAGCGGGTGAGTGAGTGATTGTTAAGTAGTGGTTGGTGTCATCATCACATCTACCTTCTTATCACATAGTGAGTGAATGAATGATTGTTAAATAGTGGTTGGTGTCATCATGCCATCTACCTTCTTGGCTAGACTCAGCGAGTGAGTGAGTGATTGTTAAGTAGTGGTTGATGTCATCATCACATCTACCTTCTTGGCTAGACACATAGCGAGTGAGTGAGTGATTGTTAAGTAGTGTTTGATGTCATCATCACATCTACCTTCTTGGCTAGACATAGCGAGTGAGTGAGTCATTGTTAAATAGTGGTTGTTGTCATCATCACATCTACCTTCTTGGCTAGACACAGCGAGTGAGTGAGTGATTGTTAAGTAGTGGTTGGTGTCACCATCACATCTACCTTCTTGGCTAAACACATAGCGAGTGAGTGAGTGATTGTTAAGTAGTGATTGGTGTCATCATGACATCTACCTTCTTGGCTAGACACAGCGAGTGAGTGAGTGATTGTTAAGTAGTGGTTGGTGTCATCATCACATCTACCTTCTTGGCTAGACACATAGCGAGTGAGTGAGTGATTGATAAGTAGTGGTTGGTGTCATCATCACATCTACCTTCTTGGCTAGACACAGCGAGTGAGTGAGTGATTGTTAAGTAGTGGTTGGTGTCATCATCACATCTACCTTCTTGGCTAAACACATAGCGGATGAGTGAGTGATTGTTAAGTAGTGGTTGGTGTCATCATCACATCTACCTTCTTGGCTAGACATATAGCGAGTGAGTGAATGATTGTTAAATAGTGGTTGGTGTCATCATGACATCTACCTTCTTGGCTAGACACAGCGAGTGAGTGATTGTTAAGTAGTGGTTGCTGTCATCATCACATCTACCTTCTTGGCTAGACACATAGCGAATGAGTGAGTGATTGTTAAGTAGTGGTTGTTGTCATCATCACATCTTCCTTCTTGGCTAGACATAGCGAGTGAGTGAGTCATTGTTAAGTAGTGGTTGTTGTCATCATCACATCTACCTTCTTGGCTAGACACAGCCAGTGAGTGAGTGATTGCTAAGTAGTGGTTGGTGTCATCATCACATCTACCTTCTTGGCTAGACACATAGCGAGTGAGTGAGTGATTGTTAAGTAGTGGTTGATGTCATCATCACATCTACTTTCTTGACTAGACATAGCGAGTGAGTGAGTCATTGTTAAGTAGTGGTTGGTGTCATCATCACATCTACCTTCTTGGCTAGACACATAGCGAGTGAGTGAGTCATTGTTAAGTAGTGGTTGGTGTCATCATGACATCTACCTTCTTGGCTAGACACATAGCGAGTGAGTGAGTGATTGTTAAGAAGTGGTTGATGTCATCATCACATCTACTCTCTTGACTAGACATAGCGAGTGAGTGAGTGATTGTTAAGTAGTGGTTGGTGTCATCATGACATCTACCTTCTTGGCTAGACACATAGCGAGTGAGTGAGTGATTGTTAAGTAGTGGTTGGTGTCATCATCACATCTACCATCTTGGCTAGAAACATAGCGAGTGGGTGAGTGATTGCTAAGTAGTGGTTGGTGTCATCATCACATCTACCTTCTTGGCTAGACACATAGCGAGTGAGTGAGTAATTGTTAAGTAGTGGTTGGTGTCATCATCACATCTACCTTCTTAGCTAGACACATAGCGAGTGAGTGAGTGATTGTTAAGTAGTGGTTGGTGTCATCATCACATCTACCTTCTTGGCTAGACACATAGCGAGTGAGTGAGTGATTGTTAAGTAGCGGTTAGTATCTTCATCACATCTACCTTCTTGGCTAGACACAGCGAGTGAGTGAGTGATTGTAAAGTAGTGGTTGGTGTCATCATCACATCTACCTTCTTGGCTAGACACATAGCGAGTGAGTGAGTGATTGTTAAGTAGTGGTTAGTGTCATCATCACATCTACCTTCTTGGCTAGACACAGCGAGTGAGTGAGTGATTGTTAAGTAGTGGTTGGTGTCATCATCACATCTACCATCTTGGCTAAGCACATAGCGAGTGAGTGAGTGATTGTTAAGTGGTGGTTAGTATCATTATCACATCTACCTTCTTGGCTAGACACATAACGAGTGAATGAGTGATTGTTAAGTAGTGGTTGGTGTCATCATCACATCTACCTTCTTGGCTAGACACATAGCGAGTGAGTGAGTGATTGTTAAGTAGTGGTTGGTGTCATCATCACATCTACCTTCTTGGCTAGACACAGCGAGTGAGTGAGTGATTGTTAAGTAGTGGTTGGTGTCATCATCACATCTACCATCCTGGCTAAACACATAGCGGGTGAGTGAGTGATTGTTAAGTAGTGGTTGGTGTCATCATCACATCTACCTTCTTATCACATAGTGAGTGAATGAATGATTGTTAAATAGTGGTTGGTGTCATCATGACATCTACCTTCTTGGATAGACTCAGCGAGTGAGTGAGTGATTGTTAAGTAGTGGTTGATGTCATCATCACATCTACCTTCTTGGCTAGACACATAGCGAGTGAGTGAGTGATTGTTTAGTAGTGTTTGATGTCATCATCACATCTACCTTCTTGGCTAGACATAGCGAGTGAGTGTGTCATTGTTAAATAGTGGTTGTTGTCATCATCACATCTACCTTCTTGGCTAGACACAGCGAGTGAGTGAGTGATTGTTAAGTAGTGGTTGGTGTCACCATCACATCTACCTTCTTGGCTAAACACATAGCGAGTGAGTGAGTGATTGTTAAGTAGTGGTTGGTGTCATCATGACATCTACCTTCTTGGCTAGACACAGCGAGTGAGTGAGTGATTGTTAAGTAGTGGTTGGTGTCATCATGACATCTACCTTCTTGGCTAGACACATAGCGAGTGAGTGAGTGATTGATAAGTAGTGGTTGGTGTCATCATCACATCTACCTTCTTGGCTAGACACATAGCGAGTGTGTGAGTGATTGTTAAGTAGTGGTTGGTGTCATCATCACATCTACCTTCTTGGCTAGACACATAGCGAGTGAGTGAGTGATTGTTAAGTAGTGGTTGGTGTCATCATCACATCTACCTTCTTGGCTAGACACACAGCGAGTGAGTGAGTGATTGTTAAGTAGTGGTTAGTGTCATCATCACATCTACCTTCTTGGCTAGACACAGCGAGTGAGTGAGTGATTGTTAAGTAGTGGTTGGTGTCATCATCACATCTACCTTCTTGGCTAGACACATAGCGAGTGAGTGAGTGATTGTTAAGTAGTGGTTGGTGTCATCATCACATCTACCATCTTGGCTAAACACATAGCGAGTGAGTGAGTGATTGTTAAGTAGTGGTTAGTGTCATCATCACATCTACCTTCTTGGCTAGACACAGCGAGTGAGTGAGTAATTGTTAAGTAGTGGTTGGTGTCATCATCACTTCTACCTTCTTGGCTAGACACATAGCGAGTGAGTGAGTGATTGTTAAGTAGTGGTTGGTGTTATCATCACATCTACCTTCTTGGCTAGACACAGGGAGTGAGTGAGTGATTGTTAAGTAGTGGTTGGTGTCATCATCACATCTACCATCTTGGCTAAACACATAGCGGGTGAGTGAGTGATAGTTAAGTAGTGGTTGGTGTCATCATCACATCTACCTTCTTATCACATAGTGAGTGAATGAATGATTGTTAAATAGTGGTTGGTGTCATCATGACATCTACCTTCTTGGCTAGACTCAGCGAGTGAGTGAGTGATTGTTAAGTAGTGGTTGGTGTCACCATCACATCTACCTTCTTGGCTAAACATATAGCGAGTGAGTGAGTGATTGTTAAGTAGTGGTTGGTGTCATCATGACATCTACCTTCTTGGCTAGACACAGCGAGTGAGTGAGTGATTGTTAAGTAGTGGTTGGTGTCATCATCACATCTACCTTCTTGGCTAGACACATAGCGAGTGAGTGAGTGATTGCTAAGTAGTGGTTGGTGTCATCATCACATCTACCTTCTTGGCTAGACACATAGCGAGTGGGTGAGTGATTGTTAAGTAGTGGTTGGTGTCATCATCACATCTACCTTCTTGGCTAGACACATAGCGAGTGAGTGAGTAATTGTTAAGTAGTGGTTGGTGTCATCATCACATCTACCTTCTTGGCTAGACACATAGCGAGTGAGTGAGTGATTGTTAAGTAGTAGTTGGTGTCATCATCACATCTTCCTTCTTGGCTAGACACACAGCGAGTGAGTGAGTGATTGTTAAGTAGTGGTTAGTGTCATCATCACATCTACCTTCTTGGCTAGACACAGCGAGTGAGTGAGTGATTGTTAAGTAGTGGTTGGTGTCATCATCACATCTACCTTCTTGGCTAGACACATAGCGAGTGAGTGAGTGATTGTTAAGTAGTCGTTGGTGTCATCATCACATCTACCTTCTTGGCTAGACACATAGCGAGTGAGTGAGTGATTGTTAAGTAGTGGTTGGTGTCATCATCACATCTACCTTCTTGGCTAGACACAGGGAGTGAGTGAGTGATTGTTTAGTAGTGGTTGGTGTCATCATCACATCTACCATCTTGGCTAAACACATAGCGGGTGAGTGAGTGATAGTTAAGTAGTGGTTGGTGTCATCATCACATCTACCTTCTTATCACATAGTGAGTGAATGAATGATTGTAAAATAGTGGTTGGTGTCATCATGACATCTACCTTCTTGGCTAGACTCAGCGAGTGAGTGAGTGATTGTTAAGTAGTGGTTGGTGTCACCATCACATCTACCTTCTTGGCTAAACATATAGCGAGTGAGTGAGTGATTGTTAAGTAGTGGTTGGTGTCATCATGACATCTACCTTCTTGGCTAGACACAGCGAGTGAGTGAGTGATTGTTAAGTAGTGGTTGGTGTCATCATCACATCTACCTTCTTGGCTAGACACATAGCGAGTGAGTGAGTGATTGCTAAGTAGTGGTTGGTGTCATCATCACATCTACCTTCTTGGCTAGACACATAGCGAGTGGGTGAGTGATTGTTAAGTAGTGGTTGGTATCATCATCACATCTACCTTCTTGGCTAGACACATAGCGAGTGGGTGAGTAATTGTTAAGTAGTGGTTGGTGTCATCATCACATCTACCTTCTTGGCTAGACACATAGCGAGTGAGTGAGTGATTGTTAAGTAGTGGTTGGTGTCATCATCACATCTACCATCTTGGCTAGAAACATAGCGAGTGGGTGAGTGATTGCTAAGTAGTGGTTGGTGTCATCATCACATCTACCTTCTTGGCTAGACACATAGCGAGTGAGTGAGTAATTGTTAAGTAGTGGTTGGTGTCATCATCACATCTACCTTCTTGGCTAGACACATAGCGAGTGAGTGAGTGATTGTTAAGTAGTGGTTAGTGTCATCATCACATCTACCTTCTTGGCTAGACACAGCGAGTGAGTGAGTGATTGTTAAGTAGTGGTTGGTGTCATCATCACATCTACCATCTTGGCTAAGCACATAGCGAGTGAGTGAGTGATTGTTAAGTGGTGGTTAGTATCATTATCACATCTACCTTCTTGGCTAGACACATAACGAGTGAATGAGTGATTGTTAAGTAGTGGTTGGTGTCATCATCACATCTACCTTCTTGGCTAGACACATAGCGAGTGAGTGAGTGATTGTTAAGTAGTGGTTGGTGTCATCATCACATCTACCATCCTGGCTAAACACATAGCGGGTGAGTGAGTGATTGTTAAGTAGTGGTTGGTGTCATCATCACATCTACCTTCTTATCACATAGTGAGTGAATGAATGATTGTTAAATAGTGGTTGGTGTCATCATGACATCTACCTTCTTGGCTAGACTCAGCGAGTGAGTGAGTGATTGTTAAGTAGTGGTTGATGTCATCATCACATCTACCTTCTTGGCTAGACACATAGCGAGTGAGTGAGTGATTGTTAAGTAGTGTTTGATGTCATCATCACATCTACCTTCTTGGCTAGACATAGCGAGTGAGTGAGTCATTGTTAAATAGTGGTTGTTGTCATCATCACATCTACCTTCTTGGCTAGACACAGCGAGTGAGTGAGTGATTGTTAAGTAGTGGTTGGTGTCACCATCACATCTACCTTCTTGGCTAAACACATAGCGAGTGAGTGAGTGATTGTTAAGTAGTGGTTGGTGTCATCATGACATCTACCTTCTTGGCTAGACACAGCGAGTGAGTGAGTGATTGTTAAGTAGTGGTTGGTGTCATCATCACATCTACCTTCTTGGCTAGACACATAGCGAGTGAGTGAGTGATTGATAAGTAGTGGTTGGTGTCATCATCACATCTACCTTCTTGGCTAGACACATAGCGAGTGGGTGAGTGATTGTTAAGTAGTGGTTGGTGTCATCATCACATCTACCTTCTTGGCTAGACACATAGCGAGTGAGTGAGTAATTGTTAAGTAGTGGTTGGTGTCATCATCACATCTACCTTCTTGGCTAGACACATAGCGAGTGAGTGAGTGATTGTTAAGTAGTGGTTGGTGTCATCATCACATCTACCTTCTTGGCTAGACACACAGCGAGTGAGTGAGTGATTGTTAAGTAGTGGTTAGTGTCATCATCACATCTACCTTCTTGGCTAGACACAGCGAGTGAGTGAGTGATTGTTAAGTAGTGATTGGTGTCATCATCACATCTACCTTCTTGGCTAGACACATAGCGAGTGAGTGAGTGATTGTTAAGTAGTGGTTGGTGTCATCATCACATCTACCATCTTGGCTAAACACATAGCGAGTGAGTGAGTGATTGTTAAGTAGTGGTTAGTGTCATCATCACATCTACCTTCTTGGCTAGACACAGCGAGTGAGTGAGTAATTGTTAAGTAGTGGTTGGTGTCATCATCACTTCTACCTTCTTGGCTAGACACATAGCGAGTGAGTGAGTGATTGTTAAGTAGTGGTTGGTGTTATCATCACATCTACCTTCTTGGCTAGACATAGCGAGTGAGTGAGTGATTGTTAAGTAGTGGTTGGTGTCATCATCACATCTACCATCTTGGCTAAACACATAGCGGGTGAGTGAGTGATAGTTAAGTAGTGGTTGGTGTCATCATCACATCTACCTTCTTATCACATAGTGAGTGAATGAATGATTGTTAAATAGTGGTTGGTGTCATCATGACATCTACCTTCTTGGCTAGACTCAGCGAGTGAGTGAGTGATTGTTAAGTAGTGGTTGGTGTCACCATCACATCTACCTTCTTGGCTAAACATATAGCGAGTGAGTGAGTGATTGTTAAGTAGTGGTTGGTGTCATCATGACATCTACCTTCTTGGCTAGACACAGCGAGTGAGTGAGTGATTGTTAAGTAGTGGTTGGTGTCATCATCACATCTACCTTCTTGGCTAGACACATAGCGAGTGAGTGAGTGATTGCTAAGTAGTGGTTGGTGTCATCATCACATCTACCTTCTTGGCTAGACACATAGCGAGTGGGTGAGTGATTGTTAAGTAGTGGTTGGTGTCATCATCACATCTACCTTCTTGGCTAGACACATAGCGAGTGAGTGAGTAATTGTTAAGTAGTGGTTGGTGTCATCATCACATCTACCTTCTTGGCTAGACACATAGCGAGTGAGTGAGTGATTGTTAAGTAGTGGTTGGTGTCATCATCACATCTTCCTTCTTGGCTAGACACACAGCGAGTGAGTGAGTGATTGTTAAGTAGTGGTTAGTGTCATCATCACATCTACCTTCTTGGCTAGACACAGCGAGTGAGTGAGTGATTGTTAAGTAGTGGTTGGTGTCATCATCACATCTACCTTCTTGGCTAGACACATAGCGAGTGAGTGAGTGATTGTTAAGTAGTGGTTGGTGTCATCATCACATCTACCTTCTTGGCTAGACACATAGCGAGTGAGTGAGTGATTGTTAAGTAGTGGTTGGTGTCATCATCACATCTACCTTCTTGGCTAGACACAGGGAGTGAGTGAGTGATTGTTAAGTAGTGGTTGGTGTCATCATCACATCTACCATCTTGGCTAAACACATAGCGGGTGAGTGAGTGATAGTTAAGTAGTGGTTGGTGTCATCATCACATCTACCTTCTTATCACATAGTGAGTGAATGAATGATTGTAAAATAGTGGTTGGTGTCATCATGACATCTACCTTCTTGGCTAGACTCAGCGAGTGAGTGAGTGATTGTTAAGTAGTGGTTGGTGTCACCATCACATCTACCTTCTTGGCTAAACATATAGCGAGTGAGTGAGTGATTGTTAAGTAGTGGTTGGTGTCATCATGACATCTACCTTCTTGGCTAGACACAGCGAGTGAGTGAGTGATTGTTAAGTAGTGGTTGGTGTCATCATCACATCTACCTTCTTGGCTAGACACATAGCGAGTGAGTGAGTGATTGCTAAGTAGTGGTTGGTGTCATCATCACATCTACCTTCTTGGCTAGACACATAGCGAGTGGGTGAGTGATTGTTAAGTAGTGGTTGGTATCATCATCACATCTACCTTCTTGGCTAGACACATAGCGAGTGGGTGAGTAATTGTTAAGTAGTGGTTGGTGTCATCATCACATCTACCTTCTTGGCTAGACACATAGCGAGTGAGTGAGTGATTGTTAAGTAGTGGTTGGTGTCATCATCACATCTACCTTCTTGGCTAGACACACAGCGAGTGAGTGAGTGATTGTTAAGTAGTGGTTAGTGTCATCATCACATCTACCTTCTTGGCTAGACACAGCGAGTGAGTGAGTGATTGTTAAGTAGTGGTTGGTGTCATCATCACATCTACCTTCTTGGCTAGACACATAGCGAGTGAGTGAGTGATTGTTAAGTAGTGGTTGGTGTCATCATCACATCTACCATCTTGGCTAAACACATAGCGAGTGAGTGAGTGATTGTTAAGTAGTGGTTAGTGTCATCATCACATCTACCTTCTTGGCTAGACACAGCGAGTGAGTGAGTGATTGTTAAGTAGTGGTTGGTGTCATCATCACATCTACCTTCTTGGCTAGACACATAGCGAGTGAGTGAGTGATTGTTAAGTAATGGTTGATGTCTTCATCACATCTACCTTCTTGGCTAGACACAGGGAGTGAGTGAGTGATTGTTAAGTAGTGGTTGGTGTCATCATCACATCTACCATCTTGGCTAAACACATAGCGGCTGAGTGAGTGATAGTTAAGCAGTGGTTGGTGTCATCATCACATCTACCTTCTTATCACATAGTGAGTGAATGAATGATTGTTAAATAGTGGTTGGTGTCATCATGACATCTACCTTCTTGGCTAGACTCAGCGAGTGAGTGAGTGATTGTTAAGTAGTGGTTGATGTCATCATCACATCTACCTTCTTGGCTAGACACATAGCGAGTGAGTGAGTGATTGTTAAGTAGTGGTTGATGTCATCATCACATCTACCTTCTTGGCTAGACATAGCGAGTGAGTGAGTCATTGTTAAGTAGTGGTTGTTGTCATCATCACATCTACCTTCTTGGCTAGACACAGCGAGTGAGTGAGTGATTGTTAAGTAGTGGTTGGTGTCATCATCACATCTACCTTCTTATCACATAGCGAGTGAATGAATGATTGTTAAATAGTGGTTGGTGTCATCATGACATCTACCTTCTTGGCTAGACACAGCGAGTGAGTGATTGTTAAGTAGTGGTTGCTGTCATCATCACATCTACCTTCTTGGCTAGACACATAGCGAGTGAGTGAGTGATTGTTAAGTAGTGGTTGATGTCATCTTCACATCTTCCTTCTTGGCTAGACATAGCGAGTGAGTGAGTGATTGTTAAGTAGTGGTTGCTGTCATCATCACATCTACCTTCCTGGCTCGACACATAGCGAGTGAGTGAGTGATTGTTAAGTAGTGGTTGATGTCATCATCACATCTACCTTCTTGGCTAGGCACAGCAAATGAGTGAGTCATTGTTAAGTAGTGGTTGGTGTCATCATCACATCTACCTTCTTGGCTAGACACAGCGAGTGAGTGAGTGATTGTTAAGTAGTGGTTGGTGTCATCATCACATCTACCATCTTGGCTAAACACATAGCGGTTGAGTGAGTGATAGTTAAGTAGTGGTTGGTGTCATCATCACATCTACCTTCTTATCACATAGTGAGTGAATGAATGATTGTAAAATAGTGGTTGGTGTCATCATGACATCTACCTTCTTGGCTAGACTCAGCGAGTGAGTGAGTGATTGTTAAGTAGTGGTTGGTGTCACCATCACATCTACCTTCTTGGCTAAACATATAGCGAGTGAGTGAGTGATTGTTAAGTAGTGGTTGGTGTCATCATGACATCTACCTTCTTGGCTAGACACAGCGAGTGAGTGAGTGATTGTTAAGTAGTGGTTGGTGTCATTATCACATCTACCTTCTTGGCTAGACACATAGCGAGTGAGTGAGTGATTGCTAAGTAGTGGTTGGTGTCATCATCACATCTACCTTCTTGGCTAGACACATAGCGAGTGGGTGAGTGATTGTTAAGTACTGGTTGGGGTCATCATCACATCTACCTTCTTGGCTAGACACATAGCGAGTGGGTGAGTAATTGTTAAGTAGTGGTTGGTGTCACCATCACATCTACCTTCTTGGCTAAACACATAGCGAGTGAGTGAGTGATTGTTAAGTAGTGGTTGGTGTCATCATGACATCTACCTTCTTGGCTAGACACAGCGAGTGAGTGAGTGATTGTTAAGTAGTGGTTGGTGTCATCATCACATCTACCTTCTTATCACATAGCGAGTGAATGAATGATTGTTAAATAGTGGTTGGTGTCATCATGACATCTACCTTCTTGGCTATACACAGCGAGTGAGTGATTGTTAAGTAGTGGTTGCTGTCATCATCACATCTACCTTCTTGGCTAGACACATAGCGAGTGAGTGAGTGATTGTTAAGTAGTGGTTGATGTCATCTTCACATCTTCGTTCTTGGCTAGACACAGCGAGTGAGTGAGTGATTGCTAAGTAGTGGTTGGTGTCATCATCACATCTACCTTCTTGGCTAGACACATAGCGAGTGGGTGAGTGATTGTTAAGTACTGGTTGGTGTCATCATCACATCTACCTTCTTGGCTAGACACATAGCGAGTGGGTGAGTAATTGTTAAGTAGTGGTTGGTGTCATCATCACATCTACCTTCTTGGCTAGACACATAGCGAGTGAGTGAGTGATTGTTAAGTAGTGGTTGGTGTCATCATCACATCTACCTTCTTGGCTAGACACACAGCGAGTGAGTGAGTGATTGTTAAGTAGTGGTTAGTGTCATCATCACATCTACCTTCTTGGCTAGACACAGCGAGTGAGTGAGTGATTGTTAAGTAGTGGTTGGTGTCATCATCACATCTACCTTCTTGGCTAGACACATAGCGAGTGAGTGAGTGATTGTTAAGTAGTGGTTGGTGTCATCATCACATCTACCATCTTGGCTAAACACATAGCGAGTGAGTGAGTGATTGTTAAGTAGTGGTTAGTGTCATCATCACATCTACCTTCTTGGCTAGACACAGCGAGTGAGTGAGTGATTGTTAAGTAGTGGTTGGTGTCATCATCACTTCTACCTTCTTGGCTAGACAAATAGCGAGTGAGTGAGTGATTGTTAAGTAGTGGTTGGTGTCATCATCACATCTACCTTCTTGGCTAGACACATAGCGAGTGAGTGAGTGATTGTTAAGTAGTGGTTGGTGTCATCATCACATCTACCTTCTTGGCTAGACACAGCGAGTGAGTGAGTGATTGTTAAGTAGTGGATGGTGTCATCATCACATCTACCTTCTTGGCTAGACACATAGCGAGTGAGTGAGTGATTGTTAAGTAATGGTTGATGTCTTCATCACATCTACCTTCTTGGCTAGACACAGGGAGTGAGTGAGTGATTGTTAAGTAGTGGTTGGTGTCATCATCACATCTACCTTCTTATCACATAGCGAGTGAATGAATGATTGTTAAATAGTGGTTGGTGTCATCATGACATCTACCTTCTTGGCTAGACACAGCGAGTGAGTGATTGTTAAGTAGTGGTTGCTGTCATCATCACATCTACCTTCTTGGCTAGACACATAGCGAGTGAGTGAGTGATTGTTAAGTAGTGGTTGATGTCATCTTCACATCTTCCTTCTTGGCTAGACATAGCGAGTGAGTGAGTGATTGTTAAGTAGTGGTTGCTGTCATCATCACATCTACCTTCCTGGCTCGACACATAGCGAGTGAGTGAGTGATTGTTAAGTAGTGGTTGATGTCATCATCACATCTACCTTCTTGGCTAGGCACAGCAAATGAGTGAGTCATTGTTAAGTAGTGGTTGGTGTCATCATCACATCTACCTTCTTGGCTAGACACAGCGAGTGAGTGAGTGATTGTTAAGTAGTGGTTGGTGTCATCATCACATCTACCATCTTGGCTAAACACATAGCGAGTGAGTGAGTGATAGTTAAGTAGTGGTTGGTGTCATCATCACATCTACCTTCTTATCACATAGTGAGTGAATGAATGATTGTAAAATAGTGGTTGGTGTCATCATGACATCTACCTTCTTGGCTAGACTCAGCGAGTGAGTGAGTGATTGTTAAGTAGTGGTTGGTGTCACCATCACATCTACCTTCTTGGCCAAAGATATAGCGAGTGAGTGAGTGATTGTTAAGTAGTGGTTGGTGTCATCATGACATCTACCTTCTTGGCTAGACACAGCGAGTGAGTGAGTGATTGTTAAGTAGTGGTTGGTGTCATCATCACATCTACCTTCTTGGCTAGACACATAGCGAGTGAGTGAGTGATTGCTAAGTAGTGGTTGGTGTCATCATCACATCTACCTTCTTGGCTAGACACATAGCGAGTGGGTGAGTGATTGTTAAGTACTGGTTGGTGTCATCATCACATCTACCTTCTTGGCTAGACACATAGCGAGTGGGTGAGTAATTGTTAAGTAGTGGTTGGTGTCATCATCACATCTACCTTCTTGGCTAGACACATAGCGAGTGAGTGAGTGATTGTTAAGTAGTGGTTGGTGTCATCATCACATCTACCTTCTTGGCTAGACATACAGCGAGTGAGTGAGTGATTGTTAAGTAGTGGTTAGTGTCATCATCACATCTACCTTCTTGGCTAGACACAGCGAGTGAGTGAGTGATTGTTAAGTAGTGGTTGGTGTCATCATCACATCTACCTTCTTGGCTAGACACATAGCGAGTGAGTGAGTGATTGTTAAGTAGTGGTTGGTGTCATCATCACATCTACCATCTTGGCTAAACACATAGCGAGTGAGTGAGTGATTGTTAAGTAGTGGTTAGTGTCATCATCACATCTACCTTCTTGGCTAGACACAGCGAGTGAGTGAGTGATTGTTAAGTAGTGGTTGGTGTCATCATCACTTCTACCTTCTTGGCTAGACAAATAGCGAGTGAGTGAGTGATTGTTAAGTAGTGGTTGGTGTCATCATCACATCTACCTTCTTGGCTAGACACAGCGAGTGAGTGAGTGATTGTTAAGTAGTGGTTGGTGTCATCATCACATCTACCTTCTTGGCTAGACACAGCGAGTGAGTGAGTGATTGTTAAGTAGTGGATGGTGTCATCATCACATCTACCTTCTTGGCTAGACACATAGCGAGTGAGTGAGTGATTGTTAAGTAATGGTTGATGTCTTCATCACATCTACCTTCTTGGCTAGATACAGGGAGTGAGTGAGTGATTGTTAAGTAGTGGTTGGTGTCATCATCACATCTACCATCTTGGCTAAACACATAGCGGCTGAGTGAGTGATTGTTAAGCAGTGGTTGGTGTCATCATCACATCTACCTTCTTATCACATAGTGAGTGAATGAATGATTGTTAAATAGTGGTTGGTGTCATCATGACATCTACCTTCTTGGCTAGACTCAGCGAGTGAGTGAGTGATTGTTAAGTAGTGATTGATGTCATCATCACATCTACCTTCTTGGCTAGACACATAGCGAGTGAGTGAGTGATTGTTAAGTAGTGGTTGATGTCATCATCACATCTACCTTCTTGGCTAGACATAGCGAGTGAGTGAGTCATTGTTAAATAGTGGTTGTTGTCATCATCACATCTACCTTCTTGGCTAGACACAGCGAGTGAGTGAGTGATTGTTAAGTAGTGGTTGGTGTCACCATCACATCTACCTTCTTGGCTAAACACATAGCGAGTGAGTGAGTGATTGTTAAGTAGTGGTTGGTGTCATCATGACATCTACCTTCTTGGCTAGACACAGCGAGTGAGTGAGTGATTTTTAAGTAGTGGTTGGTGTCATCATCACATCTACCTTCTTATCACATAGCGAGTGAATGAATGATTGTTAAATAGTGGTTGGTGTCATCATGACATCTACCTTCTTGGCTAGACACAGCGAGTGAGTGATTGTTAAGTAGTGGTTGCTGTCATCATCACATCTACCTTCTTGGCTAGACACATAGCGAGTGAGTGAGTGATTGTTAAGTAGTGGTTGATGTCATCTTCACATCTTCCTTCTTGGCTAGACATAGCGAGTGAGTGAGTGATTGTTAAGTAGTGGTTGCTGTCATCATCACATCTACCTTCCTGGCTCGACACATAGCGAGTGAGTGAGTGATTGTTAAGTAGTGGTTGATGTCATCATCACATCTACCTTCTTGGCTAGACACAGCAAATGAGTGAGTCATTGTTAAGTAGTGGTTGGTGTCATCATCACATCTACCTTCTTGGCTAGACACAGCGAGTGAGTGAGTGATTGTTAAGTAGTGGTTGGTGTCATCATCACATCTACCTTCTTGGCTAGACACATAGCGAGTGAGTGAGTGATTGTTAAGTAGTGGTTGGTGTCATCATCACATCTACCTTCTTGGCTAAACACATAGCGAGTGAGTGAGTGATTGTTAAGTAGTGGTTGGTGTCATCATCACATTTACCTTCTTGGCTAGATACAGCGAGTGAGTGAGAGATTGTTAAGTAGTGGTTGGTGTCATCATCACATTTACATTCTTGGCTAGACACAGCGAGTGAGTGAGTGATTGTTAAGTAGTGGTAGGTGTCATCATCACATCTACCTTCTTGGCTAGACACATAGCGAGTGAGTGAGTGATTGTTAAGTAGTGGTTGGTGTCATCATAACATCTACCTTCTTGGCTAAACACATAGCGAGAGAGTGAGTGATTGTTAAGTAGTGGTTGGTGTCATCATCACATCTACCTTCTTGGCTAGACACAGCGAGTGAGTGAGTGATTGTTAAGTAGTGGTTGGTGTCATCATCACATCTACATTCTTGGCTAGACACAGCGAGTGAGTGAGTGATTGTTAAGTAGTGGTAGGTGTCATCATCACATCTACCTTCTTGGCTAGACACATAGCGAGTGAGTGAGTGATTGTTAAGTAGTGGTTGGTGTCATCATCACATCTACCTTCTTGGCTAGACACAGCGAGTGAGTGAGTGATTGTTAAGTAGTGGTTGGTGTCATCATCACATCTACCTTCTTGGCTAAACACATAGCGGATGAGTGAGTGATTGTTTAGTAGTGGTTGGTGTCATCATCACATCTACCTTCTTGGCTAGACATATAGCGAGTGAGTGAGTGATTGTTAAGTAGTGGTTGGTGTCATCATCACATCTACCTTCTTATCACATAGCGAGTGAATGAATGATTGATAAATAGTGGTTGGGGTCATCATGACATCTACCTTCTTGGCTAGACACAGCGAGTGAGTGATTGTTAAGTAGTGGTTGCTGTCATCATCACATCTACCTTCTTGGCTAGACACATAGCGAATGAGTGAGTGATTGTTAAGTAGTGGTTGTTGTCATCATCACATCTACCTTCTTGGCTAGACACAGCCAGTGAGTGAGTGATTGCTAAGTAGTGGTTGGTGTCATCATCACATCTACCTTCTTGGCTAGACACATAGCGAGTGAGTGAGTGATTGCTAAGTAGTGGTTGATGTCATCATCACATCTACTTTCTTGACTAGACATAGCGAGTGAGTGAGACGTTGTTAAGTAGTGGTTGGTGTCATCATCACATCTACTTTCTTGGCTAGACACATAGCGAGTGAGTGAGTGATTGTTAAGTAGTGGTTGGTGTCATCATGACATCTACCTTCTTGGCTAGACACATAGCGAGTGAGTGAGTGATTGTTAAGTAGTGGTTGATGTCATCATCACATCTACTTTCTTGACTAGACATAGCGAGTGAGTGAGTGATTGTTAAGTAGTGGTTGGTGTCATCATCACATCTACCTTCTTGGCTAGACACATAGCGAGTGGGTGAGTGATTGTTAAGTAGTGGTTGGTGTCATCATCACATCTACCTTCTTGGCTAGACACATAGCGAGTGAGTGAGTAATTGTTAAGTAGTGGTTGGTGTCATCATCACATCTACCTTCTTGGCTAGACACATAGCGAGTGAGTGAGTGATTGTTAAGTAGTGGTTGGTGTCATCATCACATCTACCTTCTTGGCTAGACACATAGCGAGTGAGTGAGTGATTGTTAAGTAGCGGTTAGTGTCATCATCACATCTACCTTCTTGGCTAGACACAGCGAGTGAGTGAGTGATTGTTAAGTAGTGGTTGGTGTCATCATCACATCTACCTTCTTGGCTAGACACATAGCGAGTGAGTGAGTGATTGTTAAGTAGTGGTTAGTGTCATCATCACATCTACCTTCTTGGCTAGACACAGCGAGTGAGTGAGTGATTGTTAAGTAGTGGTTGGTGTCATCATCACATCTACCATCTTGGCTAAGCATATAGCGAGTGAGTGAGTGATTGTTAAGTGGTGGTTAGTATCATTATCACATCTACCTTCTTGGCTAGACACATAACGAGTGAATGAGTGATTGTTAAGTAGTGGTTGGTGTCATCATCACATCTACCTTCTTGGCTAGACACATAGCGAGTGAGTGAGTGATTGTTAAGTAGTGGTTGGTGTCATCATCACATCTACCATCTTGGCTAAACACATAGCGGGTGAGTGAGTGATTGTTAAGTAGTGGTTGGTGTCATCATCACATCTACTTTCTTATCACATAGTGAGTGAATGAATGATTGTTAAATAGTGGTTGGTGTCATCATGACATCTACCTTCTTGGCTAGACTCAGCGAGTGAGTGAGTGATTGTTAAGTAGTGGTTGATGTCATCATCACATCTACCTTCTTGGCTAGACGCATAGCGAGTGAGTGAGTGATTGTTAAGTAGTGTTTGATGTCATCATCACATCTACCTTCTTGGCTAGACATAGCGAGTGAGTGAGTCATTGTTAAATAGTGGTTGTTGTCATCATCACATCTACCTTCTTGGCTAGACACAGCGAGTGAGTGAGTGATTGTTAAGTAGTGGTTGGTGTCACCATCACATTTACATTCTTGGCTAGACACAGCGAGTGAGTGAGTGATTGTTAAGTAGTGGTAGGTGTCATCATCACATCTACCTTCTTGGCTAGACACATAGCGAGTGAGTGAGTGATTGTTAAGTAGTGGTTGGTGTCATCATAACATCTACATTCTTGGCTAAACACATAGCGAGAGAGTGAGTGATTGTTAAGTAGTGGTTGGTGTCATCATCACATCTACCTTCTTGGCTAGACACAGCGAGTGAGTGAGTGATTGTTAAGTAGTGGTTGGTGTCATCATCACATTTACATTCTTGGCTAGACACAGCGAGTGAGTGAGTGATTGTTAAGTAGTGGTAGGTGTCATCATCACATCTACCTTCTTGGCTAGACACATAGCGAGTGAGTGAGTGATTGTTAAGTAGTGGTTGGTGTCATCATCACATCTACCTTCTTGGCTAGACACAGCGAGTGAGTGAGTGATTGTTAAGTAGTGGTTGGTGTCATCATCACATCTACCTTCTTGGCTAAACACATAGCGGATGAGTGAGTGATTGTTTAGTAGTGGTTGGTGTCATCATCACATCTACCTTCTTGGCTAGACATATAGCGAGTGAGTGAGTGATTGTTAAGTAGTGGTTGGTGTCATCATCACATCTACCTTCTTATCACATAGCGAGTGAATGAATGATTGATAAATAGTGGTTGGTGTCATCATGACATCTACCTTCTTGGCTAGACACAGCGAGTGAGTGATTGTTAAGTAGTGGTTGCTGTCATCATCACATCTACCTTCTTGGCTAGACACATAGCGAATGAGTGAGTGATTGTTAAGTAGTGGTTGTTGTCATCATCACATCTACCTTCTTGGCTAGACACAGCCAGTGAGTGAGTGATTGCTAAGTAGTGGTTGGTGTCATCATCACATCTACCTTCTTGGCTAGACACATAGCGAGTGAGTGAGTGATTGCTAAGTAGTGGTTGATGTCATCATCACATCTACTTTCTTGACTAGACATAGCGAGTGAGTGAGACGTTGTTAAGTAGTGGTTGGTGTCATCATCACATCTACTTTCTTGGCTAGACACATAGCGAGTGAGTGAGTGATTGTTAAGTAGTGGTTGGTGTCATCATGACATCTACCTTCTTGGCTAGACACATAGCGAGTGAGTGAGTGATTGTTAAGTAGTGGTTGATGTCATCATCACATCTACTTTCTTGACTAGACATAGCGAGTGAGTGAGTGATTGTTAAGTAGTGGTTGGTGTCATCATCACATCTACCTTCTTGGCTAGACACATAGCGAGTGGGTGAGTGATTGTTAAGTAGTGGTTGGTGTCATCATCACATCTACCTTCTTGGCTAGACACATAGCGAGTGAGTGAGTAATTGTTAAGTAGTGGTTGGTGTCATCATCACATCTACCTTCTTGGCTAGACACATAGCGAGTGAGTGAGTGATTGTTAAGTAGTGGTTGGTGTCATCATCACATCTACCTTCTTGGCTAGACACATAGCGAGTGAGTGAGTGATTGTTAAGTAGCGGTTGGTGTCATCATCACATCTACCTTCTTGGCTAGACACAGCGAGTGAGTGAGTGATTGTTAAGTAGTGGTTGGTGTCATCATCACATCTACCTTCTTGGCTAGACACATAGCGAGTGAGTGAGTGATTGTTAAGTAGTGGTTAGTGTCATCATCACATCTACCTTCTTGGCTAGACACAGCGAGTGAGTGAGTGATTGTTAAGTAGTGGTTGGTGTCATCATCACATCTACCATCTTGGCTAAGCATATAGCGAGTGAGTGAGTGATTGTTAAGTGGTGGTTAGTATCATTATCACATCTACCTTCTTGGCTAGACACATAACGAGTGAATGAGTGATTGTTAAGTAGTGGTTGGTGTCATCATCACATCTACCTTCTTGGCTAGACACATAGCGAGTGAGTGAGTGATTGTTAAGTAGTGGTTGGTGTCATCATCACATCTACCATCTTGGCTAAACACATAGCGGGTGAGTGAGTGATTGTTAAGTAGTGGTTGGTGTCATCATCACATCTACTTTCTTATCACATAGTGAGTGAATGAATGATTGTTAAATAGTGGTTGGTGTCATCATGACATCTACCTTCTTGGCTAGACTCAGCGAGTGAGTGAGTGATTGTTAAGTAGTGGTTGATGTCATCATCACATCTACCTTCTTGGCTAGACACATAGCGAGTGAGTGAGTGATTGTTAAGTAGTGTTTGATGTCATCATCACATCTACCTTCTTGGCTAGACATAGCGAGTGAGTGAGTCATTGTTAAATAGTGGTTGTTGTCATCATCACATCTACCTTCTTGGCTAGACACAGCGAGTGAGTGAGTGATTGTTAAGTAGTGGTTGGTGTCACCATCACATCTACCTTCTTGGCTAAACACATAGCGAGTGAGTGAGTGATTGTTAAGTAGTGGTTGGTGTCATCATGACATCTACCTTCTTGGCTAGACACAGCGAGTGAGTGAGTGATTGTTAAGTAGTGGTTGGTGTCATCATCACATCTACCTTCTTGGCTAGACACATAGCGAGTGAGTGAGTGATAGCTAAGTAGTGGTTGGTGTTATCATCACATCTACCTTCTTGGCTAGACACATAGCGAGTGGGTGAGTGATTGTTAAGTAGTGGTTGGTGTCATCATCACATCTACCTTCTTGGCTAGACACAGCGAGTGAGTGAGTGATTGTTAAGTAGTGGTTGGTGTCATCATCACATCTACCTTCTTGGCTAGACACATAGCGAGTGAGTGAGTGATTGTTAAGTAGTGGTTGGTGTCATCATCACATCTACCTTCTTGGCTAGACACATAGCGAGTGGTTGAGTGATTGTTAAGTAGTGGTTGGTGTCATCATCACATCTACCTTCTTGGCTAGACACAGCGAGTGAGTGAGTGATTGTTAAGTAGTGGTTGGTGTCATCATCACATCTACCTTCTTGGCTAGACACAGCGAGTGAGTGAGTGATTGTTAAGTAGTGGTTGGTGTCATCATCACATCTACCATCTTGGCTAAGCACATAGCGAGTGAGTGAGTGATTGTTAAGTGGTGGTTAGTATCATTATCACATCTACCTTCTTGGCTAGACACATAACGAGTGAATGAGTGATTGTTAAGTAGTGGTTGGTGTCATCATCACATCTACCTTCTTGGCTAGACACATAGCGAGTGAGTGAGTGATTGTTAAGTAGTGGTTGGTGTCATCATCACATCTACCATCTTGGCTAAACACATAGCGGGTGAGTGAGTGATTGTTAAGTAGTGGTTGGTGTCATCATCACATCTACCTTTGTATCACATAGTGAGTGAATGAATGATTGTTAAATAGTTGTTGGTGTCATCATGACATCTACCTTCTTGGCTAGACTCAGCGAGTGAGTGAGTGATTGCTAAGTAGTGGTTGATGTCATCATCACATCTACCTTCTTGGCTAGACGCATAGCGAGTGAGTGAGTGATTGTTAAGTAGTGGTTGTTGTCATCATCACATCTACCTTCTTGGCTAAACACAGCCAGTGAGTGAGTGATTGCTAAGTAGTGGTTGGTGTCATCATCACATCTACCTTCTTGGCTAGACACATAGCGAGTGAGTGAGTGATTGCTAAGTAGTGGTTGATGTCATCATCACATCTACTTTCTTGACTAGACATAGCGAGTGAGTGAGTCGTTGTTAAGTATTGGTTGGTGTCATCATCACATCTACTTTCTTGGCTAGACACATAGCGAGTGAGTGAGTGATTGTTAAGTAGTGGTTGGTGTCATCATGCCATCTACCTTCTTGGCTAGACACATAGCGAGTGAGTGAGTGATTGTTAAGTAGTGGTTGATGTCATCATCACATCTACTTTCTTGACTAGACATAGCGAGTGAGTGAGTGATTGTTAAGTAGTGGTTGGTGTCATCATCACATCTAACTTCTTGGCTAGACACATAGCGAGTGGGTGAGTGATTGTTAAGTAGTGGTTGGTGTCATCATCACATCTACCTTCTTGGCTAGACACATAGCGAGTGAGTGAGTAATTGTTAAGTAGTGGTTGGTGTCATCATCACATCTACCTTCTTGGCCAGACACATAGCGAGTGAGTGAGTGATTGTTAAGTAGTGGTTGGTGTCATCATCACATCTACCTTCTTGGCTAGACACATAGCGAGTGAGTGAGTGATTGTTAAGTAGTGGTTAGTGTCATCATCACATCTACCTTCTTGGCTAGACACAGCGAGTGAGTGAGTGATTGTTAAGTAGTGGTTGGTGTCATCATCACATCTACCATCTTGGCTAAGCATATAGCGAGTGAGTGAGTGATTGTTAAGTGGTGGTTAGTATCATTATCACATCTACCTTCTTGGCTAGACACATAACGAGTGAATGAGTGATTGTTAAGTAGTGGTTGGTGTCATCATCCCATCTACCTTCTTGGCTAGACACATAGCGAGTGAGTGAGTGATTGTTAAGTAGTGGTTAGTGTCATCATCACATCTACCTTCTTGGCTAGACACAGCGAGTGAGTGAGTGATTGTTAAGTAGTGGTTGGTGTCATCATCACATCTAACATCTTGGCTAAGCATATAGCGAGTGAGTGAGTGATTGTTAAGTGGTGGTTAGTATCATTATCACATCTACCTTCTTGGCTAGACTCAGCGAGTGAGTGAGTGATTGTTAAGTAGTGGTTGATGTCATCATCACATCTACCTTCTTGGCTAGACGCATAGCGAGTGAGTGAGTGATTGTTAAGTAGTGTTTGATGTCATCATCACATCTACCTTCTTGGCTAGACATAGCGAGTGAGTGAGTCATTGTTAAATAGTGGTTGTTGTCATCATCACATCTACCTTCTTGGCTAGACACAGCGAGTGAGTGAGTGATTGTTAAGTAGTGGTTGGTGTCACCATCACATCTACCTTCTTGGAAAAACACATAGCGAGTGAGTGAGTGTTTGTTAAGTAGTGGTTGGTGTCATCATGACATCTACCTTATTGGCTAGACACAGCGAGTGAGTGAGTGATTGTTAAGTAGTGGTTGGTGTCATCATCACATCTACCTTCTTGGCTAGACACATAGCGAGTGAGTGAGTGATAGCTAAGTAGTGGTTGGTGTCATCATCACATCTACCTTCTTGGCTAGACACATAGCGAGTGGGTGAGTGATTGTTAAGTAGTGGTTGGTGTCATCATCACATCTACCTTCTTGGCTAGACACATAGCGAGTGAGTGAGTAATTGTTAAGTAGTGGTTGGTGTCATCATCACATCTACCTTCTTGCCTAGACACATAGCGAGTGAGTGAGTGATTGTTAAGTAGTGGTTGGTGTCATCATCACATCTACCTTCTTGGCTAGACACTGCGAGTGAGTGAGTGATTGTTAAGTAGTGGTTGGTGTCATCATCACATCTACCTTCTTGGCTAGACACATAGCGAGTGAGTGAGTGATTGTTAAGTAGTGGTTGGTGTCATCATCACATCTACCATCTTGGCTAAACACATAGCGAGTGAGTGAGTGATTGTTAAGTAGTGGTTGGTGTCATCATCACATCTACCTTCTTGGCTAGACACAGCGAGTGAGTGAGTGATTGTTAAGTAGTGGTTGGTGTCATCATCACTTCTACCTTCTTGGCTAGACACATAGCGAGTGAGTGAGTGATTGTTAAGTAGTGGTTGGTGTCATCATCACATCTATCTTCTTGGCTAGACACAGCGAGTGAGTGAGTGATTGTTAAGTAGTGGTTGGTGTCATCATCACATCTACCTTCTTGGCTAGACACAGCGAGTGAGTGAGTGATTGTTAAGTAGTGGTTGGTGTCATCATCACATCTACCTTCTTGGCTAGACACATAGCGAGTGAGTGAGTGATCGTTAAGTAGTGGTTGGTGTCATCATCACATCTACCTTCTTGGCTAGACACAGGGAGTGAGTGAGTGATTGTTAAGTAGTGGTTGGTGTCATCATCACATCTACCATCTTGGCTAAACACATAGCGGGTGAGTGAGTGATAGTTAAGTAGTGGTTGGTGTCATCATCACATCTACCTTCTTATCACATAGTGAGTGAATGAATGATTGTTAAATAGTGGTTGGTGTCATCATCACATATACCTTCTTGGCTAGACACAGGGAGTGAGTGAGTGATTGTTAAGTAGTGGTTGATGTCATCATCACATCTACCTTCTTGGCTAGACGCATAGCGAGTGAGTGAGTGATTGTTAAGTAGTGTTTGATGTCATCATCACATCTACCTTCTTGGCTAGACATAGCGAGTGAGTGAGTCATTGTTAAATAGTGGTTGTTGTCATCATCACATCTACCTTCTTGGCTAGACACAGCGAGTGAGTGAGTGATTGTTAAGTAGTGGTTGGTGTCACCATCACATCTACCTTCTTGGAAAAACACATAGCGAGTGAGTGAGTGTTTGTTAAGTAGTGGTTGGTGTCATCATGACATCTACCTTCTTGGCTAGACACAGCGAGTGAGTGAGTGATTGTTAAGTAGTGGTTGGTGTCATCATCACATCTACCTTCTTGGCTAGACACATAGCGAGTGAGTGAGTGATAGCTAAGTAGTGGTTGGTGTCATCATCACATCTACCTTCTTGGCTAGACACATAGCGAGTGGGTGAGTGATTGTTAAGTAGTGGTTGGTGTCATCATCACATCTACCTTCTTGGCTAGACACAT
This sequence comes from Bathymodiolus brooksi, assembly GCA_963680875.1. Classification (NCBI taxonomy): domain Eukaryota; kingdom Metazoa; phylum Mollusca; class Bivalvia; order Mytilida; family Modiolidae; genus Bathymodiolus; species Bathymodiolus brooksi. Next base: position 29,655,247 of record OY804576.1, on the reverse strand, counting down.
AGCGAGTGAGTGAGTAATTGTTAAGTAGTGGTTGGTGTCATCATCACATCTACCTTCTTGGCTAGACACATAGCGAGTGAGTGAGTGATTGTTAAGTAGTGGTTGGTGTCATCATCACATCTACCTTCTTGGCTAGACACTGCGAGTGAGTGAGTGATTGTTAAGTAGTGGTTGGTGTCATCATCACATCTGCCTTCTTGGCTAGACACATAGCGAGTGAGTGAGTGATTGTTAAGTAGTGGTTGGTGTCATCATCACATCTACCATCTTGGCTAAACACATAGCGAGTGAGTGAGTGATTGTTAAGTAGTGGTTGGTGTCATCATCACATCTACCTTCTTGGCTAGACACAGCGAGTGAGTGAGTGATTGTTAAGTAGTGGTTGGTGTCATCATCACTTCTACCTTCTTGGCTAGACACATAGCGAGTGAGTGAGTGATTGTTAAGTAGTGGTTGGTGTCATCATCACATCTATCTTATTGGCTAGACACAGCGAGTGAGTGAGTGATTGTTAAGTAGTGGTTGGTGTCATCATCACATCTACCTTCTTGGCTAGACACAGCGAGTGAGTGAGTGATTGTTAAGTAGTGGTTGGTGTCATCATCACATCTACCTTCTTGGCTAGACACATAGCGAGTGAGTGAGTGATCGTTAAGTAGTGGTTGGTGTCATCATCACATCTACCTTCTTGGCTAGACACAGGGAGTGAGTGAGTGATTGTTAAGTAGTGGTTGGTGTCATCATCACATCTACCATCTTGGCTAAACACATAGCGGGTGAGTGAGTGATAGTTAAGTAGTGGTTGGTGTCATCATCACATCTACCTTCTTATCACATAGTGAGTGAATGAATGATTGTTAAATAGTGGTTGGTGTCATCATCACATATACCTTCTTGGCTAGACACAGGGAGTGAGTGAGTGATTGTTAAGTAGTGGTTGGTGTCATCATCACATCTATCTTCTTGGCTAGACACAGCGAGTGAGTGAGTGATTGTTAAGTAGTGGTTGGTGTCATCATGACATCTACCTTCTTGGCTAGACACAGCGAGTGAGTGAGTGATTGTTAATTAGTGGTTGGTGTCATCATCACATCTACCTTCTTGGCTAGACACATAGCGAGTGAGTGAGTGATTGTTAAGTAGTGGTTGGTGTCATCATCACACCTACCATCTTGGCTAAACACATAGCGAGTGAGTGAGTGATTATTAAGTAGTGGTTAGTGTCATCATCACATCTACCTTCTTGGCTAGACACATCGAGTGAGTGTGTGATTGTTAAGTAGTGGTTGGTGTCATCATCACTTCTACCTTCTTGGCTAGATACATAGCGAGTGAGTGAGTGATTGTTAAGTAGTGGTTGGTGTCATCATCACATCTATCTTCTTGGCTAGACACAGCGAGTGAGTGAGTGATTGTTAAGTAGTGGTTGGTGTCATCATCACATCTACCTTCTTGGCTAGACACAGCGAGTGAGTGAGTGATTGTTAAGTAGTGGTTGGTGTCATCATCACATCTACCTTCTTGGCTAGACACATAGCGAGTGAGTGAGTGATTGTTAAGTAGTGGTTGGTGTCATCATCACATCTACCTTCTTGGCTAGACACAGGGAGTGAGTGAGTGATTGTTAAGTAGTGGTTGGTGTCATCATCACATCTACCATCTTGGCTAAACACATAGCGGGTGAGTGAGTGATAGTTAAGTAGTGGTTGGTGTCATCATCACATCTACCTTCTTATCACATAGTGAGTGAATGAATGATTGTTAAATAGTGGTTGGTGTCATCATGACATCTACCTTCTTGGCTAGACTCAGCGAGTTAGTGAGTGATTGTTAAGTAGTGGTTGATGTCATCATCACATCTACCTTCTCGGCTAGACACATAGCGAGTGAGTGAGTGATTGTTAAGTAGTGGTTGATGTCATCATCACATCTACCTTCTTGGCTAGACATAGCGAGTGAGTGAGTCATTGTTAAATAGTGGTTGTTGTCATCATCACATCTACCTTCTTGGCTAGACACAGCGAGTGAGTGAGTGATTGTTAAGTAGTGGTTGGTGTCACCATCACATCTACCTTCTTGGCTAAACACATAGCGAGTGAGTGAGTGATTGTTAAGTAGTGGTTGGTGTCATCATGACATCTACCTTCTTGGCTAGACACAGCAAGTGAGTGAGTGATTGTTAAGTAGTGGTTGGTGTCATCATCACATCTACCTTCTTGGCTAGACACATAGCAAGTGAGTGAGTGATTGTTAAGTAGTGGTTGGTGTCATCAGCACATCTACCTTCTTGGCTAGACACATAGCGAGTGGGTGAGTGATTGTTAAGTAGTGGTTGGTGTCATCATCACATCTACATTCTTGGCTAGACACATAGCGAGTGAGTGAGTAATTGCTAAGTAGTGGTTGGTGTCATCATCACATCTACCTTCTTGGCTAGACACATAGCGAGTGAGAGAGTGATTGTAAAGTAGTGGTTGGTGTCATCATCACATCTACCTTCTTGGCTAGACACATAGCGAGTGAGTGAGTGATTGTTAAGTAGTGGTTAGTGTCATCATCACATCTACCTTCTTGGCTAGACACAGCGAGTGAGTGAGTGATTGTTAAGTAGTGGTTGGTGTCATCATCACATCTACCTTCTTGGCTAGACACATAGCGAGTGAGTGAGTGATTGTTAAGTAGTGGTTGGTGTCATCATCACATCTACCATCTTGGCTAAACACATAGCGAATGAGTGAGTGATTGTTAAGTAGTGGTTAGTGTCATCATCACATCTACCTTCTTGGCTAGACACAGCGAGTGAGTGAGTGATTGTTAAGTAGTGGTTGGTGTCATCATCACTTCTACCTTCTTGGCTAGACACATAGCGAGTGAGTGAGTGATTGTTAAGTAGTGGTGGTGTCATCATCACATCTACCTTCTTGGCTAGACACAGCGAGTGAGTGAGTGATTGTTAAGTAGTGGTTGGTGTCATCATCACATCTACCTTCTTGGTTAGACACAGCGAGTGAGTGAGTGATTGTTAAGTAGTGGTTGCTGTCATCATCACATCTACCTTCTTGGCTTGACACATAGCGAGTGAGTGAGTGATTGTTAAGTAGTGGTTGGTGTCATCATCACATCTACCTTCTTGGCTAGACATAGCGGGTGAGTGAGTGATTGTTAAGTAGTGGTTGTTGTCATCATCACATCTACCTTCTTGGCTAGACACATAGCGAGTGGGTGAGGGATTGTTAAATAGTGGTTGGTGTCATCATCACATCTACCTTCTTGGCTAAACACATAGCGAGTGAATGAATGATTGTTAAGTAGTGGTTGGTGTCATCATGACATCTACCTTCTTGGCTAGACACATAGAGTGAGTGAGTGATTGTTAAGTAGTGGTTGGTGTCATCATCACATCTACCTTCTTGGCTAGACACATAGCGAGTGATTGAGTGATTGTTAAGTAGTGGTTGGTGTCATCATCACATCTACCGTCTTGGCTAGAAACATAGCGAGTGCGTGAGTGATTGTTAAGTAGTGGTTGGTGTCATCATCACATCTATCTTCTTGGCTAGACATATAGCGAGTGAGTGAGTGATTGTTAAGTAGTGGTTAGTGTCATCATCACATCTACCTTCTTGGCTAGACACAGCGTGTGAGTGAGTGATTGTTAAGTAGTGGTTGGTGTCATCATCACATCTACCTTCTTGGCTAGACACATAGCGAGTGAATGAGTGATTGTTAAGTAGTGGTTGGTGTCATCATCACATCTACCATCTTGGCTAAACACATAGCGAGTGAGTGAGTGATTGCTAAGTAGTGGTTAGTGTCATCATCACATCTACCTTCTTGGCTAGACACATAGCGAGTGAGTGAGTGATTGTTAAGTAGTGGTTAGTGTCATCATCACATCTACCTTATTGACTAGACAGATAGCGAGTGAGTGAGTGATTGTTAAGTAGTGGTTGGTGTCATCATCACATATACCTTCTTGGCTAGACACAGCGAGTTAGTGAGTGATTGTTAAGTAGTGGTTGGTGTCATCATCACATCTACCATCTTGGCTAAAAACATAGCCGGTGAGTGAGTGATTGTTAAGTAGTGGTTGGTGTCATCATCACATCTACCTTCTTATCACATAGCGAGTGAATGAATAATTGTTAAATAGTGGTTGGTGTCATCATGACATATACCTTCTTGGCTAGACACAGCGAGTGAGTGAGTGATTGTTAAGTAGTGGTTGCTGTCATCATCACATCTACCTTCTTGGCTATACACATAGCGAGTGAGTGAGTGATTGTTAAGTAGTGGTTGATGTCATCATCACATGTACCTTCTTGGCTAGGCATAGCGAGTGAGTGAGTCATTGCTAAGTAGTGGTTGTTGTCTTCATCACATCTACCTTCTTGGCTAGACACAGCGAGTGAGTGAGTGATTGTTAGGTAGTGGTTGGTGTCATCATCACATCTACCTTCTTGGCTAAACACATAGCGAGTGAGTGAGTGATTGTTAAGTAGTGGTTGGTGTCATCATGACATCTACCTTCTTGGCTAGACACAGCGAGTGAGTGAGTGATTGCTAAGTAGTGGTTGGTGTCATCATCACATCTACCTTCTTGGCTAGACACATAGCGAGTGAGTGAGTGATTGTTAAGTAATGGTTGGTGTCATCATCACATCTACCTTCTTGGCTAAACACATAGCGAGTGAGTGAGTGATTGTTAAGTAGTGGTTGGTGTCATCATCACATCTACATTCTTGGCTAGACACAGCGAGTGAGTGAGTGATTGTTAAGTAGTGGTTGGTGTCATCATCACATCTACCTTCTTGGCTAGACACATAGCGAGTGAGTGAGTGATTGTTAAGTAGTGGTTGGTGTCATCATCACATCTACCTTCTTGGCTAGACACAGCGAGTGAGTGAGTGATTGTTAAGTAGTGGTTGGTGTCATCATCACATTTACTATCTTGGCTAAACACATAGCGGGTGAGTGAGTGATTGTTAAGTAGTGGTTGGTGTCATCATCACATCTACCTTCTTATCACATAGCGAGTGAATGAATGATTGTTAAATAGTGGTTGGTGTCATCATGACATCTACCTTCTTGGCTAGACACAGCGAGTGAGTGAGTGATTGTTAAGTAGTGGTTGCTGTCATCATCACATCTACCTTTTTGGCTAGACACATAGCGAGTGAGTGAGTGATTGTTAAGTAGTGGTTGTTGTCATCATCACATCTACTTTCTTGGCTAGACACGGCGAGTGAGTGAATGATTGTTAAGTAGTGGTTTGTTTCATCATGACATCTACCTTCTTGGCTAGACACAGCGAGTGAGTGAGTTATTGTTAAGTAGTGGTTGGTGTCATCATGACATTTACCTTCTTGGCTAGACACATAGCGAGTGAGTGAGCGATTGTTAAGTAGTGGTTGGTGTCATCATCCCATCTACCTTCTTGGCTAGACACATAGGGGGTGGGTGAGTGATTGTTAAGTAATGGTTGGTGTCATCATCACATCTACCTTCTTGGCTAGACACATAGCGAGTGACTGAGTAATTGTTAAGTAGTAGTTGGTGTCATCATCACATCTACCTTCTTGGCTAGACACATAGCGAGTGAGTGAGTGATTGTTAAGTAGTGGTTGGTCTCATCATCACATCTACCTTCTTGGCTAGACACATAGCGAGTGAGTGAGTGATTGTTAAGTAGTGGTTGGTGTCATCATCACATCTACCTTCTTGGCTAGACAGAGCGAGTGAGTGAGTGATTGTTAAGTAGTGGTTGGTGTCATCATCACATCTACCATCTTGGCTAAACACACAGTGGGTGAGTGAGTGATTGTTAAGTAGAGGTTGGTGTCATCATCACATCTACCTTCTTATCACATAGCGAGTGAATGAATGATTGTTAAATAGTGGATGGTGTCATCATGACATCTACCTTCTTGGCTAGACTCAGCGAGTGAGTGAGTGATTGTTAAGTAGTGGTTGTTGTCATCATCACATCTACCTTCTTGGCTAGACACATAGCGAGTGAGTGAGTGATTGTTAAGTAGTGGTTGGTGTCATCATCACATCTACCTTCATGGCTAGACACATAGCGAGTGAGTGAGTAATTGTTAAGTAGTGGTTGGTGTCATCATCACATCTACTTTCTTGGCTAGACACATAGCGAGTGAGTGAGTGATTGTTAAGTAGATGTTGGTGTCATCATCACATCTACCTTCTTGGCTAGACACATAGCGAGTGAGTGAGTGATTGTTAAGTAGTGGTTGGTGTCATCATCACATCTACATTCTTGGCTAGACACAGCGAGTGAGTGAGTGATTGTTAAGTAGTGGTTGGTGTCATCATCACATCTACCTTCTTGGCTAGACACATAGCGAGTGAGTGAGTGATTGTTAAGTAGTGGTTGGTGTCATCATCACATCTACCTTCTTGGCTAGACACAGCGAGTGAGTGAGTGATTGTTAAGTAGTGGTTGGTGTCATCATCACATTTACTATCTTGGCTAAACACATAGCGGGTGAGTGAGTGATTGTTAAGTAGTGGTTGGTGTCATCATCACATCTACCTTCTTATCACATAGCGAGTGAATGAATGATTGTTAAATAGTGGTTGGTGTCATCATGACATCTACCTTCTTGGCTAGACACAGCGAGTGAGTGAGTGATTGTTAAGTAGTGGTTGCTGTCATCATCACATCTACCTTTTTGGCTAGACACATAGCGAGTGAGTGAGTGATTGTTAAGTAGTGGTTGTTGTCATCATCACATCTACTTTCTTGGCTAGACACGGCGAGTGAGTGAATGATTGTTAAGTAGTGGTTTGTTTCATCATGACATCTACCTTCTTGGCTAGACACAGCGAGTGAGTGAGTTATTGTTAAGTAGTGGTTGGTGTCATCATGACATTTACCTTCTTGGCTAGACACATAGCGAGTGAGTGAGCGATTGTTAAGTAGTGGTTGGTGTCATCATCCCATCTACCTTCTTGGCTAGACACATAGGGGGTGGGTGAGTGATAGTTAAGTAATGGTTGGTGTCATCATCACATCTACCTTCTTGGCTAGACACATAGCGAGTGACTGAGTAATTGTTAAGTAGTAGTTGGTGTCATCATCACATCTACCTTCTTGGCTAGACACATAGCGAGTGAGTGAGTGATTGTTAAGTAGTGGTTGGTCTCATCATCACATCTACCTTCTTGGCTAGACACATAGCGAGTGAGTGAGTGATTGTTAAGTAGTGGTTGGTGTCATCATCACATCTACCTTCTTGGCTAGACAGAGCGAGTGAGTGAGTGATTGTTAAGTAGTGGTTGGTGTCATCATCACATCTACCATCTTGGCTAAACACATAGTGGGTGAGTGAGTGATTGTTAAGTAGAGGTTGGTGTCATCATCACATCTACCTTCTTATCACATAGCGAGTGAATGAATGATTGTTAAATAGTGGATGGTGTCATCATGACATCTACCTTCTTGGCTAGACTCAGCGAGTGAGTGAGTGATTGTTAAGTAGTGGTTGTTGTCATCATCACATCTACCTTCTTGGCTAGACACATAGCGAGTGAGTGAGTGATTGTTAAGTAGTGGTTGGTGTCATCATCACATCTACCTTCTTGGCTAGACACATAGCGAGTGAGTGAGTAATTGTTAAGTAGTGGTTGGTGTCATCATCACATCTACTTTCTTGGCTAGACACATAGCGAGTGAGTGAGTGATTGTTAAGTAGATGTTGGTGTCATCATCACATCTACCTTCTTGGCTAGACACATAGCGAGTGAGTGAGTGATTGTTAAGTAGTGGTTAGTGTCATCATCACTTCTACCTTCTTGGCTAGACACAGCGAGTGAGTGAGTGATTTTTAAGTAGTGGTTGGTGGCATCATCACATCTACCTTCTTGGCTAGACACATAGCGAGTGAGTGAGTGATTGTTAAGTAGTGGTTGGTGTCATCATTACATCTACCATCTTGGCTAGACACATAGCGAGTGAGTGAGTGATTGTTAAGTAGTAGTTGGTGTCATCATCATATCTACCTTCGTGACACATAGCGAGTGAGTGAGTGATTGCTAAGTAGTGGTTAATGTCATCATCACATCTACCTTCTTGGCTACACTCAGCGAGTGAGTGAGTGATTGCTAAGTAGTGGTTGGTGTCATCATCACTTCTACCTTCTTGGGTAGACACATAGCGAGTGAGTGAGTGATTGTTAAGTAGTGGTTGGTGTCATCATCACATCTACATTCTTGGCTAGACACAGCCAGTGAGTGAGTGATTGTTAAGTAGTGGTTGGTGTCATCATCACATCCACCTTCTTGGCTAGACACAGCGAGTGAGTGAGGGATTGTTAAGTAGTGGTTGATGTCATCATCACATCTACCTTCTTGGCTAGACACAGCGAGTGAGTGAGTGATTGTAAAGTAGTGGTTGGTGTCATCATCACATCTACCTTCTTGGCTAGACAGAGCGAGTGAGTGAGTGATTGTTAAGTAGAGGTTGGTGTCATCATCACATCTACCATCTTGGCTAAACACATAGCGGGTGAGTGAGTGATTGTTAAGTAGTGGTTGTTTTCATCATCACATCTACCTTCTTGGCTAGACACATAGCGAGTGAGTGAGTGATTGTTAAGTAGTGGTTGGTGTCATCATCACATCTACCTTCTTGGCTAAACACATAGCGAGTGAATGAATGATTGTTAAATAGTGGTTGGTGTCATCATGACATCTACCTTCTTGGCTAGACACAGCGAGTGAGTGAGTGATTGTTAAGTAGTGGTTGGTGTCATCATCACATCTACCTTCTTGGCTAGACACATAGCGAGTGAGTGAGTGATTGTTAAGTAGTGGTTGGTGTCATCATCACATCTACCTTCTTGGCTAGACACATAGCGAGTGAGTGAGTAATTGTTAAGTAGTGGTTGGTGTCATCATCACATCTACCTTCTTGGCTAGACACATAGCGAGTGAGTGAGTGATTGTTAAGTAGTGGTTGGTGTCATCATCACATCTATCTTCTTGGCTAGACACATAGCGAGTGAGTGAGTGATTGTTAAGTAGTGGTTAGTGTCATCATCACATCTACCTTCTTGGCTAGACACAGCGAGTGAGTGAGTGATTGTTAAGTAGTGGTTGGTGTCATCATCACATATACCTTCTTGGGTAGACACATAGCGAGTGAGTGAGTGATTGTTAAGTAGTGGTTGGTGTCATCATCACATCTACCATCTTGGCTAAACACATAGCGAGTGAGTGAGTGATTGTTAAGTAGTGGTTAGTGTCATCATCACATCTACCATCTTGGCTAGACACATAGCGAGTGAGTGAGTGATTGTTAAGTAGTGGTTGGTGTCATCATCACATCTACCTTATTGACTAGACACATAGCGAGTGAGTGAGTGATTGTTAAGTAGTGGTTGGTGTCATCATCACATCTACCTTCTTGGCTAGACACAGCGAGTGAGAGAGTGATTGTTAAGTAGTGGTTGGTGTCATCATCACGTCTACCATCTTGGCTAAACACATAGCGGGTGAGTGAGTGATTGTTAAGTAGTTGTTGGTGTCATCATCACATCTACCTTCTTATCACATAGCGAGTGAATGAATGATTGTTAAATAGTGGTTGGTGTCATCATGACATATACCTTCTTGGCTAGACACAGCGAGTGAGTGAGTGATTGTTAAGTAGTGGTTGCTGTCATCATCACATCTACCTTCTTGGCTAGACACATAGCGAGTGAGTGAGTGATTGTTAAGTAGTGGTTGATGTCATCATCACATCTACCTTCTTGGCTAGACATAGCGAGTGAGCGAGTCATTGCTAAGTAGTGGTTGTTGTCATCATCACATCTACCTTCTTGGTTAGACAGAGCGAGTGAGTGAGTGATTGTTAAGTAGTGGTTGGTGTCATCATCACATCTACCTTCTTGGCTAAACACATAGCGAGTGAGTGAGTGATTGTTAAGTAGTGGTTGGTGTCATCATCACATCTACCTTCTTGGTTAGACACAGCGAGTGAGTGAGTCATTGTTAAGTAGTGGTTGGTGTCATCATCACATCTACCTTCTTGGCTAGACAGAGCGAGTGAGTGAGTGATTGTTAAGTAGTGGTTGGTGTCATCATCACATCTACCTTCTTGGCTAAACACATAGCGGGTGAGTGAGTGATTGTTAAGTAGTGGTTGTTGTCATCATCACATCTACCTTCTTGGCTAGACACATAGCGAGTGGGTGAGTGATTGTTAAGTAGTGGTTGGTGTCATCATCACATCTACCTTCTTGGCTAAACACATAGCGAGTGAGTGAGTGATTGTTAAGTAGTGGTTGGTGTCATCATCACATCTACCTTCTTGGCTAGACACATAGCGAGTGAGTGAGTGATTGTTAAGTAGTGGTTGGTGTCATCATCACATCTACCTTCTTGGCTAGACACAAAGCGAGTGAGTGAGTGATTGTTAAGTAGTGGTTGGTGTCATCATCACATCTATCTTCTTGGCTAGACACATAGCGAGTGAGAGAGTGATTGTTAAGTAGTGGTTGGTGTCATCATCACATCTACCTTCTTGGCTAGACACAGCGAGTGAGTGAGTGATTGTTAAGTAGTGGTTGGTGTCATCATCACATCTACCTTCTTGGCTAGACACATAGCGAGTGAGTGAGTGATTGTTAAGTAGTGGTTGGTGTCATCATCACATCTACCATCTTGGCTAAACACATAGCGAGTGAGTGAGTGATTGTTAAGTAGTGGTTAGTGTCATCATCACATCTACCTTCTTGGCTAGACACATAGCGAGTGAGTGAGTGATTGTTAAGTAGTGGTTGGTGTCATCATCACATCTACCTTCTTGGCTAGACACAGCGAGTGAGTGAGTGATTGTTAAGTAGTGGTTGGTGTCATCATCACATCTACCATCTTAGCTAAACACATAGCGGGTGAGTGAGTGATTGTTAAGTAGTGGTTGGTGTCATCATCACATCTACCTTTTTATCACATAGCGAGTGAATGAATGATTGTTAAATAGTGGTTGGTGTCATCATGACATATTCCTTCTTGGCTAGACACAGCGAGTGAGTGAGTGATTGTTAAGTAGTGGTTGGTGTCATCATCACATCTACTTTCTTGGCTAAACACATAGCGAGTGAGTGAGTGATTGTTAAGTAGTGGTTGGTGTCATCATGACATCTACCTTCTTGGCTAGACACAGCGAGTGAGTGAGTGATTGTTAAGTAGTGGTTGGTGTCATCATCACATCTACCTTCTTGGCTAGACACATAGCGAGTGAGTGAGTGATTGTTAAGTAGTGGTTGGTGTCATCATCACATCTACCTTCTTGGCTAAACACATAGCGAGTGAGTGATTGATTGTTAAGTAGTGGTTGGTGTCATGATCACATCTACATTCTTGGCTAGACACAGCGAGTGAGTGAGTGATTGTTAAGTAGTGGTTGGTGTCATCATCACATCTACCATCTTGGCTAAACACATAGCGGGTGAGTGAGTGATTGTTAAGTAGTGGTTAGTGTCATCATCACATCTACATTCTTGGCTAGACACAGCGAGTGAGTGAGTGATTGTTAAGTAGTGGTTGGTGTCATCATCACATCTACCATCTTGGCTAAACACATAGCGAGTGAGTGAGTGATTGTTAAGTAGTGGTTGGTGTCATCATCACATCTACCATCTTGGCTAAACACATAGCGGGTGAGTGAGTGATTGTTAAGTAGTGGTTGGTGTCATCATCACATCTACCTTCTTATCACATAGCGAGTGAATGAATGATTGTTAAATAGTGGTTGGTGTCATCATGACATATTCCTTCTTGGCTAGACACAGCGAGTGAGTGAGTGATTGTTAAGTAGTGGTTGGTGTCATCATCACATCTACCTTCTTGGCTAGACACAAAGCGAGTGAGTGAGTGATTGTTAAGTAGTGGTTGGTGTCATCATCACATCTATCTTCTTGGCTAGACACATAGCGAGTGAGAGAGTGATTGTTAAGTAGTGGTTGGTGTCATCATCACATCTACCTTCTTGGCTAGACACAGCGAGTGAGTGAGTGATTGTTAAGTAGTGGTTGGTGTCATCATCACATCTACCTTCTTGGCTAGACACATAGCGAGTGAGTGAGTGATTGTTAAGTAGTGGTTGGTGTCATCATCGCATCTACCATCTTGGCTAAACACATAGCGAGTGAGTGAGTGATTGTTAAGTAGTGGTTAGTGTCATCATCACATCTACCTTCTTGGCTAGACACATAGCGAGTGAGTGAGTGATTGTTAAGTAGTGGTTGGTGTCATCATCACATCTACCTTCTTGGCTAGACACAGCGAGTGAGTGAGTGATTGTTAAGTAGTGGTTGGTGTCATCATCACATCTACCATCTTAGCTAAACACATAGCGGGTGAGTGAGTGATTGTTAAGTAGTGGTTGGTGTCATCATCACATCTACCTTCTTATCACATAGCGAGTGAATGAATGATTGTTAAATAGTGGTTGGTGTCATCATGACATATTCCTTCTTGGCTAGACACAGCGAGTGAGTGAGTGATTGTTAAGTAGTGGTTGGTGTCATCATCACATCTACCTTCTTGGCTAAACACATAGTGAGTGAGTGAGTGATTGTTAAGTAGTGGTTGGTGTCATCATGACATCTACCTTCTTGGCTAGACACAGCGAGTGAGTGAGTGATTGTTAAGTAGTGGTTGGTGTCATCATCACATCTACCTTCTTGGCTAGACACATAGCGAGTGAGTGAGTGATTGTTAAGTAGTGGTTGGTGTCATCATCACATCTACCTTCTTGGCTAAACACATAGCGAGTGAGTGATTGATTGTTAAGTAGTGGTTGGTGTCATGATCACATCTACATTCTTGGCTAGACACAGCGAGTGAGTGAGTGATTGTTAAGTAGTGGTTGGTGTCATCATCACATCTACCATCTTGGCTAAACACATAGCGGGTGAGTGAGTGATTGTTAAGTAGTGGTTAGTGTCATGATCACATCTACATTCTTGGCTAGACACAGCGAGTGAGTGAGTGATTGTTAAGTAGTGGTTGGTGTCATCATCACATCTACCATCTTGGCTAAACACATAGCGAGTGAGTGAGTGATTGTTAAGTAGTGGTTGGTGTCATCATCACATCTACCATCTTGGCTAAACACATAGCGGGTGAGTGAGTGATTGTTAAGTAGTGGTTGGTGTCATCATCACATCTACCTTCTTATCACATAGCGAGTGAATGAATGATTGTTAAATAGTGGTTGGTGTCATCATGACATATTCCTTCTTGGCTAGACACAGCGAGTGAGTGAGTGATTGTTAAGTAGTGGTTGCTGTCATCATCACATCTACCTTCTTGGCTAGACACATAGCGAGTGAGTGAGTGATTGTTAAGTAGTGGTTGGTGTCACCATCACATCTACCTTCTTGGCTAGACACAGGGAGTGAGTGAGTGATTGTTAAGTAGTGGTTGGTGTCATCATCACATCTACCTTCTTGGCTAGACACATAGCGAGTGAGTGAGTGATTGTTAAGTAGTGGTTGGTGTCATCATCACATCTACCTTCTTGGCTAAACACATAGCGAGTGAGTGATTGATTGTTAAGTAGTGGTTGGTGTCATGATCACATCTACATTCTTGGCTAGACACAGCGAGTGAGTGAGTGATTGTTAAGTAGTGGTTGGTGTCATCATCACATCTACCATCTTGGCTAAACACATAGCGGGTGAGTGAGTGATTGTTAAGTAGTGGTTAGTGTCATCATCACATCTACATTCTTGGCTAGACACAGCGAGTGAGTGAGTGATTGTTAAGTAGTGGTTGGTGTCATCATCACATCTACCATCTTGGCTAAACACATAGCGAGTGAGTGAGTGATTGTTAAGTAGTGGTTGGTGTCATCATCACATCTACCATCTTGGCTAAACACATAGCGGGTGAGTGAGTGATTGTTAAGTAGTGGTTGGTGTCATCATCACATCTACCTTCTTATCACATAGCGAGTGAATGAATGATTGTTAAATAGTGGTTGGTGTCATCATGACATATTCCTTCTTGGCTAGACACAGCGAGTGAGTGAGTGATTGTTAAGTAGTGGTTGGTGTCATCATCACATCTACCTTCTTGGCTAGACACAAAGCGAGTGAGTGAGTGATTGTTAAGTAGTGGTTGGTGTCATCATCACATCTATCTTCTTGGCTAGACACATAGCGAGTGAGAGAGTGATTGTTAAGTAGTGGTTGGTGTCATCATCACATCTACCTTCTTGGCTAGACACAGCGAGTGAGTGAGTGATTGTTAAGTAGTGGTTGGTGTCATCATCACATCTACCTTCTTGGCTAGACACATAGCGAGTGAGTGAGTGATTGTTAAGTAGTGGTTGGTGTCATCATCGCATCTACCATCTTGGCTAAACACATAGCGAGTGAGTGAGTGATTGTTAAGTAGTGGTTAGTGTCATCATCACATCTACCTTCTTGGCTAGACACATAGCGAGTGAGTGAGTGATTGTTAAGTAGTGGTTGGTGTCATCATCACATCTACCTTCTTGGCTAGACACAGCGAGTGAGTGAGTGATTGTTAAGTAGTGGTTGGTGTCATCATCACATCTACCATCTTAGCTAAACACATAGCGGGTGAGTGAGTGATTGTTAAGTAGTGGTTGGTGTCATCATCACATCTACCTTCTTATCACATAGCGAGTGAATGAATGATTGTTAAATAGTGGTTGGTGTCATCATGACATATTCCTTCTTGGCTAGACACAGCGAGTGAGTGAGTGATTGTTAAGTAGTGGTTGGTGTCATCATCACATCTACCTTCTTGGCTAAACACATAGTGAGTGAGTGAGTGATTGTTAAGTAGTGGTTGGTGTCATCATGACATCTACCTTCTTGGCTAGACACAGCGAGTGAGTGAGTGATTGTTAAGTAGTGGTTGGTGTCATCATCACATCTACCTTCTTGGCTAGACACATAGCGAGTGAGTGAGTGATTGTTAAGTAGTGGTTGGTGTCATCATCACATCTACCTTCTTGGCTAAACACATAGCGAGTGAGTGATTGATTGTTAAGTAGTGGTTGGTGTCATGATCACATCTACATTCTTGGCTAGACACAGCGAGTGAGTGAGTGATTGTTAAGTAGTGGTTGGTGTCATCATCACATCTACCATCTTGGCTAAACACATAGCGGGTGAGTGAGTGATTGTTAAGTAGTGGTTAGTGTCATGATCACATCTACATTCTTGGCTAGACACAGCGAGTGAGTGAGTGATTGTTAAGTAGTGGTTGGTGTCATCATCACATCTACCATCTTGGCTAAACACATAGCGAGTGAGTGAGTGATTGTTAAGTAGTGGTTGGTGTCATCATCACATCTACCATCTTGGCTAAACACATAGCGGGTGAGTGAGTGATTGTTAAGTAGTGGTTGGTGTCATCATCACATCTACCTTCTTATCACATAGCGAGTGAATGAATGATTGTTAAATAGTGGTTGGTGTCATCATGACATATTCCTTCTTGGCTAGACACAGCGAGTGAGTGAGTGATTGTTAAGTAGTGGTTGCTGTCATCATCACATCTACCTTCTTGGCTAGACACATAGCGAGTGAGTGAGTGATTGTTAAGTAGTGGTTGATGTCATCATCACATCTACCTTCTTGGCTAGACATAGCGAGTGAGTGAGTCATTGCTAAGTAGTGGTTGTTGTCATCATCACATCTACCTTCTTGGCTAGACACAGCGAGTGAGTGAGTGATTGTTAAGTAGTGGTTGGTGTCATCATCACATCTACCTTCTTGGCTAAACACATAGCGAGTGAGTGAGTGATTGTTAAGTAGTGGTTAGTGTCATCATGACATCTACCTTCTTGGCTAGACACAGCGAGTGAGTGAGTGATTGTTAAGTAGTGGTTGGTGTCATCATCACATCTACCTTCTTGGCTAGACACAGCGAGCGAGTGAGTGAGTGATTGTTAAGTAGTGGTTGGTGTCATCATCACATCTACCTTCTTGGCTAAACACATAGCGAGTGAGTGAGTGATTGTTAAGTAGTGGTTGGTGTCATGATCACATCTACATTCTTGGCTAGACACAGCGAGTGAGTGAGTGATTGTTAAGTAGTGGTTGGTGTCATCATCACATCTACCATCTTGGCTAAACACATAGCGAGTGAGTGAGTGATTGTTAAGTAGTGGTTAGTGTCATCATCACATCTACATTCTTGGCTAGACACAGCGAGTGAGTGAGTGATTGTTAAGTAGTGGTTGGTGTCATCATCACATCTACCATCTTGGCTAAACACATAGCGAGTGAGTGAGTGATTGTTAAGTAGTGGTTGGTGTCATCATCACATCTACATTCTTGGCTAGACACAGGGAGTGAGTGAGTGATTGTTAAGTAGTGGTTGGTGTCATCATCACATCTACCATCTTGGCTAAACACATAGCGAGTGAGTGAGTGATTGTTAAGTAGTGGTTGGTGTCATCATCACATCTACATTCTTGGCTAGACACAGCGAGTGAGTGAGTGATTGTTAAGTAGTGGTTGGTGTCATCATCACATCTACCATCTTGGCTAAACACATAGCGAGTGAGTGAGTGATTGTTAAGTAGTGGTTGGTGTCATCATCACATCTACCATCTTGGCTAAACACATAGCGGGTGAGTGAGTGATTGTTAAGTAGTGGTTGGTGTCATCATCACATCTACCTTCTTATCACATAGCGAGTGAATGAATGATTGTTAAATAGTGGTTGGTGTCATCATGACATATTCCTTCTTGGCTAGACACAGCGAGTGAGTGAGTGATTGTTAAGTAGTGGTTGGTGTCATCATCACATCTACCTTCTTGGCTAGACACAAAGCGAGTGAGTGAGTGATTGTTAAGTAGTGGTTGGTGTCATCATCACATCTATCTTCTTGGCTAGACACATAGCGAGTGAGAGAGTGATTGTTAAGTAGTGGTTGGTGTCATCATCACATCTACCTTCTTGGCTAGACACAGCGAGTGAGTGAGTGATTGTTAAGTAGTGGTTGGTGTCATCATCACATCTACCTTCTTGGCTAGACACATAGCGAGTGAGTGAGTGATTGTTAAGTAGTGGTTGGTGTCATCATCGCATCTACCATCTTGGCTAAACACATAGCGAGTGAGTGAGTGATTGTTAAGTAGTGGTTAGTGTCATCATCACATCTACCTTCTTGGCTAGACACATAGCGAGTGAGTGAGTGATTGTTAAGTAGTGGTTGGTGTCATCATCACATCTACCTTCTTGGCTAGACACAGCGAGTGAGTGAGTGATTGTTAAGTAGTGGTTGGTGTCATCATCACATCTACCATCTTAGCTAAACACATAGCGGGTGAGTGAGTGATTGTTAAGTAGTGGTTGGTGTCATCATCACATCTACCTTCTTATCACATAGCGAGTGAATGAATGATTGTTAAATAGTGGTTGGTGTCATCATGACATATTCCTTCTTGGCTAGACACAGCGAGTGAGTGAGTGATTGTTAAGTAGTGGTTGGTGTCATCATCACATCTACCTTCTTGGCTAAACACATAGCGAGTGAGTGAGTGATTGTTAAGTAGTGGTTGGTGTCATCATGACATCTACCTTCTTGGCTAGACACAGCGAGTGAGTGAGTGATTGTTAAGTAGTGGTTGGTGTCATCATCACATCTACCTTCTTGGCTAGACACATAGCGAGTGAGTGAGTGATTGTTAAGTAGTGGTTGGTGTCATCATCACATCTACCTTCTTGGCTAAACACATAGCGAGTGAGTGATTGATTGTTAAGTAGTGGTTGGTGTCATGATCACATCTACATTCTTGGCTAGACACAGCGAGTGAGTGAGTGATTGTTAAGTAGTGGTTGGTGTCATCATCACATCTACCATCTTGGCTAAACACATAGCGGGTGAGTGAGTGATTGTTAAGTAGTGGTTAGTGTCATCATCACATCTACATTCTTGGCTAGACACAGCGAGTGAGTGAGTGATTGTTAAGTAGTGGTTGGTGTCATCATCACATCTACCATCTTGGCTAAACACATAGCGAGTGAGTGAGTGATTGTTAAGTAGTGGTTGGTGTCATCATCACATCTACCATCTTGGCTAAACACATAGCGGGTGAGTGAGTGATTGTTAAGTAGTGGTTGGTGTCATCATCACATCTACCTTCTTATCACATAGCGAGTGAATGAATGATTGTTAAATAGTGGTTGGTGTCATCATGACATATTCCTTCTTGGCTAGACACAGCGAGTGAGTGAGTGATTGTTAAGTAGTGGTTGCTGTCATCATCACATCTACCTTCTTGGCTAGACACATAGCGAGTGAGTGAGTGATTGTTAAGTAGTGGTTGATGTCATCATCACATCTACCTTCTTGGCTAGACATAGCGAGTGAGTGAGTCATCGCTAAGTAGTGGTTGTTGTCATCATCACATCTACCTTCTTGGCTAGACACAGCGAGTGAGTGAGTGATTGTTAAGTAGTGGTTGGTGTCATCATCACATCTACCTTCTTGGCTAAACACATAGCGAGTGAGTGAGTGATTGTTAAGTAGTGGTTAGTGTCATCATGACATCTACCTTCTTGGCTAGACACAGCGAGTGAGTGAGTGATTGTTAAGTAGTGGTTGGTGTCATCATCACATCTACCTTCTTGGCTAGACACAGCGAGCGAGTGAGTGAGTGATTGTTAAGTAGTGGTTGGTGTCATCATCACATCTACCTTCTTGGCTAAACACATAGCGAGTGAGTGAGTGATTGTTAAGTAGTGGTTGGTGTCATGATCACATCTACATTCTTGGCTAGACACAGCGAGTGAGTGAGTGATTGTTAAGTAGTGGTTGGTGTCATCATCACATCTACCATCTTGGCTAAACACATAGCGAGTGAGTGAGTGATTGTTAAGTAGTGGTTAGTGTCATCATCACATCTACATTCTTGGCTAGACACAGCGAGTGAGTGAGTGATTGTTAAGTAGTGGTTGGTGTCATCATCACATCTACCATCTTGGCTAAACACATAGCGAGTGAGTGAGTGATTGTTAAGTAGTGGTTGGTGTCATCATCACATCTACATTCTTGGCTAGACACAGGGAGTGAGTGAGTGATTGTTAAGTAGTGGTTGGTGTCATCATCACATCTACCATCTTGGCTAAACACATAGCGAGTGAGTGAGTGATTGTTAAGTAGTGGTTGGTGTCATCATCACATCTATCTTCTTGGCTAAACACATAGCGAGTGAGTGAGTGATTGTTAAGTAGTTGTTAGTGTCATCATCACATCTACCTTCTTGGCTAGACCATAGCGAGTGAGTGAGTGATTGTTAAGTAGTGGTTGGTGTCATCATCACATCTACCTTCTTGGCTAGACACAGCGAGTGAGTGAGTGATTGTTAAGTAGTGGTTGGTGTCATCATCACATCTACCATCTTGGCTAAACACATAGCGAGTGAGTGAGTGATTGTTAAGTAGTGGTTGATGTCATCATCACATCTACCTTCTTATCACATAGCGAGTGAATGAATGATTGTTAAATAGTGGTTGGTGTCATCATGACATATACCTTCTTGGCTAGACACAGCAAGTGAGTGAGTGATTGTTAAGTAGTGTTTGCTGTCATCATCACATCTACCTTCTTGGCTAGACACATAGCGAGTGAGTGAGTGATTGTTAAGTAGTGGTTGATGTCATCATCACATCTACCTTCTTGGCTAGACATAGCGAGTGAGTGAGTCATTGCTAAGTAGTGGTTGTTGTCATCATCACATCTACCTTCTTGGCTAGACACAGCGAGTGAGTGAGTGATTGTTAAGTAGTGGTTGGTGTCATCATCACATCTACCTTCTTGGCTAAATACATAGCGAGTGAGTGAGTGATTGTTAAGTAGTGGTTGGTGTCATCATCACATATACCTTCTTGGGTAGACACATAGCGAGTGAGTGAGTGATTGTTAAGTAGTGGTTGGTGTCATCATCACATCTACCATCTTGGCTAAACACATAGCGAGTGAGTGAGTGATTGTTAAGTAGTGGTTAGTGTCATCATCACATCTACCATCTTGGCTAGAAACATAGCGAGTGAGTGAGTGATTGTTAAGTAGTGGTTGGTGTCATCATCACATCTACTTTATTGACTAGACACATAGCGAGTGAGTGAGTGATTGTTAAGTAGTGGTTGGTGTCATCATCACATCTACCTTCTTGGCTAGACACAGCGAGTGAGTGAGTGATTGTTAAGTAGCGGTTGGTGTCATCATCACGTCTACCATCTTGGCTAAACACATAGCGGGTGAGTGAGTGATTGTTAAGTAGTGGTTGGTGTCATCATCACATCTACCTTCTTATCACATAGCGAGTGAATGAATGATTGTTAAATAGTGGTTGGTGTCATCATGACATATACCTTCTTGGCTAGACACAGCGAGTGAGTGAGTGATTGTTAAGTAGTGATTGCTGTCATCATCACATCTACCTTATTGGCTAGACACATAGCTAGTGAATGAGTGATTGTTAAGTAGTGGTTGATGTCATCATCACATCTACCTTCTTGGCTAGACATAGCGAGTGAGTGAGTCATTGCTAAGTAGTGGTTGTTGTAATCATCACATCTACCTTCTTGGCTAGACAGAGCGAGTGAGTGAGTGATTGTTAAGTAGTGGTTGGTGTCATCATCACATCTACCTTCTTGGCTAAACACATAGCGAGTGAGTGAGTGATTGTTAAGTAGTGGTTGGTGTCATCATCAAATCTACCTTCTTGGCTAGACACAGCGAGTGAGTGAGTCATTGTTAAGTAGTGGTTGGTGTCATCATCACATCTACCTTCTTGGCTAGACAGAGCGAGTGAGTGAGTGATTGTTAAGTAGTGGTTGGTGTCATCATCACATCTACCATCTTGGCTAAACACATAGCGGGTGAGTGAGTGATTGTTAAGTAGTGGTTGTTGTCATCATCACATCTACCTTCTTGGCTAGACACATAGCGAGTGGGTGAGTGATTGTTAAATAGTGGTTGGTGTCATCATCACATCTACCTTCTTGGCTAAACACATAGCGAGTGAATGAATGATTGTTAAGTAGTGGTTGGTGTCATCATGACATCTACCTTCTTGGCTAGACACAGCGAGTGAGTGAGTGATTGTTAAGTAGTGGTTGGTGTCCTCATCACATCTACCTTCTTGGCTAGACACATAGCGAGTGAGTGAGTGATTGTTAAGTAGTGGTTGGTACCATCATCACATCTACCTTCTTGGCTAGACATATAGCGAGTGAGTGAGTGATTGTTAAGTAGTGGTTGGTGTCATCATCACATCTATCTTCTTGGCTAGACACATAGCGAGTGAGTGAGTGATTGTTAAGTAGTGGTTGGTGTCATCATCACATCTACCATCTTGGCTAAACACATAGCGAGTGAGTGAGTGATTGTTAAGTAGTGGTTAGTGTCATCATCACATCTACCTTCTTGGCTAGACACATAGCGAGTGAGTGAGTGATTGTTAAGTAGTGGTTGGTGTCATCATCACATCTACCTTCTTGGCTAGACACAGCGAGTGAGTGAGTGATTGTTAAGTAGTGGTTGGTGTCATCATCACATCTACCATCTTGGCTAAACACATAGCGGGTGAGTGAGTGATTGTTAAGTAGTGGTTGGTGTCATCATCACATCTACCTTCTTATCACATAGCGAGTGAATGAATGATTGTTAAATAGTGGTTGGTGTCATCATGACATATTCCTTCTTGGCTAGACACAGCGAGTGAGTGAGTGATTGTTAAGTAGTGGTTGCTGTCATCATCACATCTACCTTCTTGGCTAGACACATAGCGAGTGAGTGAGTGATTGTTAAGTAGTGGTTGATGTCATCATCACATCTACCTTCTTGGCTAGACATAGCGAGTGAGTGAGTCATTGCTAAGTAGTGGTTGTTGTCATCATCACATCTACCTTCTTGGCTAGACACAGCGAGTGAGTGAGTGATTGTTAAGTAGTGGTTGGTGTCATCATCACATCTACCTTCTTGGCTAAACACATAGCGAGTGAGTGAGTGATTGTTAAGTAGTGGTTGGTGTCATCATGACATCTACCTTCTTGGCTAGACACAGCGAGTGAGTGAGTGATTGTTAAGTAGTGGTTGGTGTCATCATCACATCTACCTTCTTGGCTAGACACATAGCGAGTGAGTGAGTGATTGTTAAGTAGTGGTTGGTGTCATCATCACATCTACCTTCTTGGCTAAACACATAGCGAGTGAGTGAGTGATTGTTAAGTAGTGGTTGGTGTCATGATCACATCTACATTCTTGGCTAGACACAGCGAGTGAGTGAGTGATTGTTAAGTAGTGGTTGGTGTCATCATCACATCTACCATCTTGGCTAAACACATAGCGAGTGAGTGAGTGATTGTTAAGTAGTGGTTAGTGTCATCATCACATCTACATTCTTGGCTAGACACAGCGAGTGAGTGAGTGATTGTTAAGTAGTGGTTGGTGTCATCATCACATCTACCATCTTGGCTAAACACATAGCGAGTGAGTGAGTGATTGTTAAGTAGTGGTTGGTGTCATCATCACATCTACATTCTTGGCTAGACACAGCGAGTGAGTGAGTGATTGTTAAGTAGTGGTTGGTGTCATCATCACATCTACCATCTTGGCTAAACACATAGCGAGTGAGTGAGTGATTGTTAAGTAGTGGTTGGTGTCATCATCACATCTACCATCTTGGCTAAACACATAGCGAGTGAGTGAGTGATTGTTAAGTAGTGGTTAGTGTCATCATCACATCTACCTTCTTGGCTAGACACATAGCGAGTGAGTGAGTGATTGTTAAGTAGTGGTTGGTGTCATCATCACATCTACCTTCTTGGCTAGACACAGCGAGTGAGTGAGTGATTGTTAAGTAGTGGTTGGTGTCATCATCACATCTACCATCTTGGCTAAACACATAGCGGGTGAGTGAGTGATTGTTAAGTAGTGGTTGGTGTCATCATCACATCTACCTTCTTATCACATAGCGAGTGAATGAATGATTGTTAAATAGTGGTTGGTGTCATCATGACATATACCTTCTTGGCTAGACACATCGAGTGAGTGAGTGATTGTTAAGTAGTGGTTGCTGTCATCATCACATCTACCTTCTTTGCCAGACACATAGCGAGTGAGTGAGTGATTGTTAAGTAGTGGTTGATGTCATCATCACATCTACCTTCTTATCACATAGCGAGTGAATGAATGGTTGTTAAATAGTGGTTGGTGTCATCATGACATATACCTTCATGGCTAGACACAGCGAGTGAGTGAGTGATTGTTAAGTAGTGGTTGCTGTCATCATCACATCTACCTTCTTGGCTAGACACATAGCGAGTGAGTGAGTGATTGTTAAGAAGTGGTTGATGTCATCATCACATCTACCTTCTTGGCTAGACATAACGAGTGAGTGAGTCATTGCTAAGTAGTGGTTGTTGTCATCATCACATCTACCTTCTTGGCTAGACACAACGAGTGAGTGAGTGATTGTTAAGTAGTGGTTGGTGTCATCATCACATCTACCTTCTTGGCTAAACACATAGCGAGTGAGTGAGTTGATTGTTAAGTAGTGGTTGGTGTCATCATCAAATCTACCTTCTTGGCTAGACACAGCGAGTGAGTGAGTGATTGTTAAGTAGTGGTTGGTGTCATCATCACATCTACCATCTTGGCTAAACACATAGCGGGTGAGTGAGTGATTGTTAAGTAGTGGTTGTTGTCATCATCACATCTACCTTCTTGGCTAGACACATAGCGAGTGGGTGAGTGATTGTTAAGTAGTGGTTGGTGTCATCATCACATCTACCATCTTGGCTAGACACATAGCGAGTGAGTGAGTGATTGTTAAGTAGTGGTTAGTGTCATCATCACATCTACCTTCTTGGCTAGACACAGCGAGTGAGTGAGTGATTGTTAAGTAGTGGTTGGTGTCATCATCACATCTACCTTCTTGGCTAGACACATAGCGAGTGAGTGAGTGATTGTTAAGTAGTGGTTGGTGTCATCATCACATCTACCATCTTGGCTAAACACATAGCGAGTGAGTGAGTGATTGTTAAGTAGTGGTTAGTGTCATCATCACATCTACCTTCTTGGCTAGACACATAGCGAGTGAGTGAGTGATTGTTAAATAGTGGTTGGTGTCATCATCACATCTACCTTCTTGGCTAGACACAGCGAGTGAGTGAGTGATTGTTAAGTAGTGGTTGGTGTCATCATCACATCTACCTTCTTGGCTAAACACATAGCGAGTGAGTGAGTGATTGTTAAGTAGTGGTTGGTGTCATCATCACATCTACCTTCTTGGCTAGACACAGCGAGTGAGTGAGTGATTGTTAAGTAGTGGTTGGTGTCATCATCACATCTACCATCTTGGCTAAACACATAGCGGGTGAGTGAGTGATTGTTAAGTAGTGGTTGTTGTCATCATCACATCTACCTTCTTGGCTAGACACATAGCGAGTGGGTGAGTGATTGTTAAGTAGTGGTTGGTGTCATCATCACATCTACCCTCTTGGCTAAACACATAGCGAGTGAATGAATGATTGTTAAGTAGTGGTTGGTGTCATCATGACATCAACCTTCTTGGCTAGACACATAGCCAGTGAGTGAGTGATTATTAAGTAGTGGTTGGTGTCATCATCACATCTATCCTCTTGGCTAGACACATAGCGAGTGAGTGAGTGATTGTTAAGTAGTGGTTAGTGTCATCATCACATCTACCTTCTTGGCTAGACACAGCGAGTGAGTGAGTGATTGTTAAGTAGTGGTTGGTGTCATCATCACATCTACCTTCTTGGCTAGACACATAGCGAGTGAGTGAGTGATTGTTAAGTAGTGGTTAGTGTCATCATCACATCTACCTTCTTGGCTAGACACATAGCGAGTGAGTGAGTGATTGTTAAGTAGTGGTTGGTGTCATCATCACATCTACCTTCTTGGCTAGACACAGCGAGTGAGTGAGTGATTGTTAAGTAGTGGTTGGTGTCATCATCACATCTACCTTCTTGGCTAAACACATAGCGAGTGAGTGAGTGATTGTTAAGTAGTGGTTGGTGTCATCATCACATCTACCTTCTTGGCTAGACACAGCGAGTGAGTGAGTGATTGTTAAGTAGTGGTTGGTGTCATCATCACATCTACCATCTTGGCTAAACACATAGCGGGTGAGTGAGTGATTGTTAAGTAGTGGTTGTTGTCATCATCACATCTACCTTCTTGGCTAAACACATAGCGAGTGAGTGAGTGATTGTTAAGTAGTGGTTGGTGTCATCATCACATCTACCATCTTGGCTAAACACATAGCGGGTGAGTGAGTGATTGTTAAGTAGTGGTTGTTGTCATCATCACATCTACCTTCTTGGCTAGACACATAGCGAGTGGGTGAGTGATTGTTAAGTAGTGGTTGGTGTCATCATCACATCTACCCTCTTGGCTAAACACATAGCGAGTGAATGAATGATTGTTAAGTAGTGGTTGGTGTCATCATGACATCAACCTTCTTGGCTAGACACAGCGAGTGAGTGAGTGATTGTTAAGTAGTGGTTGGTGTCATCATCACATCTACCTTCTTGGCTAGACACATAGCGAGTGAGTGAGTGATTGTTAAGTAGTGGTTGGTGTCATCATCACATCTACCTTCTTTGGCTAGACACATAGCGAGTGAGTGAGTAATTGTTAAGTAGTGGTTGGTGTCATCATCACATCTACCTTCTTGGCTAGACACATAGCCAGTGAGTGAGTGATTATTAAGTAGTGGTTGGTGTCATCATCACATCTATCTTCTTGGCTAGACACATAGCGAGTGAGTGAGTGATTGTTAAGTAGTGGTTAGTGTCATCATCACATCTACCTTCTTGGCTAGACACAGCGAGTGAGTGAGTGATTGTTAAGTAGTGGTTGGTGTCATCATCACATCTACCTTCTTGGCTAGACACATAGCGAGTGAGTGAGTGATTGTTAAGTAGTGGTTGGTGTCATCATCACATCTACCTTCTTGGCTAGACACATAGCGAGTGAGTGAGTGATTGTTAAGTAGTGGTTAGTGTCATCATCACATATACCTTCTTGGCTAGACACAGCGAGTGAGTGAGTGATTGTTAAGTAGTGGTTAGTGTCATCATCACATCTACCTTCTTGGCTAGACACAGCGAGTGAGTGAGTGATTGTTAAGTAGTGGTTGGTGTCATCATCACATCTACCTTCTTGGCTAGACACATAGCGGGTGAGTGAGTGATTGTTAAGTAGTGGTTGGTGTCTTCATCACATCTACCTTCTTATCACATAGTGAGTGAATGAATGATTGTTAAATAGTGGTTGATGTCATCATCACATCTACCTTCTTGGCTAGACATAGCGAGTGAGTGAGTCATTGCTAAGTAGTGGTTGTTGTCATCATCACATCTACCTTCTTGGCTAGACACAGCGAGTGAGTGAGTGATTGTTAAGTAGTGGTTGGTGTCATCATCACATCTACCTTCTTGGCTAAACACATAGCGAGTGAGTGAGTGATTGTTAAGTAGTGGTTGGTGTCATCATGACATCTACCTTCTTGGCTAGACACATAGCGAGTGAGTGAGTGATTGTTAAGTAGTGGTTGGTGTCATCATCACATCTACATTCTTGGCTATACACAGCGAGTGAGTGAGTGATTGTTAAGTAGTGGTTGATGTCATCATCACATCTACCATCTTGGCTAAACACATAGCGAGTGAGTGAGTGATTGTTAAGTAGTGGTTAGTGTCATCATCACATCTACATTCTTAGCTAGACACAGCGAGTGAGTGAGTGATTGTTAAGTAGTGGTTGGTGTCATCATCACATCTACCATCTTGACTAAACACATAACGAGTGAGTGAGTGATTGTTAAGTAGTGGTTGGTGTCATCATCACATCTACATTCTTGGCTAGACACAGCGAGTGAGTGAGTGATTGTTAAGTAGTGGTTGGTGTCATCTTCACATCTACCTTCTTGGCTAAATACATAGCGAGTGAGTGAGTGATTGTTAAGTAGTGGTTGGTGTCATCATCACATCTACCATCTTGGCTAAACACATAGCGAGTGAGTGAGTGATTGTTAAGTAGTGGTTAGTGTCATCATCACATCTACCTTCTTGGCTAGACACATAGCGAGTGAGTGAGTGATTGTTAAGTAGTGGTTGGTGTCATCATCACATCTACCCTCTTGGCTAGACACAGCGAGTGAGTGAGTGATTGTTAAGTAGTGGTTGGTGTCATCATCACATCTACCTTCTTATCACATAGCGAGTGAATGAATGATTGTTAAATAGTGGTTGGTGTCATCATGACATATACCTTCTTGGCTAGACACATAGCGAGTGAGTGAGTGATTGTTAAGTAGTGGTTGCTGTCGTCATCACATCTACCTTCTTGGCTAGACACATAGCGAGTGAGTGAGTGATTGTTAAATAGTGGTTGATGTCATCATCACATCTACCTTCTTGGCTAGACCCAGCGAGTGAGTGAGTGATTGTTAAGTAGTGGTTGGTGTCATCATCACATCTACCTTCTTGGCTAAACACATAGCGAGTGAGTGAGTGATTGTTAAGTAGTGGTTGGTGTCATCATGACATCTACCTTCTTGGCTAGACACATCGAGTGAGTGAGTGATTGTTAAGTAGTGGTTGGTGTCATCATCACATCTACCTTCTTGGCTAGACACATAGCGGGTGAGTGATGATTGTTAAGTAGTGGTTGGTGTCATCATCACATCTACCTTCTTGGCTAAACACATAGCGAGTGAGTGAGTGATTGTTAAGTAGTGGTTGGTGTCATCATCACATCTACCTTCTTGGCTAGACACAGCGAGTGAGTGAGTGATTGTTAAGTAGTGGTTGGTGTCATCATCACATCTACCTTCTTATGACATAGCGAGTGAATGAATGATTGTTAAATAGTGGTTGGTGTCATCATGACATCTACCTTCTTGGCTAGACACAGCGAGTGAGTGAGTGATTGTTAAGTAGTGGTTGCTGTCATCATCACATCTACCTTCTTGGCTAGACACATAGCGAGTGAGTGAGTGATTGTTAAGTAGTGGTTGTTGTCATCATCACATCTACCTTCTTGGCTAGACACAGCGAGTGAGTGAGTGATTGTTAAGTAGTGGTTAGTGTCATCATGACATCTACCTTCTTGGCTAGACACAGCGAGTGAGTGAGTGATTGTTAAGTAGTGGTTGTGTCATCATCACATTTACCTTCTTGGCTAGACACATAGCGAGTGAGTGAGTGATTGTTAAGTAGTGGTTGTTGTCATCATCCCATCTACCTTCTTGGCTAGACACATAGGGGGTGGGTGAGTGATTGTTAAGTAGTGGTTGGTGTCATCATCACATCTACCTTCTTGGCTAGACACATAGCGAGTGACTGTGTAATTGTTAAGTAGTGGTTGGTGTCATCATCACATCTACCTTCTTGGCTAGACACATAACGAGTGAGTGAGTGATTGTTAAGTAGTGGTTGGTCTCATCATCACATCTACCTTCTTGGCTAGACACATAGCGAGTGAGTGAGTGATTGTTAAGTAGTGGTTGGTGTCATCATCACATCCACCTTCTTTGCTAGACACAGCGAGTGAGTGAGTGAGTGATTGTTAAGTAGTGGTTAGTGTCATCATCACATCTACCTTCTTGGCTAGACACATAGCGAGTGAGTGAGTGATTGTTATGTAGTGGTTGGTGTCATCATCACATCTACCTTCTTGGCTAGACACATAGCGAGTGAGTGAGTGATTGTTAAGTAGTGGTTGGTGTCATCATCACATCTACCTTCTTGGCTAGACACATAGCGAGTGAGTGAGTGATTGTTAAGTAGTGGTTGGTGTCATCATCACATCTACCATCTTGGCTAAACACATAGCGGGTGAGTGAGTGATTGTTAAGTAGTGGTTGGTGTCATCATCACATCTACCTTCTTGACTAGACACATAGCGAGTGAGTGAGTGATTGTTAAGTAGTGGTTGGTGTCATCATCACATCTACCTTCTTATCACATAGCGAGTGAATGAATGATTGTTAAATAGTGGTTGGTGTCATCATGACATCTACCTTCTTGGCTAGACACAGCGAGTGAGTGAGTGATTGTTAAGTAGTGGTAGCTGTCATCATCACATCTACCTTCTTGGCTAGACACATAGCGAGTGAGTGAGTGATTGTTAAGTAGTGGTTGATGTCATCATCACATCTACCTTCTTGGCTAGATACAGCGAGTGAGTGAGTGATTGTTAAGTAGTGGTTGGTGTCATCATCACATCTACCTTCTTGACACATAGCGAGTGAGTGAGTGATTGTTAAGTAGTGGTTGGTGTCATCATCACATCTACCTTCTTGGCTAGACACATAGCGAGTGAGTGAGTGATTGTTAAGTAGTGGTTAGTGTCATCATCACATCTACCTTCTTGGCTAGACACATAGGGGGTGGGTGAGTGATTGTTAAGTAGTGGTTGGTGTCATCATCACATCTACCTTCCTGGCTAGACACATAGCGAGTGAGTGATTGTTAAATAGCAGTTGGTGGCATCATCACATCTACCTTCTTGACTAGACACATAACGAGTGAGTGAGTGATTGTTAAGTAGTGGTTGGTCTCATCATCACATCTACCTTCTTGGCTAGACACATAGCGAGTGAGTGAGTGATTGTTAAGTAGTGGTTAGTGTCATCATCACATCTACCTTCTTGGCTAGACACAGCGAGTGAGTGAGTGATTGTTAAGTAGTGGTTGGTGTCATCATCACATCTACCTTCTTGGCTAGACACATAGCGGGTGAGTGAGTGATTGTTAAGTAGTGGTTGGTGTCATCATCACATCTACCTTCTTGGCTAAACACATAGCGAGTGAGTGAGTGATTGTTAAGTAGTGGTTGGTGTCATCATGACATCTACCTTCTTGGCTAGACACATCGAGTGAGTGAGTGATTGTTAAGTAGTGGTTGGTGTCATCATCACATCTACCTTCTTGGCTAGACACATAGCGGGTGAGTGAGTGATTGTTAAGTAGTGGTTGGTGTCATCATCACATCTACCTTCTTGGCTAAACACATAGCGAGTGAGTGAGTGATTGTTAAGTAGTGGTTGGTGTCATCATCACATCTACATTCTTGGCTAGACACAGCGAGTGAGTGAGTGATTGTTAAGTAGTGGTTGGTGTCATCATCACATCTACCTTCTTGGCTAGACACAGCGAGTGAGTGAGTGATTGTTAAGTAGTGGTTGGTGTCATCATCACATCTACCTTCTTATGACATAGCGAGTGAATGAATGATTGTTAAGTAGTGGTTGGTGTCATCATGACATCTACCTTCTTGGCTAGACACAGCGAGTGAGTGAGTGATTGTTAAGTAGTGGTTGGTGTCATCATCACATCTACCTTCTTGGCTAGACACATAGCGAGTGAGTGAGTGATTGTTAAGTAGTGGTTGTTGTCATCATCACATCTACCTTCTTGGCTAGACACAGCGAGTGAGTGAGTGATTGTTAAGTAGTGGTTGGTGTCATCATCACATTTACCTTCTTGGCTAGACACATAGCGAGTGAGTGAGTGATTGTTAAGTAGTGGTTGGTGTCATCATCCCATCTACCTTCTTGGCTAGACACATAGGGGGTGGGTGAGTGATTGTTAAGTAGTGGTTGGTGTCATCATCACATCTACCTTCTTGGCTAGACATATAGCGAGTGACTGTGTAATTGTTAAGTAGTGGTTGGTGTCATCATCACATCTACCTTCTTGGCTAGACACATAACGAGTGAGTGAGTGATTGTTAAGTAGTGGTTGGTCTCATCATCACATCTACTTTCTTGGCTAGACACATAGCGAGTGAGTGAGTGATTGTTAAGTAGTGGTTAGTGTCATCATCACATCTACCTTCTTTGCTAGACACAGCGAGTGAGTGAGTGAGTGATTGTTAAGTAGTGGTTAGTGTCATCATCACATCTACCTTCTTGGCTAGACACATAGCGAGTGAGTGAGTGATTGTTATGTAGTGGTTGGTGTCATCATCACATCTACCTTCTTGGCTAGACACATAGCGAGTGAGTGAGTGATTGTTAAGTAGTGGTTGGTGTCATCATCACATCTACCTTCTTGGCTAGACACATAGCGAGTGAGTGAGTGATTGTTAAGTAGTGGTTGGTGTCATCATCACATCTACCATCTTGGCTAAACACATAGCGGGTGAGTGAGTGATTGTTAAGTAGTGGTTGGTGTCATCATCACATCTACCTTCTTGACTAGACACATAGCGAGTGAGTGAGTGATTGTTAAGTAGTGGTTGGTGTCATCATCACATCTACCTTTTTATCACATAGCGAGTGAATGAATGATTGTTAAATAGTGGCTGGTGTCATCATGACAGCTACCTTCTTGGCTAGACACAGCGAGTGAGTGAGTGATTGTTAAGTAGTGGTAGCTGTCATCATCACATCTACCTTCTTGGCTAGACACATAGCGAGTGAGTGAGTGATTGTTAAGTAGTGGTTGATGTCATCATCACATCTACCTTCTTGGCTAGATACAGCGAGTGAGTGAGTGATTGTTAAGTAGTGGTTGGTGTCATCATCACATCTACCTTCTTGACACATAGCGAGTGAGTGAGTGATTGTTAAGTAGTGGTTGGTGTCATCATCACATCTACCTTCTTGGCTAGACACATAGCGAGTGAGTGAGTGATTGTTAAGTAGTGGTTAGTGTCATCATCACATCTACCTTCTTGGCTAGACACATAGGGGGTGGGTGAGTGATTGTTAAGTAGTGGTTGGTGTCATCATCACATCTACCTTCTTGGCTAGACACATAACGAGTGAGTGAGTGATTGTTAAGTAGTGGTTGGTCTCATCATCACATCTACCTTCTTGGCTAGACACATAGCGAGTGAGTGAGTGATTGTTAAGTAGTGGTTAGTGTCATCATCACATCTACCTTCTTTGCTAGACACAGCGAGTGAGTGAGTGAGTGATTGTTAAGTAGTGGTTAGTGTCATCATCACATCTACCTTCTTGGCTAGACACATAGCGAGTGAGTGAGTGATTGTTATGTAGTGGTTGGTGTCATCATCACATCTACCTTCTTGGCTAGACACATAGCGAGTGAGTGAGTGATTGTTAAGTAGTGGTTGGAGTCATCATCACATCTACCTTCTTGGCTAGACACATAGCGAGTGAGTGAGTGATTGTTAAGTAGTGGTTGGTGTCATCATCACATCTACCATCTTGGCTAAACACATAGCGGGTGAGTGAGTGATTGTTAAGTAGTGGTTGGTGTCATCATCACATCTACCTTCTTGACTAGACACATAGCGAGTGAGTGAGTGATTGTTAAGTAGTGGTTGGTGTCATAATCACATCTACCTTCTTATCACATAGCGAGTGAATGAATGATTGTTAAATAGTGGTTAGTGTCATCATGACATCTACCTTCTTGGCTAGACACAGCGAGTGAGTGAGTGATTGTTAAGTAGTGGTAGCTGTCATCATCACATCTACCTTCTTGGCTAGACACATAGCGAGTGAGTGAGTGATTGTTAAGTAGTGGTTGATGTCATCATCACATCTACCTTCTTGGCTAGATACAGCGAGTGAGTGAGTGATTGTTAAGTAGTGGTTGGTGTCATCATCACATCTACCTTCTTGACACATAGCGAGTGAGTGAGTGATTGTTAAGTAGTGGTTGGTGTCATCATCACATCTACCTTCTTGGCTAGACACATAGCGAGTGAGTGAGTGATTGTTAAGTAGTGGTTAGTGTCATCATCACATCTACCTTCTTGGCTAGACACATAGCGAGTGAGTGAGTGATTATTAAGTAGTGGTTGGTGTCATCATCACATCTACCTTCTTGGCTAGACACATAGCGAGTGAGTGATTGTTAAATAGCAGTTGGTGTCATCATCACATCTACCTTCTTGACACATAGCGAGTGAGTGAGTGATTGTTAAGTAGTGGTTGGTGTCATCATCACATCTACCTTCTTGGCTAGACACATAGCGAGTGAGTTAGTGATTGTTAAGTAGTGGTTAGTGTCATCATCACATCTACCTTCTTGGCTAGACACATAGCGAGTGAGTGAGTGATTATTAAGTAGTGGTTGGTGTCATCATCACATCTACCTTCTTGGCTAGACACATAGCGAGTGAGTGATTGTTAAATAGCAGTTGGTGTCATCATCACATCTACCTTCTTGACACATAGCGAGTGAGATAGTCATTGGTGTTTAGTGCCAAGGGAGCAATTTTCAGCTATATCATGGCGAGACCATATTCATTTCGATGAGTTAGTGATGATTTCTGCTAAGCCAACTAGACAGAACAGCACGCCTAGATAGGTTTTTATAGTTTTTAGCTCACTGAAACAACAGCCCGTAGGTAGGCATTCCACTCCACTCAAGCATATTATTTTGATGCCGAACAAAAGTCTTTATCCTTGCTCCTTATTGCTGTGTGCTATTCTAAAATGCAATAAATTAGATGACGGATTAAAAATTTAATAGTTTTACATGAATAAAATAATGGGGAAGCTATGTTATTAATATATACTTCTATTTTACTTTTGATTTCTATACTATAAAGAGTTTTGTATTTGTATTCTTCTTCATATTTTTTATATTTATTGGATAACATGACAAGACATAACATTTGTGTTTTTTTTTTGGTTTTTTATGTTAACACGTTGTTGTGTAAATATGTTTTATCATGATTGAATGTTTATTCTTCGTTGCTTTATGTCCAGTGGCAAATAGTTCATGCATGTGTTACATATTAAGAAATAATATTAAGAACAATATTCTAAAACTATACAGAATTGAAGGAGGTATTGGATAGTATAGGTAACGGATTTTGACTGCAACTGGAATAGGTATGGGTAGTTGAATTGGGTACAGACGAGTTTTGTTCGAGGATACAATGCGTCTATTCTTCTTCGAAATCTACATGAAGGGATATTTAATGTTCAAAGAACGTGGCACTCTCAATTCACGTAGACTATTATGGTCAACATACAGGCATTTCCTATTATAATCTCCTGACAACCAATCGTCAAAAGGTTTCCCATAATCCACTACCAGAATACGTCTGTGGGAAGCATCACCAGCATACAGCTTTGTTCCTGATTTTTCATGTTTAAAGTACAATTTGATTATCATTGTTTCTCGTCTATTTGCAGATACCCTGTTGTTTGTGTCATTCATCATTATATGACATTTGATTAAATCTATTAGATCTAAACAGATGATTGTCTAACAATAGAAAGCATATTAAAATAAACACATGGGTGACATGAAAATTATTATGCCATCTTTGTTAGAAAAATAATTAAAGCCAATCAAGAAATTTCATTTGAGGAGAAGAATGTGCTAAATATTGACCGAGACCTGTGTAAATAGTTCGTGTTGTCCAAGTCTTTACTGTGGGTTATTTACTTTCAATTTTATGAATCACTGGTGTTTTGTTATCTTTCTGGTTTCTGTTTTGTTTTGCATTGTTCCGTTTAATTGCTTTTTTTAACTTTATTCTCACGTTATCACTAGGAATAATTTTACAAACAGTAAATTCTTAACATCTGTTTTATGTAATACATAAATTCATTGAGAATAGACATTACACTTTATACAGATTTGACGTTTTATAAACAATCTTTATAATTTAATAGTTGTTTCCATGTTATGTACAAAGATTTAGGTAACATTTTCTATGTTTCATCATTGTTGACTGATTATGCATATCATAATAATATAAAATTTTCATAGATAAAAATATATTTGATTTATTGCTTAATTAACATACTTGTTTATTTTGCAAACAAACAATTCTTCAGTAATACATGGTTGTTTAAGGAATGAATTAAAGACATTGCATTTGTAATTATGAAAACAAAATAGATTTTATAAATCATTTAGCCTTTGCCAGTCTTTTGATTTTGAGCGTTCCAAAAATGAGTGTTGTAAGCTAAATTATATATCTTCCCTTTTATACTGTGATTGTCTACAATTTCACCAATATCAACAAAACTGCCATCATGAAAAAACCACGACATATGATGCTGGATATCCAGGTCCTGACGTGGCTAAAATACATACAGATGCATTAATGTTAATTTTCTTCATTTTTTTTTAAATACGCCCTTGCATTAGTTGATATACAAACTATCATATTCTATATTCATTTACAAATAAGAAGGGATGATTTATGTCCATAATAAAGCAGAATAGCAGGCGATCGAGGGAAGGGTTGGAATCCCAAGAACCAGTTTAACCCCGCCATCCTTTTGTGCATATCCCAAATCAGAACCTACATTTCCAACCTCATTGTCGTGGTCTTTTCTATTTTCAGTGTGTTCAGGTGAGAGACGATTGTTCTTTTTGTTGATATTGGTGCAATTGCTGACCATCACTGTGTAAGCTCTCTGTAGGTGAGAGGTGATTGTGTTGTTGATATCAGTGGAATTGTTGAGCATCGCTCTTTAAGCTTTATTTGTATAATATGTGTGTTAAGGGTTTCGATTTTGCCCCTGTGCCTATCATTTTTAAAAACTGCCTATATGAAAGTCAATTGGCACAACGTCAGTTACCAGTCATTTCCATTAACTAACTATTGATTTCCGTTTCTTAATATTGTGCTTGATATTAATTGAGTTTTATTTCAGGAAAATCTAGTGTAAACATAAAATAACGTTTAACGTGCGAAAGTCTTCCCTGTTGATGTTGTGATCAGAAACAGGTTCCTGGGTGTTTGACTCTTGATCTAAACAAAGAATGGGTTCAATGTATCCATAGATAAATATCATTGGTTATCACTATTACCTGTGGTGAAGATGATGTCTTACAAATTGTCAGACTATCATAAACATGGAAAATATTGGAATTAAAGAAACACATATCTTCAATAAACACAACTATCAGATTTGTGATAATCAAAGTTGAATTAGAATTAACAAAGACATAAAACTGACACATATTATAAGAATTAATGTTTCTGTATGACCGTACAGGTGATTCATGATATTCATAGGTTGTTTTTTTTCAATGTTGCTAGTAATTCATGTTTGATCCGGTGTCGCATAAGCACCTTGATTTTATTTATAGGTGGATATCATTGCCATCAATATCGATGGCTACATTCCTTTAAAAATGTACTTAATACATAAGAATACGAAAAGATTTAGGAAGGAAGTCCGTGTGCAAGAATTACAGTGATGAAGAATATAAATATATACCCATTATCCAAGACTATTCGGGACAGTATAAAAGTAGACAAATAATAAAAATAAACTTTTATTGATTGTTTTGTTTGGCAATTTGTACAAATTGTACGGCCACGGCTTGGAGATAATGGGCCGCCGGTAAACGTCAATGGCAGGCCTGAAATATATACACATAACCATTATAATATTCCAACAAATCATAATGTCCATATAAACCATATCCACATTATTCATGAAAATATCAAAATACTGCCCTGGGAAACAGAAGCTCAGCCTATAAACAAATCCATTAAAATAACAGACAACATAATATGAATACTTTGTGTTGCTATTTTCGCTTTCCTCCAGCCGTGACGATATGTTTCGCGTAAGGAAAGGACTCTATCTGAAAAATAAAATAACAACAGCAGAAAAACGAACAAAACTTCTTATTATTGACAGATAATTGGTGAGGGTGGGTGGGGAATTTTAAAAACACTTTTCCCCTTGATCGAATTTTTCTGTGACCTTGCTCTTCAATTGCAGATTCAGAAAGGAAGCACGATGTCACAGCAAATTGTCACGTCACACCCGTCAAATTAAATTAGGGAGAAAAAGGGGGTAAGACTCTTGCTCAAATCTGTGAACAATGAAATGTTTGCGAGAAAATTGCCCGACTTACTGTGGTTAACTGGATTTATTCTTCATATGAATAAATCTTATTATGTTAGAGTATCTATTAGATCAAAGGTAGTTGCATAGTTTATTTGTAATATCCATAAAATGGTCTAAAACCGCTCTTGTCACACAGACGCAAGGTCATTGGAATAATCACGACAATACATTGTGGCATTAAACGTCAGTATCACAGGCACGAAAATAACTAGTAGAGATAGAAGAAAAAGAGCGTTATTGTCTTCACTATTCTTTGAGTACATAGCGTTTTTTTAATGTCACCCTTCCTTGCGATATGTATTAATAAACAATAGTTTTCCCACCCATTCCATTTTTCCGCCCTTTCCTTGTGGCACTTGGAGAATATGTCAATAGATTCAATACAACATCACAATTTTAACTACACGATTTATTATCTGAGAACTTATTCTCGTACTGAAAATAGCTGGAATGTTGTTCTCTTGTCTGTTAAATAGCAATCATATAATCAGCCGCACTATTATCAAATAGTCCTCTTGTCATTGTCTTTACCATGAAAAACTAATTATCCTAAGAAATCGGTTAATTAAGCCACAAATCTGTATGTTAGAAATACCATGTATATTCTTGTTACATGTTATAATGAGTTGTGTACTTAAGTCAATATTTGTCGTTCAAGAAATAATAGGATCTTTCCTATTTTGTTTCTATGGAGATGCTTCTCTTTAAATAAAACCTTCTAAACGCATTACATCTTTGGACAATCTTATTAGTAAAGGCTATAAGTTACAAGCAACAGCTATGTCTTTGATATTGTTTCGAACTTGTAAAATATATATTGGTCTATAGCAAAATTGGAAGATTCATCTTGTAAATTAATTGACACTTAAAAGATTGTAAATATGGTTTTCACTATTGCTACATAAACTCAATTAATTAATCAAGTAATATATCTAGTCTCACACAATTCCATTAATTTGCCTAACACGACAGGTACACTTAGTGGAGCAGGGGCTGCTCGTCATTCCGGACCACTCCATTTCGTCCCTGGTTTTTAATTAGGTTCGTGTTGCTCAATATTTAGTCTTCTGTGGGGTTTTGTGGACCGTTGTTTGTTCTTAGGTCTATGTTGACCATTCTATGTCCTTCGACTTCCGAGTACCCCGTTATTATTTTCCTCTATCTTTTTTAAATAAAAATTAATATCATCAAGTAATGTATGCTGTGATTTGTTTATTATTAAAGTAGGGACTTTCCTGAGACGACAAGATGTTGTGGAAATTTAATTGACATTTTCCTATTCAATAAACGCCTCTAACCACTTAAATACTTCAGTTCGACTACCACTTATGTCGATGTGCACTTATGTCGACTACCACTTATGTCGATGTGCACTTAACAACCTGATGCGATGAAGCTGACCAGCGAGAATCTAAACATTGTGTCTCTCTCAAAGACATTCGGTTCCTTATATCCTGTGTTGTGTCTTGAATCAATATGAATCTGTTCAAGATCATACTTTATTGACTGATGGAGATCTAGTTATCATAAGGGAGAGGTGTGATAACAATAACTGGTTTAACCATATCACATATTTAATTTGTATCTAGCACGCCGTTAATACACAAAGAGAAGACAATGACAAGCTGGTATGTTGTTCTCATCCCATATATTTACGACAGTATTTATTAGAATTCAGTAAACATATTTTATTTTTATTTTTTATTATAAATGTTCACTGTTGAGGAGGTAAGATTTATAAATAACTCCACAGAGCCACACATCAATTACCAGATGAATAACTAGACACATAAAGAGCCTGAAATGGTCAATCATAAACAATGACTGAGGACATTACTTTTAGCAAACTCATTTTTATGGTATTTTCTATGTTAGGGTGAATACCTAAGATATTACGAATTACGTATAAAACAGAACGCTGTGTCTAGAAACAAGGAAGTATCATTAGCATAAAGAAAAATGGTGGATGAATAATGTCACAATTAATTAGTTTTTCCAAATATAGACCATTAAAAGTAAAAACGTTGAATAAATATAGTCAACTATATATTAAATCACAATACCAACCATTATTAAGAACACAGGAATTATAATGGTAGAAGCAAATACAAATGTAAGGTCTGGCCAGGGAATGGTACATAAAGATGTCATTTAGAAGCCTGCGAAAGGATTGGAATTTACCACTTGAAATTAGGTTCTTTTGTATATACTAATACCTGGTCAATTGGCCAAATATAAAAAAAAAGTTTATTGCAGTAATATTATAAAAAAAACAACACCCTTAGCATCAATGTCAATAAACTATTGAACTGAAGAAACATCAATTGTATATAAACACATTTGTCTTTGAAACAGTGGCAATGTGAAGTGAAAACAACGCACATTATGATAGGATTCTACTGGATACTATGCAAGATGCCAGAAACGGGTTATATTTTTTGTAGGCTATAACATTTCGATTGATTTGTTCTTCCAATAAAATTTTCACCTGTTAGAATAATCCGCTATGTGGTATTAATTACCTTGAAAACCAGATAATATTTCATATTGGTTTATATATTGCATGTACCGATTGTATGCCACATACAACATGGGGATACATGTGTGTACTCCCATACTGAACCGCGTGTTAGAGAAAAATGTAATCAATTGAACCTTCATATTGATATTGGAAAGTAATCAGAGAGAGAACACTAAAAATGAACAGATTGTTTTGAGAAGAAGAAAGAAAACAATCCAGCACAATACTAACTGTTGTCAAATTCTGTATCACCACTAAATATCAAAGTCTGTAGAATATTAAAAGGGAGATAACTCGACGTGTATCTGTATGTATATAGATTGTATGGTCATTTTTTAACAACTTTCATTTTCTAACTTTACAATGCATATTGACTTTGTGTCGACGATATTGATATCGACTAATGTGAACTAGTTTGTACGTTGCTCGCTCTTGTTATCACCACAATCTTATTTAGTATTATTGAATTTTAGCTTAGTATGATGACAAATATAATTAGTATTACATATGTATATGATCAGGCTGTCAAATGTACGCTTATAAATAAATAAGGGTAATAACAAAATTACCGAACTCCGAACAATCTTACAAAGGGAAAGTCAAAACTCATAATTATATAAACAGACAAAACATTGTTAAGACGGGTTCTTTTATCCAAAATGTGAGCGTCAATAAAAACTAAAGTTGGGTACAACTTGTATTCTAAAACCAAAAACTATGGATACTGAGCCACCACTTTACAATAAAATTATCTTAATCTATTCTATTGGACACTGAAAATTAAACTAACAGAACATTAAAATTAAACCAGATATATAAGAAAGATAACACATTTGCCAGTCTCTGTCTTTCAACAATTCTCTATTGATAAAAATATCAACCGACAAAATAGCACCTGCTAAAACAATGGCCGACTTTTTTGGATTCAGTCCCATCCATGTTACTGAATTTAAAAATCTGCTTCCGAAAGTTGACTTTACTGAAAGAGATAGACTTAAAATTGTTTCAAACCCAGTCCCCTCCTCTGGGAAAGTGCCGACGCTCCTATTGAAGATTTTACTAATGGTTTATACCTCGAAAGTGCAAAAATGAATTCATTTCGTATGCATCCTAAGAATGTCTTAAGATGGGTTGAGCTGTTGGTAGTAAGGTACCACCAACAATTTGGAAACAGTAAACAATATGAATGTCATTGACAAAACAAAGAGGAAGATAATTCAAATCTCATAGATGGAATTCAAATTCAAATCAACAGTATATCAGAAAGTGATACATTAAAATTGTTTACAATCAAATTATATTTGAACACTCACACAGTTACAATTCAAGGCAATTATTTCGAGCAGTGGTGCAAAAATGAATTTTGTTGGATGAAACAATTAATAAATTCATGTAGTAGTGATGCATTGTCAGATGAGCAAGATAAATTAGATCCAACATCAATAGAAGATGAATTTGGGGGAGACCTAAATGACACTACCCTATTAAAATACCTGTACAATCAGCAAATGCCATCTGTAAAACAATAACAACGGATAGTGTGCATGATAATACAAATAATAATGTTACTTGGAAACATATATTAAATCTCTACGGTCTAAAAACAATATTTTGTCTCAACAAATGGAAGAAATGAAAACTGCAATTTCAACAAAAACAATAAAATCACAAAGTGAAATTGATAGTCTTAAAGCAGAAAATGAAACACAGTTAGAGTCAGCAATCAGTTCTAAGGGAGAAAATACATGTAAACAAAGTGATTCACAAAATGAACTATGTAAACAACTAACAAGAAAGGATGAACAATATCAAGAATTATTGAAAAAGTATGATTCAATTCAACAATTAAACAGTGAAAAGGGACACCAAATTCAACAACTCACTTCGCACATTAGAGACATGGAAGAACAAGTATTCAAAACAAACGGAAGCCTTGAAAGTATGCGAATAGAAAACATAAAACTTCACTCAGAGTTGAAATTACAAAAGGAGAGATATGAGGATATCGTTGAAAAAATTTCTGAAACCAAAATAACAATACCCACTTCTAATCGATTTAAGGCCCTTGCAGAGACAAAGGATGATTATCAAGATTCAGAAGATTCAGGTGAAAGAAAACAAACAAACACAGATTTTGAATCAAAACAGTACGTGTCATTAGTGATTATCATGGCAACAATCTCAAAGGAGACAAAACGTACAAAAACAACAGAACAAAAGTTATTGTTCTTGGATCAGGTAAAGAGAATATCCATGGAGCAAGTGAATACCTAGTCGAAAATGGTTCAGACATAAACAGTTCAACTGAAATAGTGCTTATGGTTGGAAGTAATGATCTGGTAAGGAACACACCTGATGCCATTATAGAAAAAATGAAGGATCTTATCCAGATATGTGAGCAAAATCTTCCAAGAAATCAAATCCATATTATGCCTGCCTTTATACGACTAGACAATGAAAACTATAACAAGAAACTAGCAGTATGCAATCTGAAACTACTGTCGTTACAACATGACAATATTTACATTATTGAAAACAAAGAAATTACTGATTGCAACTGTTGCAGAAACTTGTTTGATGATGGAATTCATTTCTCAATAAAAGGCACAATGGCACTTGTCGGGATCTTGAAGTCACATTTAAATGTCAGACTTGGATTAAAACCATACTCCGAATACCATGAACAAAAACAAAATGGTGCGTCTAATGGACACCAACAACAACAAAGAAATACTGGAGGAGAAAATCAACCAAGACGTTCTCAACAAAGTAGAAACCAACCTCATAAGGGACACTTTGGTCTGAAAGCTCCATTGGGTGACATAATGAGAAATCTTTAATCTCGTTACAAATACATTTCAGCCAGTATTTGATTATGAACTTTTTGTTTTTGTTATAGTTATATTGTTCTTATTTTGTCTTACATTTAATAATTAGTATAAAAACGTTATTATTATTTATTGAAAGCAAGTGAATAATTTTTGCTTTTTTAATCATCGAATCACTTTTTGTGCAGAACATATATCTCATATAAATATTTTCTAATTGCATGTTTTGGAAAAC
Organism: Bathymodiolus brooksi; assembly: GCA_963680875.1. NCBI lineage: Eukaryota > Metazoa > Mollusca > Bivalvia > Mytilida > Modiolidae > Bathymodiolus > Bathymodiolus brooksi. Next base: position 29,612,782 of record OY804576.1, on the reverse strand, counting down.
AAAACACTTGCTTCAGAAAAGAGTTTGCTTTAGAAGAAGCTGCACAATTGGTGAACTGAATATCATTTAAAACTTTTCGGAGAGAATTAAATTAATAAAAGTGAAACCTTTCAAGACTTTGGTACACCACTTTTTATGAACCCTTATTTCAAGGTAGCAAAAGATGAAAACATCACTCGTGTTAAATGACATTATTTTATTTTATATTTGGATATTTTCCAGTTTGTTGACGACTATAAACAGCATGTTGAAATTTGCGTGTTGGAATACTACAGGTTTTAATGTAAATAAAATTTTAGAGTTTGTTGATAGTTATGACATTCTAGGACTAGTAGAAACATGGACACACACTGATTCCCCCATTAATCTGCCAGGTTTCAAATTTTTTCACTTACCTGGAACAAAGAGAAAGGAAGTAAAGAAAGGCAGCAGATCAGGAGGAATAATTCTATATTATAGTATAAATATAGAAAGAGGAATAACTCTTGTCAGTAAAAAAAAATATGGTTTATGGATAAAATTGGACAAGACCTTTTTTAAACAAGATTTTGATATTTATTTATCAGTATTATATATTAAACCCCAGAACCCAAATGTGGACAGTGGGGAAATGTTTGATAACCTTAATAAGGATATTACAGAATACCCCAATCATGGAAAAATAATTCTATTGGGTGATTTTAATTGCAGAACAGGTGAACAAGCTGATCATATTATTAATGATACTTTATTTAATCGGGCAGATAACAATATTCTCCCCGAGACACATACTTGTGATAAGGAAATAGTAAGGAAAAACTGTGACAAAACTATTAACTCACGGAAAACTTTTATTGGAAACTTGCATTGGAACTAAGTTAGGAATTCTTAATGGCAGATTTTTAGGAGATTCTTTGGGAAACTGTACATATTTTGATGTTAGAGGAGGTTGTAGTGTTATTGATTACATTATTGTGTCAGAAGATATTTTCCATTACATTTCTTATTTTAATGTGCTACCTCCAGTGGAAACATCTAGTCATTGTATAATTAGAATGGCCTTCAATATTAATACCCCAATAGGCAATCATGACAATGAATATCTATATATATATCTTTATTCTCAAACAGCCAAATACAATGGTGAAGAGAAAAACAACAACATAATAATAACATAACAAGACTATCTACAAAATATACATAGGTTAAGGAACAACAGTGGGTAAGCCAGAGTACAAAAGACCTTATTGATATGTTTGGTAAATATACATAATTTTCGTAACAGCGATTGTATTTTGGTAGATAGAAGTTCAAAGAATTTGACAACATTATGTCTTTTCATAAAATATTTTGGAAGAAGCTGCTTGCGTTTATCTTTTAAAGAGGAACACTCTAAAACATAGTGGTATTCATCGCCTAATTTCTGACAATTACATAAATTACAGTACCTGTTTCCTCTATCAATATTTCTCCATCTACCGGTTTCAATCGGTAGATAGTGATTTGTTGTCCTGAATCTACACAGTCTGATTGCATCACCTATATTTAAAATATTGAAATATTCCTCGAATTCGAATTTGGTTTTAAAAATCCTATAATTTAATGCTTTTGAAGAATCTGACAGAGATATTTGCCAATTCTGTACAAACTGATCTAACAATCGCTGTTTCACAACACATTTTAACCATTCTTTATTATTAACATTTTCTGTTTCCCATATATATATGTAAATCCACACTCATTTAGAATTGTTCTGATAAAATAAACCCAGTTTGAATTAGTATCACCATTTTCATTCAAATTTCTAGAAAGCCTATAAAATACATTTGAAAATTTAGCCTGCTTACCACTTAAAAGTCTTGCCCAGTATGAAATTGTCCTTACCTTTATATCAATATCAATTGGATACCTGCCTAACTCACCATAAACCATATAGTTTGGAGTAGAAACATTTACATTTAAAAGTATTTTGCAGAATTTCAAGTGAACTCGTTCTAGTACTTCATTTTTGCCAAATCCCCAGACCTCGCAACCATATAAGAGAATAGGTTTTATCATTTTATCAAAGAGATCTAACTGGATTTTCACCGATAATTTATATAATCGTCCCATTTTAAGATCTTAATATGGAATTTTTGCCAGGTAATTTTATGTGGGACAATAATTCTCATGAAAAATATACAAACGATATTTCATCGCCACAAGCAATAAGCAAACTAGCCAATGTTATGGAAGATGATGATACAGGAAGTATTACAGATATAAATCAAATGACAAAACAATTTACAGATAGTATTATTGATATTGCTACATCTTGTGTTAAATATAAGTTAAACAAGAAATTAAAGAATAAAAACAAGAGGAAACAAGAATGGTTTAGTAATAATTGTGAATTAATGAGGAAAGATGTGAGACGTTTAGGTAAAAAAGTACAAAACAACCCTTATAACCATGACCTTAAAATGAATTAGTTCAGGGCTTGTAAAGAATATAAAAAACTAAACAAAAGAACAAAGAGTGCGTTCTTCCAAAATATATATTCACAACTAGATGAAATTAATGAAACAAATCCTAAATTATTTTGGAAAACAATTGATATGATAAAAAAATGTGGAAAAAACACCACAACAAAAAACAATCAAAAAAGATGAATGGGAAAATGATTTAACAAATGTATTAAAGGAAAATGAAACAAGATCTGATTCTAAATTTGACTTTAAAATTGATACATATATCGAAAAGTTAAATTCATCTATTTCTTGTAAAGAAGTGAGAAAAGTTTTAAAATCGTTAAAAAAGTGGAGGTCTTGACCTTATTCTCAATGCATATTTGAAATATGGTGCACATAAGCTTAATATTGCCATTGGTTAAACTCTTTAACAGAACATTAGAATCTGGTATATTTCCAGATATTTGGAATATTTCAACTATCTCTACATTACATCAAAGTGGTTCCCTTTATGATTGTAATAACTACATAAGAAGAACTCCATTCAATAAAAACGTAGATATCCACTTCATGTACGCTTTCCAAGCTAAAGCATGTGTATGTAGATGAACCCAGAAAAGCATGAACATTTTGTAGGTAGTGTTTTTGTTGTTCTTTATTTCTCAATCACCGTGAAATATCTCATAATGAATATGTCAGAATTAATATTTACACAAAGCAAATCCTTAGAAATATCAGAAAATACAACTATTTCAATTCTCTAAATTTCGATGTTTTAAAAGCCACCATATAATTGTTATAGTTCCATTTGTAATTAAGCTTTCCCTTTGTAAGCAACATTATAACGATTTATGAGTTTGGGTTATATTATAGATCAAGTATAATCCGGTGGGGATAATTATGGTGTTTAACGCCACTTTCAACAATATTTCAGCTATATCGTGGTTGTCAGTTTTATTGGTGGAGGACCCCGGAGTACCCGCAGAAAACCACCGACCTGTCACATGATGTTTTGCTTTATTTATTTTTTTGCTATTTTTTCTTAATTTGGTAATATAGTTATACCCATATAATTCACTAAATATGAAATTATGATTAACTTCAAAAGAAATTTTAATAACTAATGGACAGATAAGACGATTTTCTACAAAAATTTGATTGATATCAGATACATCCAAAGGGTCACTATCACTGGATCCTAGAAAGATACCTGACGAAATTGACCGGTTAATCTGGATCACTTGCTAAATATATATTATGCATTTTACCACCAATTACTCTTTATGAGGTAAATAGCAGGAAACGTGGACCCGATAAAACCATTTTCAAAATATTTGATTAAAGGATTTCAAACATAATCAGTCTATCATGTTTCTGATCTATCTAAATATATTGTTATCTTCGTACATGAGATGATATATAACCACTAATCATAGCTATTTAATACCCTTATACCCACTAATATGCTTAAGGATGGATATTGTATGCGTGTATGATAAAAATCTATTCTGCATTCGGTACTAAGAATCATAAAACACACAACCTCTTAACCTATCTATTTACGTAACGTATGATTTTAGGATAATAAAATGAAAAATAAAAAATATTAAATTTCGGATCAGTTCCTAAATCTAATAGAAAAATCTTAGTAAGAGGCAATATCGATATCCCTAGCATAAAACTAAATAACCACCCTACTTTCCAGGCTTTGTACAGACACCACAATATAACAGTAATGGGGTTAAGGTGGTAGGCCTGGGGTATGGGAGATAACTCTATTTTCAGTGTCTTCTCAAACATATGATCATCTGTGCGTTTGAAAATTCCCCCTCAATTCCAAGCTTCTTGGCGACAAAGATTGTTTACATTGGATATGGCCAGTTAAAAAAATGACTCCTTTTCCTTTTACCTTTCCATAGATGCGCTCCTTGCAGGGCTCATCAAACCAGGCGAAATGGGCGAAATTCTCGCCCTATATCGGCTGAAGTCGCTCTCCCTCGACTACAAAGCGAAATTAAAGTCGCCTTGTTTCTTTTTGCAAGTCACTCTTTTCTTGCAAATAATCTTCGTTTTATAGTAAAGCTGATTGTCAAAACAATTGTAATCAATCGGAAGATACATACGAATAAGAGGAAAAGGTTTTATTCAAGCAATAAAGAAGGTTTAATTTGTTGATACAAAAGTATCGCGGCAAACTTCTGCAAATTTGTACTGACGATATTCCAGGTGAATATTAAATCCCAAATCTTAAAATATACAAACAGACGCTTCCTTTACCAAATTGAACGTTGAATTGTGTTATATTCTAATTATTTTCATAAAACTTAAGTTATTTGTAGCTTTTTAAAAGCTAAACAATCAACATGTCTAAGTTTTAAACACGGCGATCATGGGGACGTAGGAAAGTGGGGGAAGGAAACGAACATTTTGATGTCATTGACAGATTTCAAGGCAAAAATGAATAAATCTAAAATCAATAAATATAAGATCAATAATAATAATAAAACAAATACAAAACATGAAGAAGATATTAGCAAAGATAGAAAGCTATGTTTGGGAAAAAAATTGTAATATCTGATCCTCTCTTATACCGCCACCCCCTTCTTCTAAGACAACTAAAGAATAACTAGAATCAAACGAATACAACTGGAGCACAGAATATTCAGGAATTTGACAATACAGCTGGGTGCCTGACTGTGTTTTTCGTGGGTTTTTTTTTGTAATGAATTAATAAAGTAGAGTCACCCTCAACCCCCCCCCCCCCCCTCCCCCGGCCGACTTGAAATTAAAAAAGACAAATGCAGTCATTTGGTAATTTGGACATCCACTTTGTCAATTATAAGAATTGAAAACTTTTTGTTATGGGTAACTAGTTATTTTTTATCTCACAAGCAAAGAACCTAGCAAAGGATGGGTGTGTGTTAGCTTTCCTCGACAATTTCATTTTTTTCTGGGTACCTTCCATGAAAAACATAAATTTAAATATTTTAAAAATCTGACGGTAAAAGTTTGTAAAATTTGGTGCAATGATGTCTATATGTCTATTCTTCAGTGTGACATTTTTTGGTGGAAATTAATTGACAGGAATTTTTTTAATCCGATTTTTAATACCAAGGTGGTCCTCAGGGCATCCCCCCTTTTTTGCAGTTTCCACTGTTTTGCATGTGATTATCTCCAAACAGGATATTCAGATATGCTAGATATTTCATATTTATTCAACAACAACATTCTCAAGTGTGTTAAAGCCAAAACATTCCCTTTCAATCAGAAATAAATGTGCATATCTATTAGAATCTTCCGAAACTAGTATTACCATATGGCGTCAAGAATACCCCCAAAATTGCTATATTTAGGATGTGCTATGGAGAAAACGACACGGTGAAATTTTTTGAAACTTTGGCAGATAATGTATTTAGACATAACTATTCCATGATGCAAATTTAAAAAAATTTGAATGATGGGAAAATTTTAGGGTAACCCAGGTCTACTACCTTAAACTAGTTTTATATAGCCAATCATCCCTTATTAGCGAAAATATTTTAATATTATGGTTCTTGAAGAATGAAGGCAACAGAAACATGAGCAAAGGATTTGTAACATTTACAATTCTTCTTTATACAAGCTTTCCTAGCTATAAACACATGTATATCCAAATTATCAGGAAACAATAAATAGTCCATTTTATATTACCTATCTTGATATTTGAAGGTCTTTGTAGATGAGATAGGATATATATAGAAATAGAAAATAGTAATAAAAGTCTATTTATTGATATTTTTTCTCTCTGCGACTTCCTTATTTGACCCGAACATTTAACAGAAAACACCAGCGGTTTACGTATATCACCTAATGTGTGTTGATGTAGGATTGTCTCGATTCCCTTTAGTTTCCTATTTTGGCATTTGTTTTCACGGTTTGGGTTTTTAATGTATTGTTTCAATCAATGGTGAGACTATTCGGATTTGAACTACATCAATAAGAACGTAGATATCTAATTTAATACGCACGGCACCTGGCTGAATAACCTTTATCAGTTACAATGAAAGTCAAAAGTGTAGAAATCCAAATAATTTAATAAAAGTTTTGAGAGCAAGAAAATCAAAGGGCCTAAACAGGAGAGTCAAATTCACCAACGCCTGAGGGAGGAGAGCCTTATTTCTCACCCCTTTGATAAAGTAGTCCGTTAATTTAGGTGAAAAAGATTTTTCTATCTTACCCCGGTTGCAGGATAAGACAAGCTACACGCCGTTTTTCCCGCAAAATTGTTTTCCATTGTTGAATTAAATTGTCGATTTATAGTTTCTTGACAGTATTTTTAATGTATTTCACAATAAAATACAATGCATTTTATAGATATATGATAAATGCTACTACAACAGCGATAAATGCCTGTAAAAAGGTTATTTGACGTTGGTCAAAAGGATATACTTTTTTTTATTTACGTTAGTTACCTAACAAGGGAGAGCACTCAACGTAAACAAATATTCACACGATAGAAAGAGATGAGAAAAAGAGGCAAACATCGTAAAAGGTCCAAGATTTTGTTATTGTAGAATCTATCACAAGTTTGTTAACTTTAATATGAAACCGGCACGGCCATGAATGCTCGCGCATCTAAAAATTATCTGGCAATTTCATCAAAAAGTGTCGAGATTTTTTGGGCCGAGATATATTGGGGACGACTTTTTTTTAGGGCCGAATCTAGTCTCATTCAATCGAGCTGTCGTTCCTTTATTCGAGTTATCGTTCCTTACGAAATCTCAAAAGTTGACTTCCGCGTAGAAACAAAAATTCTTGTCAGTATGTCAGAAGAGATTTAATAAATTAAAAAATATCAATATAAGTAAAACAAGTTAGCAAAATGACTTTTATTATATACGGGTTCCGGGTTTCAGTGGTATCGGACGTACGAGAGAGGGTACGAGACTTCAGGATCACATTTGCGCTTTATGTTAAGAAGATCTTCATTAGTTGAGTGTGTTAGTGTGCTACACGGAAACCGGTGTTTACAAAGCGTCGATTTTTTTTCTTCGACAGTATGTTCAACCATGTTTGTTAAAAAATCCTAAGTACCCATTTTATACAATAAAGAGCTCGCTTACGCTCGCATATTATTTTGAACCTCTTTAAAGTTGTAAAATGAAAATCTTGTTTTATTTTATTACTTGGCATTTTGGTCCTGTGATACGGTTCGCAAATTAATGCGCCAAACTACACAAAAAGTAAACAAACATTGACACGGTAGAAAGGGGTGGGAAAAAGAGTCAAACACCGTAAAATGTGCAAGATAGTAAAATCTCTGACACCCTCGGGTGTCATAGATTCTACTATCTTGCACCTCTCCCGGTGTTAGACCCTATATATATAATAAACAACGTCAGTGCCGAAACACTGACTACTGGGAGGATGATGATACACTCTGGATTAATAGTCTACCAACAGAGGTATCGACACAGTGATAGTAATGACAACGTAGATGCCTGATTAAGTACACACGACGAATTTCTGCAATAACCTTCATCAGAATTGCGCAAAGTAAATTTGCATTATATAGTACCGGAAAATATTACCACTTAAGCTACAAACATTAAATGAATCTCTGTATTTGTATTAAACGGAAATGAAGAGGATTATCACGTACACACTTAAAAGGTAAAAGGAAAATCCGGTTGATATTGTCATGACTTTAATTAACAATACAATATCCTAACCATAAAGAGTAAGACTAAATATTACATTTTATAAAGCGTTTACTAAATTTAGCCACGAGCGACAAGATATTCTATCAGCTTAACGTGTTTATTGTGGTACAACACGTATGTATCGTATGTCGGTACTTTTAGATTATTTTCTATGTGTTCGAGATGGGAAACTTTTAATTGTAAAAGTACACCTGACATTTGGTGAACAACGATCAATCATACATTTTTATCAATGTTTACGCTTTCAGGAAAGAACATTGAAATGGTTTACTGGGGCTGTGAAATTTCAGACTTTAATGATCTTTCTTACAATTATTTGGCAAATAATTGGTTACCAGTATAACGTTTTGAAGCATCTATTGGCCACAACGATATTGTCATAACACTAACGTTGATTCGTAAGCAAAGATAGCCGTAGCTTTTCTGTTGTCTCATGTTTTAGGGTTGGTTCGAACACAACTGACGAAATTAAGTACAAACATGCGGATCTGATGTACTTTATTTGTACTGGTATCTTTATACAGCTTGGATACCATAAGGAATAAACGATGTATGATAAACAAAAAATACTGCACTAAATCTAATAGAAAAATCGTAGAAAGAGGCAATATCGGTGACACATTTTCGCACACTTTCCTCGCTTGATTGATACATTTCATTAAAATGTCGCGTGGTTAAGCTAGTTTTATGTTCTCAAATCTCAGTATGTAATATCATGTTGAGAAGTAACAAACATTATTGGACAGATTACATGAATAGCTATTGGTATAAAGCAGCAAGGTAAGTCACACTATGAATACAAATATACACAAAGAAAAAAGTTAAGCACCCCCTGATATATTAAAACATAGCAAGTTACACTAAGTTTAGATTCTAATATTTATATTGATTATAGCAAGAACAATGTTCCATTAAAAAGATGTGCTCACACAGGTGTGACCATTATGTCTAATATCGACTAGTCATGCACGTGAACCTTGCCTCTCACGCATTATTAAAAAAATCACGCTTCGAATTTGGGTATTTAAGTCCGGTGTTTTAAAAAAAAATATTCATTCTCAGTAAGCATGGTAGGAAGGCGAATATCAGAAGAACAAAGATGGCAAATAATCGGCATGCATACAACAGGGATGTCCTTCAAAGCTATTGGACGTCAGATGGGCTACCGCTATACTGTAGTTAGCCGACTGGTGAGAACACACACACAAACCAACAATGTGAAAGACTTGCCAAGATCCGGCAGACCACGGGTAACATCTGATCGTGACGACAGAGCATTGCAGCGTTTGGTTAGACGGATGCCATTCGCAAACATTCTCGTACTCAAACAACACAATAGACGTCTGTCAACAAGAACAGTTAGAAACCGTCTGAAATCAGCGGGACTTAAGTCAAGGAGACCGACATCGATCAACACGCTTGGCATGGTACTTGGCATGGTGCTTAGCACGACGTGGTTGAAATTTAAGGACATGGCGATTTCTGTTTCATGTAACCGACGGTCGGGTGAGGGTTTAGAGACACAAACATACAGCCTATGCCCCAAGGAACATCCAGCCAACTGTCCCTTACGGTGGAGGCTCAGTAATGGTTTGGGGTGTATCGCGCATGACTGCAAGCTGGATTTAGTCACCATACAAGGCAACCTAACTGGTGATCAGTACATCAGAGACCTCTTGCAACCAGTTGTGTGTCCCCCATTTCGACAACCACCCACTAGCTACAAGGCCTGTGTATATGGATGACAACGCCAGGCCTCATCGTTCAAGAGCAGTAACCGCCTACCTCCAAAGCGAAGCAGTGACCTCTGTTCTTTGGTCAGCCATTAGCCCGGATTTGAATCCCATAGAGCATATTTGGGACATGTTAGGCCGTCGTATACAGGCTCGGGAACCTCCTGTGCAAACATTCGTCAGTTGGAAGCAGCATTTCATCGAGAATGGCAGCAGCTATCACAACAGGACATCCGACGTCTAACTGGAGAGATGAGACGCAGGGTTGAGGCCATCATCCAAGAACGTGGAGGTTACACCCGGTACTGAACTTTGAACAATAGATGTCGTCAAGTGATTCATAAGTGACGTTTTGAAAGTGAAATGACAATCTTATCGTGCTTTTTGAACTGTGAATGTCAATACTTATAATGACCTTGTGATATTGTGATTAAATATTCATTAAATTAACATTTTTCTTGTTTTTTTTTTGTGGTTTCTTATAGTCAATGTAATGTCCTAACAGGTAACTATTGCGTTCTTGAGATTATCTGGTCAGTAATCTCGTGATACTTTTCGTATCATTTGTCATTTCAAAAAAAAACATGAGGGTTCTTAACTTTTTTCTTTGTGCATATATACATATATAGTTTACGAAATGTTCCCACAATACCTCTAATAACCGAAGTTGTACCTCTAAATTTATTTTCCCTGTAGTGGATTGTAGAAGATTTTGACCTGCTTATTTTGACTTTTACTTAAGGCTGACATAATATAGTCTCCTGTTATTCGCAACCGATCTTACCACTATTGAAGACATTTTACAAGTCTATAGCATCGCTTCTAATAATAACATGCTGATATTCACCTTCAATTTCATTTTGCAATGATATTCATGTCTTTATTCAGAAGTAAAATTTAACATAACACTGGTAAGATCAAGTGTTATCAACAACACTATTGAAACCACGGAATGAAAAGTAATATAACAGTGTTATTACAAGTAATTATTGATATGTATGTATTGTTTCATGTTTGTTTGACATTCTTAAAGCTGACTTAGCTGGGATATGTGGATGAGGTGTAATATAGTGTTAGATATTGTAATAAACATCAAATAAACAATGTTCATGCATTAATTTAGTACACTAGAACTAGATTTCTGCATTTAACCTAAAGTACAAAAAACTAATAAGGTGACCATATATTTACAGTAATATTTCAATTGTAATGGCTTTATATTTCTGAAGTAATATCTATTACTTAACTATCATCTACGATGTCACAACTACTGAAATATATCATAGTCAGATACAATGACAACAGATACACACAAAAAATAAATCACGTTGATATGTCTGTTGTGGGATATAACATATTAATTGACCTGTTCAGTAAAGGTCATAAATGAATTATTATATATATCATAGTACAACACCATATACACCACGTGATAATACTAATAGGATGCTATTGTATTGAAACGTTGTGCTATCAATAACAAAATCCTGACCTTTATCATATTCCTATTTTACTAATGTAGGAATTCTACAAATAATCTCGAATTTCCTCACTTGGTTTTGTAAAATAATAGATGTTTTCTTGATAAGAATTGATCAAGTAACATCTACTTAAAACCAGAAACCCACTAGCCGAAATGTTTTAAAAGTACACACATACCAAAACTCTATCATTTTACTATCGGTCACAATACAGGTGATGCATAGTTGTTAAAAGGCATCTGAATCCTTTAAGCGACTAGTTTATTATAGTAAAAACGCATAATGAAGACAATAGTCTTACTAATAGTTGGAATTTCATCATAGCAAGTTCTATTTAATTGGAAAAAATAGAAATAGCGATTTTACTACTTACATCAACATTAAAGTCTACCAGGTTACCGTAAGCACTATGTATTCGATTTACTCCATCAGCGAGCAATGCAATGAAGATTCGTACTTATAATAAATCTGATGTACTAAGGAAATAGTCAAATCCAGCCAAGAAACGAAATCACCTATCACCTTAAATATTGATTCTTGGCTGATATCATGGTTTAGGTTTGATGTATTGGACGGATTAAAAAAGACATGTAGCAGTTTCTCTATATCTAATGTTTTATTTGGATAACATATACAAAATAAAGATAGTAAGGCCACAACATGAAAAGAATCACACAGTAACATGCACTTACATAACTTCACTCTTATTATATGCCAACACAACATGTCAGGGCATGTATATATTGTTGGATGACTTTCAGAGTAAGCATTAAATATACACTAGAGGTACTCACAGGATGTTGAAACAGAAACTAGTGGCATCGTGTCGTAATACAATACCTCAAAATGTCGCATTGCGCTTGTCCTACACACAGACTAAATGCACAGCTTGTCCTAAGGATCACAGGTAAAAATCACGAAAATACTACGTCACTTGAAAGTAAAAGGCACAGTATAGCAGTTCCTATCGAGTATCAGTCTGCTATGAATGCTTACTGGTGGTTCGTTGGAAGGAAAATTGATTGACGCTATGCACCATCTCCTCTATTCCAAATCTAATAATAAATATAAAATGGACGGGATCATTGAGATCTTAGATATTTTATTGACATATTTGTTCAGTTTAGACTAGTGCTTAAACAGACTATTGATATTCTAATGGGTGCAAATTGTGCTACGCTACTTTTCGCCGAGTTGTTTCTATACGCGTATGATGCAGACATTCTTCAAGGGCTTTTTCATGATAAGATATAAATTGAGCCTGTAATTCCAGCCTCCGCTGTATCGATGATATTCTGTTACAGAAGAACTCTTGATTCGGTGTTTATCCACATCTCATCTATTAAAATGAGCTTGAAATAAACGTTAGTACTGACTGCTTCTTATCGTGACCTTCAACCTTGATATCTAAAATGGAGGACGATAAAAAAAAGCTAAGCAACAAACGTGATAATTTCACTTTTCCAATACCCAACTTCCCTTTCGTAATTAGCAATATTCCAGTATTACCATCGCATGGAGCTTACACTTCACAACTCGCATGGTATTCTAGGGTTTGTGTCCAGTACATTGATATTCTAGACACAGTTCAGCTAAGCTACTCAACTAAACTGACAATGTGTCCTTTCCCTTTATACCTAGATTCACCCTTTCTTTTCTATCACCTACAAGAGTTTTACCAGACTTGACTATATGAGTAATACGGTGGGTGTCTTATCAAAAGCAGGAACTGCTTACCCCTCGCGTGTACATGGGTTCCGCCCCGATGTTTGGGGAGGTCCGTGTTGCTCATCTTTTACATTTTGCTTGTCTTCGTCCTCTGTCTTGTGTTCCCATTGTTGCCAGTGTTTCTGGAGTGTCCATATTCTCTAATGTTTATTTAATTGTGGTAATCACAAACTCAGTCTAGCGAAATGATTTCATTATTTGTAATTTGTTGTAAAGCGTAGCACTGTCAGGTTGGCTATCTGTGTCTATTTTTGTAAGGCAGTCTGCTTCAGTTAACTATGTTAAGGTCATATATCTATGTCTACCTTTGGTTGAATGTCTGGCTATGTAAACTGTTAAAATGCTGTCTGCATGTGTCAATCTTTGTTTTGATTTACATTGGACAATGTATATGGAATAGTCTATCAAACCTACAAAATTGTGAAACAATATGTTGACTAGCTTTCAAAAGTTTGAATTAGATGCTCTGTGAGGTATATTATGAAGCTGTTGTCATCTATATAAATATAGTAGGTAATATGATAAGTTAAGGTGTGTTTGTCCCATTTTTTTTAATCTATAAGCTTACTTTCCGTATTTAGTGTTTCTAAATCTTACTTTTGTGTGTAGTGGTTTTTGTACCTTTGCTTAATAGTTCTTGGGGGTATTTTTTCATTTAAAAACATAGCTTTTACATGTTTATGACATTCAAAAGTGAAAGTTACAATTTTGATATATTTGAGCAGAATTTCAATTGGTTTTCTGATATCTAATAAAAATATGAGGCCCGAATTTACAAAATTATTATAGACAACATAGTATTTAAATAGACTACTAATAAGTAATAGCAAAAACTGATATCATATTCTTATATATGATATAGGACGCGATGAATGGATTTCTGCAGTATTTACTCGTTCATTAAAACACTAAAAATACCATGAAGCATGAATTGGGACAGCACGACAAATGTAGCAGGGTTTTTGATGGGATCCCAATCATCTCTTCTTCAGATTTAGATTTGCAACCAAAGAAAAGAAAAAACACTCACATGAACTCAAGCATAAATGTCATGCATATTATTCAAACTGGCTAAATAAGAAAACGGTTTTGACAATCATTGCTGGAAAAATAAAGTACTTCAGCAACATATATCACTATGTTATGGGTTCTTTTGAAAGGTGATGAAAAATAAAAAAATGTCATTATCGACGGCTATGATAACAACAACCTACAGTATAATGAATTATGAGACTTTAATATTGCAATATTTAACGTATTTGTTTAAAAGTAATACATTCAGCTTGTTTAATTTCTAATTTAGTGGGATATCTTGCTCTGTAATTATGTATAGCTATCATATACACATTGTGGTATGTCTATTAAAGCGCATGTCAAGTCTCGCCATGTACATTAAGACTATTGTGAACTAAAAGAAAATATATTGGGATTTTATGCGTTTCTGTTATTCCTTAAATAAATGGTAATTCGTTTTAAATAGTATATGTTTTTGCACTGTCTTTATGTCATATTAGATATAATTACCTATAATGATTTGATAGGTTTGACATGCTACAATGTCAATAAAACTGATAGATTAATTGTTGGATTGATTGAATTATGATACCGACAAATGAATAGTGTTGCAGGTTATCATGGTACGAACAGGTTGACAAACATTAAACAATTAATCGTGTATGTAATATGTTGACGCTGACATTGGTTTTTCGATGGATGCTCTGATTACCACGAGGCAAAGCGAAGATGATATGCAGAAACAATTTTGTTGCAAAACCTTTATGTCTGATCGATGTGAACCATTGCATAATACAACCCGATTGCAGTGCTATTGCTCATTATCTATAACGTTTATTAAAGCGTCTTCCTGGTCGACTTCGAAAGTTTTCTTTGTGCTGATATGACGTTATTGTCCTTTTTTTACTCAACGGCTTTATACAAATCTTGTATAATCCTGTTAATTTGATTAGCACTAATCACAAAGACATTGTTAAACATGTAAATATTTGTTTTGTAGTTACATTTTGTATGTAGTTTGAACAGCTATGAGGAAAACATTATCTTATTAGAAATGCAGTGACTTTAATTAATGAGAAATTGTTACTGCTCACGTGTTACTGTCTTGTTTACCTTGGTTGTGAAATTGTTGTATGACTATTTAAACTTTTAAATTTTCATAATACTGATAATAAATAGAATATGCAAACACTGCATACAGCATTAATTGTTTTTAAAGAATCCAATTACAAATGTCTGATGAGAAAAAAAAAGAAGATATAATACCTAACTGCTTCTTCCCCCACTCATATGTTTATTTCTCATGAGTACGTCATTTAGCCTAGGAACACACTATGATATAGATTCATATGGTGAATACCACTCTCCTCGTCCGTTATATAATACTTCTAGCAGAACTTTTATAACAACTATCTGTTGATAGTGGTTAATGGCTATCTTCATATTTCAAGCCACCTGTGTACCGATGTGATTTACTGATTATCTACTTGTTGTCGTCACGACTATAGTTTAATTATTGTTCAATCAATCAATTAATCTATCTATCAACAATTAGCACTATAAGAGCAGACAAAACAATGCTACCTCATCATATTGTCTGGTGATGCTTACTATAAAGTCTTGTACATTTAACAATAAGCTATTATTTTGATAGTTCGTGTGATCAGGTAATACAAGAAGTAAATGACAAACTGTCAAATTTATAGGAATAATAATTGATTCAATATGTCGATTTCATAATGCATTGGGGATAATAAAACAACTAATGTGAATTGGTGTCGGGTCCCCTTGATGAAAACAACAAAACTGTTCGTATATATTGCAATAACTGATTAATTAAGTAGGAACACCATTCGAACTTATAGCGATTTGCTTCACCTCAAGTGAGCTGTGCTTCAACTATTCGTTGTTTGTCCGTTTCTACTTTTTCTTTTGGCCATTGTGTTGTCTGTTCGTCTTCGATATACGGATTCTGATTACCCCTTTGGTATCTTCAAACTCTTCTTAAAACGAAACAACCAGAAAGTAAAAGTCAAAGGTAGTAAGGGATATTAGTAGAAAAGATAAACAAACAATACCTTCCATTTGTTTTATTCTGTTGGAAAGCTTTTGCAATGGTTCGTGGACGTGTAAGAAGTATAAGACTCTCTGTTCCGTCATCAAATATTTGTTTATTTTATCACAATATTATCTCTTGATTACAATCGATACAGTTGTCTATGTATGTCTACGTATGTCTAATGAAGATCATTGAACGGTTTACTTATATTCTCTTACAGGACGTAATAACATAATACTGAAAGGGAACTTCCCTTTCTTAATTAAGATTATGAGAGCATTTCCGGACTTTTTTGTAATCATTTCTATTGATTTTAGCTAAAATCAGTCATTCTTTGACCAACAATGGTCAACTAACTTTCCAATTCTATACGCATATATTTGCATTACGCTTTAAAAGTCGTTTACTGCATTAACTTATTTCAATATTTTGATTCTGACGATTTTGTCGTTTTTGACATATTATTTCCACTTATTTGTTCTTACATTTTCAGTTGTGAACTAATGGGATATTACGTTTGACATGCGATAGTACTTCACCATTATCACGTTTCAATATATCATTTAACAACCGGAGATCAATTAGCCATCCACCATCATTATCCAAGTTAATTTGAAGCTAAAGATACGACTATATTTTGTAATACTGACTCGTATGTGCAGATTCTTATTCATATATATTGACAAAGTGGGTAATTTGTGATATCAAATGAAAGCGATCACTTCTATTTCCAATATGTAAATTTGACTTTGTTGAATAGTTACATTATTGCATACTCTGGCTTGTAAAATTATATTTTCTACGAGAAAGCTTCACTATTATTATTGCATTAATAATTCATTGGTAGCCAGTATGATCTAGTTAATAGACAAATGAGTTTTATATTTCAGCTGATTGCAGATGTGTTTCCATGTGAACTTGTGCATTCCTGTTTCCCTAATTTTCTTTATAAAATAGTAATCACGAAGTGTGCCAGGCATGTAGTAGGATAACCTCATCCTGCTCAACAAGTTCGTACTGCATTATACTTTACATACACTACGTTATTTCTATAACGATGTCCATGTAAAATATAAAACTTATATTAGGTTGATTAATTGTGTTTTTCTTGTCTCTTGTTTTAATTGTACAATCTGTTGTATAATAAGTTTTTATGGTCTCTGCAATAATTATGCGTTGTTTTGTTTCTAATTTCTACATACTTGCACTGTTGGTTTTTCTACAGTCTATACCATAATCTCGCACGCTGTGTTATTGGGTAATCACAGTGCTGTTTTAATGATTTTTGTTCTTACAATCAGATCTTACTTACACATTGATAGTATCATTCGAATAAAACTTATTAGTCTGTGTTTTATTAATACAGTCCATGATATATAATTCAATTCTATTTACATACAGCAACCACATATAACTCTTTCATTTCTGACGTAAATGAAAGCACGGGAGAATTCATTGTTCAAAATGTTTCTGATGGAAACATTGATGATATCATTCAAATTATTAATGTTTGTGGCTTTGTTGATATGTAGAGCTTTGTTTTGATCATACATGCCAATGTTATGGTATGAATTAGTGCTGATATTAACATTGTTTTGACTGCCTAATATAAGTGATAAGTTCAACACTCTTTAAACCAATTTTATCAAATAAATCATTGATATATGGGATAATGCATTACTACTGGGGGAAATCTCTGAACTAATTACTACTGGGGACATCACTTATCCATAAGACATGCTGTCTATGATGTCTGTAATCAGTCAATTGGTGGTAAGTCTTGTTGTTGGTGGGTAAAGAACCTGACGAAAATGGCTTTAGTAAGTCTGTGCCAAAAATCATATAGGTTTTTTTTCTATAGATGATTATTGCTCGGCACAAGTTGGAGTAGAATACTTACATCGTAACATTGATAGGTAGAGACAAATCTAATTACGATACGATCACGACTACATATTCTCCTCACTATTGAATGTGGCAACATAAAACAGCTCAGGTAACACCCAATAGACACTATTTCGACCCATAGGACAACCATAACTCCGCCACCTTTTATCGAAGTACCTATATCATACCAGGGGAGTGAGAGTATGTGTTTAAAGTGGTATCAATTTTGTGTCTGTTTATACAATCTTCCGATTCGATTTTTGAACTGTTCTGACGGAGTGGGATTTTTGGTGTTTCATTTTATTATTTCATTATCAAACATATAACATTGAAAGCATCGAATATGTAGTCCAAATTAACCAGTTTCATTACACAGTTTATAAAATCAAATATATGAAAGTATTTTGAGTGCTATGCATACCGCATGGCATCAATGTATGATAAATGGGCGCGGCCATTTTCATAATATGTAATAACATACACGTACATATAGAATTAAGCAAGCTAAGAAACTATTATACTGATTATTGTCCAGATTTGGCGGACCTCGTCATATATCAAAAAGATTAAAGAAAGAGCAGATTGATCATTTCCATGTGTACAAGTAGATATATGATTTATTTTTATTCTTAGGCCAGGTTTTGCATTTCAATATTCTGCCAACTTATAATGCAATGATCGTCCTAAGACAAGAAAGCCTTCAATTGTTAGCCAGATTTAGTTAAACAGGAATATACAATGTGAAATTAGATCGTTTGTATGTTCTTAATTGGATCTTTATCTCCGATTGTTAGGTAACCAAAACAATACAGACAAAGCATAAAATTCAAAACTGCATTTAAATTAATATCCTTTCTGTACGATCATTAAAGCATATTTGTTTTTTGTGAAATCCAGCGGTCAATATACATTAAAAAACCAATCACCAAAGTTGATGTCCTCCCACTTGACAAACTCTAGCAAAGACAAAAGCAAAAACAAGTTGACAGGAATTGGTCACCACATTATATCGAGTAAGTATATAATTTTAACATTTTAATAAATTATGTTCGGTTTGTCTTTACTTCCAGTTGTTTGTAGGAGGGCTCATGTCTTATTTACGTTGTTTGTGTTTGTCTACGTATAGTGATGTCCAACATATTTTATATTGTTTTGCTTGTCTTCGTGTTGTGTCGTGTGTATCGAATGTTGCCAGTTTTTCTTCTTGTCCATTCTTGATTGCCCCTTCGGTTTTCTCTAACCTTTATTTAATAATATGTAGTGTAAAGTATATTGGCGGAAGCTAATTTAAATAAATCAACACAATATAGAATTACAAAAATAAGATATTTAACACAACAAGTTTTGCGAAAATGCTTTTAAATGTTGCCCAGAAGTAAATTTGATCATACAAGATTGATAACCGATGTAAACATTTTCTCATGGAATATATATCTGCACTCGTATGTGTGTAATTATTACTAATAACCAAAATCAAGTAACATAAAATTGATAATATTTATTGCAAATAATTCAATATATTTCCCAGACGTCTTTTTAGCGACACAGTTTCTCTCATTTGAAAACATTTAATCATTTGTCGTATTAAATACAATTTGTTCCTGTTTATTGCGTTGTGAAGTTATATCATATTCTACGATAACAACCTGTTTCTCATTTGTTATGGAAAACAAATGCGATTTCAAGGAAACGAATATTCGTGTTGAAACTATTAATCGATTTTTAATCTGGTTTCCATGACAATTGAATGAGATATTACTTTTTTAGCTACAATACTACAATACAGTATTTGATTAAGGTTTAAACATGCGCGATCAATTTTCAAAAAACATACTATGGCTTAGGATTGTGGGTCTGTGCTTTACACCACTTTCAACATTATTTGAGCCATTCTGTGACGGTCGATGTTATTGTTGGGGAATCCGGAGAAAATGACCAAGCTGATGTAAATCCAACCACCAAACTAAGATGGTCACGAGAGCCCCATGGATATGATATCTTTACTATTTGAAGGGTGTGTGTAAAACACAATATACAGATACTAGATACCAGATATCAGATACCAGATACCATATACCAGATATTATTTAATAATAAAATAGAACATTATATTAAGAATATTAATACCTCCATAGCTTGTAATTCTGCTATCTTGATTATTGATAATATGTCCATAAATCTGATAGTGTGCATGTTATTTATTGTTGATTTGTGTTACCCAGTTTGACAGTTTGTTTATGAGGTTGTTAAAGTTGTTATCCAAATTCCTTACACTGAGGAATTTAGGTCATAAATTAATATAGTGTAGTGAGAGTGAGAATAAATTCCAAACATCCTGGTTTTTAATTTTCCCTGCAGGTAAAATTTTACCAAATTTGTCGGGTTTTTACCTTGCAAACTGATTGACTAACACAAATTTATTTTATTTATTTATTAAAGAAAAATCTATCTAGATACTTTAATGAAACTCAAAATTAATATTCTACATGGTGAAATCTATGTTGAAATTGATGTTAAATGAAAATGCATCAATTATGTTAAAATATATCTCTGTTTGAAAATTCTGTTGGTACAAGGTAAAAGCTGAGGGGTTTGGTAAAGTTTCACCTGCTCTACTGACACAGGTGAACGTAATAGTGTCAATTGATTGGTCAGTTAATTGTTGTGATGTAGTGAAGAAGCTATGTTATTAGCATAAAGTAAGCCCCAGGGACATGACTCCTGAGGGGGTTATTCTTTTAAAATCATGACCCAATTATTAATGTTAATTAAAAGACTGAAATGTTTTAAATCCTTTAATTCCTAAACCATTTTTGATGATTGCATATAATATTAACCTTTGTGTCTAGTGATTTATCCACTTCGTTATTTTATTGAGGCCATTTAAAAGCTCACTGCATATTGTTGGTGTTGAAGAACATGTTGAAACCCCTGGATGTCTAATTTCGGCCAGTTAATGTTTTTTTTAATTGTAACATATACGCCATATCCATTGTTTTTCATATGAATTATTTGCTTGAATTTGAAAAGTGCCAGTATTTGATTACTGCATGGAAATCAGAATGTGATAAACAGAAAGACAATAGTAAGGTGTAAAATATACGAAAGTTGAAGTCAGTGTACGATAATTTTGTAAACTGACATGTAATTATAACAAATAAAAATTCCACAGCATATTTATTTACTGTAATACATGCTCACAGACGAGGCTGCATATTTTGTCAGATCAAGTCCATGTGAATATCTTGAAGGTATGATCTGATGTGTCCAGTGACAATAATGTTGTGTGGATCGAACGCAGAATCTTTACTCTTCACACATTCCTACTTGATATGATAATGGACGAATTCTTTTTTCAGCGACATTTTCAGTTGCTCAAAGTTATTCACATACTTTCTATATTCTTTCCTTGCTAGAACTAACTCATTTGGTGGCTCTGGCACTTCTGTCATAGAATTCCTGAATTTTTTCCGCAGCCTTAGCAAACCATACTTTTTTTATTCTGAAGGAACCGGAAGATGTAGAAGTCTTCTGTATCGGCTGGTAATGGATCAACAACACAGGGTACAGATGTTTGCTTTATCTTTTTTCTACTCTCCCAATGTATTCGTTCATTTGATTTCTTTCCGGCTCCTTTCGGAAGTTTGCTGTTTACTGCAGATGTCAGAGAATAGTTAGTTTTCTTCGACACTCTACAGGAAATAAATGAACACAACATTTCTAGTTCCTGTGTAACTGCTAAAACGTGTTGATAGATTTTGTGTAGTTTACTTAGGTAACAATCACAGGTAGCATTTCCTCTTTCTGGTTTACATTCTACAGAATGACAGGACTTCAGGCTAGACAGACTTGTAACCCGTCTTGAATTTGGATGATCAGGTATTTCACAGATTGCATGTTTCATTGTCACAAGTTTTTCTGCCTTTTCCCACATATCTTGAAGTATACTGTTGGCTGTATCTGTTATTCCACAGTCCTCAAAACCTACACCTAGAATGGCATTGCTTAATACTGTAGTAGAAGATGTTTCCATCAGAGAAATGGTGTCAGTATCATCATCAGCATTAACTTGGACTAGATGACCATGCTGGACCTTTGAAATATGCCGCTGACGTTGTTCTGGTGTCCAACGAGACCATTTATCCAAAGATACCTCAAAATGCTTATACTCATTCTTAAAGCTAAAATTACCTTGTTGATTTAATGAAGTCCTTTATCATCTCCACAAATTTGGACACTGGCTGATTTTTGCCGCAAACTCGCTGCAGAGCACTATTTATTCCCTCGTTGTCATTTGTAGTGTACATCTCCATTTGTGCTAATCCAGCTTCTGGTCTCACAGACTGGAACATGTGATGCTTAATTGTGTCGGACTAATTTCTTTTAAACCATGTCCAGAATCCTGGCACGCCATTTTTCCATTTCAGTTTCAGGTGGTCCAGCTTTTGGTCGAATTCTGCGTGCGTAAAACAGTCTGTAAAGCCGATCATTTTCAAGGAAATATCACCAGTACCGCCGAAAATATCTGTCAAAATTCTAATTTTGTCACTTTTGGATACACCAATATCCTTTAGCTTGTTTTTGACATTTTTGTTGGCATGGTTAAGGCATCTTAAATGAACTGCATTCTCAAAGGCCATCAATAAAGCATTTGAAAGAGCAGCTTCCCCTTCTGTACCAATGGCTTTCATTTTCCTCAGTTCATTGTTCTTAGCAACAAGTGTGGATAGAAAATTGTAATAAAATTGTGGATCTTTTTTCTTGTGAATGCAAGCAGGTCCCACAAAAACTGAATGCCTATTTAACATGTGTTTTCCAGGTGTATTTTCCTCCAACATCTGATGCCTGTATGTAGTAGCTGTATTGTCAAAATCACCAAAGTGAATTGTTGGATCAATTCCTAGGATACTAAAGGGGTTTTTAGTACAGAATCTCTCAAGAACACATATATGTTGATTAGAAGCTAACACTACCACTAGGTCAGGCCTTATGTCCACTTTCCGGATAAAGTTATACATGTGAAGGATTTCTGAAATTTCATCTTTCTTTTCCTCTGATAATTTGCGTTTTAGATTACGAACTTGTTGGGGATTTCTTGGCAGAAGATTCGCACTGATATTTTCCATTCCACCATTTTCATCTATTATATCCTTACTATTGTTCTTTTTTGTATTTCCGTGTGGTTTGATGGTGACAGGAACAACTGATCCAATGAAATAGAATTGAAGTATAACAAAAGGACAATCAACTATTTCAATGATAAGTCTTCTAAAACTTGGAGTGTCCTTGTGACTGGAATAAGATCTAACAACCTGGTCAACTTTATTTGTCTCAGGAGCACTTCCTTAAACCATATGTGCCTTTCAATTTTCCTCAAGTCGGTAGTATAGTTTAGGCTTATTTCTGCAACTCCACACTCCATTTCCATCAGCTCTAATATCTTTTTTGTCTTTTAGCACATTTGAATAAATCAAAAAGGTTGCTGGTTCTTGGACATATTGAGGCACACCTGCAAAAGTATCATAATCATCCGGATTGAGCAAAACTTCCGAGATTTCATCTGCTGTCAATCCACGATTTACAGTTGTAAATGCAGTGTATATATTTGAAAATCATTTTCCAGGGCTAGTGCTAAAATACTTGTCACTGGATTTCTGAACAAGATTGGTTTCCTTTTCAGGTAAAACTGGTTTAGAACATACCTCTTCTAAACTTGGTAAATAATTGCTGTCATCTGACTGAACTTTGATATGCCTGCGAACTCGTTTTCTTGAAGAACAACTGGAGCTGTCGCTGCTTATTTTGACAATATCTTCTTTAAAGGGTGATTTTTCTGGTGATGATAAAATTTCAATGATGTCTGATATGTCATCTTCTACAGAGGTAGAGCGCTTCCGCTGACAATAAGGTTTTTTAGGGGATTTTGGAACAGTGGTTGGTCTTGGTGTTGTTCTTGTATTGTTTCGATCAGTATACGTAAAACAAAATGGCTCAGGCTTTAAAATACTAAGACCAGGTACACCTTCCTGCAGGTCTCCATCTATGATTCCATCTGTGAAAAAAAAGATCATTGTTTATTTACAAATATTAAAATAAAGACACAAAAAATTACTGCAAGTATTCCCCGAAAACATATTTTATGATATCAGGCTTTTATTTAAAGAGCACTATACTTTTTGTGAATATCACAGGCTCTTGTTAAAAGAACTGTCAAATTTCAAATGTTTGCTTACTATATTTTTATAAAATTTCAATGATGTTTGATATGTCATCTTCTACAGAGGTAGAGCGTTTCCGCTGACAATAAGGTTTTTTATGGGATTTTGGAACAGTGGTTGGTCTTGGTGTTGTTCTTGTATTGTTTCGATCAGTATACGTAAAACAAAATAGTTCAGGCTTTAAGATACTAAGACCAGGTACACCTTCCTGCAGGTCTCCATCTATGATTCTATCTGTGAAAAAAAGATCATTGTTTACTTTCAAATATTAAAATAAAGACACAAAAAATTACTGCAAGTATTCCCCGAAAACATATTTTATAATAAAAGGCTTTTATTTTAAAGAGCACTAGACTTTTTGTGAATATCACAGGCTCTTGTTAAAAGAACTGTCGAATTTCAAATTTTTGCTTATTATTCGTCTTTCAAGTTTTAATCTAATAATTTGTTAAATAAATAAACATGACTGTAAATTAAGTGTTAATGAAATAATAAATAAAAAAAAAATTAAAACAAATTAAATATCCTTTTTCATCTCAACAAAAGATTTCTCCCATGTCTTCAGGAATACTTTCTTGGACATGTTTATTCCTTGGTTGCAGATTTGAAAAGAGTGATTAAAACACTTTACAAAGAGTGGGAAAACATAATGACATTCAAATAGCGAAGCAATCTGCAGTGGAATATTTGTATTTGAAACTGATGACAACCAGAAAAAGATAAAACTGTCACCATGCTGACCTATCATTATAAACAATGATAAAATATAAGTAACATTAAATGTCTGGCCTGCATTTGCAGTATAATTTTCCAATTACTTTAGCACATGGATTTTCCAGAATCAGAAATTATAAATTAAGTAAAAAAGATTAATAGAAGTAAATCTTAGTATATCATTCGGACTTATGATGATACAATAAACAATCAATATATTATAAGTTTAACTTAATTTCAATTTTAGTATTAAGTCATATCTGGTATCTGATATCTGGTATCTATTATCTGTATATTGTGTTTTACACACATCCCTATTTGAATACATGTTGCAAATGAAATGGCATAGAACAAGACCCTTATTAGAAACGTTTTGCAGTATGTAATAGCTTTATCATTAATGTATTGAACTGTGCATAGAAGATAAATATACTATGCGGACGAACATCGTTTTACACTACTTATATGTGATTCTATGAAATATAATGAGCAAAGGATTGATTGTTTAACACCAGATCATCAAGCTTTCAGCTGCAAGTGTATCGTGGCGGGAACAATTTGCTTGTTAAGATGATGATTCCCTTGCTTCAAGTTATACAACAGACTGAATGTGAATTTTAGCATGATTAGCCTACTTTATTTTTTTTGCATTACCTCTTTGGTATCTTCAAATTCTTCTTACAACAGTTCGCAAGTAAACATATCGCTCAATCGTGACCCCGAAGCTACCATGTTGAAGCCCATCGTTAGTAATAAAACATAGATATCAAATTAAGTGCGCACGACTCGTGTCTGGAATAAACCTCACTTGGTACTCTCATAGTCAAAAAAATTGGAAAGCCAATTAGTGTGAATATCTTATGAAGGAATCGTTAAAAAACGGCAAGGTGGGAATTCAATATGTTCTACATTCTGATATAATTTCAAAGGCATGGTTAGTTATGTTCTGTCTGACTGTAATAAAGACAAGCTTAGAGTTATGAAAGGGATGGTCAGAAGCCGTAAATAAATGAAAAAAGACATGCAATACACTGCTTAATGTAAAAGCTTGGAGATATTTGTTTTAATGGTCAGAATATATAGCAAAGACATAAATAATTCGTTTGTTATTTTTCATAGAGAATTGTGATAGTCTTACAATGTTTTATTTTCCCTGAAAATGGATATAAGTTTACTCTTAATGTGAAATAATACAGAAAAAAAAAGACACAAACATTTATATGCAATTGGTTTCCTGAAAGGCAATTAATATATTTAGATTGTCTAACTGTAGAATTACATTCGACAATATATTTATAATAGAATCGTCACTAAACAATACGCTAATCTTTATGTCAATTAAAGTCAATAAAAGTTTAGTTATCATACATTTATGTATACTAATGTGTGAACAAAATTGATATCACAGGAACAAATGTTACAACGAATTAAATATAAAAATGATAACGTTTTAACTTAATAAAGATATTTGTTTGAGTTGGGATTGTTTCTCCTTTCCATGACCTGATCAACAGTTTCTCCTATATACATTTGACTTGTTTGTGCTAGTATGATCTGACTATTATTCAAGCTATTGCCATATACAGTTGACATGCTTGTCCCTTGTTCTGACAATTAGTCAAATGGCCAGTACATACAGTTGACGTGTTTTTACCTTGTATGTTCTGATCATTAGTCAAATGACCACTGCATGCAGTTCACTTGTTTGTCCCGTATATGGGCTGACTATTAGTCCAATGGTCACTACATATAGTTCACTTGTTTGTCCCGTATTTGGGCTTACAATTAGTCCAATGGTCACTACATACAGTTCCCATGTTTTTCCCGTATATTGGCTGACTATTAGTCTAATGGCCACTACATTCAGTTCACTTGTTTGTCCCGTATATGGGCTGAATATTAGTCTAATGGCCACTACATACAGTTCACTTGTTTGTCCCGTATATGGGCTTACTATTAGTCCAATGGCCACTACATACAGTTCACTTGTTTGTCCCGTATATGGGCTGACTATTAGTCTAATAGCAACTAAATACAGTTCACTTCTTTGTCCCGTAAATGGGCTTACTATTAGTCTAATGGCCACTACATACAGTTCACTTGTTTGTCCCATATATGGTCTTACTATTAGTCCAATGGACATTACATACAGTTCACTTGTGTGTCCCGTATATGGGCTTACTATTAGTCTAATGGCCACTACATACAGTTCACTTCTTTGTCCCGTATATGGGCTTACTATTAGTATAATGGCCACTACATACAGTTCACTTGTTTCTCCCGTATATGGGCTTACTATTAATCTAATGGCCACTACATACAGTTCACTTGTTTGTCCCGTATATGGGCTTACTATTAGTCTAATGACCACTACATACAGTTCACTTGTTTGTCCCGTATATGGGCTGACTATTAGACTAATGGCCACTACATACAGTTCACTTGTTTGTCCCGTATATGGGCTGACTATTAGTCCAATGGCCACTACATACAGCTCACTTGTTTGCCCAATATATGGGCTTACTATTAGTCTAATGGCCACTACATACAGTTCACTTGTTTGTCCCGTATATGGGCTGACTATTAGTCTAATGGCCACTACATACAGTTCACTTGTTTGTCCCGTATAATGGCTGAATATTAGTCTAATGGCCACTACATACAGTTCTCTTGTTTGTCTCGTATATGGGCTGACTATTAGTCTAATGGCCACTACATACAGCTCACTTGTTTGTCCCGTATATGGGTTGACTATTAGTCTAATGGCCACTACATACAGTTCACTTGTTTGTCCCGTATATGGGCTGAGTATTAGTCCAATGGCCACTACATACAGCTCACATGTGTTTCTTGTATATGGGCTGACTATTAGTATAATGGTCACTACATACAGCTCACTTGTTTGGCCAGTATATGGGCTTACTATTAATCTAATGGCCACTACATACAGTTCACTTGTTTGTCCCGTATACGGGCTGAATATTAGTCTAATGGCCACTACATACAGTTCACATGTTTGTCCCCTATTTGGGCTTACAATTAGACTAATGGCCACTACATACAGCTCATTTGTTGGTCCAGGATATGGGCTTACTATTAGTCTAATGGCCACTACATACAGTTCACTTGTTTGTCCCATATATAGGCTGACTATTAGTCTAATGGCCACTACATACAGTTCTCTTGTTTGTCCCGTATATGGGCTGACTATTAGTCTAATGGCCACTTCATACAGTTCACTTGTTTGTCCAGTATATGGGCTTAATATTAGTCTAATGGCCACTACATACAGCTCACTTGTTTGTCCCGTATATGGGCTGACTATTAGTGTAATGGTCACTACATACAGCTCACTTGTTTGTCCCGTATATGGGCTGACTATTAGTCTAATGGCCACTACATACAGTTCACTTGTTTGTCCAGTATATGGGCTTAATATTAGTCTAATGGCCACTACATACAGTTCACTTGTTTGTCCCGTATATGGGCTGACTATTTGTCTAATGGCCACTACATACAGTTCACTTGTCTGTCCCGTATAGGGGCTGATTATTAGTCCAATGGCCACTACATACAGCTCACATGTGTTTCTTGTATATGGGCTGACTATTAGTATAATGGTCACTACATACAGCTCACTTGTTTGGCCAGTATATGGGCTTACTATTAATCTAATGGTCACTACATACAGTTCACTTGTTTGTCCCGTATATGGGCTGAATATTAGTCTAATGGCCACTACATACAGTTCACATGTTTGTCCCCTATTTGGGCTTACAATTAGACTAATGGCCACTACATACAGCTCATTTGTTGGTCCAGGATATGGGCTTACTATTAGTCTAATGGCCACTACATACAGTTCACTTGTTTGTCCCATATATAGGCTGACTATTAGTCTAATGGCCACTACATACAGTTCTCTTGTTTGTCCCGTATATGGGCTGACTATTAGTCTAATGGCCACTTCATACAGTTCACTTGTTTGTCCAGTATATGGGCTTAATATTAGTCTAATGGCCACTACATACAGCTCACTTGTTTGTCCGTATATGGGCTGACTATTAGTCTAATGGTCACTACATACAGCTCACTTGTTTGTCCCGTATATGGGCTGACTATTAGTCTAATGGCCACTACATACAGTTCACTTGTTTGTCCAGTATATGGGCTTAATATTAGTCTAATGGCCACTACATACAGTTCACTTGTTTGTCCCGTATATGGGCTGACTATTTGTCTAATGGCCACTACATACAGTTCACTTGTCTGTCCCGTATAGGGGCTGATTATTAGTCCAATGGCCACTACATACAGCTCACTTGTTTGTCCCGTATATGGGCTGACTATTAGTCTAATGGCCACTACATACAGTTCACTTGTTTGTCCAGTATATGGGCTTAATATTAGTCTAATGGCCACTACATACAGTTCACTTGTTTGTCCCGTATATGGGCTGACTATTTGTCTAATGGCCACTACATACAGTTCACTTGTCTGTCCCGCATAGGGGCTGATTATTAGTCCAATGGCCACTACATACAGCTCACATGTGGTTCTTGTATATGGGCTGACTATTAGTATAATGGTCACTACATACAGCTCACTTGTTTGGCCAGTATATGGGCTTACTATTAATCTAATGGCCACTACATACAGTTCACTTATTTGTCCCGTATATGGGCTGAATATTAGTCTAATGGCCACTACATACAGTTCACATGTTTGTCCCCTATTTGGGCTTACAATTAGACTAATGGCCACTACATACAGCTCATTTGTTGGTCCAGGATATGGGCTTACTATTAGTCTAATGGCCACTACATACAGTTCACTTGTTTGTCCCATATATAGCCTGACTATTAGTCTAATGGCCACTACATACAGTTCTCTTGTTTGTCCCGTATATGGGCTGACTATTAGTCTAATGGCCACTACATACAGTTCACTTGTTTGTCCCGTATATGGGCTGACTATTAGTCCAATGGCCACTACATACAGCTCACTTGTTTTCCCAATATATGGGCTTACTATTAGTCTAATGGCCACTACATACAGTTCACTTGTTTGTCCCGTATATGGGCTGACTATTAGTCTAATGGCCACTACATACAGTTCACTTGTTTGTCCAGTATATGGGCTTACTATTAGTCTAATGGTCGCTGCATACAGTTCACTTGTTTGTCCAGTATATGGGCTTACTATTAGTCTAATGGCCACTACATACAGTTCACTTGTTTGTCCCGTATAATGGTTGAATATTAGTCTAATGGCCACTACATACAGTTCTCTTGTTTGTCTCGTATATGGGCTGACTATTAGTCTAATGGCCACTACATACAGCTCACTTGTTTGTCCCGTATATGGGTTGACTATTAGTCTAATGGCCACTACATACAGTTCACTTGTTTGTCCCGTATATGGGCTGAGTATTAGTCCAATGGCCACTACATACAGCTCACATGTGTTTCTTGTATATGGGCTGACTATTAGTATAATGGTCACTACATACAGCTCACTTGTTTGGCCAGTATATGGGCTTACTATTAATCTAATGGCCACTACATACAGTTCACTTGTTTGTCCCGTATACGGGCTGAATATTAGTCTAATGGCCACTACATACAGTTCACATGTTTGTCCCCTATTTGGGCTTACTATTAGTCTAATGGCCACTACATACAGTTCACTTGTTTGTCCTATATATAGCCTGACTATTAGTCTAATGGCCACTACATACAGTTCTCTTGTTTGTCCCGTATATGGGCTGACTATTAGTCTAATGGCCACTTCATACAGTTCACTTGTTTGTCCAGTATATGGGCTTAATATTAGTCTAATGGCCACTACATACAGCTCACTTGTTTGTCCCGTATATGGGCTGACTATTAGTCTAATGGTCACTACATACAGCTCACTTGTTTGTCCCGTATATGGGCTGACTATTAGTCTAATGGCCACTACATACAGTTCACTTGTTTGTCCAGTATATGGGCTTAATATTAGTCTAATGGCCACTACATATAGTTCACTTGTTTGTCCCGTATATGGGCTGACTATTTGTCTAATGGCCACTACATATAGTTCACTTGTCTGTCCCGTATAGGGGCTGATTATTAGTCCAATGGCCACTACATACAGCTCACTTGTTTGTCCCGTATATGGGCTGACTATTAGTCTAATGGTCACTACATACAGTTCACTTGTTTGTCCCGTATATGGGCTGACTATTAGACTAATGGCCACTACAAACAGTTCACATGTTTGTCCCGTATATGAACTGACTATTAGTCTAATGACCACTACACACAGTTCACTTGTTTGTGCAGTATATGGGCTGACTGTTAGACTAATGGCCACTACATACAGTTCACTTGTTTACATTTTAAGTAAATTACTCATGTTTTATTTTTCTAAATGAGTTTGACCAATGATTACTCTTGATGATTTAGAACAATAATGAGTTGCACCAATGTAATAAAAATATGAATTTTTAAATTTTTGTGTATATTTATGAATAATTTCCTAAAATGTATAATGAAGGTTAAACATAAAAGGTTTTACAAATTTATCACCATAAAAATACAAAGCTGGAAAACATTTCTTGTGATGTCCTTGATCTGCTGGGGAATGTTTGTTTGAAATTTATTATTTTTTGTATTGAAGTTTAAGATTCAAATGAAAAATAATCATTAATATAAAGTCATAAAAGAGATTGATCAAGTTGGAACAGTTTTTGTGATTTCATTGGCCTTAGAGAACAGTTTGATACATACCCACGAAAAGTGGACTCTTCCGGTCCCCTAGTTTTGTTGATTCGGCTTCACTATTATCGTTTATTATTGTATTAAATTGAACTTTTATTCAGTTGATGAGTGCATCGGCACCGTGTACACATGCGAGGACGTTTATTCAATTTATGAGTGCATCGGCACCGTGTACACATGCGAGGACGTTTATTCAATTTTTCAGTGCATCGGCACCGTGTACACATGCATGAACTCCTGAAAAGAAGCGCTTAATCCTATAATGAATAACTACAATGCATTAGATTTTGACATTAAAAAGTAAACGACAACATGTACATGATGTTATGATAAAGACAAACACACCAATAGTTTAAGTAAGTAAAACGTAAACGTATCTATGTGTTAATTACCCCAATTTATTTGTTTCTATGATTTCTCTCACCCTTAGCTGATACTTTAGGTTTGTGCGTTGTAGTTATTATATTTCACTACATTTTTGTCATTTGATCATTATTTTAATTTTATGATGTTTTCTTTATGCTTCCATGTAAATTGTCATCCATATAGGATTTT
Source organism: Bathymodiolus brooksi (assembly GCA_963680875.1). Classification (NCBI taxonomy): domain Eukaryota; kingdom Metazoa; phylum Mollusca; class Bivalvia; order Mytilida; family Modiolidae; genus Bathymodiolus; species Bathymodiolus brooksi. The sequence continues at coordinate 29,580,495 of OY804576.1, read as the reverse complement.
TATATATTTCACATAGAAGATTTTATTTAATTGACGCTGAATTCTGTCGATAAGATGTTAACATATTCTATAGCCTTTATCATTTGAAAATAAATGTTCAACGCCTACCAGTAGTCTTTAATGTGCCTTAAATCACAGTTGAATTCTATATTTTAAGACAATCATTATGATTTTATTAAAATTTTATTATGTCGTAAATTTCTCATTTGCAAAACAATTCTGTCGTTTCTCCAATAGATGAATCAGTCTAAAAAAACTAACATGGCTTTCTAATACAGCAAACTACATCTGTTAAACACATTACCTGTTACAAACTAACTAACTAACTAACACAAAGTCATTTCTCAACACATCTTATCTGTTTCTACACTACATATTAAAACCAACTTACATTTGACTCGATTGGTACCTTATAAGATTTTAATTTGTTCGTGGTCGTGTGGTAATTTATTTTTGGCTATATTGCTTCATTTTTACTTTGTGTTTCACTGATGTTGCTTTGTCTATGCAGATAATGATTATGTTGTTTAATTTCATGTAGGTATTGTAGCATATTACTTTTAAGGCAAGCATTGTAACCGTATATATGCAAGTAAGGTTATGATATTCGCGGTCTAGTGGTAAGAGTTATTTCTTGTTATTTTGTTTCACTACTGTTGCTTTGTCTACCCAAATAATGATTGTATTGTTTAATTTCATGTTATCATCTTCACGTCATTGTAGCTTTATACAGACAATTAATCCAATGATATTTGATATGATTTTGCTTGCTTATATTCATATAGAAAGGAAAAAACGAAAGTAATAATCACAATTTGTAAAAGTGGAGAATGGTTCCATAAACAATAATTCAAATACATCTAGTATTTCAATACATTAAACAAATATAGTTGAATGTATTATCGTCCAATTAATTTGTACACAATTTTCATGTATATAATTCTCCCAAGCAAATGTATCAAAGAAAAATAATATCAACAATCAAAGGTCACTGACTTGTGAGGATATGTTGTATGCATATGAGCTTGATGCCTGTTCTTACATGTTTTATTGCACAACGAAATTGACACTTGTTACACGTAATAACCTGGTGCTGATTGTCTGGTGGTTGTCATCCGTAAACAGCTGCTGTTTAGTTTCAGGCGGATGTTAGCTGTAGACAGCTGATGTTGACTCTCTGGTAGTTGTTACAGGTAAACCGAGGATTCTTACTCTCTAGTTATTATTTCCGGTAAACAGATAATGTTTACTCTCTGGTGGATGTCATAGGTAAACAAATGATGTTTACTGTTTGTTGGTTGTTATCGGTAAACAGACGACTTTACTCTCTAGTTATTGTTACTGGTTAACAGATGATGTTTTCTCTCTTGGAGTTGTTATTAGTAAGCAAATGATGCTAACTGTTTCGTGGTTGTTACGGATAAACAGATGGTGCCTACTATCTGGTTGTTGGTACTTGTAAAAAATGATAATTGCTTTCTGGCAATTGCTCTTGGTAAATATATGATACGTATTCACTAGTTAGTGGTAGCTTGATGGCAAATGCTCCTTACTATGTGGTGTGCTTGTTCATTGTAAACATGATTGTAGTAAGTCAACAGATTATGTTTATTCCTTGATGAATGGTACCATTGAGTAGATGCCTATTGTTTGCGGTAAATAGATAACGCATATTCGTTTGTGTAAACCAAGCAAATTGAAATTAACTGTTTGTTTTATTTTTTCAGGCGATATACTAACATCTAATGAGATCCAGATTCTGGCTTGGGAAAGTCACAATATGTCTCGGGTTTATGGCTTCCCAAGTCTCCACTCATATTAATTAGATCTCCAATGGCAATACATATATAAACAAACGATAAAAGACCTGCACAGATTCGCTTCCACTCAAGAATACCACATATTATTACCAATGTAAAAAAAATGAGACAGCACAGAGTAGGGGATTTACGTAAAACCCTAGTGTTTTCTGTTAAATGTTCGGGTCAAATAAGTAAGTCGGATGAAAAAAATAATTAGACCTTTAAGTAAGTTATTATTCTTTTCTATTTCTATATATGTCCTATTTAATTTGCAAAGCCCTTGAAATATCACGAATGGAAATAGAAAGTGGGATAGTTATTGTTTCCCGGCAATTTGAATATATTTACAGCTAAATCTTAGATAAAGAAGAATTGTAAAGGTTACACATCCTTTGTGTGTGTTTCTGTGCCTTCATTCTTCAAGAATCATAATTCTAGGTAGATAATGCATGTAACCTGATAATGCTCTGGTGAAGCATATTATAATATTTTCACTAATAGGGGCTGTTTGGCAGACCTACTATCTGGTTAACTTTCAATAGAAGACCGACAAACTGGCTAACTTCGCAAAAGACAGACATACCTTTGGTTAACTTCGTAGAAAGCTTACCTCAAATCTAGATAGCCCTGGCGACAATTAATTTTCAAAAGCAGTCCTACAATTTGAATGGAGTTTGTTGTGGACAAACCCTAGTCCACTAACACAAGGTTAACATAATATCAACTCCTAGTATCAACTTAGCAGTGAGACTAAGTTTGCACCCATCTGTATAACATGTTTGACGTTTGTTGGAATTATTAACATAAATGTTTGGATTTCATATTCAAAGCATAGTACCCAACACTTTCTTTTAAATAAATGCAAGAAAAACAAATAAACATGGGCTTTAGTTTGCATGCAAAATGTACTATTAAAATACTAGAAATTATTGATGATGACAATTATATATTTAGCCCAATCAGGTATATACGTACTCAATTCATTTTCATGTGTTTAATATTGGTATAATAAAGAGTAAAAAAAAGTATATCTGAATAATATGATATGACATTAAAATGAAAAAAAGTTAATTACAGTAAAGAGACGCGTTCCCTTGAATGCACGTTATACCTATGTGTATTGCCTTTCAAAATGATCTTGTCAGTCACCATGCAGATTTGAACATGCATATTACAGAATTGCTGAATATTGTACCGTTTCTGGTGTCATGGTTATATTTCCAAAAGGCAAAATATACATTACACTGCTGAACGAATGTAACTTATACCGAAGATTTACATTGAATTTAATACACGCAACAAACCGTCTCTTACCTATCTAATTTGTAATAAAGAATGATTAAAATCATATATTACACGGATATCCAGTTTTAATGGGAATGGATAGGTTCTACATGATAAAAGAGAAACGTGTAAAAAAAAGAATTAAGACATCCAACGTAAAAATGTTTAGTATATCACCAATGGAAAGAGAGAGAAAAAATCATTACAACATTATACAAAAAGCCTGAAGTTTCTACTTTCGCCATAAAGTATAGACGTGAAAACTAACTGCTATTTCATGTATCGTAAGCATTTTTTCTTCATTTTATTATATTTGTAAATATTATTGCAATCGCTAACTAAAATACAAACAAGACAGTAATGAAAAGAACAATGACACGATTCCACCCATATCAACCACCATCGTGCACTTCAACTTATAGAATTCACAAATACCACGATATGTGGCGTACTGAAATGGAAAAAAGAACAAAATTGTGGTACGATTCAATCCGTGAAAGAGATCCGATCCCTCACCTTCTTGACAATTGGGTCTCTCCAGTTTCAAAAAGATATAAGCAAACAGCACAAAACCTTCACACATTCCACCATAGTTTGATAGATCAATACAGATGAGGATGAATGAATGGGTTAATATATCATTGATGATGGTACAATCAAATACATGTTAAATTCAAACATTATTTGATGTAATATCACTATTGTCATGTGATTTATCTATCGTCTACCAACAATACAATATCGTCATGATACAGCTGACATATTGCTAATTTGGACAAACAATTTATGATGATTGTAGCATGAATGCATTATTTTCCTTTGCCCTTTTTATGATTTACATACCAGAATGTAAGCAACAGAAACATGAAATAATACACACAGATACGATATGTTGCTCGCTGTAAATCTCGGTTGTAGTTTTATTACTCTCAGGCGTGCAATAATCAACGACCTAGATGTGATATTGTATGGCCTCATGTTACAAATCTTGTATACCAAGATCTTCCGAGTTAAACGGTTAAGCAATCGCACGCTTCGCGTTCGCAGTTCGCATTGTTTAACTGTTTAACTCGGAAAACCGTGGTATAAATCTTACTTTGACAACCCTTCAAATGATTATATTATGTTGTAGACGTTGAAACTGATTAACATGTAAAGGTAGATAATCCAGATTGGTTAAGACAACAATGAAATATTAATCTAATATAACATAATAAGGGTAATAACAAAATTACCGAACTCCGAACAATCTTACAAAGGGAAAGTCAAAACTCATAATTATATAAACAGACAAAATCAGTCAACAACCGGAAAACTGTGATAACATACCACACAGATATTACATCTAAAAGCATACAAGATGATAACGTTTTGACAACTAGTATACATATGAAGTGGTGCTCTATCTAGTAAGCCATGTGTATCTGTTTAATCGCTGTAGGTACAGATAAACAAATGCAACATATATATATATATATATATAATTTATTATTATAGTGCAACCTGACATATACAAATAATACAATTTATGTGTTCAGTTTTATATACAGTCAGCCTCCATAGGCTTACGAGGCACTTTTCAAATAATTTCGAAAGTCTAAAAGATTGTATAAGTTTCTATTAACTGACAATGTTTTACAATTGGAAATTTCACTTTCAATTTCACCTGTTTAATGTCTGTGCTCGAAGATTAAAAATGTGGATAATAAATCTGGCAACGGGTTTAACACTGGTATTTAGAAAAAGTTTAAGTTGATCTGAGTCAGACATATGTGTAAAATATATAGAACTACTTAGCAATGGTTAATATTATGTTTGTCAAATATCATGAATTCGTGCTACCTAAAACAACAACAATAATAACAAATTATTTATGTAATTGACAATTAAGGTATTCGTAGCGAGTAGAGAAACCACTTATTGATTAAATTATACAAATAACTGAAATGATCTGTGTTGCAAACATTTACAAACAAATGAGAAAGAGAAGAAAGGAAAATTAAAGACAACATATATAGCGTTGCCATAATTCAGATAAAATTACAAAAGGTATAAGTGAATTTACGATTGGTTATTATTAATTGACTATGCCCTTTGATATAACATGAACTAGTAAATTATCTATAACAAAAATATAGCATTTGAATGAACCCGTCCTGTATATATGTAGATTTAGACTGACTTGTGACAAAGGAAGGATTTTACTTACCAATAGCAAGATAATGAAACCTCCTTTTCGTTGGGAAGGACTGCTGAATCAATTCTGTGCTGTCTAGATTTTAGTTCCGCATGGTGATGTATAATGTAGATAAATCATTAGTTTTAATGTTGTAACAAACGTACTGAGATCTGGAACTTAAAGTGTCTAACAAGTCTTTGGATTTTTTAAATACCTATATTTGAGTAACACCACTTCTAGTAAAGCTGATATCATACCTTTCGAGACACGTTTGACGGCTGTAAGAATAGAGTGAGTGAGTCATTGTTTTTTGACGCCAATTCAGCAATTTTTCATCTATATCATGACAAAAACAAGTTTATTTTCTATGAGATGATGATGAGGTCCGCTTTGTTCTAGACCATTACGCTGAGTTGGATTTGCATAGTGCTAGCTCACTGAAACAACAGTTCGTGGGTAGACATGTCGCTCCACTCGGACACATTATTCTGAATCCGAGCCGACCAGTGTTTGCTCGTACTCCTTAATTATGCCTGCTTGGCGGGGAAGCGACACATACCAATTGTATAGAGTTTGGTTTGATCCGACCGGGGCTCGAACCCACGACCTACCACACTCGAGACGATGTAAGAATATAATTTAAACTTTAGAAATAGGATTGGTAGAACACTCAAGCGATATCATGTTGCATAAAGTGTGAACTCTTGCGTAATTTTGGTAGCCAGTGCAACGAGGGAAGATCATATTCCTTATTTTTCATGGAAAATCCAAAAGAAAACAAGAATGACTCCTGATTATTAATACTTTCCTCGTATGATTTCTATTAAATGTGCAACGTTTATATTACTATCACTGGGTAGATACCTTTGCTAGTTGGTCATTTGTTACCAGAAAGTAATCCCCAGTGTGTTGGAACTGCCATGGTGTATTAGGTATATTTATGTTTCAAATTTACAGTCTCTAAATAATATAATCTATCAATCTCCCTCAGACAATGGGTTTGTCCATCCTGTTTAGCCCCTTTACTTTACCTGCTCCCACAGATTTTATAAATATTTGGGTTTCCAATCTTTTGATATTATGAGCGTACCTGATGAAGGTTATTCCAGAAACGAGTAGTGTGCATAACATTATATACGTATGTTTTTATGTGTTAAATGAATATAATAAGAATACTGAAAAGTAAATGTTAAAATATGTTGATCTATTGCATGTTCTTCTGATTTGTAAATAAATATTTATTAATTAAAGCAGTAAGTAAACCCGGGACAACGACCAATTGAGAATTTCATCAAATACTACAAAGAGTTATCTCTCTTACGCTTAAGGTTCAATGTGTTTGGTTAAAAACCAAGTTTCAGTTACTTGCAACAATGTTAATTGTCATGCACACAGTTGAATGTTTTGTTTAGTTTGGTTCTCTTTTTACTAAACAATTACGTTGATTCTAATTGTTTGTAATAAAACACGAGATATCGGAATTTCCCAGTTCTATTGAAATAAACAAAATAATAAAATATTCACACAAAAAAGTGTACTTTTTTTCATCAGTATACTTTATTTTATTTACATTTTTTTAAAATATTTTAAATACAAAGAATATTCCCTCTTCATTCTCTTATTGAAATTGAACCATTGTATTTACTAAACCAATTTAAAAAAAAGAAAGAAAGATTGAACATTTCACGCATACACTTCTCATGAGAGTTATCTATACTATTGCTACTTTTCTATTTGTCCTGTTCAGTACATAGTAGCAAAAATATATTAATATATCTTGAATTTAATTTTAATTTAAGTCTATACCTTCTCAGACACAAATTAAAATGCATGATGAAAATGGTAACCTTGAACGACACTTTTTTATATATAAAAATGAAACTGGTATGATCTTTGTTTGGGAAAAAAATATTTTATATGTAGCTATGTTTATTATATAAAGTGCTTATGCTTTCGGGGGTGAAAATTATACAATTATTGCCTGCACATAAGGTGAACATCATAATTGTTCACCCGAGGGGTGTTGCTTTAGCCCGTGGGAAAATAACATCCCAAGGGTGAACAATTATGATGTTCACCTTAAGTGCAGGCAATAATTGTTTTATCATACCGAAACTCTATTTACAATAATGTTGGATGCAATAAACACTGATTTGTGTGTTTTTATCTTGTGTTTTCATAAACTTCATATTTGTGTTTTTAGCTTCCGGTCAAGATTGTAATTCCGGAATGCAAAAACGGATACATTTCCGGACAGACATGGAACATTACATTTGTCGACCGGTGAACAACAGTGATGTTTCCCTTTTGTAAAAACATCACTTTTATTTTATATATAATATATAATGTAAGGTATAATAATAATTGTTATTAAATGACTGTGAATTTTCCTAATTCTGATTGGTTTAGAAGGTGCATTGCTTCCTCTAACCGAACTACATGTCCACCGCGCAATTTTGCGCGTGAGGTTAATAAATCTCATTTCGCAGTTAGTACGTACCCAAATATAGTAACCGGGGAAAACCAGTAGACTGATTAATATCAATAAATTTGATTGGCCGACATTTTGAACCTCAACCAATCAGAGGCGGTCTTGCTAACGAACTTCGGTAATAAGGAGACGACTGTTAGTAAACAAAGATGAAGGAAGCAGCGTCAGTAGAACCACCAGAGGTTAAGACACGTTTTGCTACTGTTGATGATGCAGCATTTGAAAAGCTTTTATACGAAAAAGATGCAAAAAACACCAGAAGAGGCACAGAGTCGGCGTTACGGACATTCAGATCGTATTTACGTGAAAAAGACATTACGGAAGAATTCGAGAATCTCCCAAATGAGGAACTAGATCAAATTTTGTCGAAATTTTACACTGAAGCCCGTACAGAAAGCGGTGAAAAGTACAAGAAGTCAAGCTTAGTTTCTATTCGGCATGGAATCAATAGACACTTGAGTGATGCGGATGCCAAGGACATTATACATGGCCCGGATTTTCGTCAGTCAAACAAAGTATTTTCAGCAGTTACAACTGACCTGAAAAAAGAAGGAAAGGGGGGCATTGATCATTACCCACCCATTGAGATAGCAGATTTAAAGAAACTCTATAGTTACTTTGATTGTGAAAATAATATAAAGCTGCAAGAAAAGGTTTTTGTTGACTTGATGCTCTATTTTGGGCGAAGAGGTCGAGAAAATATTCATGAACTAAAATTGTCTGACTTTGCTGCTACCTCAGATTCTAATTGCAAGATGTATGTGTATATGACCACTGATGAGCTTACCAAGAATCATCGTGATGACGAGAACTCTGTTTCTGCAAGAATGTATGCAAGGGATGGTGAGTGTTAAATGGTCATGAAAATCATGCAAAAAATACTAAACAAACTTTTCTTTTTCATTAGCATAGAGTATTGTAGTGAGAAAGTATTTTCAATTTCATGTGAAAAAAGATGTCTTGCATTTTTATATTTCTAGTAATTGATATTTCATGTACAATTTTTAGTGGCTGCTGTTGACATCAAAACCTTGTACACAATTAAAAAAAGGGGGAAAAGTCGCGAAAATAATGATTTAATGACCAAGATAACAAAAAACAAAGCAAAAAAAAAAAACAAACACACACACGAATTACAAAAATAAACACATAAGTTGTCGAAATGGCCATCAAATTTACTGCAATATCGGTACTTGTATTTTTATTTTATACATGTACTTATTGAAATAATAAAAATGTGTATATTTGTTTTTTCCCAGATGAGTTACGTCCTGTCAAGTCCTTTATGAAGTATGTGAAACACTTACGTGGTAATATATGTGACCGGTTTTTCCAAAGACCATCAACAAAGCCTAACTCAATCAAGTGGTATGATAATATGCCGATGGGACACAATATGATCGGTAACATAATGCCCAAACTGTCAGAAAAGGATGGATTATCCTTGCGTTATACTAATCACTCCTTGAGGGCAACATCAGTAAATATACTGGACAATGTTGGAAATTTTGCTAGTAGACACATCATGACAGTAACAGGACATAAATCCGAAGCAAGCTTGAAAACCTACTCTGGATATACTGGTGAATCCATTAAGCGCAAAATGTCAGACACTCTTTCCGATTCATTGCGCGCTTTAACTGAGAGTAAACAACAGAAAAGTACATGTTCGACTGTCGAAGTGGACTCAAAATTACAGCTTGAACCTCTAATCAATTCTGAATTCAAGGATATTCTTCAGGACTTAAAAAATGATACATGTAGCTTTGATAATATATTGTCCGATATGGCAGTTTCTATCGTATCTAATGATGATAAGGAAAATATTCCCACAAACTCTGTCAAAAACATTGACTGTATGTGGAGTTATACAGTATCTCAAAGACCGCAAATGCAATTTCCTGTATTCAATAATTGCTCTAACATTACTATAAACTACAACAAATTAAATTGTTTAAAAATGTGACTGAAACTGATATTTTATTTGTTAGAATTTTGAAATTGTATTCGTTTTTTCTTAATCAATTAACAGAACAATTACAATGTACTTGATGTAGGTCAGGTGGACATGGTATTTATCAACTGAGATACCAAAGAATATGGAAAATGTCTAGAAAACAGATAAAACACAATGTTCACCCCAACATTACACTTAGAATGTGTCATTTAATAAAACAATTGATGACTTTTCATTTCGGTGGACACTGTGATTTATCAACCCCGAGGAAGAGATGTTCACCGAAGCCAAAGTCATTAATTGTATATTATATATGAGTGATTAATGTCTTTCAAATATTGCAAGTTACATCAATCTTCCAGCATTATCAATAATGTTTATGACAATTATATTCTAATGTGTCCTATAGGAGGTGTCAATGTCAGACCACAATATACACAGGTGCTACATAAAGTTGGCTTTAAAACAACACACATAGGACATCATTATCCCAAGACGACCTGTAATATTGTACGAAAATGTTATTAGCACATACTTATGAGGGGAGTGAGGTCTGGTATATTGAGATAATCATGTCTGGGTTAAGGGTAGACATCTGGTGTTTAACGCCACTTTCAATCATATTTCAGTTATATCGTGGCGGTCAGTTTTATAGGTTGATGAAACTGGAGTACCAGGAAAAAACCACTGACCTATCACTGACAAATTTTATAAGATAATGTTGTATCGAGTACACCTTGACTGATAATTATTTATGAGTTGCATACGGGTTGTGTGAAGGATTCATAACAGTTTATATTGTACAGTGAGTCATATACATTAATGACGAGAACAAGCTTACACACAATACATTATGTAGGTAAAGACGTGTCGTGTGGACGGAACGAGGGACGGATACTTCTTACACACAATAAATTATGTAGGTAAAGAGGTGTCGTGGGGACGGAACAAGGGACGGATACTTTGACAGCTACACCGACAACCGAAGCCTGTAGATTGGATAGAATTACTTACATGTAAAAACATTTCTAAAAAGCTGATCCTCATTGGGCTCTTCTACATAAATAAATATAAGGTGAAAGTAGTGTGGCATTCTCCACACAGCTATCACATTTACGTCTTGTCATGGTGGTTATTTGTATATTTGTTTGATCTTACATTACCAGCAGATACCGTTTTTAGTAGAAAGATGTTCATTTATATGTATTTTCAAATAAAATGATATGGACAAAATATGTGTCATTAGAAAAGGTCATTTTTAATTATCTACTGAAACAAACAACAAAGTTAAAGACTGTAATATAAGTTAATCTCTCCATGGCATAGCTGCACAATATTCCACCTGACCTAAACAACAGGGGGCACTGACTTACTCATTCTTTCAAATTTATAGGTGTATGCGTTACACATCTCAAATAGATCTTTGAACTTTGAAATTGTTAATTTTCGTGAAAAAAAAAATATAAATGAATATTGTTTACGTCTAATAGGTAAACAATTTTACATTGTAGTACATTGATTTATAAATTCTTAACCACAATGAACATTAAATACAACATAATGTACAAACTACTGAATAATAATTTGCATTGGTTTCACAAGTAAGCACTAAGCTTCGATTATCAGTAAAAAATTCTTTAAACAGTGATAAGGTTCTAAATTTATGAATACAAATATATTGTTAAAAGTCGCATTTAATGTATAATTTCATTGTTTTTATTTTGAAAAGACAAGGATTTCTAAAATGTAATGTTACCAAACAAAAACAATATATTTCTATGCTGACAGCTGTTTGACATTAGAGAAAATGAAGAAGATACATCAAACGTCATCAATCAAAAAAGAATTGACTATAAAATTACTAAATAAAAAATGATAAAAACAGAATGGTCGACAAAACATGAGTCTGAAAGCTAAAGATATGTCAACACTAAACCCACGTAAAACCAGGTTCAATCTTTAGTATTAATTATAAAGGAAAATTGCGACATTACCTGTGTTCTTGATACTGTGGGAATAGACAGAACGACAAAAATATTCACGACAGTTAATAATGTATCTTGTACTGACAGTTTAGATATTTTAATAATGAAAGATAATTTGATAACATTTGATTCTAATGAAACTTTCAAAGAAATAGAACAAAATATATTCATCTCCCAAGGGAGAAGGGAACATGAATTTCAATATAATATCAAACAAGTGTATACTGCAATTACTACTATCATGCATATATTACAACCATGTTAACTTCCAATGCAAATGTCCATATATATATATATATATATATATATAAACATCTGAAAAAGTAGCCAACGTATAAATCTACGAGATGTCGGATCGGAAACAAGTGTTAACGATACTGTGCAAACAAACAAAAATGATAAATAAACGTCTAAAATGTTAGCACAACGATATCAAAAAAATATGTTAAAATGTAACAAAAATAACTATAAGTCTACAAAAAGACTATAATTATAATGAAATCGACGGATATTTCGCTTGACCGACAAGCTTCATCAGCGTCTGTAATCCGATTTGAAAAATTGTCACGTGAGCATCAGTTATCGTGACGTAAATTACTAAAAATCATAATCTTGAACTTTATACTTTATATTATTCAAGTATATTGCACACTAATTTATAAATATGAACAGAATGAGAAAATGTAATGAAGTTTAAACCATGTGGTGACAAGCGTTGCAAGTGCTGTCTCCAATTGCAACACACACAAGTGTTCCATAGCAAGACGACAGGAAAGGAGTATAAGATATTTTGCAATGTCAATTGCAAAACACCTAATGTGGTTTACCTCCTTGACTGTCACGTCTGCGGGTCGCAATACGTAGGAGAAAGTGTCCAACCATTCAACAAAAGAATGAATGGACACAGAAGTGACCTTACGAAAAAGACGCTCTTGCCCGTGAGTCAACACTTTGTGTCGCCGGGGCACTCATTGGAAGACTTTGGCAGATCCAAAATTTATATCATTGACCACAATCCAAGTTGGAAAGAAAATCAGAGACAGAAAAAAGAGAGTTTTTGGATCCGCGAGTTACAAACATTACACCCGGAAGGCATAAACAAAAAGGCCTAATTCTTTTGTTTTTTAACTTTTTATCCAGTGCCTGGACCTTAGCTAGTTGGTAAACTTCATTACATTTTCTCATTCTGTTCATATTTATAAATTAGTGTGCAATATACTTGAATAATATAAAGTATAAAGTTCAAGATTATGATTTTTAGTAATTTACGTCACGATAACTGATGCTCACGTGACAATTTTTCAAATCGGATTACAGACGCTGATGAAGCTTGTCGGTCAAGCGAAATATCCGTCGATTTCATTATAATTATAGTCTTTTTGTAGACTTATAGTTATTTTTGTTACATTTTAACATATTTTTTTGATATCGTTGTGCTAACATTTTAGACGTTTATATATATATATATATATATATATATATATATATATGTTGTAAGCTATGCCAGAATTTGGTTCGTTATGGATTTTTTTTTGCTGAGAGATAATTGTCATAACGAACCTATTATGTACAAGATTACCACTGTTGTCAATAACTGAATTGATGATATCATCTCATGGTATCCAATTAAAAAGGTATCATAACCTATATACAATATGAATGCATTTTTATAGTGCAGTGATCTAGATCTTACTGAGTTAGTTCCTAGTTTATTTTCAGACGTCACGAGAAGTAATATTTCAGACCCATGATAATCTAGTAAATATAACTCTGTTTTCGGAAGGAACCATATGTAACTAATTGAAACACCAGGTCATGCGTATGTGTCTGGAAAACTTAACACGTAGAGGTATAGAGACGCGAACTCATGCCAACTACCTTAATCACTCGACCACCGCGTCCCTAGTGAGTGATTGAGTGATTGTTGTCTAACGCCAACTCAGCATTTTTTTCAGCTATATCATGGCGAGAACAAGTTAATTTTCATTGAGATGATGATGAGATCCGCTTTGTACTAGACTAACACGCTTAGTTGGACTGCTATAGTGCTAGCTCACTAAAACAACAGTCCGCGGATAGACATGACGCCCCATTCGGACACATTTTCCTAATTCCGAGCCAACCTGTCTTTGTTTTTTCCTTTTAAGGCTGCGTGCCTAGCGAGGGAGCAACACTTACCAATTTTATTGTCTTTGGTTTGACCCGATCGGGACTCGAACCAACGATCTATCGTACTCGAGGCTAGCACGCTAATCATTACACCACCGATGCGGCTTACCCGGGCCTTAAGACATTTAATGAACATATACTAATACATTAGCTGATCAAACAACAAGGTATATATTAACTGATTTATCAACATACATATTCGATTAACTATATTGATTAGAGTAAACTGACAGAGACATAGCAATATGTTTCAGAGAAGTTAACTTCTCAACATAATATACCGAGGTGACAGAGGTATTGGTGATCAAACACTGAGACGTACATACAAGGATCTACATGTCTATTTCTGATATGTATGAATTTTTGCACTGTTACCGATAACTGGTATCTTATTTATATCATTACATAGTGTCTTCAATTTATTATTTTATTTCAATATCAATGAAATACCCGAGTTACACCTTGCCAGTAATGGTTTGTTTATGTTTTCATCAATAAAAATAATCCTACAACTAATCATGATATAAACGTAAATACCAATTAGAGGAGAATGTAAAGGGAAAGTAATAACAGTTAATTACCGTTTGATTAGAAAAAGAAACATGAAAAAAGATCCTTCTATCTTAGAATAATGACACGAATTACATGTTACTGGAGTAAGCAATTTATAAAGTCTGATAAATAAGGGTAATAACAAAATTACCGAACTCCGACCATTCTTACAAAAGGAAAGTCAAAACTCATAAGTATATAAACAGACAAAATCAGTCAACAACTGGAAACCTGTGAAAACCGTAATGACCTTGACTTGGTACAGGCAGTTCTAAAGAAATGGTGGGTTGAATCAGATTTTAAAGCGTCAAACCTCCCGCTTTCATTACGACTCAAAGTTTCCGGCTGTCACTATAACAATACTGGAACAAAATAGGTAAAATAGTTGTCAAAGCAGTACCAAATTCAGTGAATTAAATGTCAAAAACACTCTTACGTCACACATTGATAAAAAAATATTTTTGACATTTTTGTTGACTTCCTTATCTTTATACATTTTCACTATGTGAAAATGTATCGTTTATTATCGTCTCTGCAGAGACGGAATATATTTCGAAAAGATCTTGGTATCGGAATATAAACTTTTTAAGAAATCGAATAAGGCGAATCTTTGTATAGCCCTGGTCCAGTAGCCTGTTTCTCAGATAAAGATGACGTTTCAGGAAATCAGAATAATTGCTACTGGCCCTTGTAAAACGAATCAATTGCGAGATGTAAACACCATATGCAGGAGAAGCTGGTATATTGCTGCATATATTTGTCTATGTCTTGTGATAGTGTCTATCTTGTGATAGTGCTAAGCATTTGGTATATGCGTAACAGTGTATATTAGGAAATTTACAATAATATACTGCCATAACCATTTGTAAAGTATGGGTAATATCATGTGGGAGTCTTATGCATTTGATAATCTGTAACATTATGTACAGAATATATCAGATGTCGGTTATAATGATTTGTCGCTCTTTATTATAAGAAGTACTAATTCTACTCGAATGATTTTATTTCCTCATTAAATAAGTCCCCGACAGATTATTGCATTATGCATGTATTTAAAACGAATACCATCAATTAAATGTGTCTTTCCTTCTGTCGTACTCTTATCAAATTTGTGGAAAACAAACACAAGTGGAATTATGTAATTTCTTCACATTTCTCCGTTGTTTCATCTCTATCGATCATAGGTAAATATAGTTGATGCTGGCTATCCTGTTTATAACCGTTGCTATCTTGTTCGCAAAGACCATTTAGCCATTTGACTTTCCAATCTTTTGACAATGAACCTACTGAAGGTTATTCCAGGAACTCGTGGACTAAATCAGATAACTAGGACTTAATCAACATAGAAATACCTACTGCATCCAGTTACGTACATATACAATTTTATTATGGAAAAATCTATTTTAATATCAAAGGTGAATGCATAGCTAGGTTTTATGATATCATATTAATAGATTGAGTTTGTTGCAATTATATAACACTGAACATTATAATTATGTGATACGTTTGTCATAGTTTTACAACAATTTATTTTTGAATATTATTGTCAATACTACAAACACTAATAGTAAATGAAACATACACGGTGCATTTTACAATATGCAAAATGATTTGAGTATATGGGTAATTTAATAAAATCTCTAGTTTCTCAATATATACATGTTGGACATTTTCTAAAGTGTGGAACCTCGTGTCGATTTTTGATAAACTTATGATTGTACATATAGTAACACAGCGTAGAGAAACTAGCCGTGTGCACTAAATTTGATATCTACGTTTCTATAGAACAATTCGAAAATCACACTAATAAATTAATACCTAATTCAGTTTCACAAATAACCATACAATTTCGTGAAAGTAAGTGGTATTCAATAAACCCATTTCAATTGATATTTTAATTGCAATTAAATTGTGTTTATCTTATAGCAAACCGCGTTTGTGGGAAGAAGAATTTGAATATACCAAAGGGGTAAGCAGAATCCGTATATCGAAGAAGAACAGACAACACAATGACCAAAACAAAACGCACAAAAGGACAAACAACGAACTGCAAAACATACACATACAACTAAAGACCGAGTAACACGAACCCCACTAAAAACCGGGGGTGATCTCAGGTGCTGCGCAAGGGTAAACAGTACCTGATTCACTAGTGATACCCGTGATGTTAATCTAGTTACACACCCAGTGACAAGTCATGAATGAGGAAATGACTGGGAAGTGTTTATGACAAGTGGAACATATCCGTGGTAATTTGTGACATAGATATTCCATCAAGGTCAACCAAGTCATGGTGGCGGCCGTAAAACTTTCGAAGTGATGACTTCAACTTAACCAAGAGGAACCGTTGGTTCAGTAACTTCCTTGTTGGCAGCAACCCTCTATCAAGAAAATCCTGATAGGAACCACAAACTCTGGCATATCGTATCAACTGAGAGATATATACTCCATATGCGGGTGCTGCTGGACTGGAATGTTGCTACATATAAATGGAATGTTCACAATGGGAAAATTGGGTTAATACAATGACCTGTATATGAACACAATATTACTCTTGCATGTGGCTGAAGCTCAGCATAAGCATTCATTTCAAAGGACGAGACAGAACATGACCTTTTCGCGGTTAAAATGTTGCTGTACCTTGTTGTCCTTGTGTGTTTTATGTACAGTGAATTGTTATTACACATTCATTAATATCATTCTCCAAACCAGAGTATCCTTTAAGAAAGATACTTACTTTTTAGTAACGATTATAATTACACAAGTGACTTCGCAAAATGCAAGCAGAGAAAACGACAGAAACCCAGAATCAATATAACCACTCATTATTCAAACATTGAAATATTTTTTGAAAACAAAACAGGAGCCGATGACAATATATGTTCCTACCTGGGGAAACCACAATATATGGCTTGGTTAAATGCATCAATATAATTATATCCCTCGTATTCCATAACTAATTATACAGATAATAATCAAACAAGCAGAAAGAGACGAACTAGGGACGAGCAGCTGGGCAAGGACAAGGGCAAAGACAAATGGAGGCAGTGTGTCAGGTCGGTGCCTTATTCGACACCAGACGTGTAGAGAATATGTAATGTGAGGAATCAAACAATAATTAAAGACACGGTTCCACTTCAAAAGAAATAGAAAAATAATACACAATCCAAAAAATAAATCATTATTCTTTCAAATATAGCAAGAAAACAACCCATTATTTGAAAACAATATTATCATCATCAAGCAAGCGTAAATAATATTAGAAACATACAAGAAGAAAGTAAACATTTGCTATAGAAACTCGGTCAGTTTGGGATTTAACCACGGCCATTTGTAAGCAGCTATCTTATTGGAAAATGAAAGGCCACATTACGTTTTTCCTTTGATACATAATTGCCCCTTGGAAATATTGTAACATACATGAATGAAATAGACAATTGTCTATTTGATATGTATGTAAGTAATTACTGAGCAGAATGGAAAATATGTGAGGACTAATGGATAAGATAATGAGACTTTTCATGTTAGATTATATATTGTAATGAACAGGGTTCTCGAATTGTTCCTTGAAGGATATTATTATTGAGGAAAGAGCTAGCAATCAATAAAATACTCATTCTCAGAAAACACTAAGAAAAATATTTTCTGAACAAAGTACGAAATATAGAACGGATAACCCAGTGTAGTTATAAGAATGAATATTTACCATACAACACAAGCTATCCACACGAAACCGAACGTAAATAAACAATATGATATAATAATACCTACAGAATAATACTCTAAATGATACCCATGAAATATCATTTTTCATTGTATTTCCTAGTACCCTATATATAAATATATTTGTGGGGATATTTGTGTGTTCGATCACTGTCTTTGATTATGCGCTCTCACTCAGTAATTCTAGTGAAGTTCAAGATAAACATGCATGTAGAATTTGCTGGAATAGCACACAAAGCAGTCTATCCTATAGCAATGATGGGCACAAGTATTTCTGATATGAAACTAAATCCCTGTTCCCAATTCAACTAAGTGGTCGGTAGCCACTAATTTGAATGTTTCGACAGTCTTGTAATTGTTTTCCGTTTAATTGAAATGTACACAACACGGCAATATTCGTGATAGTACTGTACATGATATCCGTTGTTAGTCGTATTGTGCATTCGATATAATGATCAGGGAATATAGGATGGAATATGAAATGGATTTGTATTTATATGTTTATATGTGGTGTCCTGTCATAGAAGGAATGTGCTTCTTATCATAAATATAGCGTTCATGTGTGTTCGTGTATGATTTACTTTACATTACAATTATTTGTTCATATACGCTCAAAATGATAATTAAGAAAAATGATACCGATCCAATAGTTTGTTATTAAATGTCTATTGTCATGGTTTATTTGTAAGCAGATTATCCGTTGTACCAGATTACTACAAGACCTTCGATACCCTTGCTATTGGTATTGTATTGTATCATGACTGTTTAAATCATTTTAATTATCTATCGCACCTTGCCTTTCACACTATATAGTCTTATAATGTACCAAAATCTTCAATATTTTTAAATTATGTAGTTTCTACTTTGAACAGGATTGCCCTTTGTGTCGTATTACTTCTTAAGCTTCGGAATAGTCCACTTGAATGCTATAGACCACCTAATAAAATTAATTAAGATTCGTTTTAATGTTTTCTTTTCTTTTTTCTTCACATATATATTTTATATGTTTCTACGAACTCTGACAGTAACTTTCAGAATCTTTCATCTATAGATCAAAAAAAGTTGCCCATTAGGTGTCTATGTTAAATATTTGCACTTATATGTGTAATTTTCAATGCTTTAAAGAACAGCTCTCATACCGTAAGCAAAAATAAAAACATGTGCTTGACATGCAAATTGCTATATATCATATAACTGACCATTTAAATATCATGAATAGAGTTGTCCATTTAATTCAAAACACATGTATCAAGGTCAGTGTCACTTGATCATTAATTCTCATGGACACATTCTCTAGTTTAAATATATATTGAAGAATGCATAGAGCTTGACTTGTATGCTTTTTATTCAAGCAAGAGGCACTGTTGGCTATATTTTTAATGAAATAAACAAATGGAAATTTATGCAATTTTCTGTTATGAATTTGAATGGGTTTGACTTTAATATAGTTTCCATATATGACTGTAAAACATGCATAAAATGAAATCAATGACAACATTGTCTATGAACTTTCAAAATGCGAAATACAAGTAACAACTTAAGCCTCAAAATGCCCCTCAAATTTCCTCAAGTGTAGCAGAATGGAAAATTTAAACAATATGTATTTATGCTATTACATAGGAGTAAATATGCCTCTCAATATTCCGGTTGAAAGTAAGAAAATTATGTTAAAAGTGTATGATTACTTTGTGGCTGAGTCTAAGCGTGGTGCTCCTTTCTATTCATGGAAACATTCCAATAAAAGACCTGCTCATTGTCTTAATATTTCTTTGGATTCTTTGAGAAAAATTCTAAAAGCCAGGTATGAATCGAAATCAATGGAATATCAGGAAAATAAGAAAACTTTCAAAAAGGACTCATTAGACCAGTTTGACAAAGATGTCATAAAAAATGTTATTTATGGATATTTATCAAAAAATAAATGTGTTACCTTGAGAGAGCTTAAAGTGAAACTGGACGAAAATCATGGCATCAAACTTACAAAATACAAATTATGGAAAACTTTGCATGAACTTGGTTTTAGATATAGCTCTGGTTGAAAGACTTGACATTGTGAACCAAAGAATACATTATTTAAGTACAATTAAGAAAAAAAGGGAGGAGGGATTCAAGACTGTCTACTTGGATGAGACCTGGTGTGACACCAACCACACCACTTCTCATCAATGGGCTGCTGAAGATGACTCAAAAAAACAGAAAATTACCATTAGGAAAAGGCCAAAGATTTGTGATTTTACATGGAGGTTGTGAAGATGGGTTTCTAAGTGGTTGTGAACTTGTTTTAATGGTATAAGTACTGATGGTAGATATTACCATGCTGAAATGAATTCCAAAATATTTGAAAAATGGGTTAATGAACAACTGGAACCTGCATTACCAAAAAAGAGCCTAATAATAATGGACAATGCTTCCTACCAGTGTCAGAGAGGACGGAACAAAAGCCCCAACTTCAAACTCACGAAAAGGTGACATGATGAATTTGTTGACAAAAAAACAATATAAATTTCAACAATAAAGCAAGAAAACCTGAATTATACGAAATATTAAAGTTAAGCAAAGGTATACACAGTTGATGAATTTTTGAAACGTAAAGGACATGAAGTATTAAGATTACCGCCATATCATTGCCAACTAAACCCTATCGAACTTATTTGTGGTGATTTGAAAGGGTTTGTAGGGCATGAACATTCATCTTTAAAGGAGAGGATTTAAAAGCTTTGATCAAAAAGGGTTTTGCACAGATTGACAGTGTTAAGTGTCTACATGCATGTGAACAGGTAAAGCATTCTATTGAACAAATGATTTGGAAATCAGATGCCATACAAGAGGAAATTGAAAAAATAATAATAAACTTAGATTCTGATAGTGACTCCGACTCCGACTCCGATGAAATGTCAGATCAGACTGATGATGATGAAACAGAGGATTATGAATGGCCTTAACTATATACATGTATGTATGTTCAAACTTTTAATCTTGGAATAAATATAATTTTGATACAAATGTTAGATGGTGAAATGGAATTACCCTCTCCCTTTCTCAGCAAAACATAAGTAGCAATTATAGTAACTGTTACCCTCTTCATCTGTCTACATAATTCAAAATTCTGGTAAGTTAATAAACTTATTGTAGAGGTGCTTTGTACTATATAGAATACTATTTTTAAAAAGCCAAAAAAATATATGAATATACTTCCACAGAATAAAATAATTTAAAAATACATTTTATATTCTTTAACATTTATAAACACTTTTTAAACTGCATTTCATAGATGATAACAAAATCCATCTATTTTGTAATAAGGAAGACCCTAATTGCTGATTTCTTTACATATCAATAGTAACTGGTTGATAATCTACTATTTGATCCAATCATCAATAAGAATCTCTGAATGGTATTTAAAGTTCACCTTGATTTCACAAGGCTATTTTCCATTGTTATTTCCAATCATCCTTTACATGTCATCTTCTTTGATATTTAAACGACAAGTCACATGTCAATGGTATATTTGCATGGAGAGCACATGTTCTTATTCTTGCTTACAGTTTGAAGCTGTTCTTTCACTCCCCTTGAAATTACACATATAAAAACAAATAGTTAACACAGACACCTAATGGGCAACTTTGTTTCATCTATGGATGAAAAATTATAAAAGTTACTGTCAGTGTTCGTAGAAAAATGCAAAATATATATGTGAAGAAAAAAGAAAAGAAAACAATAAAATGGATTTTTAATTAATTTTTGTAGGTGGTCTATAGCATTCAAATGGACTATAGCCTTTATTCATGTTGTCTTGTTTTTAAACTGATAAAAGACTTCAGCATAAATTAAAAGATAAATTGTTCGATTATACTTTGGAACTGTTCTGTGGTGAAGTATTTTATTATTTTCCATTTTTAGTAAAAAGAAGCATTGTTAAGGATCAAGACATGCTGCGAAGATAAACGAAAGACTGCGATGTTGAAAAAGCACAAGGAGTGGTGTTCCTTATCTTTTTGATTTTCTTTTATATTCACTTAAATCACAATTTTTTTTTTTTTTACCGACATCAAATACCTTTACATCAACTCTCTACATTTGTTAATGGCACAATTGTTATTATGTATACCATAAATTGTAATGACAAACAAGCAACTGTTTCCTTATATATACTAAATGTACGTGCTTAATAACGTATTGATTTGTATTATTTGCGTTAGTAACTTCCGGGAACTATCTGATAATATCCGGCGATCAATCAAAGTTGATGTCAACCCTGTTTAAATACATTTTCATATGAAATATTAATTCTCTTGATATTTACTGTAAAGATTCTAGTCCCCTGCTTTAGAATTTCAATTTACACGGTGATTATCTAAATTGTATTGGTTCCTTAATATTATAAATCAAACAGTAAAGACACTCGGTTGCTGTTATTTTGTAGTAAATTTGTTTTAACTTGCTATCATTTCAATCACGAATACATTGTCTACAATTATCGGCAATATTTAATA
This sequence comes from Bathymodiolus brooksi, assembly GCA_963680875.1. Classification (NCBI taxonomy): domain Eukaryota; kingdom Metazoa; phylum Mollusca; class Bivalvia; order Mytilida; family Modiolidae; genus Bathymodiolus; species Bathymodiolus brooksi. The sequence continues at coordinate 29,557,860 of OY804576.1, read as the reverse complement.
CATGAAAAGTTAATTAGATGCTCTATATATTGGTTATTTCTTACTCTAATTAAAATTATCATCATGTTCATATACAACACATTCCCTGTCGTCATGTCAAAACAGTACATGGAGATGATCTAAGTTCGATCCTCTATATCGATTATCTTCCACTGTCTGATTATCTATCAGTAAATACATTAAGTGTTAATAGTCAATCTGATTTAGTATGGGGTGTACATATTCTGATGTAAAGCATAACAATCAAGACATACAAATTTCTTCATTTGTGACACCGGAAGAAATAGCATTAGTACTAGATAGCTGGAAGGTTCTACGGGATGACAAAAATGTTGGCATAAATATATTTAGAAGGTAAGGCCAGGTACAATTTTCTTTGTTTTTCTTTTGTGTTTGTTTTGCCTATTATTTTAGCTTGATTGTATACTGTATTGAATTAATATATTGGCCTACGAAAGGTAACATTATTTTTTTCTAGTTCTGATTGCTGCACATGTTTGAAATGTTTCTATGTTTATCATTATGTTAATACAGTGAACAACAACACGGACAAAGCAATAACTATTCTCGACTTTTTAAGATATGTACAATATCCAAAAGCATTGATTGATTTGAAACTTAAAAAATTTAATCATTTTAGATATTACATGAATAACATTCTATATTGATAAGTGAACATACATTTGTATATTAATCGATTTGACTTCGACGTAACTTGTTTGAGCAATAGTTAAGACGTTGACAATCTTACAGTTTATAAATCTTGAAAACAATTCTTAAATTACACACTAATAGTGGCATGGTTGTGAGCCTATGGACAGGATACGGTATAGGTGAGATGATGGATTGCACAGGAAGGGTTTCATTCGAAAGTGTTTTGTTTGAAAGTGACATGACGAACATAATTAGCAGACATCCTCTTCATAAATAGTGTAACGTATATCTGAAAAACTAAGTCCATAGCCTATGCCACGGGACTACATCGGAGAGGAAACATACTCAATTTTGATATTTAATGGAAATTAACCGTTTCTTCTATCAGGCAGAGTTTGCGAAAAAAAACTTATCAAAGAGAAAAGAATTACAGAAGCTACAGCATTTGATATCACAAATAATCCAAACTTTGTTAAATGTATTTCATTTATATACCTCCAAAGAACTTGAGTAAACACAACAGAAACAAATTTCTTTGCCTCATTTCTTGTCATTTACCACCTATCTACCAAACCATTAGATAAATGATACGATTACGATCTTGCCATAATGACTTTTTCACAACTTGCTAGCAGTATTTCAACCGGTCCGGCATATGAAGTATATATTACACAACTCATACGTCATCCTAGAGCTTGACGTTTGTATTGAGTAATTTACAAAATCGCCGTCTGCCATATACTTAGCTTTTTAGTCAATGATTTTTAAAGAATCGTCTCATCTCAACACCTTGTTGAAAAGTATTCGGTAACTTGCTTAGAGATGACGAGGGATGGTATTATATCTTCTCGATCCCATATCATATCTTCCCGATCATATATTATATCTTCTCGATCCCATATTATATCTTTCCGATAGCTTTGCATACTATCTAATATGTATATAATAATTAAGGCCATATGTTCTCTTTTATATCAAGTACAAAGATAACATTAACAAAAAAGGTACATAAAGTGACTCATTATTGCCAGATAATACATCATTCTAACAACATACAACGTAAAATTAAGCTTTTTTCCACAGAGTAAATAGCTATTGACAATTCAGATACTTATCTTATATATCATCTATAAGATCGTTAATCGTTAATAAACATAACCCGAAGGCACAACAAAAAATACACGCGTTAATGGCAGAACTTGACCTGGTTGATGTTTGGCGAAAAAATAATCCTTCAGTTAAACGTTATACATGGAGAGGTCCAAACAGGAAGAGATCTCGTCTAGATTTTCTTTTAGTTAGTTCTGATCTGGAAACATTTGTTATGAACAGTGATATATGTGTATCTTACAAATCTGACCATTCCCCTGTGTACCTTACCTGTCAATTTATAAAACAAGACTGGGATAGGGGGACATGGAAGTTTAATAACACATGATTATGTTAGTGTAGTATAAAATGCTATTGAAGAAGTGGTTTCGCAATATAGAGTTAATTCGGAAGATGATGATGGCAACTATTTTTCTATAAATGACCAATTATTATGGGAAACTATGAAAGTTATGAAAAGGGGCAAGACTATTTCATATTCATCATATAAAAATAAGGAAAAAACCAAATCTGAATCCGATTTGGAAAAACAACTAAGTGAGTTATATGCGAACAATGGTAACGAAACGGAAATTCAAGATACTGAGAGCAAACTAAGACAGTTACGGGAGAAACAAATTAAAGGCATTATGACGAGAGCAAAAGCCAAGTGGGGAATGGAGGGAGAGAAATGTAGTAGATACTTCTGTAATTTAGAAAAACGAAATTTCGTAGGAAAAACTATACCCAATTTAACTTTAGATGATGGCAGAGTTATAGAAGATATTAAACTGATTTTGTCTGAACAAAAGAATATTACAAACACTTATATTCCAGTAAACAAACGGTGATTAGTCAAGATAATTCAGGAATAGTTTTTGACAATTACAATCCTTTTCTTACGAAACTAACTGAAGATGAAATGGTAGGTATGGAAGGAGAATTAACCGAATGTCTTAAAGTATTGAAAAACATGAGTTATGGAAAATCGCCTGGTTTGGATGGATTTACTAGCGAATTTTGCAAATTCTTTTGGATTGATATCCAGGAATATGTAATTAAATCTTAAAATTTTGCTTATGAAAACAGTTTGCTCTCGGTATCTCAAAAACAAGGGTTAATTACTTGCTTACCGAAGGAGGGAAAGCCAAAACATTTATTAAAAAATTGGCGTCCGATATCTTTATTAAATGTAGATTACAAAATCGGATCTGCTTGTATTGCCCAAAGGCTAAAAACAGTGTTTAAAAAGTTGATTAGTAATAGTCAAACAGGATTCATGAAATGGAGGTACATAGGGGAATGCACTCGCTTGACCCTAGACATTATAGAGAGAACGGAAGAAGAGCAAATACCAAGTTTACTGCTTCTTGTAGATTTCGAGAAAGCTTTATATTCCCTGGAATGGGACTTCATGTTTAAATGTTTAGATTTTCTTGGTTTTGGTGAGTCGATTGTAAAATGGGTAAAACTTTTTTACACAGACATCTCAAGCTGCATTGTAAATAATGCCCATTGCTCAGAATTTTCACTTTAGGTTAGGGGTTCGACAAGCTGATCCAATATCCCCTTATTTATTCATATTATGCTTGGAATTTCTCAGTGCAGCACTCAAGAATCACCCAGATATACAGTGAATACATATAAATAATTCTGAATATTTGATAAGTCAATGCGCGGACGATTCTGCTATAATTTTGGAAGATGATGACAAATCGCTGAACGTAACACTTGAATTTGCGCAATTACTTCTCCGCCTAGTCTGTTTTAAGGGCTAATCTTGACAAAACAGAAGCGAAATGGATTGGGGCAAAAAGGGGCTGTGTGGAAACAATTAAAACAATAAAAAATATCAAATGGAATTTTGATGGAAAATTCAAAGTTTGGGAATAAAATATGATTTAAATAAGACATAATGTTGGGCTGATAATCTTAAGGAAAAAATCATTACGATTAAAAAACTTCTAGGCAATTGGACTTTACGAAATCTTTCACTACAGGGAAAGGTGACAGTATTAAAATCCTTAGCCTTACTTATGTTGGTACAATCCTTAACAGTCCTCCCAGATCATCCACTTGAAATTATTTCAGAAATTCAGTTATATTTTTTTCATTTTTTATGGAGTGGTACAATAGATAAGATAAAGAGAAACATATTGAAAGGCGGTTTCAGTCCAGGAGGTAAAAAATGCCTCATATTCTGTCATTTTGTCATGCTCTAAAGTTTTCTTGGGTGAAAAAACTTCTCGATCCATTAAATCATACTGGTTGGAAATCCTTGTTTCTCGACAAAGTGGAGAATTTGAGAGGCGACAATTTCTGGATGTTTTCAAAACCCGCATTAAATAAACTTCAAAACCGCCTTACCAAATTTTGGCAGGATATAATAAAAGTTTGGGCAGAAATCAACGACAATAACCACACAGCCCCCGCAAATGCTCTTATCCAACACTTTTGGTATAATCCAAAGATAAAGGTGGCAAGTCAACAGGTTTTTTGAAAAAAATGGTGCAAAAAGGGAGTTTTTTTTATTAATGATCTAATGGAGAGGGATGGGGTGGATCTATGACTTTAGAAGAATTTAACAATAAGTCTATCTAATTTAAATGTTAATTTCATAGATGTTCATGGACTCATTAACGCACTACCAAGAGAGTGGAGACAAACTATTCTAAATTCGACTCCTTTTGAGGAAGTTAATAATAAATATATAAACCTTCTAAAGTCTATAGAAAAGCCAACGACACATTTCTATAGGATATTGATTGAAAAAATAGCCGAAAAACCATTAAAAAAGTAAAAACAAATGGAAATTATTCTTAGGAAAAGAAGTTTCAGAAGAAGAATGGGAAAATGTATACTCTTCGACTTTTTATTTGTTAAATGATACTCAATTTCAGTCTTTTCAGTTTAAAATAAATCACAGAATTATTTTTTCAAACCACCTCTTGATGAAATGTAAACTGTCTGAAACAACATTATGCACGTTTTGTAATAATGCTATTGAAACAATTGCACATCTTTCTTGGGAGTGTCAATATGCTAAGAACATTTGGATCGGTTCAGCATCATATCTTCAAAAATCCTTGAATTTGAAGTTAGATATGGACCCTTTTGTGTGTATGCTTAATTGCTACTCTGGTAACCTTTCACGGTGTGTCAATATTTGCAGTTTGTTGGTTAAGAAATATCTGTATGCATTACCCACTGTGGAGGGTTACCACACTAGGTTGAAAAATAATAAAAATGTTGATTTAGCTTTATGTTATCTCCTATCAACGACAAAAGCAAATAAGATAAAAGAACACTGGAGAAATATCACTCTGGCACTGCAATTGAATTAGGGAATAAAATTATAATTTTGTGCTTATTACATGCAATCATTTAGATATAGTATCTTGTTGTAATTATGTTGCATCATGTTGTATAAGAAGAAGATGAAATAAAATATTGATTACAAAATAAAAATCGTTAATTTTGTTATAATGGTAAAGTTATAATGGCGATTTAACAACTACATAACTCTTACTAAATGTATCGACAATTTAAATCTAGACTTTTGTCTTGTTTATTTTGCCTATTTATGATACAGAAGTTCACGTTTTGATAATGAATTCATATATTTAGAAATATTTTCATGCTTAGAATGGTTTTTGATTTATACTCGGATTTGATCTGGGGTGAAAGTGAGCAATTCCCAAATCCAATAGAAACATCGAATAAAGAGGCAAAATCGATACACCTAACACACAAATACATGAGCGGTCACTTTCCTGGCTTGACACAGTCACTTCTATAGAAAGTGGCAGGGTTAATCTAGTTTTAAGGCCTCAAACATCCCCTCTTTTTTGGTGGTAAAATGATATACACATAATATATATTTAATGTCCGTGAAAGATATGTTGTAATATGTACAATATTAGTGATAAATAATGACTACATTAACTCTGATCTCTAGGGAAAGTTTGAAGATACTACACGGGTAAACAAAGGCCGAACATCCATGAAGGACAAACAATAGAATGAGTCAATGAGCAAACGAAAAATGGCAAAAAGACAAACAATGATTTAAAACACATTGCAAGGAAAATGTATGACAGAGCAACACTAATTCTGCTAACAACCGCTGAAGTTATGTGCTCCACAAGAGTAACCAATTCCTGCTCAATTGCGGTAAAAAAATATTTGTCAAACCAGTAATATAGATTATGTAAGGTAGTTTGTCCATGGATTGCTATTTTCATGCCTGAATATATGCATAGCAATCGTAAACTGACTTCATGCATATGTTATATCATACAGCATTATTCCATGTCTATTAATTGAGTTATTTGCAAGTCAATTTTAACACGGTTAATGTATTAGTGACTTCATTGTTAAATATATGACGTACCTATTTCTCAGTATGATTTTGAATTTGAGCTAAGAAACCAAATCGATAGCCGTGTCGTTCAAATCAACATGCAATTATAAAGTACATTATCGCCATTTGATCTTAGATTATAGCGAATTCAGTAGAAGTTGTTAATTAGAAAACACCAATTCTTACTTAGTGCACAGCTACTATTGAATTCTAAATTAAACGATATACTGTACTCTAAGGTAAATTAAAAGGAAATTTTAAAATAAAATTGTCTGGGAACCAAAAATTGATAAGTAAATTATTATCCAGATTTATATGTTTGTAGATATTTATAACAGTCATGCTGTATACTGTAATGCATATCTCTTGATACTATATGTCCCCTGACATGGAGCAGTAAGCTATTCAGAATAACTTTGTTATGGGTCAAACATGGAACGTGCAAGGCAATGCCTGTTAAAATACGTGCAAATAACAGTCGGAAACTCGATATGATAAACATACGATATTATTATTCTTTTTTTTTTCATTAGATAAAATACTTTGGTATTATATTAACGTTGTTTCATTTTTCCTCTAATATATATCGAATAATCAAAAGTTGAGGTCTATGTACTTTCGTGAATATCAACTAGCATCCCAGGCTGACGGAAGTAACAATCTAAATACGAAAATACTTTTAGGTCTGTGGTAAATAACATTATAGATGCAAACAAAGATATCAGTCTCTAGGTAATATTCTTCTTAAATACAAACAGTCGTGTCGGTCTGAAGGAAATAGCAGCAGACATCTCGGTCGGTGGGTTTTACCAATAAAACTACTGGGGTGTGGGAAATGACCTTTAAAATACCAACAGACGTGTAATTTCTTACTTACAATAATTAAATCAAAGAATAATTAACACTAACAGGACATTAATTAATGGACTTGAAATTTTAGGTTTTGAATACAATAATTTTTTCAAAGGAATAACTAATTATTCCTATCAAAACTTGAAGGCTGATTCTTTGCATCTATATAGGTAACCGTATCGGTGGTGTAATGGTTTGCTTGCTCGCCTCGAGTACGGTAGATCGTGGGTTCGAACTCCGGTCGGGTCAAACCAAAAACTATAAAATTGGTAGTTGTTGCTTCTCCGCTAAGCACTCAGCATTAAGGATGGAGAGCAAAGACTGGTTGGTTCGGAATCAGAATAATGTGTCCGAGTGGAGCGGCATGTCTATCCGCGAACTGTTGTTTCAGTGAGCTAGCACTATGCAAATCCAACTCAGCGTGTTGGTCTAGAACAAAGCAGACCTCATCATCATTCCATTGACATTTAGCCTGTTCTCGCCATGATATAGCTGAACAATTGCTGAGTTGGGGTTAAACAACAATCACTCACTCACTCTAGGCAGGTTAGTATGTGGACTTAGTTTGAGGTCAAATGGTGTGGACAACAAACAGACCACGGTCACATCATCGAATAAAGGTCATATCCAATTGCAAAATGCGAAAACACTATGAGTTCATCTCAATGTAAAATCACGATTCACAACAAAAAATAACCAAGCTGACGTAAGTCTTGCTTTCAACGTGTGGGTTTTTTACGAATTTGTAAATAAATAGGATATATTCCATTGTCATTATATTTCCTTCAACATAATCTTAGATATTAAAGACGTTTAAATCAACCCCTAAATATACCTGAATGATATATCAAAATATGTAAAAGGTGAATTTTGTATCCATTGATTGTTTTGTTCGACAGTTATGATTATGGTTTTATTCGTATGTGTAATTGCCTGGTATTTTATGCTATATATAAACTGTCATTTACATAAGCAAACAAAGTAACTGCGGTCACTATTTATTAGTGATTGAGTGGGATTGAAATGAGATAGTACCAATGCGGAGTACTTCAGGTCAATAAAATATTATCATCAGGAGAGAAATTCCTGAACGTCTTCTAAGAAATGTTTTGTTTTGAATTTTGTTTATTTTTGTTTTATTTTTTTTTGGGGGGGGGGGGGGGGGGGGGGGAAGGGACAAAATATTCAATTGTGCTATCATGCAACCGAAAAGAGCACTTTTATTAAACTTTTTTTTTTACAGAACTGTACACCGTAAAATAATGGCTGGTCATTTTGTCATTTTTGAAATAGCCCCTAAATGAAATGATATATTACCGCACAATACGAGAAAACAAGTTTGAAGATGCAAAAGGTGTAATAAGAAGTCCTAAATCATAGAAGCACAGACATTACAATAACCAAACGAAAGAGACAAACAATGGTCCACAAAACACTACGCAGAAAACCAAAGATTGATTTATGCGAACACAACTAAAAATGAAGGCTGAAAAATTACCAAATGAAAGCTAAATACGACAGACAATTGTAAAAAACTGTAATTCTACTTTCTGTTTCAGTATAATTGTAGAATGATGTATTTTTCTCTGTTTCAGCATACATGTAACTGTAGAAGTGTGTAGCTCTACTTTCCGTTTCAGGATATATTTAACTGTAGAAGTGTATAGTTCTACTCACAATTTCAGTATACATGAAATTGTAGAAGTGTGTAGTTCTACTTTCTGTTGCAGTATACATGTAACTGTAGAAGTGTGTAATTCTACTTTCTGTTTCAGTATACATGTAATTGTAGAAGTGTGTAATTCTACTTTCTGTGTCAGTATACATGCAATTGTAGAAGTATGTAGTTCTACTTTCTGTTACAGTTAACATGTAATAGTAGAAATATGTAGTTCTACTCTCTGTTACAGTATGTATGCAACTGTAGAGGTATGTAGCTCTACTTTCTGTTTCAGTATAAATAACTGTAGAACCATATAGTTCTACTCTCAATTGCAGTATACATATAACTGTAGAAGTGTGTAGCTCTACTCTATGTTTCAGTATACATGTAACTCTATACGTATGTAGTTCTACTTGATGTTTCAGCATACATGTAACTGTAGAAGTACGTAGTTCTACTTTATATTTCAGTATACATGTAACTGTAGAAGTATGTAGTTCTACTTTATATTTCAGCATACATGTAACTGTAGAAGTATGTAATTATACTTTATGTTTCAGTATACATGTAACTGTAGAAGTATGTAGTTCTACTTTATATTTCAGTATACATGTAACTGTAGAAGTATGTAGTTCTACTTTATATTTCAGCATACATGTAACTGTAGAAGTACGTAGTTCTACTTTATATTTCAGTATACATGTAACTGTAGAAGTATGTAATTATACTTTATGTTTCAGTATACATGTAACTGTAGAAGGATGTAGCTCTATTTTCTGTTTCAGTATACATGTAACTGTAGAAGTATGTATATCTACTTTCTGTTTCATTATACATGTAATTGTAGAAGTATGTAGTTCTACTTTCTGTTTCAGTATACATGTAATTGTAAAGGTATGTAGTTCTACTTTCTGTTTAAGCATACATGTAACTGTAGAAGTGTGTTGTTCTACTTTCTGTTTCAGTATACATGCAACTCTAGTAGTATGTAGTTCTACTTTTTGTTGCAGTATACATGTAACTGTAGAAGTATGTAGTTCTATTCTCTGTTACAGTATGCATGCAACTGTAGAAGTATGTAGTTCTACTTTATATTTCAGTTTAGATGTAATTGTAGAAGTATGTAATTCTGCTCTCGGTGTCAGTATAATTGATGATGAAACAGCTAATGCTTCTATCCCGTAACAATTGTACTCCTGCATACCGAGTATATCAATCTCATTAAAATTAGACCTCCGCACTTGCTCCCTATTTTCTATCGTTGTTTACCACGCAGCGACTAAGAACAACGATAGAAAATAGGGAGCAAGTACGAGGTCTAATTTTAATTAGATCGAAAGTATATATCTCTCAACTGATCTGACATTCCAGACCTTGTGGTTTCTATCATGATTCCCTTGATAGGGGTTGCTGCTAGCAAAAGAGCTACTGAACCAAGGGTTCCTGGTGGTTAAGTTGGTGTCATCACTTTTATGAAAAGAAAGTTTAAACAGTGATGATTCCACCAGTATCAATAAAACGAATGATCAACTCTCATCTTATCTGAACGCAATGAACACAAAATGGACCACGACATACGACGTTGGTAATCCAGATCATGCCTTGGGATATACACAACAATTAGCGCAGTTAATCCGGTTAATGGGATCCCGGCCCCCTCTCCTCTTGACAACTGGATCTCCTACGGGATCCCGGCCCTCTCCTCTTGATAACTGGATCTCCTATTGTAATACATATATAAACAAATGATAAAAACCAGCACATATTCACTTCCACTCATAAAAACCACATTATATCACAAACATTAATGACAACACAACATTTCCATGAACAGTGCGATAGCAGGGTCAATAATTGCGCGTATACTTTCTAGGAAGATAACATCTGTTGGTTAAAGACCATTTCTTTTTAGGCGAATAAATCATAACTGATACTTCTAACAGATTTAATACCAATTAGTCATGAACATGTAAAGAAATAAATGATCTTCATGTGAGACCAGAATAAATAGGCTATCAAATTTCTGGAACATTGAATAATAAAAGTAATATAATACGGAATGAAATATAAATGTACTAATTTAATTGCTAGTTGGACCTACTGGTTTTTCTAATAAATTGTCTATATTGTTAGCAAAGCAAACCGTAAACCGTAAACCTCAAAGTGTGAACTATGATTTGCTAAGTCATAGAAAAACCTAACGTATCAAATATTCACTTTGCCGGTGATTATGAAATATATATCATTCTTTCAGCTTAATTTAAGGTTAATATTAATCCATTATAGAAATTACATACTGGTAGTAATATCGGTTCGTGTCCTGGAGAATGATGAAGAATTGTCATTAAGGTTAAGCAAAAAATCTCTTGGGATTTACCTCTTAATGAAGTTAAAGTTTCTGGTTGTACTAATTTTATCAAGAAAAACGTCAAGCCGTGAAAATCCTCTAATTTTTTGAATTTTGTATTCTGCACGTAGGTGTATTAAACAACAAGTTGTCAGTTCTCATTCATATTATACTCATTTTTTTCTTTTGAAAGCCAAAATAATATAGGTTTGGTGTGGAAGTTCATGTAATATGGTCATTTCATGTACCCGATATAATCGGATTGACATTAATGATGACAAACAAATAAGATATGTCTTGTCTCCTGAGGAAGCCAAGCTTATAAAAAACAGTTGGACTAGGCTCTGTAAAATGAAACATTTAGATATAGGATTGTCGATATTCAAAAGGTATGTTTCCATTGCTGTCTATTGATAAAATATCAACCAACAAAATCAATGCCTTGTGCTCGTGTTTGTTCATTGGGGGGGGGGGGGTAAATACAATACAATACATACAAATCAGTACACATGTATTTAGATCTAAACATTGACATCACCTGGGTAGTAAGGTAAAACTTTTCACCTCGTTGAAATATATATTTCCACACAAGTTTCGAATCTTGAATGTTGTTTGAAAAATGAGCGCCATAGGTATGAAGACTGTTTGAAATTCCTAATCAATGCATGTCAGGTTAATAATATGGTTCATGCTGTAATAAATTGAAAGTACATATGTAATTTATAATAAATGTGTTTGGTTTCATACAATGATTGTGGTCTTTGCTTGATACCAGGATAATCGTATATTGATAAAATTAAATGGAATCCAACTAATGTAATTAATATTAAACCTGGGTCGATACTTCTGTCCGTGAACTATTAGTCCAGGAGGGTATCATTAGTGTTGCAATGCCGATATGAATTATGAGATATATATTTATTATTGAAATTTACAGTTCCTAACTAATTAATTATAATTAAATCTAACCTATTTCAACCCTAGGCATATGTAGCCTTACCTGATCTTGACTATATTGTTCAAGCCTATTGGTTTCCATTCTCACAACGACTTTTCAGTTTCCTTTGCTTTCTAATAGTCTGACATTATTTTCCATATTTGAGATACACACTGCTATTCCTTTGATCAGTTAATCCAAACGTCGATTTGGTGCATCTCTTTTGTTGTGGATAACCCACGGCTAAGAACAATTGTTCCTCCTCCAACATTCATGGATCTATTCATATGAAGAAAGTAGTTTTGGGTTTGTACATTAACTGATCTACATTTAGTATTTTCCATAACAACATAACAACACTCAACTATAGCAATTAGCCATCGGATTGAACAGATTATGACAGATTAGGTCTAAAAATATATAGTCGACAACCCATGGAAATTTGATTCTTACAAAAAATGCATCAATTTGAATGGCTAAACAACAATGTGTCGGATTTAGTCAGAATGTTTTCTTATGACATATGAATAATTCCTGACTACGAAGATAATTTGTCAGTTGACCCACAGGTGATGGATGAGGAGCGAGACCAATCACCCATGGGCTAATTACCGACGATAATCTATCACAATGCTAATACATTAATACTATATCTAGACAATCCCTACAAATTCACGGATAAATAAACATTTCTGATAATATAATCAATCTAATGTTATTTCCTTCCTGTGAAGATTTATCATTCAGAATAACACATAATGCTACACAAAGCATAGATTAAAAGAAGAAAGTTAACATTAACATTGATGAATCAAGGTTTCATTTGTTCGATCAAAATTGGATTTTCATAAACAATTTAAAATGTCAAAATTTACACTTAAATCCGGGTAATACTATTTATTCCTGACCGCGATATACTCGAGTTTTATAACTTAAATCCGGGTAATACTATTTATTCCTGACCGCGATATACTCGAGTTTTATAACTTAAATCCGGGTAATACTATTTATTCCTGACCGCGATATACTCGAGTTTTATAACTTAAATCCGGGTAATACTATTTATTCCTGACCGCGATATACTCGAGTTTTATAACTTAAATCCGGGTAATACTATTTATTCCTGACCGCGATATACTCGAGTTTAATAGTAATTTGTAAAGCTTAGTGTGCACGATTTTTTTTATTAGATATTAGAAATGACGATGTCGTATTTTATGTTTTTATTCATTTTATTTAAATAGCTAAAGTATTATCGAATTCTTAATTATTTCAATGGTTCAAAGTTGGCTATGTTTCCCTATTATATTTTCCGTTGTCGTTGTGTGTACCATCATGGTTAAGGCCATCGATCGTCTTTTATAGAAATAGTAGTATGAATAGCACAACTTGTGCCACGACGAATAAATGTGTTATGAATAAATTTTAAAATTAAGCGTCAGTGTTCGTTCTTCCATGTATTCTGATTACCCCTTTGGTATCTTCAAAGTCTTATTACAACAATGCTGTCCATTCAGTGATATGTGAAGATTGGCATTTTACTCACATGTGGGCAACATCATTTGAGCAAGAGGGCATGTGTGGGTCCATAAAACTTTTTGAGCCTCTCCAATTTGTTGTGATGTGCCTGGACTCAGCTAGGAAAGTGGGAGTCATGTACATCTGTGTAAGACGAACTGTTCCGACAGATTGGTATTTTTCATTTTCATTTTTATTCATTGTCAGTACTGAAATCCTAACTATTGGGTTGATGATCATAATATATTAACCTTTCAACAGTAGTTATATTGATTTGGTTATCGAAATAAAATAACTACGTTAATAGTGGAACATGAGTGGTTTAAACACGAATACCCACAGGGTCTTCTTTGTCTTTTGTTTACAAAATATGTAAGGAATGCCATCCACACATTCCAAATAACTTCAGAAGTGTATGTCATCTATATAGTAATTGTGTATGAACACCTACAGGCTTTTCTTTGTTTGTTCATTGTTTACAAAATATATGAGGAAAGCCATCCGCACATTTCAAATAATAACGATGTAAAGAAGAAGGAACTACAATTTATTTTTAAGATATGAAAAACCGTCAATATGAATGTGTATATACATTTTAAAGATCGTCAACATGGCAAAAGAGTCAGAAATCAATCGACAAATTAGAAATCATGTGATCTTTACCTATGCAAAAGAGGCTTTAAAAATTTGTCAACAATTCAACATCGATAGATGTATTGGTTGTTAAAATAATAACGCGAGTTGGCGTCATCATGATTTGGTGGACAATAGATTTTCCCCATCAAATTTGACAAAATTCCATATAGTCATCCTAAGTATAAGTGCTACACGTATGTGCCTAACAGGGGTGTGAGTGGAAGAAAATCCCCATCTGCCACTAAGCTTTGCATGCCCAACAAGTTTTAACCCTAATTATAAGTTCTAAGTATCCATCGCCACACAAAACTATGACAACACTAAATAATTTTGTATAGTAATCACGCTTTAACTCTGTTTACAAAGCCTTAGCAGCATAGACATGTGCAGCAATGGATAAACTTATGTTTTTGTGTGACTATGTCGCATATGACGTCACAAATTCTATTGTGTTTCTATTGTTAAATGGAATGTGGGAAATGTTGTGCCGCTGAACTAGATAGTGGACAAGTTATAATTCTAGCCCGGAAATACGTCATAAGCCTATTGTCCTTCTATTATTCATAGGAATGTGAAAAATCCCTTTGCCTACGACCTAGATAGTGGACAAGTTGACCTTTAAATGTAGATGAGCTAAGCCATCACATTTATTTGCGTGATTGTTTATACACAGGTAATAATATAGAACGTTGAATGGTTCATGAAGGGAAGATGTTGGGATTGAAATCTTTTGTAGACAAAATAGATCAAATCACCTTCCACTGATACATTCATAGGAAGATGCAGTGATGTATATCCATCAGTATAAACAATTTAATAGCGACGTCATTAAAAGATGTATAAAAGACATCGACCTGGATAGCCAACAAGTTCACAAAATATCCGTCAACATTCACTGACCAATGTGTGAAATCACTCATAGGTAAAGTAAATTAAATGACAGGCGAAACCCCCCATTGTAAAATAGCGATGAATAAAGAGATTAAATTGTTTTTGTCACCAATAAATGAAATGGAAATCTCCATCCGATAAAAATATATTATAGCACACCAGCAAACTTATTTTAAATTACAGCCAAAAACGAATTTAACCTTGATGCGATGAAAAAGAAAAATACAATCTCTATGATACTTTAGATTTTGCTAACCAAAATATAAATGCATGAATGAATTTGTTTATAAAATTTGAATTTATGTAGTTCGAAATTTATACACAATTCTTAACTGTTTCCTAAAAATTATTAAAAAAAAGAAGATATTTCAGTAACAGCTTTTATCATTATAGTTGAAGCTTCCAATTCAATCTTTTAATTCTTGTCCAAACAGTTGATATGAATAGACTTATTTTTCAAAACTCCACCTTTTAAAAACGATTTGTAGCGCTACTCGATTTCTTACTCACATTAGATAAGCCCATCAGCGTCGGGATGATCATACTAGAGCTCTCAAAATGTGCTATGTATGAGCATCGCTACACCTACGTGATGAAGAAATACGGTCATGAAAAAGCTAAACTCATGATGACTGACACCGATTCCCTACTCTATCAGATCACCACGGATGATTTGTACCAAGATATGGAAGATGACAGACACCTCTTTGATTTTTCAAATTATGATAGAGATCATCTGTTTTATGACACATCCAATGCCAAAGCGCCGGGACTCTTTATAAAGATGAAACAGGGGGAGTGTCGATCCAATAATTCGTCGGTTTGCGCAGCAAAATGTATTCAATCACGTATGGACGTTTGGAGCAACAGAGTGCCACAGGAATTGTGCAGTCCGTAGTCAAGAAAGAACTAAGACATAAACAGTACGTTGACTGCATTTTAGAGTCTAAAAACAATACGTGTCAAATGAACGTTATTCGAAGCCATAAACACAATCTTCACATAATCACCATCAACAAGTTGGGATTATGCGCTTTTGATGACCAGAGATACGTCTTAGAATCTGGGATAGAGACCTTAGCCTTTGGTCACCACCGCGTTTCATCACTGTAATTTTTCGCTTATTTTGTTTGTTGTATATTAATTTGTTCTTTTAAGTTTTTGATTGTACATGTATGGCTTATATGGATTAGATTTTATATTAAAAACTATATCTGAAACTCATCGGTTTTAATCTTAACTCACAAACATGTATTTGTGGAAAGAGCAATCATTTCATCTGCCATTCGTGGGTAAAAGTTTTGTTTTTGTCACCAACATAAGTTAATAATACATTATGGTTTATGTATATGTTTATTTTATAAACTTTATTTATTATATACGAGTTTTTGCATTTGGATTCCATTGCAGGATCTGTCTACCTTTTTCGGAGCACCCGAGTTCCCCCCCCCCCCTTTTCAAGTTTTTCATTTCTTTTTCTTTTCTTCTGTATTTCATTGAGTGTGACTTGTTCTTTTGTCCAGTGTTTTCTTTATGTCTAGTTATATGACTTTTAAGTATTACCGTTTGGTATCCTGCAACTTCACATGTATGGTACAGCAAACAACTCGGATTGTTACATCTAAATGTATTACAGAACAGATGAATGGCAATAGAAGTAAAAAATAAGTTTACAAATGACAAAAATTATATCCACTTAAAGGTCAAAAGACATCTATTTCTGTTTCCTATCAGTTCTAGATTTTTCTAAATGAATCCGGTCGAAAGTGTCAGACGACATATTTACAAAGGGTTGAGATCAGGCACCAACTTGTTCATCCACAATAGTTTGCGTTCCATTATCCAACTTCTGATTGTTTGTTGAATGGTTCATTTGATGTTCTTGTTCTATAAGGAACGCTTAACAGCTTCATTGACGTTTTCGACTATATCTTCCGTTGTTATTGCTGCACCATGATGTTTATGGTCGTTGCATTCCTCTACTCTCTTCAGTATATCTTCGTATTTACGTTTATTCACCAATATCAGTTCTCGACTCGTATTTAAAAAATGACTGAAGGATGACTGGAATTTCTGAACTGATTTTCGTCAATCGCTTCCTTATCAATGTCTTAGATGTAGAGTCATCGACCACAAGTCAGGGTCATTACGGTTTTCACAGTTTTCCGGTTGTTGACTGATTTTGTCTGTTTATATAATTATGAGTTTCGACTTTCCCTTTGTAAGATTGTTCGGAGTTCGGTAATATTGTTATTACCCTTATTTACGATCTTTTTGTTTTTTTTCGATCGAAGCAGGTTTTTAATCCTGCTTGAAGTGGGTATTACTCCTCGTAAGAGATATAAAACGATTTCCACCAGTAACTTCAATTGATCGTCTGTAGTTTTCTTCAGAATTGCCTTCCTCAGTTCCTTGTCACAAGAAGATAAAAAATACAAAAATGATGCATTTGCCAAGGTCAGTTTCTTCATTACTGGGACGATACACTATGATGTCTTCCCCGGGAAAAAATCTCGTTCCAAATGAATACAGTTTGCACGAATGTGGGTTTAAATCCACCAACAAATATCCATAAGGCGTAGACGCCGCCTTCAGATAGGCATCCAAGAAGTATTTCGACTGTTGCAGAAACGCCTGTCTACCAAATCTCTGAATCTGTTCTTGGTCACGTCGATTTTTATACAACACACAATAGTGGGTATTCAGACTGAGCGTGCGCATGACCTTTCCTTTCTGAATTTTGTTTTGAAATAAACAGATTATTGTCATGTTTAAATGGCGTGATCCAATGCATGCGGATCGTTCCACCTCTACGCTATTAGCACTTTCACTCATCAGGTCATCTAAATCGCAGATGAAATGTCCGTTGTCTCTGTGAATGTCTAATAGTTCGACCTTGATGGGAAGCCCTTCGTGGAAACATATACTTTTCACGTTCTGCTGCATGTCGTCGAACATGAGTTGCCACACACTCCTGTACCAGTACAATACGAACGTGGGAGGTTCTTTGAACATGAGACGTGCATTCTCTAACATCCTCTTGACGAACCAAGTCATCCCCAAATTCGTGGGCCCACAAACCATGCACGAAGATAGTGTTTCGAACTGTAATAGAGTAGGTTTCTCCTCGGTTGAAGTCATCTTGCAAAATAACTGTGTTGCTTCATACCTCTCATTATTTAAAGTTATTCTTTCGAATGATTCACACAGTATGGAAATGCGCTGTTCACAAGGGAGTATACGAATTGGTCGTTGTTGGCGTAGTTTTGTGTAAATGGTTCGACGACGGATTTCATCTCCATTCCCCTACATCTCTGCATTAAGTAGTAGACGCAGTATTGTCCGCACACGCTCGAATCGTAACCCTGTAGTCTTTTGTCGTTGTCCGTAACTGTCGAAAACTCTCCTTTGGTTCTGGACGATACGTAAAAGACCACCCAATGTTTTCTCGGATCAATCCTTTTATCTGTGTTGACTATCAAAGCGACTGGAAAGGATTGCAATCGTTTGGTAATTTTGTTATTACCCTTATTTAGGTAATTCATCTGCAGAAAATATTCCAACTACACTGTTGAACAATGTGGAATCACATCGCAAGATACATTGTAACGAGCTGGCATTCATTTCAAATGTCAGTCTATGATGACGTCGCGGCTCTGAGAAATTTCGAAATATCCTTCTTTCTCGGCCAAGACGATGCAGTTGACGGTGTGTGGTAAAGCCGTATTGAAATGAGCATCGATTCTGACGTTCCCTTGCCTTTTTAGAGATAAGTACTCATTTCCATCAACAGCCGGTTGTGTGTCGAATGCGTACAGAGCGCAACCACCCACTGTTTCGTCTCTGTCCAAGCCCATTCCCTCGTTGTTCAACCATTTCTTCGTCGATTCCAACAAATTGGTCGATACACGTGTTATAGTATATACATTCGTTGAGTCGTAACTAATCTGTATAGGTCCACCATTGACGTCCACAATCACACTTGTTTGACTCAAGTTGTAATTTTGAAAATTACAGGGGTTCTTTGTAAGACTGCTACCATACGTCGCCTCACTGCAAACGAAAGTGACGATGACCCTGTTGGGACAGGAATTTGGAAATACTTGATTCCACGAAAAGCCAAATTCATGGATGCCATTTCCGTCTTCGTATATGGGCATTTAGCATTGGTCGATCTGAGCATGGCATTGTGAGCCGTAATGACTTCGGGGTTAACTTGTACTTTGCACACTCTCAAAGCCATTTCTTCGATATCGATTTTGTACTTTTTTGCTTCGTTGCTCAACAGACAGAAGTCCGGTCTTGATCGATGAAATTTTATTCTGATCCCCACCTGGCTAAGTATGTAACGTTTCACTTGAAATAGGTCATGTAAGATGGGACCCTGCAGATCTAGCACTTTAGATTCCTTGATGTATGCCATTCTCACTATACCATTCGTGTTGTCCCATTGGTAAAATCCACGTCGTCGAATAGATATATTGTCTCTTTTATCCATAGCTGTGTGGGCAGTTGCAAATTTTTAGAATTCAATCCATATTTCAATAAGATTTGTATGTAGGCTTTATACGGGTAGTAGCCAGAGGTCGTTGACAGCAATTTGTCTTGTATGCTGACGTCTATCTGCGAAAACATGGATTGCAAGAACACATTCACGGGTGCAACGTCTTCACCAGCTAGAAGTTTGGTTCCGTCCTCGTGTTTGACCACCAGTTTCACATACATTTGGCTCTTCCTCAGGTTTAAATATAAGGGTAATAACAAAATTACCGAACTCCGAACAATCTTACAAAGGGAAAGTCAAAACTCATAAGTATATAAACAGACAAAATCAGTCAACAACTGGAAAACTGAAACCGCAATGACCCTGACTTGGTACAGGCATTTCTAAAGAAATGGTGGGTTGAATCAGATTTTAAAGCGCCACCCTCCCGCTTTCATTACGACTCAAAGGCTCCGTCTGTCACTATAACAGTATTTATAACAATACTGGAACAAAATAGGTAAAATAGTTGTCAAAGCAGTACCAAACCCAGTGAAGCAAATGTCAAAAACAATTTCACGTAACACACTGATAACAAAATATATTTTTGACATCCTTGTTGACTTCCTTATCTTTATACATTTTCACTACATGAAAATGCATCGTTTACCATCGTCTCTGCAGAGACGGAATATATTTCGACAAGATCTTGGTATCGGAATATAAACTTTTTAAGAGATCGAATAAGGCAAATCGTTTGATAGCCCTGGTCCAGTAGCCTGTTTCTCAGATGAAGATGACGTTTCAGGAAATTAGAATAATTGCTACTGGCCCCTGCATAGCGAATCAATTGCGAGATGTAAATAACATATGCAGGAGAAACTGGTATTTTGCTGCACATATTTGGAAAATTTATAATTTTAAAATTGAAGTCGTCCCGTTTATCATAAATTTTAGTACTGAGCTGACCACTGTCGTCAAATTCGAGGTATAAGTCCAAAAATGATACGGACGAAGCTGTATATGTGGTCTCTTTAACTTCCAGCTCTGGAGGATATATCAATGGAAGAAATTCTGCAAATCTAGAATTATTGATAGCTATTTTGACCAGAAATGTCAAACAAGATCGGCGAATTTTCGGAAATGGTCGATGTCGGTTGCACATTTTCCATCCTTAGATTCTCAACCCCCGTCTGAGTTGGTGGTAAATCGAAAAGAAAGAATTCGGAAGGAATACCCTCCACAAAGAATTATTTGCTGATCATTGCCATTTTATCAATCGGAAATATATTTGCTCCTCTTAGTGTTATTCTTTTGATTAGTCTTCCCCTTAGCACGTTTAGCGTTGTTGTGAGCTTTGCAAGGTTCTGTTTTTCTCTTTAAAACCAATCGTTCGATTTCTGTTTCCGCTTGTTCGACCACGGCTTGCGATGGTGATATGATCTTGATCGGTACATCGTTGATCTCCTTTCTTTCAGGTTCCCTAATTTTCTTCTTATCTTCAATTGGTATGATACTCGTCTTGACTCCGCCCACTATCGATCGACCAAACTGATTGTTCCTCCTCTTATTTTGAAGATAGCTGTTCTTGTAAAATTCAATCCACGTCTGGAACAAATAACTTTGATGCATCCATCTTTTTACACGAAGAAAGGATATTGACGAAAGTGTAGTGTCAATGTCACTGGTTGCTTGCGAAATGATGCGTATTCAGGTTTTCTGGTCGTTATATAAAATTCCATTTAAAAAATTTGTGATTTGTTTATATTCAGATAATATGGTAAACTGTATTTGTGCGTCGAGTTTCCCTTTTTGAAAAAATCAAATACGCACAGCAAAGACTCCCGGCGTTGCCTGTTGAGTATCGATTCTCCAGCTATATTGCAATGCACATATAAATTGTTCAGGTACGTTGTTTTACTGCTATCTCGGATGAAGACGTCTGTTAAAGCTACAGTCCAAAATCCAGACAAGTTGAGTGGAGCGTCGAAACGGACTGTAAATTTCCACGGTTTATTGACCGAGTAATACTCTAGATTTTTCGAATGGTCACTGTCTACGACTAAATAAAAGCTGGTCGACATACTTAACGTTCGAGGATCCTACACGTTTTTAACGTCTGCTTCGTCGACCCAACTATTAAAACGATCGGGATATGCAGTCCATTTCACGAGAACTTCAGTTCGATTATTCTGTCTTCGTTTACGTATGATTTTTTCAACCTTCCAAGGCGTATCTTCTGATTTATCCACCGCTTGTAACTCTGTCTGATAAAAATTGCATTTTATGTCGCTTTCCAACATATCGACCAATTTGTACATCGGGATGCCCTGCATCTAGAAACGTCTCTTTATTTTTAATACCTCATAGGACCATTGCTCGTTGTAGGCACGAGTAAAACTTGTCGTTGATGAGATATCCGAACGAATTGTCCAATTTTGAATCTAAAAGGTCTCTTTCTTTTCGTTTTTCTCTTTTCAACATTCATAGGTTTCGGTTTCAGATACATATAGGCCCACAGGTCTGCCTCGTTTGTCTCGTTCACATCCTTAGGAGCAATATTGTTGAGTGATCGATGAGGAGCTGCATTGTATTTTTCTACCAACTTTGGCAGAACGTCAAGATATTTTCGGGTTTTCTTACGGTTCAGATATCTGTAGATCATTGTCTTTATGGTTCGATTAAACCTCTCTTCATAATTAGCTTTCTTTTCATTCATTGTGACGTGATGATAGATGTGGTTGTTTTCCAATAAAGATTGCAACCATCTTTCGATAAAGACTGCATATCTTCCATATCTACGTCTAATTGTTCGTTGGGACCGGAAACTATCACTTTAGCCCTTTTAAAATTCCGACGTACTGACTTCTGTAAGCTGTAATCGTCCTGATTCTGTGACGATTTCCTAATTTTGTATATCCCCGGTCTGTCATGTCCTTGACCAAGTATAACTCTACGAATCTTTTCGGGTCCGAGATACGCCCCCAGTTGTGATGGATTTGTATATACACTGTACATTGTTTACTAATTCCTCCTGACTGGTAATGATACAGTTACAATAATTACAAGTCAAGAATAGATAATATTTCACTCGTCTCTCACATTTCCTCTGCCATAGAACGTTTCATTTCGTCTTCTTCTAGCCACCAATCCCATTTGAATTTCTTTATCAAATCCTCAATATATGATTTTGGAACGTCCGACCCCAATGCATACTTTTTAAACTGACTGTAAATATGTTATACGATGTTTCCGTGACACATTCGTGGCGAAGTTGACTGGGATGACCATACTGACAGCCAATACATCTGCTGTCGTTTATCTGGCGGCATACTCTCAAAACTTCATTTCCTAAGGCTGAATAAGCCAATTTTGTTAAACATTTCTTTCGTTTCAAATCCATCTCTGTTCAAACTATTCCATATATAGCCTTTATATATTGTCACCTTCACTTGACTTTCAATCTTTCGTCTTTATTCATCGTCCAATAAACGTAAAATGGGTTGAATGAGTAGTGCAATCATATCGGGGAGAGTACATAATATTCGTTTTTTCCGTACTGTATCGGGTTGAGTGTGTGCCAAGTATCGAACCCAACATTTGTACGGTGATAGTTTCTCCTTAAGTGAATTGCTGATGTGTACTCTCCTTCTTATAACTTTTCGAGCTATTTCGGATAAAGCCAATACTTGATCCGTTGTAATGAATTCGATCATGAGATTTCTGTGAAATCGAGTAGCGTTACACATCGTTTTTAGAAAGCTGGAGTTTTGAAAAATAAGTCTATTCATATCAACTGTTTGGACAAGAATGAACATATTTAATTGGAATCTTCAACTATAATGATAAAAGCTGTTACTGTTACTGTTATCTTTGTTTTATAATATTTAGGAAACAGTTAAAATTTTGCATAAATTTCGAACTACATAGATTCAAATTTTATAAACAAACATGGCTTAGCATATTGCTAATGATACATTTCTCAAAACGCTCAGATTTAATTTTCATCCCGTTGTGAAATTTATTCATGCATTTATATTGTGGTTAGCAAAATCTAAAGTATCATAGAGATTGTATTTTTCTTTTTCATCGCATCAAGGTTAAATTCGTTTTTGGCTGTACTTTAAAATAAGTTTGCTGGCGTGTTATACTATATTTTTATCGGATGGAGATTTCCATTTCATTTATTGGTGACAAAAACATATTTAATCTCCTTGTCCACCGTTACATTACAATGGGGAGTTTTACCTATGATTTAATTTACTTTACCTATGAGTGATTTCACACATAGGTCAGTGAATGTTGATGGATATTTTGTGAACTTGTCCGCTCTCCATGTCAGTGTCTTGTATATATCATTTCATGACGTCGCTTTTAAATTGTTTATACTGATGGATATACATCACTACATCTTCCTATGAATGTATCAGTGGAAGGTGATTTTATCTATTTGGTCTACAAAAGATTTAAATCCCAACATCTTCCCTTCATGAACCATTCAACGTTCTATATTATTACCTGTGTATAAACCATCACGCAAATAAATGTGATGGTTTCAATCATCTACATTTAAAGGTTAACTTGTCCACTATCTAGGTCGTAGGAAAAGGGATTTTTCATATTCCTGTGAATAATAGGACAATAGGTTCATGACGCTTTTTCTGGCTAGAGTAATACCTTGTCCACTATCCAATTCAGCGGCACGACATTTCCCACATTCCATTTAACATTAGAAACACAATAGAATGTGTGACGTCATATGCGGCATAGTCACACAAAAACATAGGTATATCCATTTCCGCACATGCTCATGCTGCTAAGGCTTTGTAAACAGAGTTAAAGCGTGATTACTATACAAAATTCATTCTATTTAGTGTTGTCATAGGTTTGTGTGGCGATGGATACATTGAACTTATAATTAGGGTTAAAAGTTGTTGGGTATGCAAAGCTTAGTGGCAGATGGGGATTTTCTCCCACTCACATCCCTGTTAGGCATATACATGTAGCACTTATAAGTATGATGACTATATGCAATTTTGTCAAATTTGATGGGGAAAAATCTACTAAATATTGCAGGGGGTGATTCAAGACAGTACTGGAAATTTGTAATTATGTTTATAATTTATTATCACTGCTATGTATATTCCATGTTTATGTTGAGGAGAGCTACTTGTAGCCATTGGTTGTTTGTAATCCTTGTTAAATATATAAAGAAAGTTTTAGCCCTAATTATAAGTTTTAAGTATCCATCATCACACAGATTTTCCTCCACGTTGAGGAAAGCTATTCTAGCCTTCGACTCTTCGTAATCCTCGATAAATAAATGAAGATTTAAATTATTGTTAAAATTGCAACGGCTTCTTTTATCCTACTTTCCATTAATTGTTTGCATTCGTTGTTTTCCGTCCACCAAGTCATAATGACGCCAACTCGCGTTATTATATTAAAAACCAATACATTTATCGATGTTGATTTGTTGAAAAAATTTTAAAGCTTCTTTTGCATAGGTAAAGATCACATGATTTCTAATTTGTCGATTGATTTCTGACTCTTCTGCCATGTTGACGAACTTTAAAATGTATATACACATTCACATTGACCGTTTTGTATACCCTACAAATAAATTGTAGTTACTTCTTCTTTACATTATTATTATATGAAATGTGCGGATGGCTTTCCTCATATATTTTGTAAACAATGGACAAACAAAGAAAAGCCTGTAGGTTCATGCACAATTACTATATAGATGACATACAATTCTGAAGTTATGTATATGTAAGAACATGATAATCCCTGTCTTCATGAATAAGTACTTTACTATGTTCTAATTGGAATGTGTGGATGGCATTCCTTACATATTTTGTAAACAAAAGACAAACAAAGAAAACCCTGTGGGTGTTCGTGTTTAAGCCACTCATGTTCCACTACTTATCATTGATCTTACAAACTTAGAACATTGTAAAGTAATCAAGACAATATAATATCATCATTGATTCTTAAATATACTTTATAAAGACAGTTATCTGTCAAACTATTTCGATACATTTAGTGAACACTCTTTGCAAGTAAAAAATGTACAGGTGAACCATTATAAACTAGTACATGAAGTTTTCATGGGTCATGCATAAGCAGTTTGTGAACTGTGCTTTCCTTACATATAAAACACTGTAAAAATCCATATTGCTACATGTAGTTAGTCAGTCTGTCTGTCAGCAACTCACTCACTCAATCATGGCTTCCAACTTTGATCTTGGTAATTATGAGTTAGGCGAAGAAATATCATTGTCTGATTTGATGCTTATGCCTACGCAAAATCTAATTGATGTAAAGAAGGATGATGCTACATGTAGTACCAAGCGAAGATGTTCTACTTCAATGTCAAATGCGGAGTTGAACAAGAAGATACAGGATGCAATTCCACGCAAGAAAAGAAGTAATAATAAATGGGCTGTTGACGTATGGGTGGCTTGGATCCTAGAAAAAAATCTATATCCTGAGACATAAGCAGACGGTGGCAGAGCTAGACCATTTGATCCAAATATGCTGACAAATGAGCTATTAAACTACTGGATGGCACACTTTATTCAGGAATGTCGTCGAGGTGATAGCACTCCGTACCCTCCTAATACTTTGGTCCAGATAACATCAGGCATCCAAAGGTAACTATTGTCATATACTTGTATTCATGTAATTATTTTTCCTAATATCATACATGTAGTATTAAAGAAAAACAAGTTTTCTTTGATTGATTGATTTATACCCAGTAAGCAATATTTTAGCTATCTTCTATACAAACCTCCTCCCCAAATATGAAAATTATTCCACTATTCAACAATCCAATTTAGTTGTATCTACTGAGATACAAAATTAACATCACTAGCCCGTCCCCCCCCCCCCCCCTTATTTTTTAAAATCATAATAATATATACATTGCATGTATTGAAATGTTGATTGATTGATCTATAACGTCTAGCAAGCACTATTTCAGTGTGTATGATTTTTATTGAAAAAATCATACATGTACATAAGTGTTCTCCATTTTTGTTCAGTGATAGGTGGTTGTTTTTTGTTGCTGACTTTTATAGTGTGTTTTTATTTTTTCGCCGTTGCGCTTAAGTACGCGTAATCGCAACAAAAATAATACAAAGAATACTTTATATTTCCAATTTTATGCTACTACTTGTTACAGCAATTAAGCAATTTTATTTTATTTTCAACATGTCTCTCTTAATTCTTCTTTCTCTTGTAATTTTCCTTAGCAAAAGAGATTTCATCACAATTTTTTTCAAAGGTTTTGATTTTTTTGTTGATTCGTTTGCTTTTTCAACCAAGATATGTCTCTTTATAAGTTTCCCCCAAATGTTCATGGCTGTCCTGAAATCAAATTCTGAGTCTCCGGTCCATGTATTGAAATCATCATTAATCCTTGTAATATGGTGTTAGTCAGCCTGTTTGTTCCTCAGTGTTGTCTTCACTCTACACATACAACTGAATCCCCTTTCACATTCAATACATTAGACAAACGAGCCGTATAATTATGTAATCAGAAGTGGAACGTGGATATTAACGTGTTCATTTTCTCAATTTATTTTTATTTGCATATATCAACTTAGAATCGGAACAAAATCAGTTTTTGAATTTCATAATTATAGATCAGTGTTATTTCATGGAATTTGAAAATTAAAAAAAGTATCTGAAATTACTTTATGAGCATGTATATTAGCAATTTCCGTCGATACATGTAAAAATTAAAAAAAAATATATTTTACAAATATTTAATCTCCATTTTATTTTAATTTTTTGTTTTTCACAACTAAAAAAAAAGAATAAAAAGGTTTTTTTTCTCATTATGACAGGTTGTACTTGTAAGATTACCTCAACATGTTCGATCTTTCATTATCCTTGTCTCGGATTGAAACCACTCGTAATTGTGTCACAAAATTAATCCTGACCCGGGGCAAATGTACATTACGGGAACAATGACACTTTATTCATGAACTTACACATGTACATGTATCTACTGAGATACAAAACCCCCTTTTTAAAATCATAATATATATATATATATTAATTGTATGTGAAGAAATGTAATTGATTGATTGATTTAAACCGTCTAGCAAGCAATATTTCAGCCATATTCAGGAGTCAAGGCAATGTAGGTTTGTGAGAAAAAAAATCATGCATGGACATTACGGGAACAATGACACCTTATTCATGAATTAACACAAGAATCAACGCTGTTGCAATACTTACGTCAACTTACACAATAAATGTGCTTTTAACTTACATTCATTATTAATTGATTATTTTGTTTATGTATTAATCCTTGAATTGTCACTAATTTATTGCAATTTTACATAATCAGAATTATTTTCTATCTATAGGTATATAAGGGTAATAACAAAATTACCGAACTCCGAACAATCTTACAAAGGGAAAGTCAAAACTCATAATATATATACAGACAAAATCAGTCAACAACCGGAAAACTGTGAAAACCGTAATGACCCTGACTTGGTACAGACATTTCTAAAGAAATGGTGGTTTGAATCAGATTTTAAAGCGCCAAACCTCACGCTTTCATTACGGTTAGCTATAACAGGAACGATGTGATGTTTTTTCCAGAAGGATACAACAGTATTTGCTTTCTTTCGAAAATGTTTAGACAGTAGGATGAAGGAACTTCCTAATCAAGGCATCAGCACTCAAGTGAAACGAGCAGATCCCGTATTACCCAATGAGGAACAAGCTTTGTGGGATAGGGGTGTATTCAATATCGATTTATCTACTGGATTAAGTTATATTGTGTTTTCTGTAAAATTTTTGGTTTCCGCGCTCTTGATGAGCACACACAACTCGATGCATCACAGTTCAGCATTTCAGTAGATACTAATGGAAATAAAGAACTGCATTACACTGGAAGATTATGTAAAAATGTACAAGGTGGGTTAAACAATAGAAACGTAGATGTGAAACGTATTACCCAGAAAAGTGATCCGTCTAATCCAAGTTGTATTGTAAAAGTTTTTGATAAATATTTGCAACATATTTCAAGGGAAGGCAGGTCTTACAGAAAACCTTTGGTGAATAAAGGTAGTGATAAAAGTATCAGATTCAGTGTTCAATCAATTGGAATCAACATGTTGTCAAACAGAATGAAGGACTTGTTTCAGGCTGCTGGCATTCCCTTGGAAAACAGGAATATTACAAACCACTATGGTAAAGTAACTTGTTGTACTACTCTGTTCAATGCTAGATTTTCAGATTCAAGTCCAGGAGCGGGTGCAGGTCTGGTGCAGTGGAAACGTATAAACGACCACTTGAAGCGTTACATGATAGTGTCAGTCACGCACTACAGCCTCCAAAACCGACTATCACAACATGTGATACTGATAATACAGCAACCTCAGTGAAACAAAATGACAATGATAACAAGGTAAATTGTGCAACTGAAGATAGTGCATGTACCATGACACTAACCGTGCCTAATGCAATTAAAAAAGTGGTGATTTTCAAGAATGGAAAGAGATATTGCTTGGAAATATAGATGTTATTAATAAAAGTTATTATTTCTTGACAGTATTAGATTTAATTCAACATATAATTTTTTATTCAGCTGATAATGCTTTGGGGCATTTCACAACAATTGTTAACACCATTTGATCTACTGTATATTGTTGTTTGATGGCCCAAGGCAATATTTTCCAGCTGTAGACAGTCAGAACAATGGTGAAAATCCATGGTCTTAATGATTAAGTAAGGCAACATTCTATTGTCGAGAGTACTTTACTATGCTCTAATTGGAATGTGTGGATGGCATAACCTTGCATATTTTGTAAACAAAAGACAAACAAAGAAAACCCTGTTGGTGTTTGTGTTTAAGCCACTCATTTTCCACTACTTACGTTTTAGTTAGTATATCCTTATCAAATTAATACATCATATGCACACGCTCTATCCTATATTAAAATATGTAAGGAATTACTCTGGGAATATAACAATGAAAGAGGATACTAACAATTATTATACAATTCAAGACAATAGTCGCTAGATCGATTTCCTAACATTGTCTACATTTCAAGCATACAAACATATCATATATAGTCTTTGCTAATTAGTGGGTTTTTGTCCAAAGATGGAAGTTTCAGAATAAAATGCACAAGCAATTTCAATTATCATTAACATCGCCATAGAGACTAGGAGAACAAATATCCTTTTGGTCTCTACAAGATGAATAAATATTTGCACACGCATCATCGTAATAGTGGTAATACAAATTAGTAAACGTCTTCAAAAGATATCATTGAAGTAGAAGCATTTCCTGTAATTACGGGAATACGCTCAAAACATTATTACAAATACGGTCAAAACAAACTAGTTGACAAACATATTTACGTATGATGATGCGAAACGTCGATAGTCGTTCCAAAAACGAACAATTATTTTAGGAAAGATATGTTATTTTATAGAATTGTATATTAAATGTATATCGAGACAGTCAATTGTTAATAAATTGCATTGTCAACTTTCATTAAAGCTAGTATGAGATTGTTCTGTATACATGTATTTAAGGAAATCATGCATTTACAGTGATTGTTTAATGAAATATGATTGTGTGGAGTTTATTGGTGTGTAATACAAGTGTATATATCAAATTTAGTGCAAATAACACGTGTCTGGAATAACCTGTATTAGGCTACGATCAATGTGGAATTACTGGAAAGCTAAATAATTAAAAAGTGTTTGGGAGCAATCAAGCCAAAAGGCTTATATATGATAGGCAAATTCGGGAAAGGTCACCTCTGTCTGAGGGAGGAGAACCTTAGCTTTGATCATAATTACATTATCTAGGAACTGTAAATAACCTCGGTCGCATCATTCACAAATTGAATACAATACGAGCGACTTAATGAAAAGTTGGTTAATCGTCAATAAACTCGTAAGAAATTGTATTCAATTCTTAAAATTATATCTAATAGTAACCAGATAATGATGGCGATCGCAAAACATTAGATGCGATACCCAATAGAAACCCTTGGTTCAGTAGCCTTGGAATATCGGATCAAGTGAGATATATATATTACATATGAATGTGCTGCTTTAAAGTTGCTACATATAAATGGGAAGTTCACAATGGGAAAATTGAAATAATATTTTGTCGCAAAGTTTAGTTTTTAATCGGACACCACTGCCAATTTTAAGTAGGTCAAGGTATGAAATCGACCTAGCTGTATTTGTGGTATCCGTTATTTCAAGCTCAAGGTGATCAATACGATCATGTGATGATTTATGTCGAGACCATCAAAACCGACGTTATTGATTTGATCGATAACTCTTCAGGGGAAATTTAACACATGCGCTTACGATAAAAGATGTGATTTTTCTTTCCCTATCGTCAATTACATTTTTTAGATGGTGATGTTCCTTTGGCCCCATCATATGGTGTTTACATTTCTCAGTTAATTCGTTTTGCACGTATTTGTAATAATGTTTCTGACTTTAATGACCATAATCTCGTGATAAAAGAAAAACACTTTTACATCAAAATTACCGCTTTTATAAACTATTGAAGACTTTCATAAAAGTTATTACCGCTATATAGATCGTGTATATAAATACAAGTCTGCATGCAGGGTTCTGAACAAAAAGGGTTTTAACAATCCGATTTTCATGGTGATGAAATTAACACAATTAAAAAGTTAAAAGCTAGCATATCTAAGCTTGTTAAATACTTTAGGAAATCTTATTCACAAAAGCTGTGATTTATCCAGTATAATTCTATTTTTGAAACAGGTTTACCTTGCTAAAAACATAGTATGCTGGTACAAATAGTATATCCAACCAACAATTAGATTAGTACAAACTTTCTTTTCATAATAGTATGCTTGACGTCAGACTGACCGATAATATGCAGCATCATTCCGTCGATACTGATAATATCCCATAGTGAAATGAACGAAAGCATGTGTAAGCTATAGACAATAATTCAATTCAGTCATGGCCAATTTGATAAATAAGGGTACAACGTTTAGCTTAATTGAAAAATACATTGATAAAAGGCATTTTAATTACCGTATTTCCCATGACATTAATATCCAATAGTAAATATTGAGCATGAAGATTTATTATTCTCTAATTATATTTTCTGGAAACATTTTTGTACGATGCTAATTAATTCACTTGACAGCTGGTATTATAATGGTTATGATATATGTGAAAAGTTTGTTTGTACTACATTTTACTCATTTGAATGGTTGGAAAGCTCAATTTTATTTATTTTCACAACATAATATAGTTTATTCAGAATACCTTGTTAAATGGTTACATGATAGTCAATCCATTGATTTATTTTTCAATTTTTGTAATATAATTTTTCCTTTTATGTTTCCTTTTTTTCTCTATAATATCATTTATATAGATTATATCAGATATTATCTAATATTAAAAAAAAAAAATATTGCCCTTTTAGTTTAATTAACTTATTAAACGATATGATTTGTTTTCTAATAACCATGACAATTAATTGGCTTTACAACTACCTGTGCGATCAGTGCCTATTACCACTTGAGTTGCGAGTTCGAATCTCGCTCATGGCGAGGTGTGCGCAATACAGCATTATGGGATAAAGTGTTTTCAGCTGCTTGCGACATGTTGGTGGTTTTCTTCGTATACTCCGGTTTTCTGCACCAATAAAACAGATCACCACGATATAGCTTAACTGTTGTTGAAAGTGGCGGTAAGCATGTTAATCATGACCCAAGATATGTGTCATGTCTTTGCTTTGCCCTTTACCAGTTTTTATCCAGCATGGAATAACTTCTTTGTAAAATAGCGGAATTTATTAAAGATAAATAATTTGTTGGTCGTTGGTGTTCATAAAAAACACTAGAATATTTCAACACAGTGTGTTAATATATTCTAATGGCATAATATTTCCATTTTCTGAATTACACCCTCCCTCTCCACTAAAAGTGTGACCCATGATGCTCATTCGGAATAGCTGTTAAAATCAATAGTTTTAGCACCCTTTCATGTTCTCCTATTAATGTTCATACCATCGATATAGAATAGAAGTTAGCTGAATGTACAACGTGAACACAGACATCATACATTCTTGTCTAGTACTTGACAATGTTGATGTCCTTTACGTACGGTATTGGCTACGTGACATGCTCACAAACAGAGAATCAATGTATGAGTGGTCAATGTTGACCCTCTACATTTACATATCTATTGTGATAATCAACATTTCCAACATTTCCTACACATTTTTACCCATCAATTCAATGTATGGTTGCTATTCGGTTCCCACTATCAATATATACTTCATTATGAAACGAATCTGCTGTTTGTTTGAATTATGAATATTGTAAATATGACATTTATTTTCAGAGAATTTGATTCCACATCACAAAATAGATATTAAGCATGTATGTACATTTATTACAAATGAAATAAAAACAATTGCATCCACTTTGGGTCATAGCAATATAACTTACTATATAATGTTGATTGTATTAGTCTAATCAGGAGATAGTGCTATTTCAATAGTGAACTCAATATTTGGTATTGCATGATTTGTAATCTAATAAATACCCCATTCCGACAACCACCACCCCCTCCCAGCACACACACATACGGAAAAGCCATACTTATGGTACATTTATAATTGAAACTGAATCGTAAATAAATTTCTATAGTAAAACATTGGGGATATTGATACATTTATAATATCAACTTATATAACTTGGAGTCTGATATTAAATCAACCGATACATTTACAGACTTGAAATTAATCGATACATTTACAGACTTGAAATTAATCGGAAGAATTATTGAAGAAATACGATATATTACCCTCAAGTATATATAATCTTAAAAGCTCAGATATGAGATCTATAATTAACTGTTAGGGCCGCGATAAATTCTGAAATACACATCTGGTGCGCCTATATTGATATTGTTATGATGGAATTAAAAAAAAATTGTAAATAGTAAGTAAATTATAGAAAGGACGAAACCATTATAATTACAATTTTTATTAAGGAATTAAAAAAATATCTACTGACTTATTCTTACTTAAATATTCCGGTTAGTGATTCGTACTGTTCATAGGAGTGAATGAGTGAGTGATTGTTGTTTAACGCCAATTTAACAATTGTTCAGCTATATCAGGGCGAGAGCAAGTTTAATTTTTAATAAGATGAGGATGAGATCCGCTTTGTACTAGACCAACACGCTGAGTTGGATATTTATAGTGCTAGCTTACTGAAACAACAGTCCGTTGATAGACATGTCGTTCCACTCGGACACATTATTCTGATTCCGAGTTTAGCGTAGAAGCAACAAATACCTATTTTATAATCTTTGGTTTGACCACGACCAGGGCTCGCACCTACGATCTACCGCACTCGAGGCGAACACGCTAACCATTACGCCATCGGAAAAGTCATTGAAAATAAACAAATACGAGATCCCGGTAAAAAAAGATAACGTTAGTAAGATAACTTCCTCGTCATATAAAATCGGAAAAAGTAAAAAATGCAATGATGGGCGATAAACACAACAATCAAAGCAAACAATTAACAACTATTAGTTCTTAAAGCATAAAGTTACGGTGTCCACGACAAATACTAGGTTTGAAATCTAGGCTTTGAACATTTTAAAACTGTTACAGAGTTATAAAACAAATAGAACGCCACACCATAAGCTTCATATTGATTTCCTAACATCTTAACGATGAAAAGTTGACAATACAAAACAACACGATTGGTTCAGTATATATAATAAGCTACGTCTGATGTATTTAATTTCAATATATCGCGAATATATTAAAGATATAATTTTGAGATGGCAGACCAGTAAAATGTCATTATGTCAAAATATAGCAAAAAATCTCAAATTATTAGGCTTAGAAAAAGTTATCGTATTTGATTAATAAAAATTCAGTTTACAAAGCTAGTTTGTCTATGTCTGTATATAGTAATATATTCACGTCTTAAGTTCAAATCATCAGTGTTAATTATATATGCTTATATACAAGTTTCAAAGACTTTTCAAAGACAATATATTATGTTATTGTCTTGTACATGCATTATATGTATTAGCCAACTCAGGTGGACGAAGTTAGGTGGAAACACATCATTCAAGCAAATTACATGTTTGAATGTTTATGATTTACTTTTGGGGTATCAAAACGATAGTTACAAGAATGAATAGATCTCATACAGGTGCGGCAATAATCTACAACATTCTCTTTTTAACAGATTTTTCGAAATCCACCCAGAATTCAGGAAACTCTTTAAGAAGCAAATGATGCATGAGGGTGAAGAATTAGTAGTGGATGAAGAAAAGTTACGAAACCATGGTAATATAGTAATGGAAGGACTTGGGGCAGCAGTTGAGAGTCTCGATGATTCTGTGTTTCTCTCAAATGTTTTAGTGTCAATGGGAGCAAGTCATGTTAGTCACAACGTTAAACCAGAAATGGTTATTGTAAGTATTTTCACAAAATAATTCGACAAACCCTTCTACAATTACATAAGAATTATCTCAAAATTTAGTAAGGAGTCATCAAAAGTTCAGAAATGATCATAGACTATTCCAAAATCAACTAAGACTTTATTCAATGTTGATAATAGAAAGTCACTCTAGTCATAAAGCTACACCAGAAATGGTTGTCGTAAGTAACTTAACAAATTATTCGACAAACCATTGCAATGTTTACCAAGTACCATTTCAAAGAACCATGAGACCGTTCTAAAATCAACAAGACTTCCCTCAAGTCCATGAAGTGCCATTCTGAAATTCCAGCAATAACTTTGAACCATTCTAAAATTCCCTAGTGACAGTTGCAGAATGCAGTCAGTTCTATAAAAAAGACCATTTAAAAATGAATTTAATCCATTTCAAAGTCCAATAAGAAACAATTTACCAAGTTCACCAAGGACAAGTCCAAAAATAACTGAAGTAGGTCGTATAATTTTGACCACAAGTCAAGCACCACTAGGCAAAACAATCTGTTTAAATCGCAACTGTTACATGAAATTTTATATACAGGACAATCAGGTATTGCATTGTAAGCAACATTATATTCTATTAAGACAAACTCGAAGGCGATTCCATACAGAGAAAGCTATTTTTTGTTTGGGGGGGGGGGGGGGGGGGGGAGGGGGCAATAACGCGTCATGTATTATCCAGCTTGAAACAACACAATTGAAATTAAAATGTAGTATAAAGCTGATCCATTAAATTAGATACGGCAAAATTGTGTAATGTAACAATTACGATGACACATATTTCAGCAATTACATCGTTCAACTTTCAACTTGGAAAAATTGCTAAAATAAAATTAAACAGTGATCGTCAACAATTCCACTAATATCAACAAAACGAACAATCACCTCTCACCTCATACCACCGGACAAAAGAAAGCACGACATTCGGCGGTGGAAATCCATGTCCTGGCTTGGGACATACACAAACATGCTGCGAAGGTAAACTGGTTAATAGGACCAAAATACTAATAATCTACTTAAAATGTATCCATAATTGGTATTTGGAAACATACTTATCCTCAAATAGAGGACTTTCGATTTCAAATTGGTACTGGAAGTGCTCATGTTATTGTTTCTTTATTTATAAATTTTAAGTAATAAAACATCAAAATATCATTCGAAGCACAAACTGAGTATATTACCTGACAACAGTTGTAGACGCCTTGACGATACCTTAGTGCGGACCACTATAAGTGTATGCTAATACGTGGTGTGTTTGAGCTTAGACAAATCCATGTATCTTTTCGATTGTTATTTCAAAAGTTCATAGCGATTGAAATATGTCAGAAGGGAGAATTTGTGGTCTAGTTTCCGATTTGCCTCCGTAACGTTGCCTTAATGCATCATCGGGTTTTAATCAGTAATTCAATACACTTGTATATATAGTTCTTGTTTATGATGTTTTATACTTTATCTCTGTAGCTATTGTGGCCGGCTATTAGGGATGCTTTCAACGAGTGCATGGCAGAAGACTTTACACCAGGAACTGATGTAGCTTGGAAACATATTTTTGAATATATGTCTACCAAATTTAAGGAAGGTCTAAGAAAAGAATCGCGGCACGCACAATGATAAGTGAAATTTGAATATGTAAATAGTTGATTCTAACTTTGTAAATATATAAATATATATCCTCATCAATGAAGTGCAATGGACATTATTCTCTATTTATTCGAACGATTGATAAAATGGAGTTGGATTATGTGATGTCTTACTAAATCTTGTTATTTCACAAAATTTTAAATAATTTTACGTGAAAAGTGTTTAGTAAATTGTTTTGCATACATTTCCTATCATAATAAAGTCTCGGAAGTCATTATTACATACTTCTAGTTGTTTGTTTCTAATAATGGAGATATATTTTCTATGATTCATTCTATGGAAATATACTTAAAAAATATGTCTATGGGATTATATAAGGTGGCCAGTTGCAATATGACAGAAAATGGTAGTACTTGGTGCAACTGCAAGCCACTGGCAAATTTTATCATATAACGATGCATCGAGTACGCCTAGCCATGGGCAGGAAACGACTCACAACTTTAATGATATGCATTAATTGATGTAAATGCATATACCATACAATGGCGGCCACGACTGGAGTCCCTCGTGTTAACCTACATATGATACGAAATGAGTGGTAACAGTCATGTTAAATGTTACCATAATTCGGTTTGATATCGACAAAAAGGATCTTGAATCCTACAAGTATATAAAACAATTGAAATAAAATGTCGGTTGTCAATGAGAACATAAACAGTAAATATATGACTAGATTGGCCGTTCACACAAGTATTGGACCAATATTTTATTTTCAGGAAGAATCCAGATATTTAGATACAGTGCGTTGTTTGTAATGATTATCGTATCCAGCATGCTAATAAAATGGAGAACAACAAATATCACAATGTCAGAACAATTCAAAAATCAAATATCAAAATCGTAGAAATAGGCAAAATCGACACCCCTAACACACAAATATACGACCGCTCCCTTTTTTGGCTTGGCATAGGCACTTCAATAAACAATTAGTGGTCTTAAACTGGCTCTATGGATCCGCATCTCCATTCTTAGTCAAATGAATTGGTCATGCAAGTTCTTTCTACGTGTGAGTAAAATGCCAGCACTCACATATAACCAGGCGAACAGAGTTATTATAAAAAAAACAAAATAATCTTGAACATAATAGATAATATATTTAATTTTCTTGACACAGAAGTTTTCATGTGTATGATATTATATGTACTTGAACATAAAATAAAATCACCCCAGTTAGGCCTATATGAACTCGCAATGGTAGTGATGAAATTATAATCTATTACCATTTGCCACGCACTGTAATTGTTAAGAAGTATAAATACTCAAAATAGTGTTAATTTAGTATGATCCCGTGATAGCTCAGTTGGTAGAGCGGAGGACTGTAGTGGCATGTTCATAGTCATCATTACGTCGGTGGTTCAGATCCGCCCCGCGGGAAACCTTTTTGTCTGAAAGTACTTTTTCCCCTCCTTCGTCAACTGTGGTCAAAATCGTCATAATCCAATACAAAACTTATTTCATAGGCATTCCTCAAATTCAAACTAAGCCACGTCGACAATTTAACTGATATGCACATCCATAATATTCGCATGTACATTTTCTTGTATTGCCTGCGACAAATGAAAATAGATTGTATAAAACAATATATCAAAACTTTCATTTCCACCACTAATTTATTTTCTCTAACTGATGTTGCGTAATGTGCTCCTCCCCGATTATATATGCACATGTTCACATCTGGTGTACAACCACATTTCATGAACAGTTTTTTTTTGTAATAATAATATGTGACGCCAGGAAGCAGTCAATGTCGATTCCTCAATCGTTGGGCATCGCAGATTGCTCAGCGCATGGCTGCTATTTCAAAATTATCATTCGTAGGATTCATGTACTCGTATAAATTACCATAAATACAACAGTATATGACATTATTCTTGTTTTCCGAGATGATCGACTCATCTGCAAATTAATTCGTTTTGACTATATGATGCAAACGCGGAAAATATTCCTGGTGAAAACAATCTTCTGTTTTCCCCTTCATCTTTCAGATAAATTGCAAATCAATGAAACATTCTACTGTTGCCACATCTGGAAGAGGTACTCCACATACATGTATGCGAGATGGTGCTTTCAAAAACAAACTATGCATTGTTGCAGACTTTGCAGAATTGTTTTAAGCAAATCACTGTAAAACAAAGAAGAAATACACCGTCCAAATAAAGGTGGGAGATTTTTTTTTTATCCATTTCCGAGATAATCCCTTTACAAATGAAGAAAAGATCATACACATTTCCTTCAAATTCAAAGCATTTTTCACGATGAAAATAGCATGTAAGCGTGTAGAATAAAATGAGTAAATATGTTAGCATGTTCTGTATTTCTTTTTTTCTTTTTCAACCATTTGAAAACGTGTTAAACGTGAATTCTAATGCAATCATTATATAACATGTTTCATCAGTGACTAATGTTTGCCGTCAAATCCACAACTGACGTGTCGTAACAGGAGATTTTAGTAGTGCAAACATTGAATTCTTGAAATCCATCAAGTCAATGAATACAAAATATGATAGAAACAAAACGCATCGCCTACCTTTAAGATAATATTCTGATGGATTTTGTGAAATGACGTCCAGTGTTTACGTTCTACGCTGCTGAAAATTGTCATATGATGTCACGATTTTCTATATCTGCCAAAGTCATCGACAATTTTTCGCGGCGCTTTTGTTTTTTCCCTACTTTTTATACCTCTTCTTAAACCCAACAGAAAATATGTTTGTCTTGTATTAGAATAGAAATAACAGTATTGTATTTTAAGGACTAGCTATTTGAAGAGTTGCATGTGTCAGTTGGGGATTTGACGGTCATAAGTATTCGTTTTACTGGCTACGCTACGCGTCGCCAAGTTAATTCGCATTTGCGATGGTCAAATCCCCAATCTACGTCGACAACTCTTCAGGTACGACACTGTTATTCCTTTAATATAACCGGAATAGTATTTTTCGGTGGTGACAAAATATCAAAAGCAATTGCTTGAAATACATCTTAGATTTAGAAATAATACATTTCGAACGGCAAACATTTGCTCGATTTCATGATAGCTTGAATACGACACCTCGAATATAGCATAATGTTGGCGAATACAAAGTATCGAGTATGGGTCTCCTATTACGTTTTCCTGTATTAATCATCTTCGATCTTTCAATTGATTCAGTTTAAGTATATCATGATTCTTGCACCCACAACCCGAAAAACGGACGGCAAAAACTAATTGCTCCGGGTGAGGATCGAACTCACAACCTCCGCATTCCTCATACTGTGCAGAGAACAGTGAAGGTACTGTCTATAAGTACGGTGTTACATACTAATTTTTCCCCCATATTCATTTTTCTCCCCTAACGCTAACTGATTTAATGATTCGATTTCAATCCGGAATACGTGTGAATATGGTATTATAGTGCTACCACTTTCGGTAGATCAATAAAAAAAAATGGAGGCAAACGCATTTATCAAGATGGCTCAATTTTATAATAATTTGATCATGAAACGAAGCAAAAAATAGTTGTGCTAATATAGTAGAGGGGGTTAGGAGGGGGTCTGACCCCGAAAACCAGAACTAAAAAACTTGAAATCCCCTTAGTCCCGAACTAAAAAAACTTGAAATCCAGAATTCCCGAATATAATAAAGTTTCAATCCCGAATCCCGAAATGGTCAATCCCGAATTCTCGAGCTTAAAAAAACACCATCCCGGGGTCCTGAAAAGGGTCCTTCCCCCCTCATAGTAGTAATTTAATTTAGAGAATACTGTTACTGTTTAGTTCATCATTTGAAATGAACATAATATGATAAATTGGTATAATTATGTTCGGTAAAACAAATCCACACTAATAATTGTATCATTCATAGTTATGTGTCATTGATGGACACTGCCATTCTATAGTTACTGATCTTTATTTAAAATGATCGATTACAAACAAACAAGCTACCACAAAATAGTTTGTTTAGTTTAAAGCTTATTATGTTGTGTCTCGGTGTAGTGTAAACAGTTAAAATTCTTAAGAATAAATTAACAGATAACCATTGGCGGATCCAGGGGGGTTCCGGTGGTCCGAACCCCCCCTCCTTTTGCTCGGCAAAATTTGAAAAATCTATGAAATTCGGCAAAGATTAGACTGGAACCCCCCTTTTTAGCTCACCTGACTAAAAGTCAGGGTGAGCTTTTGCCATCACATTGGGTTCGTCGTCCTTCCGTCCGTCCGTCGTCTGTCCGTTAACTTTTTACATTTTGATATTCTTCTTGAGAACCACTGAACATAATTTAACCAAACTTGGTATGAATGATCCTCAGGGTGTGTAGACTATAGTTTGTGAATTATATATCCATCGATGAAAAAATATGGCCCCCATGGCTAAAAATAGAACATAGGGGTCAAACTGCAGTCATTGGCTAATATTTCAAAAAGTATTACAGATAGAGAAAAATAGAGGTGATCTTCCTTCTTCAGCATCAAAAGCTCTACAAAAGTCTCCATAGAGTCGACCCCTTATAGGAGTTATTGCTC
Source organism: Bathymodiolus brooksi (assembly GCA_963680875.1). Taxonomy (NCBI): domain Eukaryota; kingdom Metazoa; phylum Mollusca; class Bivalvia; order Mytilida; family Modiolidae; genus Bathymodiolus; species Bathymodiolus brooksi. Next base: position 29,516,771 of record OY804576.1, on the reverse strand, counting down.
TTGTATAGTCTATCAGTGCAAAGGGGGAGAATTGAGTATGAGGGGGAAACTTCAGTATATACTCAGATTTCCCCCCTAAAAATCAGGGGGAAAGATGAGTATATACTGATCTTTCCGGGGGGAAAAATGAGTATATACTGATCTTTCCGGGGGAAAAACTAGTATATACTCATTTTTCCGGGGGGAAATGAGTAGGGGGAAAAATGAGTATGTAACAGGCGCGCTAACCGATTGTGCCACCGGAGCAATGTTACAAATTGACATAAAAGTTAAGCATTAATACTACACTCCACTCTCCGACCACTGCACGGGCACTTCATCATCAGCACATTGTATCATTCTTGTGTTCTTTCGTTTTCAGCTGTTCCGTGGTCTTTTTACTTCTTTCATGATAACGAAAACACATCATTCGATACAGTCTACTGATTCGACATTTAATTAATAAACATATCTTCATCTGCAACAGTCTTGACTAAAACGCAAATATATTATATGTACTTGAACAAAAAATAAAATCACCCCAGCTAGGCCTATATGAACTCGCAATGGTAGTGATGAAATTATAATCTATCACCATTTGCCACGCACTGTAATTGTTGAGAAGTATAAATACTCAAAATAGTGTTAATTTAGTATGATCCCGTGATAGCTCAGTTGGTAGAGCGGAGGACAGTAGTGGCATTTTCATAGTCATCCTTAGGTCGGTGGTTCAAATCCGCCTCGCGGGATACCTTTTTGTCCCGTCTTAAAGTACTTTTTTCCCCTCCTTCGCTAACTTTTGACCGTGTCAAAATCGTCACAACCCAATACAAAACTTATTTCATAGGCATTCCTCAAATTCAAACTAAGCCACGTCGACAATTTAACTGATAAGCACATCCATAATATTCGCATGTACATTTTCTTGTATCGCCTGCGGCAAATGAAAATAGACTGTATAAAATAATATATCAAAACTTTCCTTTCCACCACTAAGTCCACGTAATTTATTTTCTCTAGCTGATGCTGCGTAATGTGCTCCTTCCCCGATTATATATGTACATGTTCACATCTGGTGTACACCCACATTTCATGAACAGTTATTTTTGTGTAATAATAATAATGTGACGCCAGGAAGCAGTCAATGTCGATTCCTCAATCGTTGGGCATCGCAGATTGCTCAGCGCATGGCTGCTATTTCAAAATTATCATTCGTAGGATTCATGTACTCGTATAAATTACCATAAATAAAACAGTATATGACATTATTCTTGTTTTCCGAGATGATTGACTCCTCTGCAAATTAATTCGTTTTGACTATATGATGCAAACGCGGAAAATATTCCTGGTGAAAACAATCTTCTGTTTTCCCCTTCATCTTTCAGATAAATTGCAAATCAATGAAACATTCTACTTTTGCCACATCTGGAAGAGGTACTCCACATACATGTATGCGAGATGGTGCTTTCAAAAACAAACTATGCATTGTTGCAGACTTTGCAGAATTGTTTTAAACAAATCACTGTAAAACAAAGAAGAAATACACCGTCCAAATAAAGGTGGGAGATTTTTTTTTTATCCATTTCCGAGATAATCCCTTTACAAATGAAGAAAAGATCATACACATTTCCTTTAAATTCAAAGCATTTTTCACGATGAAAATAGCATGTAAGCGTGTAGAATAAAATGAGTAAATATGTTAGCATGTTCTGTATTTCTTTTTTTCTTTTTCAACCATTTGAAAACGTGTTAAACGTGAATTATAATGCAATCATTATATAACATGTCTCATCAGTGACTAATGTTTGCCGTCAAATCCACAATTGACGTGTCCTAACAGGAGATTTTAGTAGTGCGAACATTGAATTCTTGAAATCCATCAAGTCAATGAATACAAAATATGATAGAAACAAAACGCATCGCCTACCTTTAAGATAATATTCTGATGGATTTTGTGAAATGACGTCCAGTGTTTACGTTCTACGCTGCTGAAAATTGTCATATGATGTCACGATTTTCTGTATCTGCCAAAGTCATCGACAATTTTTCGCGGCGCTTTTGTTTTTTCCCTACTTTCTATACCTCTTCTTAATCCCAACAGAAATATGTTTGTCTTGTATTAGAATAGAAATAACAGTATTGTATTTGAAGGACTAGCTATTTGAAGAGTTGCATGTGTCAGTTGGGGCTTTGACGGTCATAAGTATTCGTTTTACTGGCTCCGCTACGCGTCGCCAAGTTAATTCGCATTTGCGACGGTAAAATACCCAATCTACGCCGACAACTCTTCAGGTACGACATTGTTATTCCTTTAATATAACCGGAATAGTATTTTTCGGTGGTGACAAAATATCAAAAGCAATTGCTTGAAATACATCTTAGATTTAGAAATAATACATTTCGAACGGCAAACATTTGCTCGATTTCATGATAGCTTGAATACGACACCTCGAATATAGCATAATGTTGGCGAATACAAAGTATCGAGTATGGGTCTCCTTTTACGTTTTCCTGTATTAATCATCTTCGATCTTTCAATTGATTCAGTTTAAGTATATCATGATTCTTGCACCCACAACCCGAAAAACGGACGGCAAAAACTAATTGCTCCGGGTGAGGATCGAACTCACAACCTCCGCATTCCTCATACTGTACAGAGCACAGTGAAGGTACTGTCTATAAGTACGGCGCGCTAACCGATTGTGCCACCGGAGCAATGTTACAAATTGACATAAAAGTTAAGCTTTTATACTACACTCCCTCTCCGACCACTTGCACGGGCACTTCATCATCAGCACATTGTATCATTCTTGTGTTCTTTCGTTTTCAGCTGTTCCGTGGTCTTTTTACTTCTTTCATGTTAACGAAAACACATCATTCGATACAGTCTACTGATTCGACATTTAATTAATAAACATATCTTCATCTGCAACAGTCTTGACTAAAACGCAAATATATTATGTGTACTTGAACATAAAATAAAATCACCCCAGCTAGGCCTATATGAACTCGCAATGGTAGTGATGAAATTATAATCTATCACCATTTGCCACGCACTGTAATTGTTGAGAAGTATAAATACTCAAAATAGTGTTAATTTAGTATGATCCCGTGATAGCTCAGTTGGTAGAGCGAGGACTGTAGTGGCATGTTCATAGTCATCCTTAGCATAATGTTGGCGAATACAAAGTATCGAGTATGGGTCTCCTATTACGTTTTCCTGTATTAATCATCTTCGATCTTTCAATTGATTCAGTTTAAGTATATCATGATTCTTGCACCCACAACCCGAAAAACGGACGGCAAAAACTAATTGCTCCGGGTGAGGATCGAACTCACAACCTCCGCATTCCTCATACTGTACAGAGCACAGTGAAGGTACTGTCTATAAGTACGGCGCGCTAACTTTTTTTTTTTATCTTTATTTAAAATAATTCATATACATTACATTAAAAACAATTTCTAATACATAATTATATTACAGTTATAATGCTATTTATGTAATTCGAAATTTACTCCTAAATTAATTAATGTGTTACATATTAAAAACAATTACACCATTTGTTTCTTGTACGATAGTATTATCTGACAGAAAGTTCTTTTCAAACACTTTTCTCATATCTTTTAATTTACATAGGTATTCATAAAAATATACAACATAATGTTTTAAAGTATATGAAAATAGTCTAATCAAGTCAATATTATTCTGTCCATTTTTAACTAAATTTCTCCTTCGTAATACACAATATCTAGCAATTGATAACATGAAATTTAGAAATATTACATTTACACCTTTCATTGTATTTGTGAGTCCAAACATAAATATTTCTTCATATACTACCAAAGTCATCTTATCTGAGTTACAGTTCTCAAACAAAATTTCAATTTTTTCTTGAATGTGTTGATGAAATTCTACAAGTTGTTCACAAGAAATAAACAAATGTGTAATACTTTCTATTTCATTTTCACATATTTCACATTCTTCATAATCTATCAGTTTCATTTTCATTAATTTAGTATTGGTAAATATACTGTGATGTGCAATTTTAAAATCTACTTCTATCATTTTAGAAGGTTTCCAATGGAAATTAACAATTGTCCATATTCTATATAATTCAGTTTCTTCTATATCAAAAATTTCTTTCCATTTCTCATAACATATTGGTAATTCATATAACTTTTCTACAACCATCACATACAATTGTTTTGTTGTACATAATTTGAAATCTAATATTTTACTAGCTCCATTTACATTAATATCTACAGTTCTATTGTTTTTCCGGTTGTGTATTTCAGTTTGAATAGTTTTAGTCCAATCTTCTGGTATTGCAGACTTAAGTACATCTATTCTTTTTACAATATCATTACTATCACAATCACTATCTATATTACATATCATTTCAACAATTGCTTTGTTTGGTAAAAAACCTGTCTTGACTTCATAACATATATCTTTCAATTGTACTATACCAGCTTTTATAAAATCATGCCATATGATAATCTTTCCACAATGTAATATTTCAGGTTTATAAAATAATGGTTGATCATAAATGTTTTCAATACTATGTTGAAAAATAACATGTTCTCTGATATTATTAAAAGATTTCAGCATTTCTCTGTAAATGTTTGGAACACATAACATAGCTTTATCTGGTAATGTCATATATATTATTTCATCCCCTAATTTCATATCATATATCTTTGATAAAAAGTATTTAAAAATATATTTCCATAATACATTACAGTCATTATCTAAAAATCGTATCATAAATTTGAGTCTAAATGCATTTATTTTTGATACAATATCAGGTAATTGCAAACCACCATTACATTTTTCATTAATAATAGTATTATATTTTACTAAATGTGAACCATTGTTCCATATAAAATTGACACATGCTGTTTTAATTTCACGTAGAGCCCAATCGGGTATGCATGTTACAAATAATGTGTACCATATACTGGACATTAATAGGGTAGAGACAACATGCACTCTCCCTTGTATTGTTAAGTGTCTCTGTATCCACATGTTTAATAATGTTTTAATTTTGGCAACCTTTTCTCTCCAATTTAAATTATCACATACAATTTGATCTTTGCCAATATATACACCGAGTAATAATATCTCTTTTACACATATTGTTAAACCATACCTTATTTTTTCGGTATCTGAAATAGTACCTATTCCAATTGGCAGTATTTCTGATTTTTGTTTGTTTATTTTTGCTCCAGAGCTAGCTTCATATTTTTCAAAAACTTTAAAAAATTCTCCAACAGATTCTTTATTTGACACTGTTAAGGTAGTGTCATCTGCATGTTGAAAAATGAGTGCTTCTTTGTCTGAATTTGGAATTTGAATTCCAGATATTTTACTATTCATCTTAATGTTACACTGTAAAGGTTCAGCAGCTAACACATAAAGTAAAGCACTAATAGGACATCTTTGTCTTATACCATTTTCAATGCTAAAATATTTGGTTAAAAAACCATTACATTTTACAGTACTATTTATCTTATTATAAAAAATCATAATCCATTTAATAAATACATCACCAAATCCAAATTTTTTCAAGACATTAAAAATATATTGATGACTCACACGATCAAAGGCCTTTTCTTGATCTATTTTTATTACATAACCTTCAAGTTCATCCCTTTCTACTAGTGTAATTACATCTCTAACATTTGCAATGTTATTTGAAATATCTCTACCTATGATACATGTTTGGTTTTCTGATATAATTTTGGGTAAAACTTTTTTAAATCTATTTGCCATAATTCTGGCTAATATCTTATAATCTACTTGTAACAAAGATATCGGTCTATAATTTTTTAATACTCTTCTGTCACCCTTTTTCTTGTATATTAAACTGAGAATACCAGCTCTCATTGACCTAGATAATTTCCCTTCAACATATACAGTATTAAATATTTTAAAAAGTATATGATTTAAACAGTCATAAAATTTACAATAAAATTCTGTGGTTAGACCATCTGATCCAGGACTTTTATTTTTTGACATATTCACTAAAGCTTCAATTATTTCATCATATGATATTTCTGTATCACACATAATTTTATCATCATCATCTATTTCATTATTTACAGATTGAAGAAAATCTTCCATTTTATCAACATTTACATCTACACATGAATATAATTTTTTATAAAATGTATATTCCATTTCTAAAATACTATCTGTATCACTAATTACATCATTTTGTTCATTTATTAATTCTTTTACTGCATTACTTTCTTGTTTATATTTTTCAAGATTAAGAAAAAACTTAGTATTTTTATCCCCTTCAGTCGCCCATATGGCCTTTGACCTAAGGACTGCACCTTTACATTTTTCTAACTGATAATTTTTTAATTCTAACTTTAAATTTTCTAATTTGGTAATATCTATATTTACACCATCAGCATGCATAGCACATAATCTTTGCATTTTATTTTGTATATAATAAAATTCTTTTCTTTTTTCTTTTGCCAAATTTTCAGAAAAAATTTGTGAAAATTTTTTAATTTTATATTTTAGATTATCCCACCATACCAGAGGTTCTGTAGTATACAACTTACATTCTATAGCTTCTGATATAATATCCTTTACTCTTTTTACATATTCTTCATTTGATAAAAGAGAATTATTCAGGACCCATATTCCTGGTCCTCTTTCTATATTACAAAAATTAAAATTCATAATTACAAAAGTATGATCACTCAATGCAGTTTCATTATAAAATACATTTTGTACATTGCTTGACAGATCTTTACTGATTAAATAATAATCAATTCTGCTCTGTTGTAATACATCATTAGACAATATTTTCCATGAACAAATTCGTTTTGTTTTATTTCGACATCTCCATACATCATATACATTACATTTATTCATTATATCATACATTTCTTAGTAAGCCTCATCCACTATATGTTTCGATTGATAACCTCTGTCTAAATTAGACAATGATGTATTAAAATCTCCACCTATTATTAAATTGTCTAACTTTTCAATATAATTCTTTATAAACTTAAAGAAATTACATTTTTCTGAACATATATTTGGTGCATATATAGATATAAAATTATAAATCTTATATTCATCTTCATATGAAATATGTATAAATCTACCATTATTATCACTATGTACCAATTTTGTTTTGTCTTTATATAAATTGTTAACCATAATAGCAACACCTTGTCTACTATTTATACCATTACTTGTATATATTTTACCTTCATACATATCTTCTATTCCTTCTACATAATCATTGTCCCAAAATGTTTCATGTAACATTGTAAAACTAATATTCTTTTCATAAAGCACAGATACAAAATTCTGAAAATTATCAACATTTTTAAGTCCATTGCAATTAAATGAACATAATAGAACCATACTGACTACTAGAAGACAAAAATATATTAATATATCCATTTTATTTTTCATTTATACTTTGCTTACTTCTGTTTACATTTACATTTGGTATAACTTTTATGCTAGATCTCCTTTCAGCCCTTCGTTCTTTTTTCTTATTTTTTCTTATTTGTTTAGTACTCAGATTAATATTTGTGTTTTGTGTCGATAAAGTACCGCTTATGTTTTTACTCCCTTCTTCCATATCTTCCTGTATGTCTAAGACTACCGAATCATCTATATCCATTTCATCACCTGTGGTGGTTTCACCATCAACAGTTTTATTTCCAATATTACCCTTTTTTATCACCTTTAAGGGCGATTTTTCGTTCATTACTATCTCATGTGGATCAGGTGATTTTTCTATATCACCTCCAGTAGTGATTATGTTATCACCACTAAAGGTGCTATCATCTTCATCTGAATTGTCTAAGGAGATCTCATTTATATTATCTTTTCGGGCCTTTTTTTTCTCTTTGTTTTTCCTCTCCTTCTCGTTGACTACCTCATCAACTGAAGTGATACATTCAATATCATCTCCAGCTACCTCTCTATTTTCTACAACCAATTGTTCTGTTTCATTAGAGTCAGACAATTTACTTTTTCTATCAACACTTGAAATATTTTCAGTGTGCACAACAGCTTCTACCAATATTTCATTTGCTTTCACAAAAGTATCCTTATCATTGCTTTTATCATTATTTGTATCTTCATCTACATTTATCGCTGTTATTGTTACTTCAGTGTCAACATCAAGATTAGCATTTGAGCAGTCACATGTGGCTGTATTGCATTTTTGACATATACATTCACATGGATTGTTGCTACAATCCTGACATATACAAATACATGGATCATTGCCACAATACATACAATTATCATTACACTCACAAGGGAAATGACCACATTTAATACAAAGACAAATACACTTATCTCTACCACATGCAAAGCAACTACTACACATACAGTTAATTTTACCGCAATTGTCACATTCTTGATCTTCCTTTTCTTTTCTTCTGCCATGTTCACTGCTTTTCGGGGCTCCAAATCCATTTCTACCATAACCATTGCCAATTCCATCATTACCATGTCTGTCACCATTATGATCATCATAATGGCATCGTCCATCATAGTGTTCATCGCTTTCATCATTTTCACAACATCTACAATTCAATGGAAATTCTTTACATCTTATGCACTCTTTTGTATGGCATCGCCTCTTTGTGTGACCTTGTTCTCCACATCTTTTACATATAAAGTGTGGGCATTGTCTTTGGACATGTTCGGCAGACATACACAATGAACATACCTTAGTCTGATTGTTATGCACCACTCTATAATACTTGGTTGTTGATCCCTGTTTAAATCCTATAGTCCATGGCAGTGCCACAAATCCAGGTGGAAAAACACATTTCACGAAGCGGGTTCCATCTGCAACCTGTGTACCTGGAATAGCTCTTCTATATACAGGTGAGACTAGTTTTATTCCCTTTGCTTGTAGTTTGCTTATAATTTCTTCATCTTCAATATAGGAAGGCAATTTCATGAATGAAACAACAGTAGTGTCAGAAAATATTAAGCTAACATTGTATTCTACATCATTAATTTCTATACCGTGTAATAATTTGACGGCGTTCTTTTTAGAATCAAGAGTGACATCACATGTTCCACTATCAACATTATCTACTACAGCTAGAACCGTGTTTAGACCTGTTATTGCTTCTGTTTCTTCTATTACTTTTATTGCTTCTCCTTTTGTTATTTGTAAACCTTCTATTCTTATTGTACTATCACTAGTGTATGAATTTCTATTAGTTACATAACTCTGTTTGTGTAAATTATTAACATTTCTTCTAATTCGGTTTTGCTCCGATTCCGCCATTCTGGAAAAATGTAAGCAAGTACAGCCCAAAACAATAACAACCAGTCGAACGCACCCAATCAATCAACCCCCTCCACCTAACGATTCTAAACCGCTGGTGTAGGGGTTTAAACGTTCTAATCAGACAACTGCAATTATATATTGTTCATAATATGATAAATGTTCATCACAGTACCTTTGATATGAATCATCAAGTGATTAATCCGAAAGAATCAACGAAAGTTCATCTACGAAATTTCACACCTCCTTTACATGGGCTGTGCTTTATTCCTCTGGGTCGAACTCACAACCTCCGCATTCCTCATACTGTGCAGAGCACAGTGAAGGTACTGTCTATAAGTACGGCGCGCTAACAGATTGTGCCACCGGAGCAATGTTACAAATTGACATAAAAGTTAAGCATTTATGCTACACTCCACTCTCCGACCACTTGCACGGGCACTTCATCATCAGCACATTGTATCATTCTTGTGTTCTTTCGTTTTCAGCTGTTCCGTGGTCTTTTTACTTCTTTCATGATAACGAAAACACATCATTCGATACAGTCTACTGATTCGACATTTAATTAATAAACATATCTTCATCTGCAACAGTCTTGACTAAAACGCAAATATATTATATGTACTTGAACATAAAATAAAATCACCCCAGCTAGGCCTATATGAACTCGCAATGGTAGTGATGAAATTATAATCTATCACCATTTGCCACGCACTGTAATTGTTGAGAAGTATAAATACTCAAAATAGTGTTAATTTAGTATGATCCCGTGATAGCTCAGTTGGTAGAGCGGAGGACTGTAGTGGCATGTTCATAGTCATCCTTAGGTCGGTGGTTCAAATCCGCCTCGCGGGATACCTTTTTGTCCCGTCTTAAGTTCTTTATTTCCCCTCCTTCGTCAACTTTTGACCGTGTCAAAATCGTCATAACCCAATACAAAACTTATTTCATAGGCATTCCTCAAATTCAAACTAAGCCACGTTGACAATTTAACTGATAAGCACATCCATAATATTCGCATGTACATTTTCTTGTATTGCCTGCGGCAAATGAAAATAGATTGTATAAAATAATATATCAAAACTTTCCTTTAAACCACTAAGTCCACGTAATTTATTTTCTCTAGCTGATTAGCTGATGCTGCGTAATGTGCTCCTTCCCCGATTATATATGTACATGTTCACATCTGGTGTACACCCACATTTCATGAACAGTTTTTTTGTGTAATAATAATAATGTGACGCCAGGAAGCAGTCAATGTCGATTCCTCAATCGTTGGGCATCGCAGATTGCTCAGCGCATGGCTGCTATTTCAAAATTATCATTCGTAGGATTCATGTACTCGTATAAATTACCATAAATAAAACAGTATATGACATTATTCTTGTTTTCCGAGATGATTGACTCCTCTGCAAATTAATTCGTTTTGACGATATGATGCAAACGCGGAAAATATTCCTGGTGAAAACAATCTTCTGTTTTCCCCTTCATCTTTCAGATAAATTGCAAATCAATGAAACATTCTACTGTTGCCACATCTGGAAGAGGTACTCCACATACATGTATGCGAGATGGTGCTTTCAAAAACAAACTATGCATTGTTGCAGACTTTGCAGAATTGTTTTAAGCAAATCACTGTAAAACAAAGAAGAAATACACCGTCCAAATAAAGGTGGGAGATTTTTTTTTTATCCATTTCCGAAATAATCCTTTTACAAATGAAGAAAAGATCATACACATTTCCTTCAAATTCAAAGCATTTTTCACGATGAAAATAGCATGTAAGCGTGTAGAATAAAATGAGTAAATATGTTAGCATGTTCTGTATTTCTTTTTTTCTTTTTCAACCATTTGGAAACGTGTTAAACGTGAATTCTAATGCAATCATTATATAACATGTTTCATCAGTGACTAATGTTTGCCGTCAAATCCACAATTGACGTGTCGTAACAGGAGATTTTAGTAGTGCGAACATTGAATTCTTGAAATCCATCAAGTCAATGAATACAAAATATGATAGAAACAAAACGCATCGCCTACCTTTAAGATAATATTCTGATGGATTTTGTGAAATGATGTCCAGTGTTTACGTTCTACGCTGCTGAAAATTGTCATATGATGTCACGATTTTCTGTATCTGCCAAAGTCATCGACAATTATTCGCGGCGCTTTTGTTTTTTCCCTACTTTTTATACCTCTTCTTAAACCCAACAGAAATATGTTTGTCTTGTATTAGAATAGAAATAACAGTATTGTATTTGAAGGACTAGCTATTTGAAGAGTTGCATGTGTCAGTTGGGGATTTGACGGTCATAAGTATTCGTTTTACTGGCTCCGCTACGCGTCGCCAAGTTAATTCGCATTTGCGACGGTCAAATCCCCAATCTACGTCGACAACTCTTCAGGTACGACACTGTTATTCCTTTAATATAACCGGAATAGTATTTTTCGGTGGTGACAAAATATCAAAAGCAATTGCTTGAAATACATCTTAGATTTAGAAAACATTTGCTCGATTTCATGATAGCTTGAATACGACACCTCGAATATAGCATAATGTTGGCGAATACAAAGTATCGAGTATGGGTCTACTTTTACGTTTTGCTGTATTAATCATCTTCGATCTTTCAATTGATTCAGTTTAAGTATATCATGATTCTTGCACCCACAACCCGAAAAACGGACGGCAAAAACTAATTGCTCCGGGTGAGGATCGAACTCACAACCTCCACATTCCTCATACTGTGCAGAGCACAGTGAAGGTACTGTCTATAAGTACGCGCGCTAACCGATTGTGCCCCCGGAGCAATGTTACAAATTGATATAAAAGTTAAGCATTTATACTACACTCCACTCTCCGACCACTTGCACGGGCACTTCATCATCAGCACATTGTATCATTCTTGTGTTCTTTCGTTTTCAGCTGTTCCGTGGTCTTTTTACTTCTTTCATGATAACGAAAACACATCATTCGATACAGTCTACTGATTCGATATTTAATTAATAAACATATCTTCATCTGCAACAGTCTTGACTAAAACGCAAATATATTATATGTACTTGAACATAAAATAAAAAGGAGGGAAATAAAGCACAGTCCATGTAAAGGAGGTGTGAAATTTCGTAGATGAACTTTCGTTGATTCTTTCGGATTAATCACTTGATGATTCATATCAAAGGTACTGTGATGAACATTTATCATATTATGAACAATATATAATTGCAGTTGTCTGATTAGAACGTTTAAACCCCTACACCAGCGATTTAAAATCGTTAGGTGGAGGGGGGTTGATTGATTGGGTGCGTTCGACTGGTTGTTATTGTTTTGGGCTGTACTTGCTTACATTTTTCCAGAATGGCGGAATCAGAGCAAAACCGAATTAGAAGAAATGTTAATAATTTACACAAACAGAGTTATGTAACTAATAGAAATTCATACACTAGAGATAGTACAATAAGAATAGAAGGTTTACAAATAACAAAAGGAGAAGCAATAAAAGTAATAGAAGAAACAGAAGCAATAACAGGTCTAAACACGGTTCTAGCTGTAGTAGATAATGTTGATAGTGGAACATGTGATGTCACTCTTGATTCTAAAGAGAACGCCGTCAAATTATTACACGGTATAGAAATTAATGATGTAGAATACAATGTTAGCTTAATATTTTCTGACACTACTGTTGTTTCATTCATGAAATTGCCTTCCTATATTGAAGATGAAGAAATTATAAGCAAACTACAAGCAAAGGGAATAAAACTAGTCCCACCTGTATATAGAAGAGCTATTCCAGGTACACAGGATGCAGATGGAACCCGCTTCGTGAAATGTGTTTTTCCACCTGGATTTGTGGCACTGCCATGGACTATAGGATTTAAACAGGGATCAACAACCAAATATTATAGAGTGGTGCATAACAATCAGACTAAGGTATGTTCATTGTGTATGTCTGCCGAACATGTCCAAAGACAATGCCCACACTTTATATGTAAAAGATGTGGAGAACAAGGTCACACAAAGAGGCGATGCCATACAAAAGAGTGCATAAGATGTAAAGAATTTCCATTGAACTGAAGATGTTGTGAAAATGATGAAAGCGATGAAACCAGATATGATGGACGATGCCATTATGATGATCATAATGGTGACAGACATGGTAATGATGAGATTGGCAATGGTTATGGTAGAAATGGATTTGGAGCCCCGAAAAGCAGTGAACATGGCAGAAGAAAAGAAAAGGAAGATCAAGAATGTGACAATTGCGGTAAAATTAACTGTATGTGTAGTAGTTGCTTTGCATGTGGTAGAGATAAGTGTATTTGTCTTTGTATTAAATGTGGTCATTTCCCTTGTGAGTGTAATGATAACTGTATGTATTGTGGCAATGATCCATGTATTTGTATATGTCAGGATTGTAGCAACAATCTATGTGAATGTATATGTCAAAAATGCAATACAGCCTCATGTGACTGCTCAAATGCTAATTTTGATGTTGACACTGAAGTAACAATAACAGCGATAAATGTAGATGAAGATACAAATAATGATAAAAGCAATGATAAGGATACTTTTGTGAAAGCAAATGAAATATTGGTAGAAGCTGTTGTGCACACTGAAAATATTTCAAGTGTTGATAGAAAAAGAAAATTGTCTGACTCTAATGAAACAGAAACATTGGTTGTAGAAAATAGAGAGGTAGCTGGAGATGATATTGAATGTATCACTTCAGTTGATGAGTTAGTCAACGAGAAGGAGAGGAAAAACAAAGAGAAAAAAAAGGCCCGAAAAGATAATATAAATGAGATCTCCTTAGACAATTCAGATGAAGATGATAGCACCATTAGTGGTGATAACATAATCACTACTGGAGGTGATATAGAAAAATCACCTGATCCACATGAGATAGTAATGAACGAAAAATCGCCCTTAAAGGTGATAAAAAGGGTAATATTGGAAATAAAACTGTTGATGGTGAAACCACCACAGGTGATGAAATGGATATAGATGATTCGGTAGTCTTAGACATACAGGAAGATATGGAAGAAGGGAGTAAAAACATAAGCGGTACTTTATCGACACAAAACACAAATATTAATCTGAGTACTAAACAAATAAGAAAAAATAAGAAAAAAGAACGAAGGGCTGAAAGGAGATCTAGCATAAAAGTTATACCAAATGTAAATGTAAACAGAAGTAAGCAAAGTATAAATGAAAAATAAAATGGATATATTAATATATTTTTGTCTTCTAGTAGTCAGTATGGTTCTATTATGTTCATTTAATTGCAATGGACTTAAAAATGTTGATAATTTTCAGAATTTTGTATCTGTACTTTATGAAAAGAATATTAGTTTTACAATGTTACAAGAAACATTTTGGGACAATGATTATGTAGAAGGAATAGAAGATATGTATGAAGGTAAAATATATACAAGTAATGGTATAAATAGTAGACAAGGTGTTGCTATTATGGTTAACAATTTATATAAAGACAAAACAAAATTGGTACATAGTGATAATAATGGTAGATTTATACATATTTCATATGAAGATGAATATAAGATTTATAATTTTATATCTATATATGCACCAAATATATGTTCAGAAAAATGTAATTTCTTTAAGTTTATAAAGAATTATAATGAAAAGTTAGATAATTTAATAATAGGTGGAGATTTTAATACATCATTGTCTAATTTAGACAGAGGTTATCAATCGAAACATATAGTGGATGAGGCTTACTTAGAAATGTATGATATAATGAATAAATGTAATGTATATGATGTATGGAGATGTCGAAATAAAACAAAACGAATTTTTTCATGGAAAAGATTGTCTAATGATGTATTACAACAGAGCAGAATTGATTATTATTTAATCAGTAAAGATCTGTCAAGCAATGTACAAAATGTATTTTATAATGAAACTGCATTGAGTGATCATACTTTTGTAATTATGAATTTTAATTTTTGTAATATAGAAAGAGGACCAGGAATATGGGTCCTGAATAATTCTCTTTTATCAACTGAAGAATATGTAAAAAGAGTAAAGGATATTATATGAGAAGCTGTAGAATGTAAGTTGTATACTACAGAACCTCTGGTATGGTGGGATAATCTAAAGTATAAAATTAAAAAAATTTCACAAATTTTTTCTGAAAATTTGGCAAAAGAAAAAAGAAAAGAATTTTATTATATACAAAATAAAATGCAAAGATTATGTGCTATGCATGCTGATGGTGTAAATATAGATATTACCAAATTAGATAATTCAAAGTTAGAATTAAAACATTATCAGTTAGAAAAATGTAAAGGTGCAGTCCTTAGGTCAAAGGCCATATGGGCGACTGAAGGTGATAAAAATACTAAGTTTTTTCTTAATCTTGAAAAATATAAACAAGAAAGTAATGCAGTAAAAGAATTAATAAATGAGCAAAATGATGTAATTAGTGATACAGATAGTATTTTAGAAATGGAATATACATTTTATAAAAAATTATATTCATGTGTAGATGTAAATGTTGATAAAATGGAAGATTTTCTTCAATCTGTAAATAATGAAATAGATGATGATGATAAAATTATGTGTGATACAGAAATATCATATGATGAAATAATTGAAGCTTTAGTGAATATGTCAAAAAATAAAAGTCCTGGATCAGATGGTCTAACCGCAGAATTTTATTGTAAATTTTATGACTGTTTAAATCATATACTTTTTAAAATATTTAATACTGTATATGTTGAAGGGAAATTATCTAGGTCAATGAGAGCTGGTATTCTCAGTTTAATATACAAGAAAAAGGGTGACAGAAGAGTATTAAAAAATTATAGACCGATATCTTTGTTACAAGTAGATTATAAGATATTAGCCAGAATTATGGCAAATAGATTTAAAAAAGTTTTACCCAAAATTATATCAGAAACCCAAACATGTTGTATCATAGGTAGAGATATTTCAAATAACATTGCAAATGTTAGAGATGTAATTACACTAGTAGAAAGGGATGAACTTGAAGGTTATGTAATAAAAATAGATCAAGAAAAGGCCTTTGATCGTGTGAGTCATCAATATATTTTTAATGTCTTGAAAAAATTTGGATTTGGTGATGTATTTATTAAATGGATTATGATTTTTTATAACAAGATAAATAGTACTGTAAAATGCAATGGTTTTTTAACCAAATATTTTAGCATTGAAAATGGTATAAGACAAAGATGTCCTATTAGTGCTTTACTTTATGTGTTAGCTGCTGAACCTTTACAGTGTAACATTAAGATGAATAGTAAAATATCTGGAATTCAAATTCCAAATTCAGACAAAGAAGCACTCATTTTTCAACATGCAGATGACACTACCTTAACAGTGTCAAATAAAGAATCTGTTTGGAGAAATTTTTAAAGTTTTTGAAAAATATGAAGCTAGCTCTGGAGCAAAAATAAACAAACAAAAATCAGAAATACTGCCAATTGGAATAGGTACTATTTCAGATACCGAAAAAATAAGGTATGGTTTAACAATATGTGTAAAAGAGATATTATTACTCGGTGTATATATTGGCAAAGATCAAATTGTATGTGATAATTTAAATTGGAGAGAAAAGGTTGCCAAAATTAAAACATTATTAAACATGTGGATACAGAGACACTTAACAATACAAGGGAGAGTGCATGTTGTCTCTACCCTATTAATGTCCAGTATATGGTACACATTATTTGTAACATGTATACCCGATTGGGCTCAACGTGAAATTAAAACAGCATGTGTCAATTTTATATGGAACAATGGTTCACATTTAGTAAAATATAATACTATTATTAATGAAAAATGTAATGGTGGTTTGCAATTACCTGATATTGTATCAAAAATAAATGCATTTAGACTCAAATTTATGATACGATTTTTAGATAATGACTGTAATGTATTATGGAAATATATTTTTAAATACTTTTTATCAAAGATATATGATATGAAATTAGGGGATGAAATAATATATATGACATTACCAGATAAAGCTATGTTATGTGTTCCAAACATTTACAGAGAAATGCTGAAATCTTTTAATAATATCAGAGAACATGTTATTTTTCAACATAGTATTGAAAACATTTATGATCAACCATTATTTTATAACCCTGAAATATTACATTGTGGAAAGATTATCATATGGCATGATTTTATAAAAGTTGGTATAGTACAATTGAAAGATATATGTTATGAAGTCAAGACAGCTTTTTTACCAAACAAAGCAATTGTTGAAATGATATGTAATATAGATAGTGATTGTGATAGTAATGATATTGTAAAAAGAATAGATGTACTTAAGTCTGCAATACCAGAAGATTGGACTAAAACTATTCAAACTGAAAGACACAACCGGAAAAACAATAGAACTGTAGATATTAATGTAAATAGAGATAGTAAAATATTAGATTTCAAATTATGTACAACAAAACAATTGTATGTGATGGTTGTAGAAAAGTTATATGAATTACCAATATGTTATGAGAAATGGAAAGAAATTTTTGATATAGAAGAAACTGAATTATATAGAATATGGACAATTGTTAATTTCCATTGGAAACCTTCTAAAATGATAGAAGTAGATTTTAAAATTGCACATCACAGTATATTTACCAATACTAAATTAATGAAAATGAAACTGATAGATTATGAAGAATGTGAAATATGTGAAAATGAAATAGAAAGTATTACACATTTGTTTATTTCTTGTGAACAACTTGTAGAATTTCATCAACACATTCAAGAAAAAATTGAAATTTTGTTTGAGAACTGTAACTCAGATAAGATGACTTTGGTAGTATATGAAGAAATATTTATGTTTGGACTCACAAATACAATGAAAGGTGTAAATGTAATATTTCTAAATTTCATGTTATCAATTGCTAGATATTGTGTATTACGAAGGAGAAATTTAGTTAAAAATGGACAGAATAATATTGACTTGATTAGACTATTTTCATATACTTTAAAACATTATGTTGTATATTTTTATGAATACCTATGTAAATTAAAAGATATGAGAAAAGTGTTTGAAAAAAACTTTCTGTCAGATAATACTATCGTACAAGAAACAAATGGTGTAATTGTTTTTAATATGTAACTCATTAATTAATTTAGGAGTAAACTTCGAATTACATAAATAGCATTATAACTGTAATATAATTATGTATTAGAAATTGTTTTTAATGTAATGTATATGAATTATTTTAAATAAAGATAAAAAAAAAAAAATAAAAAGCGAAGGACTGTAGTGGCATGTTCATAGTCATCCTTAGGTCGGTGGTTCAAATCCGCCTCGCGGGATACCTTTTTGTCCCGTCTTAAAGTACTTTTTTTCCCCCTCCTTCGTCAACTTTTGACCGTGTCAAAATCGTCATAACCCAATACAAAACTTATTTCATAGGAATTCCTCAAATTCAAACTAAGCCACGTCGACAATTTAACTGATAAGCAAATCCATAATATTCGCATGTACATTTTCTTGTATTGCCTGCGGCAAATGAAAATAGATTGTATAAAATAATATATCAAAACTTTCCTTTCCACCACTAAGTCCACGTAATTTATTTTCTCTAGCTGATGCTGCGTAATGTGCTCCTTCCCCGATTATATATGTACATGTTCACATCTGGTGTACACCCACATTTCATGAACAGTTTTTGTTTGTGTAATAATAATAATGTGACGCCAGGAAGCAGTCAATGTCGATTCCTCAATCGTTGGGCATCGCAGATTGCTCAGCGCATGGCTGCTATTTCAAAATTATCATTCGTAGGATTCATGTACTCGCATAAATTACCATAAATAAAACAGTATATGACATTATTCTTGTTTTCCGAGATGATTGACTCCTCTGCAAATTAATTCGTTTTGACTATATGATGCAAACGCGGAAAATATTCCTGGTGAAAACAATCTTCTGTTTTCCCCTTCATCTTTCAGATAAATTGCAAATCAATGAAACATTCTACTGTTGCCACATCTGGAAGAGGTACTCCACATACATGTATGCGAGATGGTGCTTTCAAAAACAAACTATGCATTGTTGCAGACTTTGCAGAATTGTTTTAAGCAAATCACTGTAAAACAAAGAAGAAATACACCGTCCAAATAAAGGTGGGAGATTTATTTTTATCCATTTCCGAGATAATCCCTTTACAAATGAAGAAAAGATCATACACATTTCCTTCAAATTCAAAACATTTTTCACGATGAAAATAGCATGTAAGCGTGTAGAATAAAATGAGTAAATATGTTAGCATGTTCTGTATTTCTTTTTTTCTTTTTCAACCATTTGAAAACGTGTTAAACGTGAATTCTAATGCAATCATTATATAACATGTTTCATCAGTGACTAATGTTTGCCGTCAAATCCACAATTGATGTGTCGTAGCAGGAGATTTTAGTAGTGCGAACATTGAATTCTTGAAATCCATCAAGTCAATGAATACAAAATATGATAGAAACAAAACGCATCGCCTACCTTTAAGATAATATTCTGATGGATTTTGTGAAATGACGTCCAGTGTTTACGTTCTACGCTGCTGAAAATTGTCATATGATGTCACGATTTTCTGTATCTGCCAAAGTCATCGACAATTATTCGCGGCGCTTTTGTTTTTTCCCTACTTTTTATACCTCTTCTTAAACCCAACAGAAATATGTTTGTCTTGTATTAGAATAGAAATAACAGTATTGTATTTGAAGGACTAGCTATTTGAAGAGTTGCATGTGTCAGTTGGGGATTTGACGGTCATAAGTATTCGTTTTACTGGCTCCGCTACGCGTCGCCAAGTTAATTCGCATTTGCGACGGTCAAATCCCCAATCTACGTCGACAACTCTTCAGGTACGACACTGTTATTCCTTTAATATAACCGGAATAGTATTTTTCGGTGGTGACAAAATATCAAAAGCAATTGCTTGAAATACATCTTAGATTTAGAAATAATACATTTCGAACGGCAAACATTTGCTCGATTTCATGATAGCTTGAATACGACACCTCGAATATAGCATAATGTTGGGGAATACAAAGTATCGAGTATGGGTCTCCTATTACGTTTTCCTGTATTAATCATCTTCGATCTTTCAATTGATTCAGTTTAAGTATATCATGATTCCTGCACCCACAACCCGAAAAACGGACGGCAAAACTAATTGCTCCGGGTGAGGATCGAACTCACAACCTCCGCATTCCTCATACTGTGCAGAGCACAGTGAAGGTACTGTCTATAAGTACGGCGCGCTAACCGAATGTGCCACCGGAGCAATGTTACAAATTGATATAAAAGTTAAGCATTTATACTACACTCCACTCTCCGACCACTTGCACGGGCACTTCATCATCAGCACATTGTATCATTCTTGTGTTCTTTCGTTTTCAGCTGTTCCGTGGTCTTTTTGCTTCTTTCATGATAACGAAAACACATCATTCGATACAGTCTACTGATTCGACATTTAATTAATAAACATATCTTCATCTGCAACAGTCTTGACTAAAACGCAAATATATTATATGTACTTGAACATAAAATAAAATCACCCCAGCTAGGCCTATATGAACTCGCAATGGTAGTGATGAAATTATAATCTATCACCATTTGCCACGCACTGTAGTTGTTGAGAAGTATAAATACTCAAAATAGTGTTAATTTAGTATGATTCCGTGATAGCTCAGTTGGTAGAGCGGAGGACTGTAGTGGCATGTTCGTAGTCATCCTTAGGTCGGTGGTTCAAATCCGCCTCGAGGGATACCTTTTTGTCCCGTCTTAAAGTACCTTTTTCCCTCCTTCGTCAACTTTTGACCGTGTCAAAATCGTCATAACCCAATACAAAACTTATTTCATAGGAATTCCTCAAATTCAAACTAAGCCACGTCGACAATTTAACTGATAAGCACATCCATAATATTCGCATGTACATTTTCTTTTATTGCCTGCGGCAAATGAAAATAGATTGTATAAAATAATATATCAAAACTTTCCTTTCCACCACTAAGTCCACGTAATTTATTTTCTCTAGCTGATGCTGCGTAATGTGCTCCTTCCCCGATTATATATGTACATGTTCACATCTGGTGTACACCCACATTTCATGAACAGTTTGGTTTTTTTATGTAATAATAATAATGTGACGCCAGGAAGCAG
This sequence comes from Bathymodiolus brooksi, assembly GCA_963680875.1. NCBI lineage: Eukaryota > Metazoa > Mollusca > Bivalvia > Mytilida > Modiolidae > Bathymodiolus > Bathymodiolus brooksi. The sequence continues at coordinate 29,495,326 of OY804576.1, read as the reverse complement.
TCAATGTCGATTCCTCAATCGTTGGGCATCGCAGATTGCTCAGCGCATGGCTGCTATTTCAAAATTATCATTCGTAGGATTCATGTACTCGTATAAATTACCATAAATAAAACAGTATATGACATTATTCTTGTTTTCCGAGATGATTGACTCCTTTGCAAATTAATTCGTTTTGACTATATGATGCAAACGCGGAAAATATTCCTGGTGAAAACAATCTTCTGTTTTCCCCCTCATCTTTCAGATAAATTGCAAATCAATGAAACATTCTACTGTTGCCACATCTGGAAGAGGTACTCCACATACATGTATGCGAGATGGTGCTTTCAAAAACAAACTATGCATTGTTGCAGACTTTGCAGAATTGTTTTAAGCAAATCACTGTAAAACAAAGAAGAAATACACCGTCCAAATAAAGGTGGGAGATTTATTTTTTATCCATTTCCGAGATAATCCCTTTACAAATGAAGAAAAGATCATACACATTTCCTTCAAATTCAAAGCATTTTTCACGATGAAAATAGCATGTAAGCGTGTAGAATAAAATGAGTAAATATGTTAGCATGTTCTGTATTTCTTTTTTTCTTTTTCAACCATTTGAAAACGTGTTAAACGTGAATTCTAATGCAATCATTATATAACATGTTTCATCAGTGACTAATGTTTGCCGTCAAATCCACAATTGATGTGTCGTAGCAGGAGATTTTAGTAGTGCGAACATTGAATTCTTGAAATCCATCAAGTCAATGAATACAAAATATGATAGAAACAAAACGCATCGCCTACCTTTAAGATAATATTCTGATGGATTTTGTGAAATGACGTCCAGTGTTTACGTTCTACGCTGCTGAAAATTGTCATATGATGTCACGATTTTCTATATCTGCCAAAGTCATCGACAATTTTTCGCGGCGCTTTTGTTTTTTCCCTACTTTTTATACCTCTTCTTAAACCCAACAGAAATATGTTTGTCTTGTATTAGAATAGAAATAACAGTATTGTATTTGAAGGACTAGCTATTTGAAGAATTGCATGTGTCAGTTGGGGATTTGACGGTCATACGTATTCGTTTTACTGGCTCCGCTACGCGTCGCCAAGTTAATTCGCATTTGCGACGGTCAAATCCCCAATCTACGTCGACAACTCTTCAGGTACGACACTGTTATTCCTTTAATATAACCGGAATAGTATTTTTCGGTGGTGACAAAATATCAAAAGCAATTGCTTGAAATACATCTTAGATTTAGAAATAATACATTTCGAACGGCAAACATTTGCTCGATTTCATGATAGCTTGAATACGACACCTCGAATATAGCATAATGTTGGGGAATACAAAGTATCGAGTATGGGTCTCCTATTACGTTTTCCTGTATTAATCATCTTCGATCTTTCAATTGATTCAGTTTAAGTATATCATGATTCCTGCACCCACAACCCGAAAAACGGACGGCAAAAACTAATTGCTCCGGGTGAGGATCGAACTCACAACCTCCGCATTCCTCATACTGTGCAGAGCACAGTGAAGGTACTGTCTATAAGTACGGCGCGCTAACCGAATGTGCCACCGGAGCAATGTTACAAATTGATATAAAAGTTAAGCATTTATACTACACTCCACTCTCCGACCACTTGCACGGGCACTTCATCATCAGCACATTGTATCATTCTTGTGTTCTTTCGTTTTCAGCTGTTCCGTGGTCTTTTTGCTTCTTTCATGATAACGAAAACACATCATTCGATACAGTCTACTGATTCGACATTTAATTAATAAACATATCTTCATCTGCAACAGTCTTGACTAAAACGCAAATATATTATATGTACTTGAACATAAAATAAAATCACCCCAGCTAGGCCTATATGAACTCGCAATGGTAGTGATGAAATTATAATCTATCACCATTTGCCACGCACTGTAATTGTTGAGAAGTATAAATACTCAAAATAGTGTTAATTTAGTATGATTCCGTGATAGCTCAGTTGGTAGAGCGGAGGACTGTAGTGGCATGTTCGTAGTCATCCTTAGGTCGGTGGTTCAAATCCGCCTCGAGGGATACCTTTTTGTCCCGTCTTAAAGTACCTTTTTCCCCTCCTTCGTCAACTTTTGACCGTGTCAAAATCGTCATAACCCAATACAAAACTTATTTCATAGGAATTCCTCAAATTCAAACTAAGCCACGTCGACAATTTAACTGATAAGCACATCCATAATATTCGCATGTACATTTTCTTTTATTGCCTGCGGCAAATGAAAATAGATTGTATAAAATAATATATCAAAACTTTCCTTTCCACCACTAAGTCCACGTAATTTATTTTCTCTAGCTGATGCTGCGTAATGTGCTCCTTCCCCGATTATATATGTACATGTTCACATCTGGTGTACACCCACATTTCATGAACAGTTTGGTTTTTTTATGTAATAATAATAATGTGACGCCAGGAAGCAGTCAATGTCGATTCCTCAATCGTTGGGCATCGCAGATTGCTCAGCGCATGGCTGCTATTTCAAAATTATCATTCGTAGGATTCATGTACTCGTATAAATTACCATAAATAAAACAGTATATGACATTATTCTTGTTTTCCGAGATGATTGACTCCTTTGCAAATTAATTCGTTTTGACTATATTATGCAAACGCGGAAAATATTCCTGGTGAAAACAATCTTCTGTTTTCCCCTTCATCTTTCAGATAAATTGCAAATCAATGAAACATTCTACTGTTGCCACATCTGGAAGAGGTACTCCACATACATGTATGCGAGATGGTGCTTTCAAAAACAAACTATGCATTGTTGCAGACTTTGCAGAATTGTTTTAAGCAAATCACTGTAAAACAAAGAAGAAATACACCGTCCAAATAAAGGTGGGAGATTTTTTTTTTATCCATTTCCGAGATAATCCCTTTACAAATGAAGAAAAGATCATACACATTTCCTTCAAATTCAAAGCATTTTTCACGATGAAAATAGCATGTAAGCGTGTAGAATAAAATGAGTAAATATGTTAGCATGTTCTGTATTTCTTTTTTTCTTTTTCAACCATTTGAAAACGTGTTAAACGTGAATTCTAATGCAATCATTATATAACATGTTTCATCAGTGACTAATGTTTGCCGTCAAATCCACAATTGACGTGTCGTAACAGGAGAATTTAGTAGTGCGAACATTGAATTCTTGAAATCCATCAAGTCAATGAATACAAAATATGATAGAAACAAAACGCATCGCCTACCTTTAAGATAATATTCTGATGGATTTTGTGAAATGACGTCCAGTGTTTACGTTCTACGCTGCTGAAAATTGTCATATGATGTCACGATTTTCTATATCTGCCAAAGTCATCGACAATTTTTCGCGGCGCTTTTGTTTTTTCCCTACTTTTTATACCTCTTCTTAAACCCAACAGAAATATGTTTGTCTTGTATTAGAATAGAAATAACAGTATTGTATTTGAAGGACTAGCTATTTGAAGAATTGCATGTGTCAGTTGGGGATTTGACGGTCATACGTATTCGTTTTACTGGCTCCGCTACGCGTCGCCAAGTTAATTCGCATTTGCGACGGTCAAATCCCCAATCTACGTCGACAACTCTTCAGGTACGACACTGTTATTCCTTTAATATAACCGGAATAGTATTTTTCGGTGGTGACAAAATATCAAAAGCAATTGCTTGAAATACATCTTAGATTTAGAAATAATACATTTCGAACGGCAAACATTTGCTCGATTTCATGATAGCTTGAATACGACACCTCGAATATAGCATAATGTTGGGGAATACAAAGTATCGAGTATGGGTCTCCTATTACGTTTTCCTGTATTAATCATCTTCGATCTTTCAATTGATTCAGTTTAAGTATATCATGATTCCTGCACCCACAACCCGAAAAACGGACGGCAAAAACTAATTGCTCCGGGTGAGGATCGAACTCACAACCTCCGCATTCCTCATACTGTGCAGAGCACAGTGAAGGTACTGTCTATAAGTACGGCGCGCTAACCGAATGTGCCACCGGAACAATGTTACAAATTGATATAAAAGTTAAGCATTTATACTACACTCCACTCTCCGACCACTTGCACGGGCACTTCATCATCAGCACATTGTATCATTCTTGTGTTCTTTCGTTTTCAGCTGTTCCGTGGTCTTTTTGCTTCTTTCATGATAACGAAAACACATCATTCGATACAGTCTACTGATTCGACATTTAATTAATAAACATATCTTCATCTGCAACAGTCTTGACTAAAACGCAAATATATTATATGTACTTGAACATAAAATAAAATCACCCCAGCTAGGCCTATATGAACTCGCAATGGTAGTGATGAAATTATAATCTATCACCATTTGCCACGCACTGTAGTTGTTGAGAAGTATAAATACTCAAAATAGTGTTAATTTAGTATGATTCCGTGATAGCTCAGTTGGTAGAGCGGAGGACTGTAGTGGCATGTTCGTAGTCATCCTTAGGTCGGTGGTTCAAATCCGCCTCGAGGGATACCTTTTTGTCCCGTCTTAAAGTACCTTTTTCCCTCCTTCGTCAACTTTTGACCGTGTCAAAATCGTCATAACCCAATACAAAACTTATTTCATAGGAATTCCTCAAATTCAAACTAAGCCACGTCGACAATTTAACTGATAAGCACATCCATAATATTCGCATGTACATTTTCTTTTATTGCCTGCGGCAAATGAAAATAGATTGTATAAAATAATATATCAAAACTTTCCTTTCCACCACTAAGTCCACGTAATTTATTTTCTCTAGCTGATGCTGCGTAATGTGCTCCTTCCCCGATTATATATGTACATGTTCACATCTGGTGTACACCCACATTTCATGAACAGTTTGGTTTTTTTATGTAATAATAATAATGTGACGCCAGGAAGCAGTCAATGTCGATTCCTCAATCGTTGGGCATCGCAGATTGCTCAGCGCATGGCTGTTATTTCAAAATTATCATTCGTAGGATTCATGTACTCGTATAAATTACCATAAATAAAACAGTATATGACATTATTCTTGTTTTCCGAGATGATTGACTCCTTTGCAAATTAATTCGTTTTGACTATATGATGCAAACGCGGAAAATATTCCTGGTGAAAACAATCTTCTGTTTTCCCCCTCATCTTTCAGATAAATTGCAAATCAATGAAACATTCTACTGTTGCCACATCTGGAAGAGGTACTCCACATACATGTATGCGAGATGGTGCTTTCAAAAACAAACTATGCATTGTTGCAGACTTTGCAGAATTGTTTTAAGCAAATCACTGTAAAACAAAGAAGAAATACACCGTCCAAATAAAGGTGGGAGATTTATTTTTTATCCATTTCCGAGATAATCCCTTTACAAATGAAGAAAAGATCATACACATTTCCTTCAAATTCAAAGCATTTTTCACGATGAAAATAGCATGTAAGCGTGTAGAATAAAATGAGTAAATATGTTAGCATGTTCTGTATTTCTTTTTTTCTTTTTCAACCATTTGAAAACGTGTTAAACGTGAATTCTAATGCAATCATTATATAACATGTTTCATCAGTGACTAATGTTTGCCGTCAAATCCACAATTGATGTGTCGTAGCAGGAGATTTTAGTAGTGCGAACATTGAATTCTTGAAATCCATCAAGTCAATGAATACAAAATATGATAGAAACAAAACGCATCGCCTACCTTTAAGATAATATTCTGATGGATTTTGTGAAATGACGTCCAGTGTTTACGTTCTACGCTGCTGAAAATTGTCATATGATGTCACGATTTTCTATATCTGCCAAAGTCATCGACAATTTTTCGCGGCGCTTTTGTTTTTTCCCTACTTTTTATACCTCTTCTTAAACCCAACAGAAATATGTTTGTCTTGTATTAGAATAGAAATAACAGTATTGTATTTGAAGGACTAGCTATTTGAAGAATTGCATGTGTCAGTTGGGGATTTGACGGTCATACGTATTCGTTTTACTGGCTCCGCTACGCGTCGCCAAGTTAATTCGCATTTGCGACGGTCAAATCCCCAATCTACGTCGACAACTCTTCAGGTACGACACTGTTATTCCTTTAATATAACCGGAATAGTATTTTTCGGTGGTGACAAAATATCAAAAGCAATTGCTTGAAATACATCTTAGATTTAGAAATAATACATTTCGAACGGCAAACATTTGCTCGATTTCATGATAGCTTGAATACGACACCTCGAATATAGCATAATGTTGGGGAATACAAAGTATCGAGTATGGGTCTCCTATTACGTTTTCCTGTATTAATCATCTTCGATCTTTCAATTGATTCAGTTTAAGTATATCATGATTCCTGCACCCACAACCCGAAAAACGGACGGCAAAAACTAATTGCTCCGGGTGAGGATCGAACTCACAACCTCCGCATTCCTCATACTGTGCAGAGCACAGTGAAGGTACTGTCTATAAGTACGGCGCGCTAACCGAATGTGCCACCGGAGCAATGTTACAAATTGATATAAAAGTTAAGCATTTATACTACACTCCACTCTCCGACCACTTGCACGGGCACTTCATCATCAGCACATTGTATCATTCTTGTGTTCTTTCGTTTTCAGCTGTTCCGTGGTCTTTTTGCTTCTTTCATGATAACGAAAACACATCATTCGATACAGTCTACTGATTCGACATTTAATTAATAAACATATCTTCATCTGCAACAGTCTTGACTAAAACGCAAATATATTATATGTACTTGAACATAAAATAAAATCACCCCAGCTAGGCCTATATGAACTCGCAATGGTAGTGATGAAATTATAATCTATCACCATTTGCCACGCACTGTAATTGTTGAGAAGTATAAATACTCAAAATAGTGTTAATTTAGTATGATTCCGTGATAGCTCAGTTGGTAGAGCGGAGGACTGTAGTGGCATGTTCGTAGTCATCCTTAGGTCGGTGGTTCAAATCCGCCTCGAGGGATACCTTTTTTTCCCGTCTTAAAGTACTTTTTTCCCCTCCTTCGTCAACTTTTGACCGTGTCAAAATCGTCATAACCCAATACAAAACTTATTTCATAGGAATTCCTCAAATTCAAACTAAGCCACGTCGACAATTTAACTGATAAGCACATCCATAATATTCGCATGTACATTTTCTTTTATTGCCTGCGGCAAATGAAAATAGATTGTATAAAATAATATATCAAAACTTTCCTTTCCACCACTAAGTCCACGTAATTTATTTTCTCTAGCTGATGCTGCGTAATGTGCTCCTTCCCCGATTATATATGTACATGTTCACATCTGGTGTACACCCACATTTCATGAACAGTTTGGTTTTTTTATGTAATAATAATAATGTGACGCCAGGAAGCAGTCAATGTCGATTCCTCAATCGTTGGGCATCGCAGATTGCTCAGCGCATGGCTGCTATTTCAAAATTATCATTCGTAGGATTCATGTACTCGTATAAATTACCATAAATAAAACAGTATATGACATTATTCTTGTTTTCCGAGATGATTGACTCCTTTGCAAATTAATTCGTTTTGACTATATGATGCAAACGCGGAAAATATTCCTGGTGAAAACAATCTTCTGTTTTCCCCTTCATCTTTCAGATAAATTGCAAATCAATGAAACATTCTACTGTTGCCACATCTGGAAGAGGTACTCCACATACATGTATGCGAGATGGTGCTTTCAAAAACAAACTATGCATTGTTGCAGACTTTGCAGAATTGTTTTAAGCAAATCACTGTAAAACAAAGAAGAAATACACCGTCCAAATAAAGGTGGGAGATTTTTTTTTTATCCATTTCCGAGATAATCCCTTTACAAATGAAGAAAAGATCATACACATTTCCTTCAAATTCAAAGCATTTTTCACGATGAAAATAGCATGTAAGCGTGTAGAATAAAATGAGTAAATATGTTAGCATGTTCTGTATTTCTTTTTTTCTTTTTCAACCATTTGAAAACGTGTTAAACGTGAATTATAATGCAATCATTATATAACATGTTTCATCAGTGACTAATGTTTGCCGTCAAATCCACAATTGACGTGTCGTAACAGGAGAATTTAGTAGTGCGAACATTGAATTCTTGAAATCCATCAAGTCAATGAATACAAAATATGATAGAAACAAAACGCATCGCCTACCTTTAAGATAATATTCTGATGGATTTTGTGAAATGACGTCCAGTGTTTACGTTCTACGCTGCTGAAAATTGTCATATGATGTCACGATTTTCTATATCTGCCAAAGTCATCGACAATTTTTCGCGGCGCTTTTGTTTTTTCCCTACTTTTTATACCTCTTCTTAAACCCAACAGAAATATGTTTGTCTTGTATTAGAATAGAAATAACAGTATTGTATTTGAAGGACTAGCTATTTGAAGAATTGCATGTGTCAGTTGGGGATTTGACGGTCATACGTATTCGTTTTACTGGCTCCGCTACGCGTCGCCAAGTTAATTCGCATTTGCGACGGTCAAATCCCCAATCTACGTCGACAACTCTTCAGGTACGACACTGTTATTCCTTTAATATAACCGGAATAGTATTTTTCGGTGGTGACAAAATATCAAAAGCAATTGCTTGAAATACATCTTAGATTTAGAAATAATACATTTCGAACGGCAAACATTTGCTCGATTTCATGATAGCTTGAATACGACACCTCGAATATAGCATAATGTTGGGGAATACAAAGTATCGAGTATGGGTCTCCTATTACGTTTTCCTGTATTAATCATCTCCGATCTTTCAATTGATTCAGTTTAAGTATATCATGATTCCTGCACCCACAACCCGAAAAACGGACGGCAAAAACTAATTGCTCCGGGTGAGGATCGAACTCACAACCTCCGCATTCCTCATACTGTGCAGAGCACAGTGAAGGTACTGTCTATAAGTACGGCGCGCTAACCGAATGTGCCACCGGAGCAATGTTACAAATTGATATAAAAGTTAAGCATTTATACTACACTCCACTCTCCGACCACTTGCACGGGCACTTCATCATCAGCACATTGTATCATTCTTGTGTTCTTTCGTTTTCAGCTGTTCCGTGGTCTTTTTACTTCTTTCATGATAACGAAAACACATCATTCGATACAGTCTACTGATTCGATATTTAATTAATAAACATATCTTCATCTGCAACAGTCTTGACTAAAACGCAAATATATTATATGTACTTGAACATAAAATAAAATCACCCCAGCTAGGCCTATATGAACTCGCAATGGTAGTGATGAAATTATAATCTATCACCATTTGCCACGCACTGTAATTGTTGAGAAGTATAAATACTCAAAATAGTGTTAATTTAGTATGATTCCGTGATAGCTCAGTTGGTAGAGCGGAGGACTGTAGTGGCATGTTCGTAGTCATCCTTAGGTCGGTGGTTCAAATCCGCCTCGAGGGATACCTTTTTGTCCCGTCTTAAAGTACCTTTTTCCCCTCCTTCGTCAACTTTTGACCGTGTCAAAATCGTCATAACCCAATACAAAACTTATTTCATAGGAATTCCTCAAATTCAAACTAAGCCACGTCGACAATTTAACTGATAAGCACATCCATAATATTCGCATGTACATTTTCTTTTATTGCCTGCGGCAAATGAAAATAGATTGTATAAAATAATATATCAAAACTTTCCTTTCCACCACTAAGTCCACGTAATTTATTTTCTCTAGCTGATGCTACGTAATGTGCTCCTTCCCCGATTATATATGTACATGTTCACATCTGGTGTACACCCACATTTCATGAACAGCTTGTTTTTTTTATGTAATAATAATAATGTGACGCCAGGAAGCAGTCAATGTCGATTCCTCAATCGTTGGGCATCGCAGATTGCTCAGCGCATGGCTGCTATTTCAAAATTATCATTCGTAGGATTCATGTACTCGTATAAATTACCATAAATAAAACAGTATATGACATTATTCTTGTTTTCCGAGATGATTGACTCCTTTGCAAATTAATTCGTTTTGACTATATGATGCAAACGCGGAAAATATTCCTGGTGAAAACAATCTTCTGTTTTCCCCTTCATCTTTCAGATAAATTGCAAATCAATGAAACATTCTACTGTTGCCACATCTGGAAGAGGTACTCCACATAAATGTATGCGAGATGGTGCTTTCAAAAACAAACTATGCATTGTTGCAGACTTTGCAGAATTGTTTTAAGCAAATCACTGTAAAACAAAGAAGAAATACACCGTCCAAATAAAGGTGGGAGATTTTTTTTTTATCCATTTCCGAGATAATCCCTTTACAAATGAAGAAAAGATCATACACATTTCCTTCAAATTCAAAGCATTTTTCACGATGAAAATAGCATGTAAGCGTGTAGAATAAAATGAGTAAATATGTTAGCATGTTCTGTATTTCTTTTTTTCTTTTTCAACCATTTGAAAACGTGTTAAACGTGAATTCTAATGCAATCATTATATAACATGTTTCATCAGTGACTAATGTTTGCCGTCAAATCCACAATTGACGTGTCGTAACAGGAGAATTTAGTAGTGCGAACATTGAATTCTTGAAATCCATCAAGTCAATGAATACAAAATATGATAGAAACAAAACGCATCGCCTACCTTTAAGATAATATTCTGATGGATTTTGTGAAATGACGTCCAGTGTTTACGTTCTACGCTGCTGAAAATTGTCATATGATGTCACGATTTTCTATATCTGCCAAAGTCATCGACAATTTTTCGCGGCGCTTTTGTTATTTCCCTACTTTTTATACCTCTTCTTAAACCCAACAGAAATATGTTTGTCTTGTATTAGAATAGAAATAACAGTATTGTATTTGAAGGACTAGCTATTTGAAGAGTTGCATGTGTCAGTTGGGGATTTGACGGTCATAAGTATTCGTTTTACTGGCTCTGCTACGCGTCGCCAAGCTAATTCGCATTTGCGACGGTCAAATCCCCAATCTACGTCGACAACTCTTCAGGTACGACACTGTTATTCCTTTAATATAACCGGAATAGTATTTTTCGGTGGTGACAAAATATCAAAAGCAATTGCTTGAAATACATCTTAGATTTAGAAATAATACATTTCGAACGGCAAACATTTGCTCGATTTCATGATAGCTTGAATACGACACCTCGAATATAGCATAATGTTGGCGAATACAAAGTATCGAGTATGGGTCTCCTATTACGTTTTCCTGTATTAATCATCTTCGATCTTTCAATTGATTCAGTTTAAGTATATCATGATTCTTGCACCCACAACCCGAAAAACGGACGGCAAAAACTAATTGCTCCGGGTGAAGATCGAACTCACAACCTCCGCATTCCTCATACTGTCCAGAGCACAGTGAAGGTACTGTCTATAAGTACGGCGCGCTAACCGATTGTGCCACCGGAGCAATGTTACAAATTGACATAAAAGTTAAGCATTTATACTACACTCCACTCTCCGACCACTTGCACGGGCACTTCATCATCAGCACATTGTATCATTCTTGTGTTCTTTCGTTTTCAGCTGTTCCGTGGTCTTTTTACTTCTTTCATGATAACGAAAACACATCATTCGATACAGTCTACTGATTCGATATTTAATTAATAAACATATCTTCATCTGCAACAGTCTTGACTAAAACGCAAATATATTATATGTACTTGAACATAAAATAAAATCACCCCAGCTAGGCCTATATGAACTCGCAATGGTAGTGATGAAATTATATTCTATCACCATTTTCCACGCACTGTAATTGTTGAGAAGTATAAATACTCAAAATAGTGTTAATTTAGTATGATCCCGTGATAGCTCAGTTAGTAGAGCGGAGGACTGTAGTGGCATGTTCATAGTCATCCTTAGGTCGGTGGTTCAAATCCGCCTCGCGGGATACGTTTTTGTCCCGTCTTAAAGTACTTTTTTTCCCTCCTTCGTCAACTTTTGACCGTGTCAAAATCGTCATAACCCAATACAAAACTTATTTCATAGGAATTCCTCAAATTCAAACTAAGCCACGTCGACAATTTAACTGATAAGCACATCCATAATATTCGCATGTACATTTTCTTGTATTGCCTGCGGCAGATGAAAATAGATTGTATAAAATAATATATCAAAACTTTCCTTTCCACCACTAAGTCCACGTAATTTATTTTCTCTAGCTGATGCTGCGTAATGTGCTCCTTCCCCGATTATATATGTACATGTTCACATCTGGTGTACACCCACATTTCATGAACAGTTTTTTTTTGTGTAATAATAATAATGTGACGCCAGGAAGCAGTCAATGTCGATTCCTCAATCGTTGGGCATCGCAGATTGCTCAGCGCATGGCTGCTATTTCAAAATTATCATTCGTAGGATTCATGTACTCGCATAAATTACCATAAATAAAACAGTATATGACATTATTCTTGTTTTCCGAGATGATTGACTCCTCTGCAAATTAATTCGTTTTGACTATATGATGCAAACGCGGAAAATATTCCTGGTGAAAACAATCTTCTGTTTTCCCCTTCATCTTTCAGATAAATTGCAAATCAATGAAACATTCTACTGTTGCCACATCTGGAAGAGGTACTCCACATACATGTATGCGAGATGGTGCTTTCAAAAACAAACTATGCATTGTTGCAGACTTTGCAGAATTGTTTTAAGCAAATCACTGTAAAACAAAGAAGAAATACACAGTCCAAATAAAGGTGGGAGATTTTTTTTTTATCCATTTCCGAGATAATCCCTTTACAAATGAAGAAAAGATCATACACATTTCCTTCAAATTCAAAGCATTTTTCACGATGAAAATAGCATGTAAGCGTGTAGAATAAAATGAGTAAATATGTTAGGATGTTCTGTATTTCTTTTTTTCTTTTTCAACCATTTGAAAACGTGTTAAACGTGAATTCTAATGCAATCATTATATAACATGTTTCATCAGTGACTAATGTTTGCCGTCAAATCCACAATTGACGTGTCGTAACAGGAGATTTTAGTAGTGCGAACATTGAATTCTTGAAATCCATCAAGTCAATGAATACAAAATATGATAGAAACAAAACGCATCGCCTACCTTTAAGATAATATTCTGATGGATTTTGTGAAATGACGTCCAGTGTTTACGTTCTACGCTGCTGAAAATTGTCATATGATGTCACGATTTTCTATATCTGCCAAAGTCATCGACAATTTTTCGCGGCGCTTTTGTTTTTTCCCTACTTTTTATACCTCTTCTTAAACCCAACAGAAATATGTTTGTCTTGTATTAGAATAGAAATAACAGTATTGTATTTGAAGGACTAGCTATTTGAAGAGTTGCATGTGTCAGTTGGGGATTTGACGGTCATAAGTATTCGTTTTACTGGCTCCGCTACGCGTCGCCAAGTTAATTCGCATTTGCGACGGTCAAATCCCCAATCTACGTCGACAACTCTTCAGGTACGACACTGTTATTCCTTTGATATAACCGGAATAGTATTTTTCGGTGGTGACAAAATATCAAAAGCAATTGCTTGAAATACATCTTAGATTTAGAAATAATACATTTCGAACGGCAAACATTTGCTCGATTTCATGATAGCTTGAATACGACACCTCGAATATAGCATAATGTTGGCGAATACAAAGTATCGAGTATGGGTCTCCTATTACGTTTTCCTGTATTAATCATCTTCGATCTTTCAATTGATTCAGTTTAAGTATATCATGATTCTTGCACCCACAACCCGAAAAACGGACGGCAAAAACTAATTGCTCCGGGTGAGGATCGAACTCACAACCTCCGCATTCCTCATACTGTGCAGAGCACAGTGAAGGTACTGTCTATAAGTACGGCGCGCTAACCGATTGTGCCACCGGAGCAATGTTACAAATTGATATAAAAGTTAAGCATTTATACTACACTCCACTCTCCGACCACTTGCACGGGCACTTCATCATCAGCACATTGTATCATTCTTGTGTTCTTTCGTTTTCAGCTGTTCCGTGGTCTTTTTACTTCTTTCATGATAACGAAAACACATCATTCGATACAGTCTACTGATTCGATATTTAATTAATAAACATATCTTCATCTGCAACAGTCTTGACTAAAACGCAAATATATTATATGTACTTGAACATAAAATAAAATCACCCCAGCTAGGCCTATATGAACTCGCAATGGTAGTGATGAAATTATAATCTATCACCATTTTCCACGCACTGTAATTGTTGAGAAGTATAAATACTCAAAATAGTGTTAATTTAGTATGATCCCGTGATAGCTCAGTTGGTAGAGCGGAGGACTGTAGAAACTGGAATCGAGCACAGCCCCGGTAGGATGTTGTTTACATCTCGGTGATGAAATTGTGTTGATTTGGACATATTTATGGATATATAATTCATATTGAAGGTACAGTCTATGATATTTATACATCCGATTACAGATTTAATTGTTGTTTAATCTCTAGATTGTCGTTTAATCCCCTAAACCGACGATAGAGTCGTTCGGTGAAGGGGGGAGAGAAGGTGCGCTCGACTGTTGAAAATTGGGCTACACTTGCTTGACATTTTTTGAAAAATGCCGGTCGGAGGAAATATGCGTCTGGGTTTTGGACGAAAAGTAGACAAAAGAACAGGAGAGAAAAAAAATTATGTGACGGGATATAAACAATACTCAAAGGAATGTACAATACGCATCAATTATATATCGACAGAGAGTATTAGAGCAATTTCTGTTGTAAAAGCTGTAGAAGAGATAACTGGGTTGAACTCAGTGTTAGCAGTTGTAAGAGATTCCAATTCGTACAATGTTACACTGGATTCAAAAGAAAATACGATGAAATTATTGAATGGAGTTGAAATCGACGGTAAGGATTATGATTGTTCTTTGGTTTTTTCCAACAATACAGTTGTATCGTTCATGTACATCCCAGCCTTTATTGAAGATGATGAAATAGTAGATAAATTAAATGAAAAAGGAATAAGGGTAGTTTCTCCGGTTTATAGAAGAGTAATTCCCGGAACACAGGTAGCTGATGGGACACGTTTTATGAGATGTGTCTTTCCGCCGAACGTAGTAGCGTTACCATGGACTATGCCATTTAAGGTCGGAAAAGACACTAAGTATTACAAATGTGTGCACAACAATCAAACGAAGGTATGCTCAGGTTGTCTATCGCCTGAACATATACACAAGGAATGTCCATATTTAGTTTGCAATGGTTGCGGTGTTCAAGGACATGTCGAGAAAAGATGTAAGGCGAACAAATGTGATTATTGCCATGAACTACCTCTTAAATGTAAATGTAGCCGTTCTGACCATACAACAGAAAGACAAAGAAGAGAAAATATAAGCAAATGTCCAGATTGCAATACCATTAATTGCGTTTGTAAATGTAAACACTGTCGGAAAAACGAATGTGTTTGTACGTGCACGTATTGTCATAGAGAACCGTGTGTCTGTCCTTGTTCAAACTGTGGCAAAGATCCGTGTGAATGTGTATGTGAGAAATGTGGAAGTATGAACTGCAGCTGTTGGGATAAATTGTCCTTAGATGAAAACGAAGTAAACGACGATGAAGACACTGAAATAGAGATAATGAGGCCAAAAAGGGGGTTAGACCAGAATGACAAAACAAATCAAACCCCGGTTAATGAGAAAAGTGGAAATAGTGAAAGTAAAAGCAAATCAGAGGAGGAAGCAGAAAGAAAGGAAAGTGTAAATATCGAAGCTGTCATTAACACAGATAACGTACAAAATGAGACAAGGAAACGAAAAATTTCAGAAAATATATGTAGCAACGAAGACGAGAATGAGGATACAGAAATGAATGGTCAACATAATGAATGTGAAATACTTCCCTCTTGTAATGAAATCAGTTCACACACTGGAGACGGAGACGAAAATACAGGAAGCAAAAAGATTAAAAAGAATATTGACACTCCGTGTAAAGATGTCAGTTGTGATGAGTTAGAATTCGAGGATTTCGATATTGAAGAATGGGAAAGAAAAAATAGTGTTTTAGATGATAGGAAAACACCTGATGATCAGAAAAGTGAGGTATTAATCGAGTCTTTGCAAAGTGTTGGTGATGAAAACATGGATGAAGAAGAGGAAGTGAAAACTATGTCAAGTAGTGATGATATTTTTAACATGTCTGCGAAAGAACTCAGAAAATTAAAAAAAAAAGAAAGAAAAGTAGCAAGACGAGCGATGTTGAAAGTTACACCGAATGTGAATATTTCTAGAAGTTCTCAGGTCACCGATAATAATAAATAATAATGTATAGAGTACTTTGTAACTTAATTTTTTTCATAATGGTGGTGATATGTTCGTTTAATTGTAACGGCTTGAAACAAGTGAATAATTTTCAGAATTTTGTTTCAATGTTAAATGATAGAAGAGTTAGTTTTGCTTTATTACAAGAGACTTTCTGGGATAAAGCATATATTGATGGAATAAAACATATGTTTGAAGGTAAAATATATGAATGTAATGGAACTAATGGAAGACAAGGGGTAGCAATAATGGTATCAAATGAATGTAAAGAAAAAACAAAGTTAGTTTACAAAGATAATGAAGGACGGTTTATACATGTTACATATGAAACAGATAATCAAATATTTAATATTGTTTCAGTTTATGCCCCAAACAAATACTTAGAAAAATCTAAATATTTTAAAGTTATTAAACAATATATAGAAAACCTAGAAAATATAATTATTGGTGGTGATTTTAATACAACTCTTTCAAATTTAGATAAAGGTAGTACATCAAAGCATAGTTCAGATGAAGGATACAGGTCATTGAATGATATGATTAATAATTGTAATATATATGATATATGGAGAGCAAGAAATGAATGTAAAAGGTTTTTTTCATGGAAAAGAATATGCAACAATATACTACAACAAAGTAGAATAGATTATTTTTTGATAAGCAAATCCTTGTCACCCAATGTACAAAATGTGTATTATAATGAAACCAGTCTTAGTGATCATACATATGTATTTATGAATTTTAGCTGTTGTGTTGTGGAAAAAGGCCCAGGATTATGGGTGCTAAATAATACTGTATTGTCCAATGAAATATATGTAAAAAGAGTAAAAGAGATTATTGCTGATTCTGTAAACTGTGAAATGTATGATAATGAACCACTTATTTGGTGGGATAACTTGAAGTATCAGATTAAAAGATATTCAAAATTATTTTCTTCCAATTTAGCAAAAGAAAAGAGGAAAGATTTTTTTTATATTCAGAATAAAATACAAAGGTTATGTGACGCACAAGCAAGAGGTATTGTAATAGATGTAACCAAACTGGAAAATTGGAAACTAGAACTAAGTAAATATGAAATAGAACAAAGTAAAGGTGCTATATTGAGATCTAAAGCCATTTGGGCTACAGAAGGTGATAAAAACACAAAATATTTTCTAAATCTAGAAAAATACAAACAAGAGACTAATTCAGTCAAAGAACTATTTAATAAAAATGGTGAAGTTGTAAATGATACTGATAGTATTTTAGATATTGAATATGATTTTTACAAAGATTTATATTCTAGTGTTCAAATAGAGAATGACAAAATAGATGAATTTTTAGAACATGTAAATAAAAAAATTGATGAAGATGACAAGAATATGTGTGACTCTGATATAACATCAGATGAAATAATAGAAGCTTTGACAGCAATGTCTAAGAATAAAAGCCCTGGATCTGATGGGCTCACAACAGAGTTTTATTGTACATTTTATGATTCTCTTAGAAATATATTACCTAAGATTTTTAATGCTGCATATGATGAAGGTGTTTTATCAAGATCAATGAAGTCTGGTGTAATTAGCTTAATTTATAAGAAAAAAGGTGATAGAAGATGTATTAGAAATTATAGACCAATATCTTTATTACAAGTGGACTATAAAATTTTAGCACGTATAATGGCAAATAGGTTTAAGAAAGTTCTACCTAAAATAGTGTCTGAAAATCAAACTTGTTGTATAGTTGGGAGAGACATCTCCAATAGCATAGCAAATGTAAGAGATTTAATAACTCTTGTTGGAAATGATAATTTAGAGGGGTATATTATAAAAGCTGATCAAGAAAAAGCTTTTGATAGGCTAAGCCATGAGTATATGTTTACTGTTTTAGAAAAATTTGGATTTGGAGATGTGTTTGTAAAGTGGATTAATATATTTTATAGTGAAATAAATAGTTCAGTAAAATGTAATGGTTTTTTAACCAAATATTTTTCTATTAAAAATGGTATACGGCTTGGCTGCCCAATAAGTGCCTTATTGTATGTTTTGGCAGCCGAGCCGTTACAATGTATCATCAGTGATAATAATAATATTTCTGGAATTAGTATTCCTTTATCTGATAAGGTAGCAAAAATGTTTCAACATGCAGACGATACTACAGTCACGGTATCTAATAAGCAATCAATTGATGAAGTATTTAATGTATTAGAATTATATGGTAAATGTTCAGGTGCTAGAATTAATAAAAGTAAATCAGAAATAATGCCCATTGGCAAAGGATGTATAACTGAAAGTGAACAACAACGTTATGGTTTAAAAATCTGTGAAAATGAACTGTTATTACTTGGTGTATATATTGGTAAAAACCAATCTCAATGCAACGAATTGAATTGGAGGGGGAAAATAAATAAGATCAAAGCTTTGCTTAATATGTGGCTGCAGAGAAAATTGACAATACAGGGTAGAGTAAATGTCATTTCATCATTATTTATGTCTAGATTGTGGTATACGCTATTTGTCACATCTATGCCTGACTGGGCGATAACAGAAATTAAGAACATTTGTGTTAATTTTATATGGAATAACGGAGCACATCTTGTAAAATACAATACCATTATATGTGAAAAAAGTAAAGGTGGTTTACAATTGCCAGACATAAAATCAAAATTAATTGCTTTCAGGTTGAAATTTTTAGCTAGATTTTTAAATGAAGAGTATCATGTTTTATGGAAAGACATTTTTAGATATTTTATTCATAATATATTGAATATGAAATTGCGAGAAGAAATTGTATATATGTCATTAGAGAATAAATATTTGTATTGTATTCCAGTAGTGTATAGAGAAATGTTGCAATCGTTGAGTGCTATTAAAGAATCTATATCTTTTAATTACAATGTTATAGATATATACCATCAACCATTATTTTGTAATTCTGAAATATTGATATCTGGAAAAACAATTTTATGGAATGATTTTATAACAGCTGGCATAACTCAGTTAAAAGACATATGTTATGAAGTAAAAACTGGCTTCTTGCCAGACAATGCAATTGTAGAAATGGTTACAAATGTAAACGAAGACATTAGTCAGGACAATATTGTAAAACGTTATAATGCATTAAAGTGTGCTTTACCAGAAAAATGGACTCAAACTATACAGACTAAAATATATACTAGAACTGAGAAAATTGTAATTGACATTAATGTAAACATGAACAGTAAATTAGTAGACTTTAAAATGTGTACATCAAAGCAGTTGTATTGGCTTGTAATAGAAAACATGTGTCAACTTCCAAAATCTATAGAAAAATGGATAGATATATTTCAAACAGATAAAAGTATAATATGTAGTATGTGGAAAGGGGTTAATATGTACTGGAAGCCATCAATTATGATTGAGCTTGATTTCAAAATAGTTCATTATTGTATATTCACAAATGAACGGTTGTTAAAAATGAAATTGATTGATAATGATTTGTGTGATATATGTAGTAATGAAATAGAAGATATCATGCACTTATTTGTCAAATGCACTGAACTTTATAACTTTCATAAGTATGTTAGCAAACAAGTAGAAGAACTTTTTGAAAATTGTGATTCTGATCAAAAGAATTATATAGTGTATGAAGAAATATTCATCCTTGGACTTAATAGGACAATCAAAGGTGTAAATGTGAATTTTATTAATTTTATGTTATCAGTTGCAAGATATTGCGTGTTTAGAAGGAGAAACCTTGTGAAAAACAATATGAACAGTATTGACATTATCAGACTTTTTAAATATACGTTGAAACATTATGTAGTGTATTTCTATGAATATTTATGCCAAATGAGGAAAATGAGAAGCATTTTTGACAGACATTTTCTCCAAAATAATACAATTGTACAAGAAACAAACAATGTAATTCTATTCAATCTGTGATATGTTCTTATTATTCATGAAATGCTGAATCTGTGATATAATGTATACTTTTCTATAATATGTGATGAAAGATTTTAATAAAGATAAAAAAAAAAAAAAAAGAGCGGAGGACTGTAGTGGCATGTTCATAGTCATCCTTAGGTCGGTGGTTCAAATCCGCCTCGCGGGATACCTTTTTGTCCCGTCTTAAAGTACTTTTTTCCCCTCCTTCGTCAACTTTTGACCGTGTCAAAATCGTCATAACCCAATACAAAACTTATTTCATAGGAATTCCTCAAATTCAAACTAAGCCACGTCGACAATTTAACTGATAAGCACATCCATAATATTCGCATGTACATTTTCTTGTATTGCCTGCGGCAAATGAAAATAGATTGTATAAAATAATATATCAAAACTTTCCTTTCCACCACTAAGTCCACGTAATATATTTTCTCTAGCTGATGCTGCGTAATGTGCTCCTTCCCCGATTATATATGTACATGTTCACATCTGGTGTACACCCACATTTCATGAACAATTTGGTTTTTTTATGTAATAATAATAATGTGACGCCAGGAAGCAGTCAATGTCGATTCCTCAATCGTTGGGCATCGCAGATTGGTCAGCGCATGGCTGCTATTTCAAAATTATCATTCGTAGGATTCATGTACTCGTATAAATTACCATAAATAAAACAGTATATGACATTATTCTTGTTTTCCGAGATGATTGACTCCTCTGCAAATTAATTCGTTTTGACTATATGATGCAAACGTGGAAAATATTCCTGGTGAAAACAATCTTCTGTTTTCCCCTTCATCTTTCAGATAAATTGCAAATCAATGAAACATTCTACTGTTGCCACATCTGGAAGAGGTACTCCACATACATGTATGCGAGATGGTGCTTTCAAAAACAAACTATGCATTGTTGCAGACTTTGCAGAATTGTTTTAAGCAAATCACTGTAAAACAAAGAAGAAATACACCGTCCAAATAAAGGTGGGAGATTTTTTTTTTATCCATTTCCGAGATAATCCCTTTACAAATGAAGAAAAGATCATACACATTTCCTTCAAATTCAAAGCATTTTTCACGATGAAAATAGCATGTAAGCGTGTAGAATAGAATGAGTAAATATGTTAGCATGTTCTGTATTTCTTTTTTTCTTTTTCAACCATTTGAAAACGTGTTAAACGTGAATTCTAATGCAATCATTATATAACATGTTTCATCAGTGACTAATGTTTGCCGTCAAATCCACAATTGACGTGTCGTAACAGGAGATTTTAGTAGTGCGAACATTGAATTCTTGAAATCCATCAAGTCAATGAATACAAAATATGATAGAAACAAAACGCATCGCCTACCTTTAAGATAATATTCTGATGGATTTTGTGAAATGACGTCCAGTGTTTACGTTCTACGCTGCTGAAAATTGTCATATGATGTCACGATTTTCTATATCTGCCAATGTCATCGACAATTTTTCGCGGCGCTTTTGTTTTTTCCCTACTTTTTATACCTCTTCTTAAACCCAACAGAAATATGTTTGTCTTGTATTAGAATAGAAATAACAGTATTGTATTTGAAGGACTAGCTATTTGAAGAGTTGCATGTGTCAGTTGGGGATTTGACGGTCATAAGTATTCGTTTTACTGGCTCCGCTACGCGTCGCCAAGTTAATTCGCATTTGCGACGGTCAAATCCCCAATCTACGTCGACAACTCTTCAGGTACGACACTGTTATTCCTTTAATATAACCGGAATAGTATTTTTCGGTGGTGACAAAATATCAAAAGCAATTGCTTGAAATACATCTTAGATTTAGAAATAATACATTTCGAACGGCAAACATTTGCTCGATTTCATGATAGCTTGAATACGACACCTCGAATATAGCATAATGTTGGCGAATACAAAGTATCGAGTATGGGTCTCCTATTACGTTTTCCTGTATTAATCATCTTCGATCTTTCAATTGATTCAGTTTAAGTATATCATGATTCTTGCACCCACAACCCGAAAAACGGACGGCAAAAACTAATTGCTCCGGGTGAGGATCGAACTCACAACCTCCGCATTCCTCATACTGTGCAGAGCACAGTGAAGGTACTGTCTATAAGTACGGCGCGCTGACCGATTGTGCCACCGGAGCAATGTTACAAATTGATATAAAAGTTAAGCATTTATACTACACTCCACTCTCCGACCACTTGCACGGGCACTTCATCATCAGCACATTGTATCATTCTTGTGTTCTTTCGTTTTCAGCTGTTCCGTGGTCTTTTTACTTCTTTCATGATAACGAAAACACATCATTCGATACAGTCTACTGATTCGATATTTAATTAATAAACATATCTTCATCTGCAACAGTCTTGACTAAAACGCAAATATATTATATGTACTTGAACATAAAATAAAATCACCCCAGCTAGGCCTATATGAACTCGCAATGGTAGTGATGAAATTATAATCTATCACCATTTTCCACGCACTGTAATTGTTGAGAAGTATAAATACTCAAAATAGTGTTAATTTAGTATGATCCCGTGATAGCTCAGTTGGTAGAGCGGAGGACTGTAGAGGAGGAATAAAGCACAGCCCATGTAAAGGAGGTGTGAAATTTCGTAGATGAACTTTCGTTGATCATTTCGGATTAATCACTTGATGATTCATATCAAAGGTACTGTGATGAACATTTATCATATTATGAACAATATATAATTGCAGTTGTCTGATTAGAACGTTTAAACCCCTACATCAGCGGTTTAAAATCGTTAGGTGGAGGGGGGTTGATTGATTGGGTGCGTTCGACTGGTTGTTATTGTTTTGGGCTGTACTTGCTTACATTTTTCCAGAATGGCGGAATCGGAGCAAAACCGAATTAGAAGAAATGTTAATAATTTACACAAACAGAGTTATGTAACTAATAGAAATTCATACACTAGAGATAGTACAATAAGAATAGAAGGTTTACAAATAACAAAAGGAGAAGCAATAAAAGTAATAGAAGAAACAGAAGCAATAACAGGTCTAAACACGGTTCTAGCTGTAGTAGATAATGTTGATAGTGGAACATGTGATGTCACTCTTGATTCTAAAGAGAACGCCGTCAAATTATTACACGGTATAGAAATTAATGATGTAGAATACAATGTTAGCTTAATATTTTCTGACACTACTGTTGTTTCATTCATGAAATTGCCTTCCTATATTGAAGATGAAGAAATTATAAGCAAACTACAAGCAAAGGGAATAAAACTAGTCTCACCTGTATATAGAAGAGCTATTCCAGGTACACAGGTTGCAGATGGAACCCGCTTCGTGAAATGTGTTTTTCCACCTGGATTTGTGGCACTGCCATGGACTATAGGATTTAAACAGGGATCAACAACCAAGTATTATAGAGTGGTGCATAACAATCAGACTAAGGTATGTTCATTGTGTATGTCTGCCGAACATGTCCAAAGACAATGCCCACACTTTATATGTAAAAGATGTGGAGAACAAGGTCACACAAAGAGGCGATGCCATACAAAAGAGTGCATAAGATGTAAAGAATTTCCATTGAATTGTAGATGTTGTGAAAATGATGAAAGCGATGAAACCAGCTATGATGGACGATGCCATTATGATGATCATAATGGTGATAGACATGGTAATGATGGGATTGGCAATGGTTATGGTAGAAATGGATTTGGAGCCCCGAAAGGCAGTGAACATGGCAGAAGAAAAGAAAAGGAAGATCAAGAATGTGACAATTGCGGTAAAATTAACTGTATGTGTAGTAGTTGCTTTGCATGTGGTAGAGATAAGTGTATTTGTCTTTGTATTAAATGTGGTCATTTCCCTTGTGAGTGTAATGATAACTGTATGTATTGTGGTAATGATCCATGTATTTGTATATGTCAGGATTGTAGCAACAATCCATGTGAATGTATATGTCAAAAATGCAATACAGCCACATGTGACTGCTCAAATGCTAATCTTGATGTTGACACTGAAGTAACAATAACAGCGATAAATGTAGATGAAGATACAAATAATGATAAAAGCAATGATAAGGATACTTTTGTGAAAGCAAATGAAATATTGGTAGAAGCTGTTGTGCACACTGAAAATATTTCAAGTGTTGATAGAAAAAGAAAATTGTCTGACTCTAATGAAACAGAAAAATTGGTTGTAGAAAATAGAGAGGTAGCTGGAGATGATATTGAATGTATCACTTCAGTTGATGAGGTAGTCAACGAGAAGGAGAGGAAAAACAAAGTGAAAAAAAAGGCCCGGAAAGATAATATAAATGAGATCTCCTTAGACAATTCAGATGAAGATGATAGCACCTTTAGTGGTGATAACATAATCACTACTGGAGGTGATATAGAAAAATCCCCTGATCCACATGAGATAGTAATGAACGAAAAATCGCCCTTAAAGGTGATAAAAAAGGGTAATATTGGAAATAAAACTGTTGATGGTGAAACCACCACAGGTGATGAAATGGATATAGATGATTCGTTAGTCTTAGACATACAGGAAGATATGGAAGAAGGGAGTAAAAACATAAGCGGTACTTTATCGACACAAAACACAAATATTAATCTGAGTACTAAACAAATAAGAAAAAATAAGTAAAAAGAACGAAGGGCTGAAAGGAGATCTAGCATAAAAGTTATACCAAATGTAAATGTAAACAGAAGTAAGCAAAGTATAAATGAAAAATAAAATGGATATATTAATATATTTTTGTCTTCTAGTAGTCAGTATGGTTCTATTATGTTCATTTAATTGCAATGGACTTAAAAATGTTGATAATTTTCAGAATTTTGTATCTGTACTTTATGAAAAGAATATTAGTTTTACAATGTTACAAGAAACATTTTGGGACAATGATTATGTAGAAGGAATAGAAGATATGTATGAAGGTAAAATATATACAAGTAATGGTATAAATAGTAGACAAGGTGTTGCTATTATGGTTAACAATTTATATAAAGACAAAACAAAATTGGTACATAGTGATAATAATGGTAGATTTATACATATTTCATATGAAGATGAATATAAGTTTTATAATTTTATATCTATATATGCACCAAATATATGTTCAGAAAAATGTAATTTCTTTAAGTTTATAAAGAATTATATTGAAAAGTTAGATAATTTAATAATAGGTGGAGATTTTAATACATCATTGTCTAATTTAGACAGAGGTTATCAATCGAAACATATAGTGGATGAGGCTTACTTAGAATGTATGATATAATGAATAAATGTAATGTATATGATGTATGGAGATGTCGAAATAAAACAAAACGAATTTTTTCATGGAAAACATTGTCTAATGATGTATTACAACAGAGCAGAATTGATTATTATTTAATCAGTAAAGATCTGTCAAGCAATGTACAAAATGTATTTTATAATGAAACTGCATTGAGTGATCATACTTTTGTAATTATGAATTTTAATTTTTGTAATATAGAAAGAGGACCAGGAATATGGGTCCTGAATAATTCTCTTTTATCAAATGAAGAATATGTAGAAAGAGTAAAGGATATTATATCAGAAGCTGTAGAATGTAAGTTGTATACTACAGAACCTCTGGTATGGTGGGATAATCTAAAGTATAAAATTAAAAAATTTTCCCAAATTTTTTCTGAAAATTTGGCAAACGAAAAAAGAAAAGAATTTTATTATATACAAAATAAAATGCAAAGATTATGTGCTATGCATGCTGATGGTGTAAATATAGATATTACCAAATTAGAAAATTTAAAGTTAGAATTAAAAAATTATCAGTTAGAAAAATGTAAAGGTGCAGTCCTTAGGTCAAAGGCCATATGGGCGACTGAAGGTGATAAAAATACTAAGTTTTTTCTTAATCTTGAAAAATATAAACAAGAAAGTAATGCAGTAAAAGAATTAATAAATGAGCAAAATGATGTAATTAGTGATACAGATAGTATTTTAGAAATGGAATATACATTTTATAAAAAATTATATTCATGTGTAGATGTAAATGTTGATAAAATGGAAGATTTTCTTCAATCTATAAATAATGAAATAGATGATGATGATAAAATTATGTGTGATACAGAAATATCATATGATGAAATAATTGAAGCTTTAGTGAATATGTCAAAAAATAAAAGTCCTGGATCAGATGGTCTAACCACAGAATTTTATTGTAAATTGTATGACTGTTTAAATCATATACTTTTTAAAATATTTAATACTGTATATGTTGAAGGGAAATTATCTAGGTCAATGAGAGCTGGTATTCTCAGTTTAATATACAAGAAAAAGGGTGACAGAAGAGTATTAAAAAATTATAGACCGATATCTTTGTTACAAGTAGATTATAAGATATTAGCCAGAATTATGGCAAATAGATTTAAAAAAGTTTTACCCAAAATTATATCAGAAAACCAAACATGTTGTATCATAGGTAGAGATATTTCAAATAACATTGCAAATGTTAGAGATGTAATTACACTAGTAGAAAGGGATGAACTTGAAGGTTATGTAATAAAAATAGATCAAGAAAAGGCCTTTGATCGTGTGAGTCATCAATATATTTTTAATGTCTTGAAAAAATTTGGATTTGGTGATGTATTTATTAAATGGATTATGATTTTTTATAATAAGATAAATAGTACTGTAAAATGTAATGGTTTTTTAACCAAATATTTTAGCATTGAAAATGGTATAAGACAAAGATGTCCTATTAGTGCTTTACTTTATGTGTTAGCTGCTGAACCTTTACAGTGTAATATTAAGATGAATAGTAAAATATCTGGAATTCAAATTCCAAATTCAGACAAAGAAGCACTCATTTTTTAACATGCAGATGACACTACCTTAACAGTGTCAAATAAAGAATCTGTTGGAGAAATTTTTAAAGTTTTTGAAAAATGTGAAGCTAGCTCTGGAGCAAAAATAAACAAACAAAAATCAGAAATACTGCCAATTGGAATAGGTACTATTTCAGATACCGAAAAAATAAGGTATGGTTTAACAATATGTGAAAAAGAGATATTATTACTCGGTGTATATATTGGCAAAGATCAAATTGTATGTGATAATTTAAATTGGAGAGAAAAGGTTGCCAAAATTAAAACATTATTAAACATGTGGATACAGAGACACTTAACAATACAAGGGAGAGTACATGTTGTCTCTACCCTATTAATGTCCAGAATATGGTACACATTATTTGTAACATGTATACCCGATTGGGCTCTACGTGAAATTAAAACAGCATGTGTCAATTTTATATGGAACAATGGTTCACATTTAGTAAAATATAATACTATTATTAATGAAAAATGTAATGGTGGTTTGCAATTACCTGATATTGTATCAAAAATAAATGCATTTAGACTCAAATTTATGATACGATTTTTAGATAATGACTGTAATGTATTATGGAAATATATTTTTAAATACTTTTTATCAAAGATATATGATATGAAATTAGGGGATGAAATAATATATATGACATTACCAGATAAAGCTATGTTATGTGTTCCAAACATTTACAGAGAAATGCTGAAATCTTTTAATAATATCAGAGAACATGTTATTTTTCAACATAGTATTGAAAACATTTATGATCAACCATTATTTTATAACCCTGAAATATTACATTGTGGAAGGATTATCATATGGCATGATTTTATAAAAGCTGGTATAGTACAATTGAAAGATATATGTTATGAAGTCAAGACAGGTTTTTTACCAAACAAAGCAATTGTTGAAATGATATGTAATATAGATAGTGATTGTGATAGTAATGATATTGTAAAAAGAATAGATGTACTTAAGTCTGCAATACCAGAAGATTGGACTAAAACTATTCAAACTGAAATACACAACAGGAAAAACAATAGAACTGTAGATATTAATGTAAATAGAGATAGTAAAATATTAGATTTCAAATTATGTACAACAAAACAATTGTATGTGATGGTTGTAGAAAAGTTATATGAATTACCAATATGTTATGAGAAATGGAAAGAAATTTTTGATATAGAAGAAACTGAATTATATAGAATATGGACAATTGTTAATTTCCATTGGAAACCTTCTAAAATGATAGAAGTAGATTTCAAAATTGCACATCACAGTATATTTACCAATACTAAATTAATGAAAATGAAACTAATAGATTATGAAGAATGTGAAATATGTGAAAATGAAATAGAAAGTATTACACATTTGTTTATTTCTTGTGAACAACTTGTAGAATTTCATCAACACATTCAAGAAAAAATTGAAATTTTGTTTGAGAACTGTAACTCAGATAAGATGACTTTGGTAGTATATGAAGAAATATTTATGTTTGGACTCACAAATACAATGAAAGGTGTAAATGTAATATTTCTAAATTTCATGTTATCAATTGCTAGATATTGTGTATTACGAAGGAGAAATTTAGTTAAAAATGGACAGAATAATATTGACTTGATTAGACTATTTTCATATACTTTAAAACATTATGTTGTATATTTTTATGAATACCTATGTAAATTAAAAGATATGAGAAAAGTGTTTGAAAAGAACTTTCTGTCAAATAATACTATCGTACAAGAAACAAATGGTGTAATTGTTTTTAATATGTAACTCATTAATTAATTTAGGAGTAAACTTCGAATTACATAAATAGCATTATAACTGTAATATAATTATGTATTAGAAATTGTTTTTAATGTAATGTATATGAATTATTTTAAATAAAGATAAAAAAAAAAAAAAAGAGCGGAGGACTGTAGTGGCATGTTCATAGTCATCCTTAGGTCGGTGGTTCAAATCCGCCTCGCGGGATACGTTTTTGTCCCGTCTTAAAGTACTTTTTTCCCCTCCTTCGTCAACTTTTGACCGTGTCAAAATCGTCATAACCCAATACAAAACTTATTTCATAGGAATTCCTCAAATTCAAACTAAGCCACGTCGACAATTTAACTGATAAGCACATCCATAATATTCGCATGTACATTTTCTTGTATTGCCTGCGGCAAATGAAAATAGATTGTATAAAATAATATATCAAAACTTTCCTTTCCACCACTAAGTCCACGTAATTTATTTTCTCTAGCTGATGCTGCGTAATGTGCTCCTTCCCCGATTATATATGTACATGTTCACATCTGGTGTACACCCACATTTCATGAACAGTTTTTGTTTGTGTAATAATAATAATGTGACGCCAGGAAGCAGTCAATGTCGATTCCTCAATCGTTGGGCATCGCAGATTGCTCAGCGCATGGCTGCTATTTCAAAATTATCATTCGTAGGATTCATGTACTCGTATAAATTACCATAAATAAAACAGTATATGACATTATTCTTGTTTTCCGAGATGATTGACTCCTCTGCAAATTAATTCGTTTTGACTATATGATGCAAACGTGGAAAATATTCCTGGTGAAAACAATCTTCTGTTTTCCCCTTCATCTTTCAGATAAATTGCAAATCAATGAAACATTCTACTGTTGCCACATCTGGAAGAGGTACTCCACATACATGTATGCGAGATGGTGCTTTCAAAAACAAACTATGCATTGTTGCAGACTTTGCAGAATTGTTTTAAGCAAATCACTGTAAAACAAAGAAGAAATACACCGTCCAAATAAAGGTGGGAGATTTTTTTTTATCCATTTCCGAGATAATCCCTTTACAAATGAAGAAAAGATCATACACATTTCCTTCAAATTCAAAGCATTTTTCACGATGAAAATAGCATGTAAGCGTGTAGAATAAAATGAGTAAATATGTTAGCATGTTCTGTATTTCTTTTTTTCTTTTTCAACCATTTGAAAACGTGTTAAACGTGAATTATAATGCAATCATTATATAACATGTTTCATCAGTGACTAATGTTTGCCGTCAAATCCACAATTGACGTGTCGTAACAGGAGATTTTAGTAGTGCGAACATTGAATTCTTGAAATCCATCAAGTCAATGAATACAAAATATGATAGAAACAAAACGCATCGCCTACCTTTAAGATAATATTCTGATGGATTTTAAATAACAGTATTGTATTTGAAGGACTAGCTATTTGAAGAGTTGCATGTGTCAGTTGGGGATTTGACGGTCATAAGTATTCGTTTTACTGGCTCCGCTACGCGTCGCCAAGTTAATTCGCATTTGCGACGGTCAAATCCCCAATCTACGTCGACAACTCTTCAGGTACGACACTGTTATTCCTTTAATATAACCGGAATAGTATTTTTCGGTGGTGACAAAATATCAAAAGCAATTGCTTGAAATACATCTTAGATTTAGAAATAATACATTTCGAACGGCAAACATTTGCTCGATTTCATGATAGCTTGAATACGACACCTCGAATATAGCATAATGTTGGCGAATACAAAGTATCGAGTATGGGTCTCCTATTACGTTTTCCTGTATTAATCATCTTCGATCTTTCAATTGATTCAGTTTAAGTATATCATGATTCTTGCACCCACAACCCGAAAAACGGACGGCAAAAACTAATTGCTCCGGGTGAGGATCGAACTCACAACCTCCGCATTCCTCATACTGTGCAGAGCACAGTGAAGGTACTGTCTATAAGTACGGCGCGCTAACCGATTGTGCCACCGGAGCAATGTTACAAATTGTTATGAAAGTTAAGCATTTATACTACACTCCACTCTCCGACCACTTGCACGGGCACTTCATCATCAGCACATTGTATCATTCTTGTGTTCTTTCGTTTTCAGCTGTTCCGTGGTCTTTTTACTTCTTTCATGATAACGAAAACATATCATTCGATACAGTCTACTGATTCGATATTTAATTAATAAACATATCTTCATCTGCAACAGTCTTGACTAAAACGCAAATATATTATATGTACTTGAACATAAAATAAAATCACCCCAGCTAGGCCTATATGAACTCGCAATGGTAGTGATGAAATTATAATCTATCACCATTTTCCACGCACTGTAATTGTTGAGAAGTATAAATACTCAAAATAGTGTTAATTTAGTATGATCCCGTGATAGCTCAGTTGGTAGAGCGGAGGACTGTAGTGGCATGTTCATAGTCATCCTTAGGTCGGTGGTTCAAATCCGCCTCGCGGGATACCTTTTTGTCCCGTCTTAAAGTACTTTTTTCCCCTCCTTCGTCAACTTTTGACCGTGTCAAAATCGTCATAACCCAATACAAAACTTATTTCATAGGAATTCCTCAAATTCAAACTAAGCCACGTCGACAATTTAACTGATAAGCACATCCATAATATTCGCATGTACATTTTCTTGTATTGCCTGCGGCAAATGAAAATAGATTGTATAAAATAATATATCAAAACTTTCCTTTCCACCACTAAGTCCACGTAATTTATTTTCTCTAGCTGATGCTGCGTAATGTGCTCCTTCCCCGATTATATATGTACATGTTCACATCTGGTGTACACCCACATTTCATGAACAATTTGGTTTTTTTATGTAATAATAATAATGTGACGCCAGGAAGCAGTCAATGTCGATTCCTCAATCGTTGGGCATCGCAGATTGCTCAGCGCATGGCTGCTATTTCAAAATTATCATTCGTAGGATTCATGTACTCGTATAAATTACCATAAATAAAACAGTATATGACATTATTCTTGTTTTCCGAGATGATTGACTCCTCTGCAAATTAATTCGTTTTGACTATATGATGCAAACGTGGAAAATATTCCTGGTGAAAACAATCTTCTGTTTTCCCCTTCATCTTTCAGATAAATTGCAAATCAATGAAACATTCTACTGTTGCCACATCTGGAATAGGTACTCCACATACATGTATGCGAGATGGTGCTTTCAAAAACAAACTATGCATTGTTGCAGACTTTGCAGAATTGTTTTAAGCAAATCACTGTAAAACAAAGAAGAAATACACAGTCCAAATAAAGGTGGGAGATTTTTTTTTATCCATTTCCGAGATAATCCCTTTACAAATGAAGAAAAGATCATACACATTTCCTTCAAATTCAAAGCATTTTTCACGATGAAAATAGCATGTAAGCGTGTAGAATAAAATGAGTAAATATGTTAGCATGTTCTGTATTTCTTTTTTTCTTTTTCAACCATTTGAAAACGTGTTAAACGTGAATTCTAATGCAATCATTATATAACATGTTTCATCAGTGACTAATGTTTGCCGTCAAATCCACAATTGACGTGTCGTAACAGGAGATTTTAGTAGTGCGAACATTGAATTCTTGAAATCCATCAAGTCAATGAATACAAAATATGATAGAAACAAAACGCATCGCCTACCTTTAAGATAATATTCTGATGGATTTTGTGAAATGATGTCCAGTGTTTACGTTCTACGCTGCTGAAAATTGTCATATGATGTCACGATTTTCTATATCTGCCAAAGTCATCGACAATTTTTCGCGGCGCTTTTGTTTTTTCCCTACTTTTTATACCTCTTCTTAAACCCAACAGAAATATGTTTGTCTTGTATTAGAATAGAAATAACAGTATTGTATTTGAAGGACTAGCTATTTGAAGAGTTGCATGTGTCAGTTGGGGATTTGACGGTCATAAGTATTCGTTTTACTGGCTCCGCTACGCGTCGCCAAGTTAATTCGCATTTGCGACGGTCAAATCCCCAATCTACGTCGACAACTCTTCAGGTACGACACTGTTATTCCTTTAATATAACCGGAATAGTATTTTTCGGTGGTGACAAAATATCAAAAGCAATTGCTTGAAATACATCTTAGATTTAGAAATAATACATTTCGAACGGCAAACATTTGCTCGATTTCATGATAGCTTGAATACGACACCTCGAATATAGCATAATGTTGGCGAATACAAAGTATCGAGTATGGGTCTCCTATTACGTTTTCCTGTATTAATCATCTTCGATCTTTCAATTGATTCAGTTTAAGTATATCATGATTCTTGCACCCACAACCCGAAAAACGGACGGCAAAAACTAATTGCTCCGGGTGAGGATCGAACTCACAACCTCCGCATTCCTCATACTGTGCAGAGCACAGTGAAGGTACTGTCTATAAGTACGGCGCGCTAACCGATTGTGCCACCGGAGCAATGTTACAAATTGACATAAAAGTTAAGCATTTATACTACACTCCACTCTCCGACCACTTGCACGGGCACTTCATCATCAGCACATTGTATCATTCTTGTGTTCTTTCGTTTTCAGCTGTTCCGTGGTCTTTTTACTTCTTTCATGATAACGAAAACATATCATTCGATACAGTCTACTGATTCGATATTTAATTAATAAACATATCTTCATCTGCAACAGTCTTGACTAAAACGCAAATATATTATATGTACTTGAACATAAAATAAAATCACCCCAGCTAGGCCTATATGAACTCGCAATGGTAGTGATGAAATTATAATCTATCACCATTTTCCACGCACTGTAATTGTTGAGAAGTATAAATACTCAAAATAGTGTTAATTTAGTATGATCCCGTGATAGCTCAGTTGGTAGAGCGGAGGACTGTAGTGGCATGTTCATAGTCATCCTTAGGTCGGTGGTTCAAATCCGCCTCGCGGGATACCTTTTTGTCCCGTCTTAAAGTACTTTTTTTCCCTCCTTCGTCAACTTTTGACCGTGTCAAAATCGTCATAACCCAATACAAAACTTATTTCATAGGAATTCCTCAAATTCAAACTAAGCCATGTCGACAATTTAACTGATAAGCACATCCATAATATTCGCATGTACATTTTCTTGTATTGCCTGCGGCAGATGAAAATAGATTGTATAAAATAATATATCAAAACTTTCCTTTCCACCACTAAGTCCACGTAATTTATTTTCTCTAGCTGATGCTGCGTAATGTGCTCCTTCCCCGATTATATATGTACATGTTCACATCTGGTGTACACCCACATTTCATGAACAGTTTTTTTTTGTGTAATAATAATAATGTGACGCCAGGAAGCAGTCAATGTCGATTCCTAAATCGTTGGGCATCGCAGATTGCTCAGCGCATGGCTGCTATTTTAATATTATAATATTATCATTCGTAGGATTCATGTACTCGTATAAATTACCATAAATAAAACAGTATATGACATTATTCTTGTTTTCCGAGATGATTGACTCCTCTGCAAATTAATTCGTTTTGACTATATGATGCAAACGCGGAAAATATTCCTGGTGAAAACAATCTTCTGTTTTCCCCTTCATCTTTCAGATAAATTGCAAATCAATGAAACATTCTACTGTTGCCACATCTGGAAGAGGTACTCCACATACATGTATGCGAGATGGTGCTTTCAAAAACAAACTATGCATTGTTGCAGACTTTGCAGAATTGTTTTAAGCAAATCACTGTAAAACAAAGAAGAAATACACCGTCCAAATAAAGGTGGGAGATTTTTTTTTTATCCATTTCCGAGATAATCCCTTTACAAATGAAGAAAAGATCATACACATTTCCTTCAAATTCAAAGCATTTTTCACGATGAAAATAGCATGTAAGCGTGTAGAATAAAATGAGTAAATATGTTAGCATGTTCTGTATTTCTTTTTTTCTTTTTCAACCATTTGAAAACGTGTTAAACGTGAATTCTAATGCAATCATTATATAACATGTTTCATCAGTGACTAATGTTTGCCGTCAAATCCACAATTGACGTGTCGTAACAGGAGATTTTAGTAGTGCGAACATTGAATTCTTGAAATCCATCAAGTCAATGAATACAAAATATGATAGAAACAAAACGCATCGCCTACCTTTAAGATAATATTCTGATGGATTTTGTGAAATGACGTCCAGTGTTTACGTTCTACGCTGCTGAAAATTGTCATATGATGTCACGATTTTCTATATCTGCCAAAGTCATCGACAATTTTTCGCGGCGCTTTTGTTTTTTCCCTACTTTTTATACCTCTTCTTAAACCCAACAGAAATATGTTTGTCTTGTATTAGAATAGAAATAACAGTATTGTATTTGAAGGACTAGCTATTTGAAGAGTTGCATGTGTCAGTTGGGGATTTGACGGTCATAAGTATTCGTTTTACTGGCTCCGCTACGCGTCGCCAAGTTAATTCGCATTTGCGACGGTCAAATCCCCAATCTACGTCGACAACTCTTCAGGTACGACACTGTTATTCCTTTAATATAACCGGAATAGTATTTTTCGGTGGTGACAAAATATCAAAAGCAATTGCTTGAAATACATCTTAGATTTAGAAATAATACATTTCGAACGGCAAACATTTGCTCGATTTCATGATAGCTTGAATACGACACCTCGAATATAGCATAATGTTGGCGAATACAAAGTATCGAGTATGGGTCTCCTATTACGTTTTCCTGTATTAATCATCTTCGATCTTTCAATTGATTCAGTTTAAGTATATCATGATTCTTGCACCCACAACCCGAAAAACGGACGGCAAAAACTAATTGCTCCGGGTGAGGATCGAACTCACAACCTCCGCATTCCTCATACTGTGCAGAGCACAGTGAAGGTACTGTCTATAAGTACGGCGCGCTAACCGATTGTGCCACCGGAGCAATGTTACAAATTGACATAAAAGTTAAGCATTTATACTACACTCCACTCTCCGACCACTTGCACGGGCACTTCATCATCAGCACATTGTATCATTCTTGTGTTCTTTCGTTTTCAGCTGTTCCGTGGTCTTTTTACTTCTTTCATGATAACGAAAACATATCATTCGATACAGTCTACTGATTCGATATTTAATTAATAAACATATCTTCATCTGCAACAGTCTTGACTAAAACGCAAATATATTATATGTACTTGAACATAAAATAAAATCACCCCAGCTAGGCCTATATGAACTCGCAATGGTAGTGATGAAATTATAATCTATCACCATTTTCCACGCACTGTAATTGTTGAGAAGTATAAATACTCAAAATAGTGTTAATTTAGTATGATCCCGTGATAGCTCAGTTGGTAGAGCGGAGGACTGTAGTGGCATGTTCATAGTCATCCTTAGGTCGGTGGTTCAAATCCGCCTCGCGGGATACCTTTTTGTCCCGTCTTAAAGTACTTTTTTTCCCTCCTTCGTCAACTTTTGACCGTGTCAAAATCGTCATAACCCAATACAAAACTTATTTCATAGGAATTCCTCAAATTCAAACTAAGCCATGTCGACAATTTAACTGATAAGCACATCCATAATATTCGCATGTACATTTTCTTGTATTGCCTGCGGCAGATGAAAATAGATTGTATAAAATAATATATCAAAACTTTCCTTTCCACCACTAAGTCCACGTAATTTATTTTCTCTAGCTGATGCTGCGTAATGTGCTGCTTCCCCGATTATATATGTACATGTTCACATCTGGTGTACACCCACATTTCATGAACAGTTTTTTTTTGTGTAATAATAATAATGTGACGCCAGGAAGCAGTCAATGTCGATTCCTAAATCGTTGGGCATCGCAGATTGCTCAGCGCATGGCTGCTATTTTAATATTATAATATTATCATTCGTAGGATTCATGTACTCGTATAAATTACCATAAATAAAACAGTATATGACATTATTCTTGTTTTCCGAGATGATTGACTCCTCTGCAAATTAATTCGTTTTGACTATATGATGCAAACGCGGAAAATATTCCTGGTGAAAACAATCTTCTGTTTTCCCCTTCATCTTTCAGATAAATTGCAAATCAATGAAACATTCTACTGTTGCCACATCTGGAAGAGGTACTCCACATACATGTATGCGAGATGGTGCTTTCAAAAACAAACTATGCATTGTTGCAGACTTTGCAGAATTGTTTTAAGCAAATCACTGTAAAACAAAGAAGAAATACACCGTCCAAATAAAGGTGGGAGATTTTTTTTTTATCCATTTCCGAGATAATCCCTTTACAAATGAAGAAAAGATCATACACATTTCCTTCAAATTCAAAGCATTTTTCACGATGAAAATAGCATGTAAGCGTGTAGAATAAAATGAGTAAATATGTTAGCATGTTCTGTATTTCTTTTTTTCTTTTTCAACCATTTGAAAACGTGTTAAACGTGAATTCTAATGCAATCATTATATAACATGTTTCATCAGTGACTAATGTTTGCCGTCAAATCCACAATTGACGTGTCGTAACAGGAGATTTTAGTAGTGCGAACATTGAATTCTTGAAATCCATCAAGTCAATGAATACAAAATATGATAGAAACAAAACGCATCGCCTACCTTTAAGATAATATTCTGATGGATTTTGTGAAATGACGTCCAGTGTTTACGTTCTACGCTGCTGAAAATTGTCATATGATGTCACGATTTTCTATATCTGCCAAAGTCATCGACAATTTTTCGCGGCGCTTTTGTTTTTTCCCTACTTTTTATACCTCTTCTTAAACCCAACAGAAATATGTTTGTCTTGTATTAGAATAGAAATAACAGTATTGTATTTGAAGGACTAGCTATTTGAAGAGTTGCATGTGTCAGTTGGGAATTTGACGGTCATAAGTATTCGTTTTACTGGCTCCGCTACGCGTCGCCAAGTTAATTCGCATTTGCGACGGTCAAATCCCCAATCTACGTCGACAACTCTTCAGGTACGACACTGTTATTCCTTTAATATAACCGGAATAGTATTTTTCGGTGGTGACAAAATATCAAAAGCAATTGCTTGAAATACATCTTAGATTTAGAAATAATACATTTCGAACGGCAAACATTTGCTCGATTTCATGATAGCTTGAATACGACACCTCGAATATAGCATAATGTTGGCGAATACAAAGTATCGAGTATGGGTCTCCTATTACGTTTTCCTGTATTAATCATCTTCGATCTTTCAATTGATTCAGTTTAAGTATATCATGATTCTTGCACCCACAACCCGAAAAACGGACGGCAAAAACTAATTGCTCCGGGTGAGGATCGAACTCACAACCTCCGCATTCCTCATACTGTGCAGAGCAC
Organism: Bathymodiolus brooksi; assembly: GCA_963680875.1. Classification (NCBI taxonomy): domain Eukaryota; kingdom Metazoa; phylum Mollusca; class Bivalvia; order Mytilida; family Modiolidae; genus Bathymodiolus; species Bathymodiolus brooksi. The sequence continues at coordinate 29,457,268 of OY804576.1, read as the reverse complement.
AGTGAAGGTACTGTCTATAAGTACGGCGCGCTAACCGATTGTGCCACCGGAGCAATGTTACAAATTGATATAAAAGTTAAGCATTTATACTACACTCCACTCTCCGACCACTTGCACGGGCACTTCATCATCAGCACATTGTATCATTCTTGTGTTCTTTCGTTTTCAGCTGTTCCGTGGTCTTTTTACTTCTTTCATGATAACGAAAACATATCATTCGATACAGTCTACTGATTCGATATTTAATTAATAAACATATCTTCATCTGCAACAGTCTTGACTAAAACGCAAATATATTATATGTACTTGAACATAAAATAAAATCACCCCAGCTAGGCCTATATGAACTCGCAATGGTAGTGATGAAATTATAATCTATCACCATTTTCCACGCACTGTAATTGTTGAGAAGTATAAATACTCAAAATAGTGTTAATTTAGTATGATCCCGTGATAGCTCAGTTGGTAGAGCGGAGGACTGTAGTGGCATGTTCATAGTCATCCTTAGGTCGGTGGTTCAAATCCGCTTCGCGGGATACCTTTTTGTCCCGTCTTAAAGTACTTTTTTTCCCTCCTTCGTCAACTTTTGACCGTGTCAAAATCGTCATAACCCAATACAAAACTTATTTCATAGGAATTCCTCAAATTCAAACTAAGCCACGTCGACAATTTAACTGATAAGCACATCCATAATATTCGCATGTACATTTTCTTGTATTGCCTGCGGCAGATGAAAATAGATTGTATAAAATAATATATCAAAACTTTCCTTTCCACCACTAAGTCCACGTAATTTATTTTCTCTAGCTGATGCTGCGTAATGTGCTCCTTCCCCGATTATATATGTACATGTTCACATCTGGTGTACACCCACATTTCATGAACAGTTTTTTTTTGTGTAATAATAATAATGTGACGCCAGGAAGCAGTCAATGTCCATTCCTCAATCGTTGGGCATCGCAGATTGCTCAGCGCATGGCTGCTATTTCAAAATTATCATTCGTAGGATTCATGTACTCGTATAAATTACCATAAATAAAACAGTATATGACATTATTCTTGTTTTCCGAGATGATTGACTCCTCTGCAAATTAATTCGTTTTGACTATATGATGCAAACGCGGAAAATATTCCTGGTGAAAACAATCTTCTGTTTTCCCCTTCATCTTTCAGATAAATTGCAAATCAATGAAACATTCTACTGTTGCCACATCTGGAAGAGGTACTCCACATACATGTATGCGAGATGGTGCTTTCAAAAACAAACTATGCATTGTTGCAGACTTTGCAGAATTGTTTTAAGCAAATCACTGTAAAACAAAGAAGAAATACACCGTCCAAATAAAGGTGGGAGATTTTTTTTTATCCATTTCCGAGATAATCCCTTTACAAATGAAGAAAAGATCATACACATTTCCTTCAAATTCAAAGCATTTTTCACGATGAAAATAGCATGTAAGCGTGTAGAATAAAATGAGTAAATATGTTAGCATGTTCTGTATTTCTTTTTTTCTTTTTCAACCATTTGAAAACGTGTTAAACGTGAATTCTAATGCAATCATTATATAACATGTTTCATCAGTGACTAATGTTTGCCGTCAAATCCACAATTGACGTGTCGTAACAGGAGATTTTAGTAGTGCGAACATTGAATTCTTGAAATCCATCAAGTCAATGAATACAAAATATGATAAAAACAAAACGCATCGCCTACCTTTAAGATAATATTCTGATGGATTTTGTGAAATGACGTCCAGTGTTTACGTTCTACGCTGCTGAAAATTGTCATATGATGTCACGATTTTCTATATCTGCCAAAGTCATCGACAATTTTTCGCGGCGCTTTTGTTTTTTCCCTACTTTTTATACCTCTTCTTAAACCCAACAGAAATATGTTTGTCTTGTATTAGAATAGAAATAACAGTATTGTATTTGAAGGACTAGCTATTTGAAGAGTTGCATGTGTCAGTTGGGGATTTGACGGTCATAAGTATTCGTTTTACTGGCTCCGCTACGCGTCGCCAAGTTAATTCGCATTTGCGACGGTCAAATCCCCAATCTACGTCGACAACTCTTCAGGTACGACACTGTTATTCCTTTAATATAACCGGAATAGTATTTTTCGGTGGTGACAAAATATCAAAAGCAATTACTTGAAATACATCTTAGATTTAGAAATAATACATTTCGAACGGCAAACATTTGCTCGATTTCATGATAGCTTGAATACGACACCTCGAATATAGCATAATGTTGGCGAATACAAAGTATCGAGTATGGGTCTCCTATTACGTTTTCCTGTATTAATCATCTTCGATCTTTCAATTGATTCAGTTTAAGTATATCATGATTCTTGCACCCACAACCTGAAAAACGGACGGCAAAAACTAATTGCTCCGGGTGAGGATCGAACTCACAACCTCCGCATTCCTCATACTGTGCAGAGCACAGTGAAGGTACTGTCTATAAGTACGGCGCGCTAACCGATTGTGCCACCGGAGCAATGTTACAAATTGACATAAAAGTTAAGCATTTATACTACACTCCACTCTCCGACCACTTGCACGGGCACTTCATCATCAGCACATTGTATCATTCTTGTGTTCTTTCGTTTTCAGCTGTTCCGTGGTTTTTTTACTTCTTTCATGATAACGAAAACACATCATTCGATACAGTCTACTGATTCGATATTTAATTAATAAACATATCTTCATCTGCAACAGTCTTGACTAAAACGCAAATATATTATATGTACTTGAACATAAAATAAAATCACCCCAGCTAGGCCTATATGAACTCGCAATGGTAGTGATGAAATTATAATCTATCACCATTTTCCACGCACTGTAATTGTTGAGAAGTATAAATACTCAAAATAGTGTTAATTTAGTATGATCCCGTGATAGCTCAGTTGGTAGAGCGGAGGACTGTAGTGGCATGTTCATAGTCATCCTTAGGTCGGTGGTTCAAATCCGCCTCGCGGGATACCTTTTTGTCCCGTCTTAAAGTACTTTTTTTCCCTCCTTCGTCAACTTTTGACCGTGTCAAAATCGTCATAACCCAATACAAAACTTATTTCATAGGAATTCCTCAAATTCAAACTAAGCCACGTCGACAATTTAACTGATAAGCACATCCATAATATTCGCATGTACATTTTCTTGTATTGCCTGCGGCAGATGAAAATAGATTGTATAAAATAATATATCAAAACTTTCCTTTCCACCACTAAGTCCACGTAATTTATTTTCTCTAGCTGATGCTGCGTAATGTGCTCCTTCCCCGATTATATATGTACATGTTCAAATCTGGTGTACACCCACATTTCATGAACAGTTTTTTTTTGTGTAATAATAATAATGTGACGCCAGGAAGCAGTCAATGTCCATTCCTCAATCGTTGGGCATCGCAGATTGCTCAGCGCATGGCTGCTATTTTAATATTATAATATTATCATTCGTAGGATTCATGTACTCGTATAAATTACCATAAATAAAACAGTATATGACATTATTCTTGTTTTCCGAGATGATTGACTCCTCTGCAAATTAATTCGTTTTGACTATATGATGCAAACGCGGAAAATATTCCTGGTGAAAACAATCTTCTGTTTTCCCCTTCATCTTTCAGATAAATTGCAAATCAATGAAACATTCTACTGTTGCCACATCTGGAAGAGGTACTCCACATACATGTATGCGAGATGGTGCTTTCAAAAACAAACTATGCATTGTTGCAGACTTTGCAGAATTGTTTTAAGCAAATCACTGTAAAACAAAGAAGAAATACACCGTCCAAATAAAGGTGGGAGATTTTTTTTTTATCCATTTCCGAGATAATCCCTTTACAAATGAAGAAAAGATCATACACATTTCCTTCAAATTCAAAGCATTTTTCACGATGAAAATAGCATGTAAGCGTGTAGAATAAAATGAGTAAATATGTTAGCATGTTCTGTATTTCTTTTTTTCTTTTTCAACCATTTGAAAACGTGTTAAACGTGAATTCTAATGCAATCATTATATAACATGTTTCATCAGTGACTAATGTTTGCCGTCAAATCCACAATTGACGTGTCGTAACAGGAGATTTTAGTAGTGCGAACATTGAATTCTTGAAATCCATCAAGTCAATGAATACAAAATATGATAGAAACAAAACGCATCGCCTACCTTTAAGATAATATTCTGATGGATTTTGTGAAATGACGTCCAGTGTTTACGTTCTACGCTGCTGAAAATTGTCATATGATGTCACGATTTTCTATATCTGCCAAAGTCATCGACAATTTTTCGCGGCGCTTTTGTTTTTTCCCTACTTTTTATACCTCTTCTTAAACCCAACAGAAATATGTTTGTCTTGTATTAGAATAGAAATAACAGTATTGTATTTGAAGGACTAGCTATTTGAAGAGTTGCATGTGTCAGTTGGGGATTTGACGGTCATAAGTATTCGTTTTACTGGCTCCGCTACGCGTCGCCAAGTTAATTCGCATTTGCGACGGTCAAATCCCCAATCTACGTCGACAACTCTTCAGGTACGACACTGTTATTCCTTTAATATAACCGGAATAGTATTTTTCGGTGGTGACAAAATATCAAAAGCAATTGCTTGAAATACATCTTAGATTTAGAAATAATACATTTCGAACGGCAAACATTTGCTCGATTTCATGATAGCTTGAATACGACACCTCGAATATAGCATAATGTTGGCGAATACAAAGTATCGAGTATGGGTCTCCTATTACGTTTTCCTGTATTAATCATCTTCGATCTTTCAATTGATTCAGTTTAAGTATATCATGATTCTTGCACCCACAACCCGAAAAACGGACGGCAAAAACTAATTGCTCCGGGTGAGGATCGAACTCACAACCTCCGCATTCCTCATACTGTGCAGAGCACAGTGAAGGTACTGTCTATAAGTACGGCGCGCTAACCGATTGTGCCACCGGAGCAATGTTACAAATTGACATAAAAGTTAAGCATTTATACTACACTCCACTCTCCGACCACTTGCACGGGCACTTCATCATCAGCACATTGTATCATTCTTGTGTTCTTTCGTTTTCAGCTGTTCCGTGGTCTTTTTACTTCTTTCATGATAACGAAAACATATCATTCGATACAGTCTACTGATTCGATATTTAATTAATAAACATATCTTCATCTGCAACAGTCTTGACTAAAACGCAAATATATTATATGTACTTGAACATAAAATAAAATCACCCCAGCTAGGCCTATATGAACTCGCAATGGTAGTGATGAAATTATAATCTATCACCATTTTCCACGCACTGTAATTGTTGAGAAGTATAAATACTCAAAATAGTGTTAATTTAGTATGATCCCGTGATAGCTCAGTTGGTAGAGCGGAGGACTGTAGTGGCATGTTCATAGTCATCCTTAGGTCGGTGGTTCAAATCCGCCTCGCGGGATACCTTTTTGTCCCGTCTTAAAGTACTTTTTTTCCCTCCTTCGTCAACTTTTGACCGTGTCAAAATCGTCATAACCCAATACAAAACTTATTTCATAGGAATTCCTCAAATTCAAACTAAGCCACGTCGACAATTTAACTGATAAGCACATCCATAATATTCGCATGTACATTTTCTTGTATTGCCTGCGGCAGATGAAAATAGATTGTATAAAATAATATATCAAAACTTTCCTTTCCACCACTAAGTCCACGTAATTTATTTTCTCTAGCTGATGCTGCGTAATGTGCTCCTTCCCCGATTATATATGTACATGTTCACATCTGGTGTACACCCACATTTCATGAACAGTTTTTTTTTGTGTAATAATAATAATGTGACGCCAGGAAGCAGTCAATGTCGATTCCTCAATCGTTGGGCATCGCAGATTGCTCAGCGCATGGCTGCTATTTTAATATTATAATATTATCATTCGTAGGATTCATGTACTCGTATAAATTACCATAAATAAAACAGTATATGACATTATTCTTGTTTTCCGAGATGATTGACTCCTCTGCAAATTAATTCGTTTTGACTATATGATGCAAACGCGGAAAATATTCCTGGTGAAAACAATCTTCTGTTTTCCCCTTCATCTTTCAGATAAATTGCAAATCAATGAAACATTCTACTGTTGCCACATCTGGAAGAGGTACTCCACATACATGTATGCGAGATGGTGCTTTCAAAAACAAACTATGCATTGTTGCAGACTTTGCAGAATTGTTTTAAGCAAATCACTGTAAAACAAAGAAGAAATACACCGTCCAAATAAAGGTGGGAGATTTTTTTTTTATCCATTTCCGAGATAATCCCTTTACAAATGAAGAAAAGATCATACACATTTCCTTCAAATTCAAAGCATTTTTCACGATGAAAATAGCATGTAAGCGTGTAGAATAAAATGAGTAAATATGTTAGCATGTTCTGTATTTCTTTTTTTCTTTTTCAACCATTTGAAAACGTGTTAAACGTGAATTCTAATGCAATCATTATATAACATGTTTCATCAGTGACTAATGTTTGCCGTCAAATCCACAATTGACGTGTCGTAACAGGAGATTTTAGTAGTGCGAACATTGAATTCTTGAAATCCATCAAGTCAATGAATACAAAATATGATAGAAACAAAACGCATCGCCTACCTTTAAGATAATATTCTGATGGATTTTGTGAAATGACGTCCAGTGTTTACGTTCTACGCTGCTGAAAATTGTCATATGATGTCACGATTTTCTATATCTGCCAAAGTCATCGACAATTTTTCGCGGCGCTTTTGTTTTTTCCCTACTTTTTATACCTCTTCTTAAACCCAACAGAAATATGTTTGTCTTGTATTAGAATAGAAATAACAGTATTGTATTTGAAGGACTAGCTATTTGAAGAGTTGCATGTGTCAGTTGGGAATTTGACGGTCATAAGTATTCGTTTTACTGGCTCCGCTACGCGTCGCCAAGTTAATTCGCATTTGCGACGGTCAAATCCCCAATCTACGTCGACAACTCTTCAGGTACGACACTGTTATTCCTTTAATATAACCGGAATAGTATTTTTCGGTGGTGACAAAATATCAAAAGCAATTGCTTGAAATACATCTTAGATTTAGAAATAATACATTTCGAACGGCAAACATTTGCTCGATTTCATGATAGCTTGAATACGACACCTCGAATATAGCATAATGTTGGCGAATACAAAGTATCGAGTATGGGTCTCCTATTACGTTTTCCTGTATTAATCATCTTCGATCTTTCAATTGATTCAGTTTAAGTATATCATGATTCTTGCACCCACAACCCGAAAAACGGACGGCAAAAACTAATTGCTCCGGGTGAGGATCGAACTCACAACCTCCGCATTCCTCATACTGTGCAGAGCACAGTGAAGGTACTGTCTATAAGTACGGCGCGCTAACCGATTGTGCCACCGGAGCAATGTTACAAATTGATATAAAAGTTAAGCATTTATACTACACTCCACTCTCCGACCACTTGCACGGGCACTTCATCATCAGCACATTGTATCATTCTTGTGTTCTTTCGTTTTCAGCTGTTCCGTGGTCTTTTTACTTCTTTCATGATAACGAAAACATATCATTCGATACAGTCTACTGATTCGATATTTAATTAATAAACATATCTTCATCTGCAACAGTCTTGACTAAAACGCAAATATATTATATGTACTTGAACATAAAATAAAATCACCCCAGCTAGGCCTATATGAACTCGCAATGGTAGTGATGAAATTATAATCTATCACCATTTTCCACGCACTGTAATTGTTGAGAAGTATAAATACTCAAAATAGTGTTAATTTAGTATGATCCCGTGATAGCTCAGTTGGTAGAGCGGAGGACTGTAGTGGCATGTTCATAGTCATCCTTAGGTCGGTGGTTCAAATCCGCTTCGCGGGATACCTTTTTGTCCCGTCTTAAAGTACTTTTTTTCCCTCCTTCGTCAACTTTTGACCGTGTCAAAATCGTCATAACCCAATACAAAACTTATTTCATAGGAATTCCTCAAATTCAAACTAAGCCACGTCGACAATTTAACTGATAAGCACATCCATAATATTCGCATGTACATTTTCTTGTATTGCCTGCGGCAGATGAAAATAGATTGTATAAAATAATATATCAAAACTTTCCTTTCCACCACTAAGTCCACGTAATTTATTTTCTCTAGCTGATGCTGCGTAATGTGCTCCTTCCCCGATTATATATGTACATGTTCACATCTGGTGTACACCCACATTTCATGAACAGTTTTTTTTTGTGTAATAATAATAATGTGACGCCAGGAAGCAGTCAATGTCCATTCCTCAATCGTTGGGCATCGCAGATTGCTCAGCGCATGGCTGCTATTTCAAAATTATCATTCGTAGGATTCATGTACTCGTATAAATTACCATAAATAAAACAGTATATGACATTATTCTTGTTTTCCGAGATGATTGACTCCTCTGCAAATTAATTCGTTTTGACTATATGATGCAAACGCGGAAAATATTCCTGGTGAAAACAATCTTCTGTTTTCCCCTTCATCTTTCAGATAAATTGCAAATCAATGAAACATTCTACTGTTGCCACATCTGGAAGAGGTACTCCACATACATGTATGCGAGATGGTGCTTTCAAAAACAAACTATGCATTGTTGCAGACTTTGCAGAATTGTTTTAAGCAAATCACTGTAAAACAAAGAAGAAATACACCGTCCAAATAAAGGTGGGAGATTTTTTTTTATCCATTTCCGAGATAATCCCTTTACAAATGAAGAAAAGATCATACACATTTCCTTCAAATTCAAAGCATTTTTCACGATGAAAATAGCATGTAAGCGTGTAGAATAAAATGAGTAAATATGTTAGCATGTTCTGTATTTCTTTTTTTCTTTTTCAACCATTTGAAAACGTGTTAAACGTGAATTCTAATGCAATCATTATATAACATGTTTCATCAGTGACTAATGTTTGCCGTCAAATCCACAATTGACGTGTCGTAACAGGAGATTTTAGTAGTGCGAACATTGAATTCTTGAAATCCATCAAGTCAATGAATACAAAATATGATAAAAACAAAACGCATCGCCTACCTTTAAGATAATATTCTGATGGATTTTGTGAAATGACGTCCAGTGTTTACGTTCTACGCTGCTGAAAATTGTCATATGATGTCACGATTTTCTATATCTGCCAAAGTCATCGACAATTTTTCGCGGCGCTTTTGTTTTTTCCCTACTTTTTATACCTCTTCTTAAACCCAACAGAAATATGTTTGTCTTGTATTAGAATAGAAATAACAGTATTGTATTTGAAGGACTAGCTATTTGAAGAGTTGCATGTGTCAGTTGGGGATTTGACGGTCATAAGTATTCGTTTTACTGGCTCCGCTACGCGTCGCCAAGTTAATTCGCATTTGCGACGGTCAAATCCCCAATCTACGTCGACAACTCTTCAGGTACGACACTGTTATTCCTTTAATATAACCGGAATAGTATTTTTCGGTGGTGACAAAATATCAAAAGCAATTACTTGAAATACATCTTAGATTTAGAAATAATACATTTCGAACGGCAAACATTTGCTCGATTTCATGATAGCTTGAATACGACACCTCGAATATAGCATAATGTTGGCGAATACAAAGTATCGAGTATGGGTCTCCTATTACGTTTTCCTGTATTAATCATCTTCGATCTTTCAATTGATTCAGTTTAAGTATATCATGATTCTTGCACCCACAACCTGAAAAACGGACGGCAAAAACTAATTGCTCCGGGTGAGGATCGAACTCACAACCTCCGCATTCCTCATACTGTGCAGAGCACAGTGAAGGTACTGTCTATAAGTACGGCGCGCTAACCGATTGTGCCACCGGAGCAATGTTACAAATTGACATAAAAGTTAAGCATTTATACTACACTCCACTCTCCGACCACTTGCACGGGCACTTCATCATCAGCACATTGTATCATTCTTGTGTTCTTTCGTTTTCAGCTGTTCCGTGGTTTTTTTACTTCTTTCATGATAACGAAAACACATCATTCGATACAGTCTACTGATTCGATATTTAATTAATAAACATATCTTCATCTGCAACAGTCTTGACTAAAACGCAAATATATTATATGTACTTGAACATAAAATAAAATCACCCCAGCTAGGCCTATATGAACTCGCAATGGTAGTGATGAAATTATAATCTATCACCATTTTCCACGCACTGTAATTGTTGAGAAGTATAAATACTCAAAATAGTGTTAATTTAGTATGATCCCGTGATAGCTCAGTTGGTAGAGCGGAGGACTGTAGTGGCATGTTCATAGTCATCCTTAGGTCGGTGGTTCAAATCCGCCTCGCGGGATACCTTTTTGTCCCGTCTTAAAGTACTTTTTTTCCCTCCTTCGTCAACTTTTGACCGTGTCAAAATCGTCATAACCCAATACAAAACTTATTTCATAGGAATTCCTCAAATTCAAACTAAGCCACGTCGACAATTTAACTGATAAGCACATCCATAATATTCGCATGTACATTTTCTTGTATTGCCTGCGGCAGATGAAAATAGATTGTATAAAATAATATATCAAAACTTTCCTTTCCACCACTAAGTCCACGTAATTTATTTTCTCTAGCTGATGCTGCGTAATGTGCTCCTTCCCCGATTATATATGTACATGTTCAAATCTGGTGTACACCCACATTTCATGAACAGTTTTTTTTTGTGTAATAATAATAATGTGACGCCAGGAAGCAGTCAATGTCCATTCCTCAATCGTTGGGCATCGCAGATTGCTCAGCGCATGGCTGCTATTTCAAAATTATCATTCGTAGGATTCATGTACTCGTATAAATTACCATAAATAAAACAGTATATGACATTATTCTTGTTTTCCGAGATGATTGACTCCTCTGCAAATTAATTCGTTTTGACTATATGATGCAAACGCGGAAAATATTCCTGGTGAAAACAATCTTCTGTTTTCCCCTTCATCTTTCAGATAAATTGCAAATCAATGAAACATTCTACTGTTGCCACATCTGGAAGAGGTACTCCACATACATGTATGCGAGATGGTGCTTTCAAAAACAAACTATGCATTGTTGCAGACTTTGCAGAATTGTTTTAAGCAAATCACTGTAAAACAAAGAAGAAATACACCGTCCAAATAAAGGTGGGAGATTTTTTTTTATCCATTTCCGAGATAATCCCTTTACAAATGAAGAAAAGATCATACACATTTCCTTCAAATTCAAAGCATTTTTCACGATGAAAATAGCATGTAAGCGTGTAGAATAAAATGAGTAAATATGTTAGCATGTTCTGTATTTCTTTTTTTCTTTTTCAACCATTTGAAAACGTGTTAAACGTGAATTCTAATGCAATCATTATATAACATGTTTCATCAGTGACTAATGTTTGCCGTCAAATCCACAATTGACGTGTCGTAACAGGAGATTTTAGTAGTGCGAACATTGAATTCTTGAAATCCATCAAGTCAATGAATACAAAATATGATAAAAACAAAACGCATCGCCTACCTTTAAGATAATATTCTGATGGATTTTGTGAAATGACGTCCAGTGTTTACGTTCTACGCTGCTGAAAATTGTCATATGATGTCACGATTTTCTATATCTGCCAAAGTCATCGACAATTTTTCGCGGCGCTTTTGTTTTTTCCCTACTTTTTATACCTCTTCTTAAACCCAACAGAAATATGTTTGTCTTGTATTAGAATAGAAATAACAGTTTTGTATTTGAAGGACTAGCTATTTGAAGAGTTGCATGTGTCAGTTGGGGATTTGACGGTCATAAGTATTCGTTTTACTGGCTCCGCTACGCGTCGCCAAGTTAATTCGCATTTGCGACGGTCAAATCCCCAATCTACGTCGACAACTCTTCAGGTACGACACTGTTATTCCTTTAATATAACCGGAATAGTATTTTTCGGTGGTGACAAAATATCAAAAGCAATTGCTTGAAATACATCTTAGATTTAGAAATAATACATTTCGAACGGCAAACATTTGCTCGATTTCATGATAGCTTGAATACGACACCTCGAATATAGCATAATGTTGGCGAATACAAAGTATCGAGTATGGGTCTCCTATTACGTTTTCCTGTATTAATCATCTTCGATCTTTCAATTGATTCAGTTTAAGTATATCATGATTCTTGCACCCACAACCCGAAAAACGGACGGCAAAAACTAATTGCTCCGGGTGAGGATCGAACTCACAACCTCCGCATTCCTCATACTGTGCAGAGCACAGTGAAGGTACTGTCTATAAGTACGGCGCGCTAACCGATTGTGCCACCGGAGCAATGTTACAAATTGATATAAAAGTTAAGCATTTATACTACACTCCACTCTCCGACCACTTGCACGGGCACTTCATCATCAGCACATTGTATCATTCTTGTGTTCTTTCGTTTTCAGCTGTTCCGTGGTCTTTTTACTTCTTTCATGATAACGAAAACACATCATTCGATACAGTCTACTGATTCGATATTTAATTAATAAACATATCTTCATCTGCAACAGTCTTGACTAAAACGCAAATATATTATATGTACTTGAACATAAAATAAAATCACCCCAGCTAGGCCTATATGAACTCGCAATGGTAGTGATGAAATTATAATCTATCACCATTTTCCACGCACTGTAATTGTTGAGAAGTATAAATACTCAAAATAGTGTTAATTTAGTATGATCCCGTGATAGCTCAGTTGGTAGAGCGGAGGACTGTAGTGGCATGTTCATAGTCATCCTTAGGTCGGTGGTTCAAATCCGCCTCGCGGGATACCTTTTTGTCCCGTCTTAAAGTACTTTTTTTCCCTCCTTCGTCAACTTTTGACCGTGTCAAAATCGTCATAACCCAATACAAAACTTATTTCATAGGAATTCCTCAAATTCAAACTAAGCCACGTCGACAATTTAACTGATAAGCACATCCATAATATTCGCATGTACATTTTCTTGTATTGCCTGCGGCAGATGAAAATAGATTGTATAAAATAATATATCAAAACTTTCCTTTCCACCACTAAGTCCACGTAATTTATTTTCTCTAGCTGATGCTGCGTAATGTGCTCCTTCCCCGATTATATATGTACATGTTCAAATCTGGTGTACACCCACATTTCATGAACAGTTTTTTTTTGTGTAATAATAATAATGTGACGCCAGGAAGCAGTCAATGTCCATTCCTCAATCGTTGGGCATCGCAGATTGCTCAGCGCATGGCTGCTATTTCAAAATTATCATTCGTAGGATTCATGTACTCGTATAAATTACCATAAATAAAACAGTATATGACATTATTCTTGTTTTCCGAGATGATTGACTCCTCTGCAAATTAATTCGTTTTGACTATATGATGCAAACGCGGAAAATATTCCTGGTGAAAACAATCTTCTGTTTTCCCCTTCATCTTTCAGATAAATTGCAAATCAATGAAACATTCTACTGTTGCCACATCTGGAAGAGGTACTCCACATACATGTATGCGAGATGGTGCTTTCAAAAACAAACTATGCATTGTTGCAGACTTTGCAGAATTGTTTTAAGCAAATCACTGTAAAACAAAGAAGAAATACACCGTCCAAATAAAGGTGGGAGATTTTTTTTTATCCATTTCCGAGATAATCCCTTTACAAATGAAGAAAAGATCATACACATTTCCTTCAAATTCAAAGCATTTTTCACGATGAAAATAGCATGTAAGCGTGTAGAATAAAATGAGTAAATATGTTAGCATGTTCTGTATTTCTTTTTTTCTTTTTCAACCATTTGAAAACGTGTTAAACGTGAATTCTAATGCAATCATTATATAACATGTTTCATCAGTGACTAATGTTTGCCGTCAAATCCACAATTGACGTGTCGTAACAGGAGATTTTAGTAGTGCGAACATTGAATTCTTGAAATCCATCAAGTCAATGAATACAAAATATGATAAAAACAAAACGCATCGCCTACCTTTAAGATAATATTCTGATGGATTTTGTGAAATGACGTCCAGTGTTTACGTTCTACGCTGCTGAAAATTGTCATATGATGTCACGATTTTCTATATCTGCCAAAGTCATCGACAATTTTTCGCGGCGCTTTTGTTTTTTCCCTACTTTTTATACCTCTTCTTAAACCCAACAGAAATATGTTTGTCTTGTATTAGAATAGAAATAACAGTTTTGTATTTGAAGGACTAGCTATTTGAAGAGTTGCATGTGTCAGTTGGGGATTTGACGGTCATAAGTATTCGTTTTACTGGCTCCGCTACGCGTCGCCAAGTTAATTCGCATTTGCGACGGTCAAATCCCCAATCTACGTCGACAACTCTTCAGGTACGACACTGTTATTCCTTTAATATAACCGGAATAGTATTTTTCGGTGGTGACAAAATATCAAAAGCAATTGCTTGAAATACATCTTAGATTTAGAAATAATACATTTCGAACGGCAAACATTTGCTCGATTTCATGATAGCTTGAATACGACACCTCGAATATAGCATAATGTTGGCGAATACAAAGTATCGAGTATGGGTCTCCTATTACGTTTTCCTGTATTAATCATCTTCGATCTTTCAATTGATTCAGTTTAAGTATATCATGATTCTTGCACCCACAACCCGAAAAACGGACGGCAAAAACTAATTGCTCCGGGTGAGGATCGAACTCACAACCTCCGCATTCCTCATACTGTGCAGAGCACAGTGAAGGTACTGTCTATAAGTACGGCGCGCTAACCGATTGTGCCACCGGAGCAATGTTACAAATTGATATAAAAGTTAAGCATTTATACTACACTCCACTCTCCGACCACTTGCACGGGCACTTCATCATCAGCACATTGTATCATTCTTGTGTTCTTTCGTTTTCAGCTGTTCCGTGGTCTTTTTACTTCTTTCATGATAACGAAAACACATCATTCGATACAGTCTACTGATTCGATATTTAATTAATAAACATATCTTCATCTGCAACAGTCTTGACTAAAACGCAAATATATTATATGTACTTGAACATAAAATAAAATCACCCCAGCTAGGCCTATATGAACTCGCAATGGTAGTGATGAAATTATAATCTATCACCATTTTCCACGCACTGTAATTGTTGAGAAGTATAAATACTCAAAATAGTGTTAATTTAGTATGATCCCGTGATAGCTCAGTTGGTAGAGCGGAGGACTGTAGTGGCATGTTCATAGTCATCCTTAGGTCGGTGGTTCAAATCCGCCTCGCGGGATACCTTTTTGTCCCGTCTTAAAGTACTTTTTTTCCCTCCTTCGTCAACTTTTGACCGTGTCAAAATCGTCATAACCCAATACAAAACTTATTTCATAGGAATTCCTCAAATTCAAACTAAGCCACGTCGACAATTTAACTGATAAGCACATCCATAATATTCGCATGTACATTTTCTTGTATTGCCTGCGGCAGATGAAAATAGATTGTATAAAGTAATATATCAAAACTTTCCTTTCCACCACTAAGTCCACGTAATTTATTTTCTCTAGCTGATGCTGCGTAATGTGCTCCTTCCCCGATTATATATGTACATGTTCACATCTGGTGTACACCCACATTTCATGAACAGTTTTTTTTTGTGTAATAATAATAATGTGACGCCAGGAAGCAGTCAATGTCCATTCCTCAATCGTTGGGCATCGCAGATTGCTCAGCGCATGGCTGCTATTTCAAAATTATCATTCGTAGGATTCATGTACTCGTATAAATTACCATAAATAAAACAGTATATGACATTATTCTTGTTTTCCGAGATGATTGACTCCTCTGCAAATTAATTCGTTTTGACTATATGATGCAAACGCGGAAAATATTCCTGGTGAAAACAATCTTCTGTTTTCCCCTTCATCTTTCAGATAAATTGCAAATCAATGAAACATTCTACTGTTGCCACATCTGGAAGAGGTACTCCACATACATGTATGCGAGATGGTGCTTTCAAAAACAAACTATGCATTGTTGCAGACTTTGCAGAATTGTTTTAAGCAAATCACTGTAAAACAAAGAAGAAATACACCGTCCAAATAAAGGTGGGAGATTTTTTTTTATCCATTTCCGAGATAATCCCTTTACAAATGAAGAAAAGATCATACACATTTCCTTCAAATTCAAAGCATTTTTCACGATGAAAATAGCATGTAAGCGTGTAGAATAAAATGAGTAAATATGTTAGCATGTTCTGTATTTCTTTTTTTCTTTTTCAACCATTTGAAAACGTGTTAAACGTGAATTCTAATGCAATCATTATATAACATGTTTCATCAGTGACTAATGTTTGCCGTCAAATCCACAATTGACGTGTCGTAACAGGAGATTTTAGTAGTGCGAACATTGAATTCTTGAAATCCATCAAGTCAATGAATACAAAATATGATAAAAACAAAACGCATCGCCTACCTTTAAGATAATATTCTGATGGATTTTGTGAAATGACGTCCAGTGTTTACGTTCTACGCTGCTGAAAATTGTCATATGATGTCACGATTTTCTATATCTGCCAAAGTCATCGACAATTTTTCGCGGCGCTTTTGTTTTTTCCCTACTTTTTATACCTCTTCTTAAACCCAACAGAAATATGTTTGTCTTGTATTAGAATAGAAATAACAGTTTTGTATTTGAAGGACTAGCTATTTGAAGAGTTGCATGTGTCAGTTGGGGATTTGACGGTCATAAGTATTCGTTTTACTGGCTCCGCTACGCGTCGCCAAGTTAATTCGCATTTGCGACGGTCAAATCCCCAATCTACGTCGACAACTCTTCAGGTACGACACTGTTATTCCTTTAATATAACCGGAATAGTATTTTTCGGTGGTGACAAAATATCAAAAGCAATTGCTTGAAATACATCTTAGATTTAGAAATAATACATTTCGAACGGCAAACATTTGCTCGATTTCATGATAGCTTGAATACGACACCTCGAATATAGCATAATGTTGGCGAATACAAAGTATCGAGTATGGGTCTCCTATTACGTTTTCCTGTATTAATCATCTTCGATCTTTCAATTGATTCAGTTTAAGTATATCATGATTCTTGCACCCACAACCCGAAAAACGGACGGCAAAAACTAATTGCTCCGGGTGAGGATCGAACTCACAACCTCCGCATTCCTCATACTGTGCAGAGCACAGTGAAGGTACTGTCTATAAGTACGGCGCGCTAACCGATTGTGCCACCGGAGCAATGTTACAAATTGATATAAAAGTTAAGCATTTATACTACACTCCACTCTCCGACCACTTGCACGGGCACTTCATCATCAGCACATTGTATCATTCTTGTGTTCTTTCGTTTTCAGCTGTTCCGTGGTCTTTTTACTTCTTTCATGATAACGAAAACACATCATTCGATACAGTCTACTGATTCGATATTTAATTAATAAACATATCTTCATCTGCAACAGTCTTGACTAAAACGCAAATATATTATATGTACTTGAACATAAAATAAAATCACCCCAGCTAGGCCTATATGAACTCGCAATGGTAGTGATGAAATTATAATCTATCACCATTTTCCACGCACTGTAATTGTTGAGAAGTATAAATACTCAAAATAGTGTTAATTTAGTATGATCCCGTGATAGCTCAGTTGGTAGAGCGGAGGACTGTAGTGGCATGTTCATAGTCATCCTTAGGTCGGTGGTTCAAATCCGCCTCGCGGGATACCTTTTTGTCCCGTCTTAAAGTACTTTTTTTCCCTCCTTCGTCAACTTTTGACCGTGTCAAAATCGTCATAACCCAATACAAAACTTATTTCATAGGAATTCCTCAAATTCAAACTAAGCCACGTCGACAATTTAACTGATAAGCACATCCATAATATTCGCATGTACATTTTCTTGTATTGCCTGCGGCAGATGAAAATAGATTGTATAAAGTAATATATCAAAACTTTCCTTTCCACCACTAAGTCCACGTAATTTATTTTCTCTAGCTGATGCTGCGTAATGTGCTCCTTCCCCGATTATATATGTACATGTTCACATCTGGTGTACACCCACATTTCATGAACAGTTTTTTTTTGTGTAATAATAATAATGTGACGCCAGGAAGCAGTCAATGTCCATTCCTCAATCGTTGGGCATCGCAGATTGCTCAGCGCATGGCTGCTATTTCAAAATTATCATTCGTAGGATTCATGTACTCGTATAAATTACCATAAATAAAACAGTATATGACATTATTCTTGTTTTCCGAGATGATTGACTCCTCTGCAAATTAATTCGTTTTGACTATATGATGCAAACGCGGAAAATATTCCTGGTGAAAACAATCTTCTGTTTTCCCCTTCATCTTTCAGATAAATTGCAAATCAATGAAACATTCTACTGTTGCCACATCTGGAAGAGGTACTCCACATACATGTATGCGAGATGGTGCTTTCAAAAACAAACTATGCATTGTTGCAGACTTTGCAGAATTGTTTTAAGCAAATCACTGTAAAACAAAGAAGAAATACACCGTCCAAATAAAGGTGGGAGATTTTTTTTTATCCATTTCCGAGATAATCCCTTTACAAATGAAGAAAAGATCATACACATTTCCTTCAAATTCAAAGCATTTTTCACGATGAAAATAGCATGTAAGCGTGTAGATTAAAATGAGTAAATATGTTAGCATGTTCTGTATTTCTTTTTTTCTTTTTCAACCATTTGAAAACGTGTTAAACGTGAATTCTAATGCAATCATTATATAACATGTTTCATCAGTGACTAATGTTTGCCGTCAAATCCACAATTGACGTGTCGTAACAGGAGATTTTAGTAGTGCGAACATTGAATTCTTGAAATCCATCAAGTCAATGAATACAAAATATGATAAAAACAAAACGCATCGCCTACCTTTAAGATAATATTCTGATGGATTTTGTGAAATGACGTCCAGTGTTTACGTTCTACGCTGCTGAAAATTGTCATATGATGTCACGATTTTCTATATCTGCCAAAGTCATCGACAATTTTTCGCGGCGCTTTTGTTTTTTCCCTACTTTTTATACCTCTTCTTAAACCCAACAGAAATATGTTTGTCTTGTATTAGAATAGAAATAACAGTATTGTATTTGAAGGACTAGCTATTTGAAGAGTTGCATGTGTCAGTTGGGGATTTGACGGTCATAAGTATTCGTTTTACTGGCTCCGCTACGCGTCGCCAAGTTAATTCGCATTTGCGACGGTCAAATCCCCAATCTACGTCGACAACTCTTCAGGTACGACACTGTTATTCCTTTAATATAACCGGAATAGTATTTTTCGGTGGTGACAAAATATCAAAAGCAATTACTTGAAATACATCTTAGATTTAGAAATAATACATTTCGAACGGCAAACATTTGCTCGATTTCATGATAGCTTGAATACGACACCTCGAATATAGCATAATGTTGGCGAATACAAAGTATCGAGTATGGGTCTCCTATTACGTTTTCCTGTATTAATCATCTTCGATCTTTCAATTGATTCAGTTTAAGTATATCATGATTCTTGCACCCACAACCTGAAAAACGGACGGCAAAAACTAATTGCTCCGGGTGAGGATCGAACTCACAACCTCCGCATTCCTCATACTGTGCAGAGCACAGTGAAGGTACTGTCTATAAGTACGGCGCGCTAACCGATTGTGCCACCGGAGCAATGTTACAAATTGACATAAAAGTTAAGCATTTATACTACACTCCACTCTCCGACCACTTGCACGGGCACTTCATCATCAGCACATTGTATCATTCTTGTGTTCTTTCGTTTTCAGCTGTTCCGTGGTTTTTTTACTTCTTTCATGATAACGAAAACACATCATTCGATACAGTCTACTGATTCGATATTTAATTAATAAACATATCTTCATCTGCAACAGTCTTGACTAAAACGCAAATATATTATATGTACTTGAACATAAAATAAAATCACCCCAGCTAGGCCTATATGAACTCGCAATGGTAGTGATGAAATTATAATCTATCACCATTTTCCACGCACTGTAATTGTTGAGAAGTATAAATACTCAAAATAGTGTTAATTTAGTATGATCCCGTGATAGCTCAGTTGGTAGAGCGGAGGACTGTAGTGGCATGTTCATAGTCATCCTTAGGTCGGTGGTTCAAATCCGCCTCGCGGGATACCTTTTTGTCCCGTCTTAAAGTACTTTTTTTCCCTCCTTCGTCAACTTTTGACCGTGTCAAAATCGTCATAACCCAATACAAAACTTATTTCATAGGAATTCCTCAAATTCAAACTAAGCCACGTCGACAATTTAACTGATAAGCACATCCATAATATTCGCATGTACATTTTCTTGTATTGCCTGCGGCAGATGAAAATAGATTGTATAAAATAATATATCAAAACTTTCCTTTCCACCACTAAGTCCACGTAATTTATTTTCTCTAGCTGATGCTGCGTAATGTGCTCCTTCCCCGATTATATATGTACATGTTCAAATCTGGTGTACACCCACATTTCATGAACAGTTTTTTTTTGTGTAATAATAATAATGTGACGCCAGGAAGCAGTCAATGTCCATTCCTCAATCGTTGGGCATCGCAGATTGCTCAGCGCATGGCTGCTATTTTAATATTATAATATTATCATTCGTAGGATTCATGTACTCGTATAAATTACCATAAATAAAACAGTATATGACATTATTCTTGTTTTCCGAGATGATTGACTCCTCTGCAAATTAATTCGTTTTGACTATATGATGCAAACGCGGAAAATATTCCTGGTGAAAACAATCTTCTGTTTTCCCCTTCATCTTTCAGATAAATTGCAAATCAATGAAACATTCTACTGTTGCCACATCTGGAAGAGGTACTCCACATACATGTATGCGAGATGGTGCTTTCAAAAACAAACTATGCATTGTTGCAGACTTTGCAGAATTGTTTTAAGCAAATCACTGTAAAACAAAGAAGAAATACACCGTCCAAATAAAGGTGGGAGATTTTTTTTTTATCCATTTCCGAGATAATCCCTTTACAAATGAAGAAAAGATCATACACATTTCCTTCAAATTCAAAGCATTTTTCACGATGAAAATAGCATGTAAGCGTGTAGAATAAAATGAGTAAATATGTTAGCATGTTCTGTATTTCTTTTTTTCTTTTTCAACCATTTGAAAACGTGTTAAACGTGAATTCTAATGCAATCATTATATAACATGTTTCATCAGTGACTAATGTTTGCCGTCAAATCCACAATTGACGTGTCGTAACAGGAGATTTTAGTAGTGCGAACATTGAATTCTTGAAATCCATCAAGTCAATGAATACAAAATATGATAGAAACAAAACGCATCGCCTACCTTTAAGATAATATTCTGATGGATTTTGTGAAATGACGTCCAGTGTTTACGTTCTACGCTGCTGAAAATTGTCATATGATGTCACGATTTTCTATATCTGCCAAAGTCATCGACAATTTTTCGCGGCGCTTTTGTTTTTTCCCTACTTTTTATACCTCTTCTTAAACCCAACAGAAATATGTTTGTCTTGTATTAGAATAGAAATAACAGTATTGTATTTGAAGGACTAGCTATTTGAAGAGTTGCATGTGTCAGTTGGGGATTTGACGGTCATAAGTATTCGTTTTACTGGCTCCGCTACGCGTCGCCAAGTTAATTCGCATTTGCGACGGTCAAATCCCCAATCTACGTCGACAACTCTTCAGGTACGACACTGTTATTCCTTTAATATAACCGGAATAGTATTTTTCGGTGGTGACAAAATATCAAAAGCAATTGCTTGAAATACATCTTAGATTTAGAAATAATACATTTCGAACGGCAAACATTTGCTCGATTTCATGATAGCTTGAATACGACACCTCGAATATAGCATAATGTTGGCGAATACAAAGTATCGAGTATGGGTCTCCTATTACGTTTTCCTGTATTAATCATCTTCGATCTTTCAATTGATTCAGTTTAAGTATATCATGATTCTTGCACCCACACACCGAAAAACGGACGGCAAAAACTAATTGCTCCGGGTGAGGATCGAACTCACAACCTCCGCATTCCTCATACTGTGCAGAGCACAGTGAAGGTACTGTCTATAAGTACGGCGCGCTAACCGATTGTGCCACCGGAGCAATGTTACAAATTGACATAAAAGTTAAGCATTTATACTACACTCCACTCTCCGACCACTTGCACGGGCACTTCATCATCAGCACATTGTATCATTCTTGTGTTCTTTCGTTTTCAGCTGTTCCGTGGCCTTTTTACTTCTTTCATGATAACGAAAACACATCATTCGATACAGTCTACTGATTCGATATTTAATTAATAAACATATCTTCATCTGCAACAGTCTTGACTAAAACGCAAATATATTATATGTACTTGAACATAAAATAAAATCACCCCAGCTAGGCCTATATGAACTCGCAATGGTAGTGATGAAATTATAATCTATCACCATTTTCCACGCACTGTAATTGTTGAGAAGTATAAATACTCAAAATAGTGTTAATTTAGTATGATCCCGTGATAGCTCAGTTGGTAGAGCGGAGGACTGTAGTGGCATGTTCATAGTCATCATTAGGTCGGTGGTTCAAATCCGCTTCGCGGGATACCTTTTTGTCCCGTCTTAAAGTACTTTTTTTCCCTCCTTCGTCAACTTTTGACCGTGTCAAAATCGTCATAACCCAATACAAAACTTATTTCATAGGAATTCCTCAAATTCAAACTAAGCCACGTCGACAATTTAACTGATAAGCACATCCATAATATTCGCATGTACATTTTCTTGTATTGCCTGCGGCAGATGAAAATAGATTGTATAAAATAATATATCAAAACTTTCCTTTCCACCACTAAGTCCACGTAATTTATTTTCTCTAGCTGATGCTGCGTAATGTGCTCCTTCCCCGATTATATATGTACATGTTCACATCTGGTGTACACCCACATTTCATGAACAGTTTTTTTTTGTGTAATAATAATAATGTGACGCCAGGAAGCAGTCAATGTCGATTCCTAAATCGTTGGGCATCGCAGATTGCTCAGCGCATGGCTGCTATTTCAAAATTATCATTCGTAGGATTCATGTACTCGTATAAATTACCATAAATAAAACAGTATATGACATTATTCTTGTTTTCCGAGATGATTGACTCCTCTGCAAATTAATTCGTTTTGACTATATGATGCAAACGCGGAAAATATTCCTGGTGAAAACAATCTTCTGTTTTCCCCTTCATCTTTCAGATAAATTGCAAATCAATGAAACATTCTACTGTTGCCACATCTGGAAGAGGTACTCCACATACATGTATGCGAGATGGTGCTTTCAAAAACAAACTATGCATTGTTGCAGACTTTGCAGAATTGTTTTAAGCAAATCACTGTAAAACAAAGAAGAAATACACCGTCCAAATAAAGGTGGGAGATTTTTTTTTATCCATTTCCGAGATAATCCCTTTACAAATGAAGAAAAGATCATACACATTTCCTTCAAATTCAAAGCATTTTTCACGATGAAAATAGCATGTAAGCGTGTAGAATAAAATGAGTAAATATGTTAGCATGTTCTGTATTTCTTTTTTTCTTTTTCAACCATTTGAAAACGTGTTAAACGTGAATTCTAATGCAATCATTATATAACATGTTTCATCAGTGACTAATGTTTGCCGTCAAATCCACAATTGACGTGTCGTAACAGGAGATTTTAGTAGTGCGAACATTGAATTCTTGAAATCCATCAAGTCAATGAATACAAAATATGATAAAAACAAAACGCATCGCCTACCTTTAAGATAATATTCTGATGGATTTTGTGAAATGACGTCCAGTGTTTACGTTCTACGCTGCTGAAAATTGTCATATGATGTCACGATTTTCTATATCTGCCAAAGTCATCGACAATTTTTCGCGGCGCTTTTGTTTTTTCCCTACTTTTTATACCTCTTCTTAAACCCAACAGAAATATGTTTGTCTTGTATTAGAATAGAAATAACAGTTTTGTATTTGAAGGACTAGCTATTTGAAGAGTTGCATGTGTCAGTTGGGGATTTGACGGTCATAAGTATTCGTTTTACTGGCTCCGCTACGCGTCGCCAAGTTAATTCGCATTTGCGACGGTCAAATCCCCAATCTACGTCGACAACTCTTCAGGTACGACACTGTTATTCCTTTAATATAACCGGAATAGTATTTTTCGGTGGTGACAAAATATCAAAAGCAATTGCTTGAAATACATCTTAGATTTAGAAATAATACATTTCGAACGGCAAACATTTGCTCGATTTCATGATAGCTTGAATACGACACCTCGAATATAGCATAATGTTGGCGAATACAAAGTATCGAGTATGGGTCTCCTATTACGTTTTCCTGTATTAATCATCTTCGATCTTTCAATTGATTCAGTTTAAGTATATCATGATTCTTGCACCCACAACCCGAAAAACGGACGGCAAAAACTAATTGCTCCGGGTGAGGATCGAACTCACAACCTCCGCATTCCTCATACTGTGCAGAGCACAGTGAAGGTACTGTCTATAAGTACGGCGCGCTAACCGATTGTGCCACCGGAGCAATGTTACAAATTGATATAAAAGTTAAGCATTTATACTACACTCCACTCTCCGACCACTTGCACGGGCACTTCATCATCAGCACATTGTATCATTCTTGTGTTCTTTCGTTTTCAGCTGTTCCGTGGTCTTTTTACTTCTTTCATGATAACGAAAACACATCATTCGATACAGTCTACTGATTCGATATTTAATTAATAAACATATCTTCATCTGCAACAGTCTTGACTAAAACGCAAATATATTATATGTACTTGAACATAAAATAAAATCACCCCAGCTAGGCCTATATGAACTCGCAATGGTAGTGATGAAATTATAATCTATCACCATTTTCCACGCACTGTAATTGTTGAGAAGTATAAATACTCAAAATAGTGTTAATTTAGTATGATCCCGTGATAGCTCAGTTGGTAGAGCGGAGGACTGTAGTGGCATGTTCATAGTCATCCTTAGGTCGGTGGTTCAAATCCGCCTCGCGGGATACCTTTTTGTCCCGTCTTAAAGTACTTTTTTTCCCTCCTTCGTCAACTTTTGACCGTGTCAAAATCGTCATAACCCAATACAAAACTTATTTCATAGGAATTCCTCAAATTCAAACTAAGCCACGTCGACAATTTAACTGATAAGCACATCCATAATATTCGCATGTACATTTTCTTGTATTGCCTGCGGCAGATGAAAATAGATTGTATAAAATAATATATCAAAACTTTCCTTTCCACCACTAAGTCCACGTAATTTATTTTCTCTAGCTGATGCTGCGTAATGTGCTCCTTCCCCGATTATATATGTACATGTTCACATCTGGTGTACACCCACATTTCATGAACAGTTTTTTTTTGTGTAATAATAATAATGTGACGCCAGGAAGCAGTCAATGTCCATTCCTCAATCGTTGGGCATCGCAGATTGCTCAGCGCATGGCTGCTATTTCAAAATTATCATTCGTAGGATTCATGTACTCGTATAAATTACCATAAATAAAACAGTATATGACATTATTCTTTTTTTCCGAGATGATTGACTCCTCTACAAATTAATTCGTTTTGACTATATGATGCAAACGCGGAAAATATTCCTGGTGAAAACAATCTTCTGTTTTCCCCTTCATCTTTCAGATAAATTGCAAATCAATGAAACATTCTACTGTTGCCACATCTGGAAGAGGTACTCCACATACATGTATGCGAGATGGTGCTTTCAAAAACAAACTATGCATTGTTGCAGACTTTGCAGAATTGTTTTAAGCAAATCACTGTAAAACAAAGAAGAAATACACCGTCCAAATAAAGGTGGGAGATTTTTTTTTATCCATTTCCGAGATAATCCCTTTACAAATGAAGAAAAGATCATACACATTTCCTTCAAATTCAAAGCATTTTTCACGATGAAAATAGCATGTAAGCGTGTAGAATAAAATGAGTAAATATGTTAGCATGTTCTGTATTTCTTTTTTTCTTTTTCAACCATTTGAAAACGTGTTAAACGTGAATTCTAATGCAATCATTATATAACATGTTTCATCAGTGACTAATGTTTGCCGTCAAATCCACAATTGACGTGTCGTAACAGGAGATTTTAGTAGTGCGAACATTGAATTCTTGAAATCCATCAAGTCAATGAATACAAAATATGATAAAAACAAAACGCATCGCCTACCTTTAAGATAATATTCTGATGGATTTTGTGAAATGACGTCCAGTGTTTACGTTCTACGCTGCTGAAAATTGTCATATGATGTCACGATTTTCTATATCTGCCAAAGTCATCGACAATTTTTCGCGGCGCTTTTGTTTTTTCCCTACTTTTTATACCTCTTCTTAAACCCAACAGAAATATGTTTGTCTTGTATTAGAATAGAAATAACAGTATTGTATTTGAAGGACTAGCTATTTGAAGAGTTGCATGTGTCAGTTGGGGATTTGACGGTCATAAGTATTCGTTTTACTGGCTCCGCTACGCGTCGCCAAGTTAATTCGCATTTGCGACGGTCAAATCCCCAATCTACGTCGACAACTCTTCAGGTACGACACTGTTATTCCTTTAATATAACCGGAATAGTATTTTTCGGTGGTGACAAAATATCAAAAGCAATTGCTTGAAATACATCTTAGATTTAGAAATAATACATTTCGAACGGCAAACATTTGCTCGATTTCATGATAGCTTGAATACGACACCTCGAATATAGCATAATGTTGGCGAATACAAAGTATCGAGTATGGGTCTCCTATTACGTTTTCCTGTATTAATCATCTTCGATCTTTCAATTGATTCAGTTTAAGTATATCATGATTCTTGCACCCACACACCGAAAAACGGACGGCAAAAACTAATTGCTCCGGGTGAGGATCGAACTCACAACCTCCGCATTCCTCATACTGTGCAGAGCACAGTGAAGGTACTGTCTATAAGTACGGCGCGCTAACCGATTGTGCCACCGGAGCAATGTTACAAATTGACATAAAAGTTAAGCATTTATACTACACTCCACTCTCCGACCACTTGCACGGGCACTTCATCATCAGCACATTGTATCATTCTTGTGTTCTTTCGTTTTCAGCTGTTCCGTGGCCTTTTTACTTCTTTCATGATAACGAAAACACATCATTCGATACAGTCTACTGATTCGATATTTAATTAATAAACATATCTTCATCTGCAACAGTCTTGACTAAAACGCAAATATATTATATGTACTTGAACATAAAATAAAATCACCCCAGCTAGGCCTATATGAACTCGCAATGGTAGTGATGAAATTATAATCTATCACCATTTTCCACGCACTGTAATTGTTGAGAAGTATAAATACTCAAAATAGTGTTAATTTAGTATGATCCCGTGATAGCTCAGTTGGTAGAGCGGAGGACTGTAGTGGCATGTTCATAGTCATCCTTAGGTCGGTGGTTCAAATCCGCCTCGCGGGATACCTTTTTGTCCCGTCTTAAAGTACTTTTTTTCCCTCCTTCGTCAACTTTTGACCGTGTCAAAATCGTCATAACCCAATACAAAACTTATTTCATAGGAATTCCTCAAATTCAAACTAAGCCACGTCGACAATTTAACTGATAAGCACATCCATAATATTCGCATGTACATTTTCTTGTATTGCCTGCGGCAGATGAAAATAGATTGTATAAAATAATATATCAAAACTTTCCTTTCCACCACTAAGTCCACGTAATTTATTTTCTCTAGCTGATGCTGCGTAATGTGCTCCTTCCCCGATTATATATGTACATGTTCACATCTGGTGTACACCCACATTTCATGAACAGTTTTTTTTTGTGTAATAATAATAATGTGACGCCAGGAAGCAGTCAATGTCGATTCCTAAATCGTTGGGCATCGCAGATTGCTCAGCGCATGGCTGCTATTTTAATATTATAATATTATCATTCGTAGGATTCATGTACTCGTATAAATTACCATAAATAAAACAGTATATGACATTATTCTTGTTTTCCGAGATGATTGACTCCTCTGCAAATTAATTCGTTTTGACTATATGATGCAAACGCGGAAAATATTCCTGGTGAAAACAATCTTCTGTTTTCCCCTTCATCTTTCAGATAAATTGCAAATCAATGAAACATTCTACTGTTGCCACATCTGGAAGAGGTACTCCACATACATGTATGCGAGATGGTGCTTTCAAAAACAAACTATGCATTGTTGCAGACTTTGCAGAATTGTTTTAAGCAAATCACTGTAAAACAAAGAAGAAATACACCGTCCAAATAAAGGTGGGAGATTTTTTTTTTATCCATTTCCGAGATAATCCCTTTACAAATGAAGAAAAGATCATACACATTTCCTTCAAATTCAAAGCATTTTTCACGATGAAAATAGCATGTAAGCGTGTAGAATAAAATGAGTAAATATGTTAGCATGTTCTGTATTTCTTTTTTTCTTTTTCAACCATTTGAAAACGTGTTAAACGTGAATTCTAATGCAATCATTATATAACATGTTTCATCAGTGACTAATGTTTGCCGTCAAATCCACAATTGACGTGTCGTAACAGGAGATTTTAGTAGTGCGAACATTGAATTCTTGAAATCCATCAAGTCAATGAATACAAAATATGATAGAAACAAAACGCATCGCCTACCTTTAAGATAATATTCTGATGGATTTTGTGAAATGACGTCCAGTGTTTACGTTCTACGCTGCTGAAAATTGTCATATGATGTCACGATTTTCTATATCTGCCAAAGTCATCGACAATTTTTCGCGGCGCTTTTGTTTTTTCCCTACTTTTTATACCTCTTCTTAAACCCAACAGAAATATGTTTGTCTTGTATTAGAATAGAAATAACAGTATTGTATTTGAAGGACTAGCTATTTGAAGAGTTGCATGTGTCAGTTGGGGATTTGACGGTCATAAGTATTCGTTTTACTGGCTCCGCTACGCGTCGCCAAGTTAATTCGCATTTGCGACGGTCAAATCCCCAATCTACGTCGACAACTCTTCAGGTACGACACTGTTATTCCTTTAATATAACCGGAATAGTATTTTTCGGTGGTGACAAAATATCAAAAGCAATTGCTTGAAATACATCTTAGATTTAGAAATAATACATTTCGAACGGCAAACATTTGCTCGATTTCATGATAGCTTGAATACGACACCTCGAATATAGCATAATGTTGGCGAATACAAAGTATCGAGTATGGGTCTCCTATTACGTTTTCCTGTATTAATCATCTTCGATCTTTCAATTGATTCAGTTTAAGTATATCATGATTCTTGCACCCACAACCCGAAAAACGGACGGCAAAAACTAATTGCTCCGGGTGAGGATCGAACTCACAACCTCCGCATTCCTCATACTGTGCAGAGCACAGTGAAGGTACTGTCTATAAGTACGGCGCGCTAACCGATTGTGCCACCGGAGCAATGTTACAAATTGACATAAAAGTTAAGCATTTATACTACACTCCACTCTCCGACCACTTGCACGGGCACTTCATCATCAGCACATTGTATCATTCTTGTGTTCTTTCGTTTTCAGCTGTTCCGTGGCCTTTTTACTTCTTTCATGATAACGAAAACACATCATTCGATACAGTCTACTGATTCGATATTTAATTAATAAACATATCTTCATCTGCAACAGTCTTGACTAAAACGCAAATATATTATATGTACTTGAACATAAAATAAAATCACCCCAGCTAGGCCTATATGAACTCGCAATGGTAGTGATGAAATTATAATCTATCACCATTTTCCACGCACTGTAATTGTTGAGAAGTATAAATACTCAAAATAGTGTTAATTTAGTATGATCCCGTGATAGCTCAGTTGGTAGAGCGGAGGACTGTAGTGGCATGTTCATAGTCATCCTTAGGTCGGTGGTTCAAATCCGCCTCGCGGGATACCTTTTTGTCCCGTCTTAAAGTACTTTTTTTCCCTCCTTCGTCAACTTTTGACCGTGTCAAAATCGTCATAACCCAATACAAAACTTATTTCATAGGAATTCCTCAAATTCAAACTAAGCCACGTCGACAATTTAACTGATAAGCACATACATAATATTCGCATGTACATTTTCTTGTATTGCCTGCGGCAGATGAAAATAGATTGTATAAAATAATATATCAAAACTTTCCTTTCCACCACTAAGTCCACGTAATTTATTTTCTCTAGCTGATGCTGCGTAATGTGCTCCTTCCCCGATTATATATGTACATGTTCACATCTGGTGTACACCCACATTTCATGAACAGTTTTTTTTTGTGTAATAATAATAATGTGACGCCAGGAAGCAGTCAATGTCGATTCCTCAATCGTTGGGCATCGCAGATTGCTCAGCGCATGGCTGCTATTTTAATATTATAATATTATCATTCGTAGGATTCATGTACTCGTATAAATTACCATAAATAAAACAGTATATGACATTATTCTTGTTTTCCGAGATGATTGACTCCTCTGCAAATTAATTCGTTTTGACTATATGATGCAAACGCGGAAAATATTCCTGGTGAAAACAATCTTCTATTTTCCCCTTCATCTTTCAGATAAATTGCAAATCAATGAAACATTCTACTGTTGCCACATCTGGAAGAGGTACTCCACATACATGTAT
This sequence comes from Bathymodiolus brooksi, assembly GCA_963680875.1. Lineage (NCBI taxonomy): Eukaryota > Metazoa > Mollusca > Bivalvia > Mytilida > Modiolidae > Bathymodiolus > Bathymodiolus brooksi. The sequence continues at coordinate 29,426,595 of OY804576.1, read as the reverse complement.
GCGAGATGGTGCTTTCAAAAACAAACTATGCATTGTTGCAGACTTTGCAGAATTGTTTTAAGCAAATCACTGTAAAACAAAGAAGAAATACACCGTCCAAATAAAGGTGGGAGATTTTTTTTTTATCCATTTCCGAGATAATCCCTTTACAAATGAAGAAAAGATCATACACATTTCCTTCAAATTCAAAGCATTTTTCACGATGAAGATAGCATGTAAGCGTGTAGAATAAAATGAGTAAATATGTTAGCATGTTCTGTATTTCTTTTTTTCTTTTTCAACCATTTGAAAACGTGTTAAACGTGAATTCTAATGCAATCATTATATAACATGTTTCATCAGTGACTAATGTTTGCCGTCAAATCCACAATTGACGTGTCGTAACAGGAGATTTTAGTAGTGCGAACATTGAATTCTTGAAATCCATCAAGTCAATGAATACAAAATATGATAGAAACAAAACGCATCGCCTACCTTTAAGATAATATTCTGATGGATTTTGTGAAATGACGTCCAGTGTTTACGTTCTACGCTGCTGAAAATTGTCATATGATGTCACGATTTTCTATATCTGCCAAAGTCATCGACAATTTTTCGCGGCGCTTTTGTTTTTTCCCTACTTTTTATACCTCTTCTTAAACCCAACAGAAATATGTTTGTCTTGTATTAGAATAGAAATAACAGTATTGTATTTGAAGGACTACCCATTTGAAGAGTTGCATGTGTCAGTTGGGGATTTGACGGTCATAAGTATTCGTTTTACTGGCTCCGCTACGCGTCGCCAAGTTAATTCGCATTTGCGACGGTCAAATCCCCAATCTACGTCGACAACTCTTCAGGTACGACACTGTTATTCCTTTAATATAACCGGAATAGTATTTTTCGGTGGTGACAAAATATCAAAAGCAATTGCTTGAAATACATCTTAGATTTAGAAATAATACATTTCGAACGGCAAACATTTGCTCGATTTCATGATAGCTTGAATACGACACCTCGAATATAGCATAATGTTGGCGAATACAAAGTATCGAGTATGGGTCTCCTATTACGTTTTCCTGTATTAATCATCTTCGATCTTTCAATTGATTCAGTTTAAGTATATCATGATTCTTGCACCCACAACCTGAAAAACGGACGGCAAAAACTAATTGCTCCGGGTGAGGATCGAACTCACAACCTCCGCATTCCTCATACTGTGCAGAGCACAGTGAAGGTACTGTCTATAAGTACGGCGCGCTAACCGATTGTGCCACCGGAGCAATGTTACAAATTGACATAAAAGTTAAGCATTTATACTACACTCCACTCTCCGACCACTTGCACGGGCACTTCATCATCAGCACATTGTATCATTCTTGTGTTCTTTCGTTTTCAGCTGTTCCGTGGTCTTTTTACTTCTTTCATGATAACGAAAACACATCATTCGATACAGTCTACTGATTCGATATTTAATTAATAAACATATCTTCATCTGCAACAGTCTTGACTAAAACGCAAATATATTATATGTACTTGAACATAAAATAAAATCACCCCAGCTAGGCCTATATGAACTCGCAATGGTAGTGATGAAATTATAATCTATCACCATTTTCCACGCACTGTAATTGTTGAGAAGTATAAATACTCAAAATAGTGTTAATTTAGTATGATCCCGTGATAGCTCAGTTGGTAGAGCGGAGGACTGTAGTGGCATGTTCATAGTCATCCTTAGGTCGGTGGTTCAAATCCGCCTCGCGGGATACCTTTTTGTCCCGTCTTAAAGTACTTTTTTTCCCTCCTTCGTCAACTTTTGACCGTGTCAAAATCGTCATAACCCAATACAAAACTTATTTCATAGGAATTCCTCAAATTCAAACTAAGCCACGTCGACAATTTAACTGATAAGCACATCCATAATATTCGCATGTACATTTTCTTGTATTGCCTGCGGCAGATGAAAATAGATTGTATAAAATAATATATCAAAACTTTCCTTTCCACCACTAAGTCCACGTAATTTATTTTCTCTAGCTGATGCTGCGTAATGTGCTCCTTCCCCGATTATATATGTACATGTTCACATCTGGTGTACACCCACATTTCATGAACAGTTTTTTTTTGTGTAATAATAATAATGTGACGCCAGGAAGCAGTCAATGTCCATTCCTCAATCGTTGGGCATCGCAGATTGCTCAGCGCATGGCTGCTATTTTAATATTATAATATTATCATTCGTAGGATTCATGTACTCGTATAAATTACCATAAATAAAACAGTATATGACATTATTCTTGTTTTCCGAGATGATTGACTCCTCTGCAAATTAATTCGTTTTGACTATATGATGCAAACGCGGAAAATATTCCTGGTGAAAACAATCTTCTATTTTCCCCTTCATCTTTCAGATAAATTGCAAATCAATGAAACATTCTACTGTTGCCACATCTGGAAGAGGTACTCCACATACATGTATGCGAGATGGTGCTTTCAAAAACAAACTATGCATTGTTGCAGACTTTGCAGAATTGTTTTAAGCAAATCACTGTAAAACAAAGAAGAAATACACCGTCCAAATAAAGGTGGGAGATTTTTTTTTTATCCATTTCCGAGATAATCCCTTTACAAATGAAGAAAAGATCATACACATTTCCTTCAAATTCAAAGCATTTTTCACGATGAAGATAGCATGTAAGCGTGTAGAATAAAATGAGTAAATATGTTAGCATGTTCTGTATTTCTTTTTTTCTTTTTCAACCATTTGAAAACGTGTTAAACGTGAATTCTAATGCAATCATTATATAACATGTTTCATCAGTGACTAATGTTTGCCGTCAAATCCACAATTGACGTGTCGTAACAGGAGATTTTAGTAGTGCGAACATTGAATTCTTGAAATCCATCAAGTCAATGAATACAAAATATGATAGAAACAAAACGCATCGCCTACCTTTAAGATAATATTCTGATGGATTTTGTGAAATGACGTCCAGTGTTTACGTTCTACGCTGCTGAAAATTGTCATATGATGTCACGATTTTCTATATCTGCCAAAGTCATCGACAATTTTTCGCGGCGCTTTTGTTTTTTCCCTACTTTTTATACCTCTTCTTAAACCCAACAGAAATATGTTTGTCTTGTATTAGAATAGAAATAACAGTATTGTATTTGAAGGACTACCCATTTGAAGAGTTGCATGTGTCAGTTGGGGATTTGACGGTCATAAGTATTCGTTTTACTGGCTCCGCTACGCGTCGCCAAGTTAATTCGCATTTGCGATGGTCAAATCCCCAATCTACGTCGACAACTCTTCAGGTACGACACTGTTATTCCTTTAATATAACCGGAATAGTATTTTTCGGTGGTGACAAAATATCAAAAGCAATTGCTTGAAATACATCTTAGATTTAGAAATAATACATTTCGAACGGCAAACATTTGCTCGATTTCATGATAGCTTGAATACGACACCTCGAATATAGCATAATGTTGGCGAATACAAAGTATCGAGTATGGGTCTCCTATTACGTTTTCCTGTATTAATCATCTTCGATCTTTCAATTGATTCAGTTTAAGTATATCATGATTCTTGCACCCACACACCGAAAAACGGACGGCAAAAACTAATTGCTCCGGGTGAGGATCGAACTCACAACCTCCGCATTCCTCATACTGTGCAGAGCACAGTGAAGGTACTGTCTATAAGTACGGCGCGCTAACCGATTGTGCCACCGGAGCAATGTTACAAATTGACATAAAAGTTAAGCATTTATACTACACTCCACTCTCCGACCACTTGCACGGGCACTTCATCATCAGCACATTGTATCATTCTTGTGTTCTTTCGTTTTCAGCTGTTCCGTGGTCTTTTTACTTCTTTCATGATAACGAAAACACATCATTCGATACAGTCTACTGATTCGATATTTAATTAATAAACATATCTTCATCTGCAACAGTCTTGACTAAAACGCAAATATATTATATGTACTTGAACATAAAATAAAATCACCCCAGCTAGGCCTATATGAACTCGCAATGGTAGTGATGAAATTATAATCTATCACCATTTTCCACGCACTGTAATTGTTGAGAAGTATAAATACTCAAAATAGTGTTAATTTAGTATGATCACGTGATAGCTCAGTTGGTAGAGCGGAGGACTGTAGTGGCATGTTCATAGTCATCTTTAGGTCGGTGGTTCAAATCCGCCTCGCGGGATACCTTTTTGTCCCGTCTTAAAGTACTTTTTTTCCCTCCTTCGTCAACTTTTGACCGTGTCAAAATCGTCATAACCCAATACAAAACTTATTTCATAGGAATTCCTCAAATTCAAACTAAGCCACGTCGACAATTTAACTGATAAGCACATCCATAATATTCGCATGTACATTTTCTTGTATTGCCTGCGGCAGATGAAAATAGATTGTATAAAATAATATATCAAAACTTTCCTTTCCACCACTAAGTCCACGTAATTTATTTTCTCTAGCTGATGCTGCGTAATGTGCTCCTTCCCCGATTATATATGTACATGTTCACATCTGGTGTACACCCACATTTCATGAACAGTTTTTTTTTGTGTAATAATAATAATGTGACGCCAGGAAGCAGTCAATGTCCATTCCTCAATCGTTGGGCATCGCAGATTGCTCAGCGCATGGCTGCTATTTTAATATTATAATATTATCATTCGTAGGATTCATGTACTCGTATAAATTACCATAAATAAAACAGTATATGACATTATTCTTGTTTTCCGAGATGATTGACTCCTCTGCAAATTAATTCGTTTTGACTATATGATGCAAACGCGGAAAATATTCCTGGTGAAAACAATCTTCTGTTTTCCCCTTCATCTTTCAGATAAATTGCAAATCAATGAAACATTCTACTGTTGCCACATCTGGAAGAGGTACTCCACATACATGTATGCGAGATGGTGCTTTCAAAAACAAACTATGCATTGTTGCAGACTTTGCAGAATTGTTTTAAGCAAATCACTGTAAAACAAAGAAGAAATACACCGTCCAAATAAAGGTGGGAGATTTTTTTTTATCCATTTCCGAGATAATCCCTTTACAAATGAAGAAAAGATCATACACATTTCCTTCAAATTCAAAGCATTTTTCACGATGAAAATAGCATGTAAGCGTGTAGAATAAAATGAGTAAATATGTTAGCATGTTCTGTATTTCTTTTTTTCTTTTTCAACCATTTGAAAACGTGTTAAACGTGAATTCTAATGCAATCATTATATAACATGTTTCATCAGTGACTAATGTTTGCCGTCAAATCCACAATTGACGTGTCGTAACAGGAGATTTTAGTAGTGCGAACATTGAATTCTTGAAATCCATCAAGTCAATGAATACAAAATATGATAGAAACAAAACGCATCGCCTACCTTTAAGATAATATTCTGATGGATTTTGTGAAATGACGTCCAGTGTTTACGTTCTACGCTGCTGAAAATTGTCATATGATGTCACGATTTTCTATATCTGCCAAAGTCATCGACAATTTTTCGCGGCGCTTTTGTTTTTTCCCTACTTTTTATACCTCTTCTTAAACCCAACAGAAATATGTTTGTCTTGTATTAGAATAGAAATAACAGTATTGTATTTGAAGGACTAGCTATTTGAAGAGTTGCATGTGTCAGTTGGGGATTTGACGGTCATAAGTATTCGTTTTACTGGCTCCGCTACGCGTCGCCAAGTTAATTCGCATTTGCGACGGTCAAATCCCCAATCTACGTCGACAACTCTTCAGGTACGACACTGTTATTCCTTTAATATAACCGGAATAGTATTTTTCGGTGGTGACAAAATATCAAAAGCAATTGCTTGAAATACATCTTAGATTTAGAAATAATACATTTCGAACGGCAAACATTTGCTCGATTTCATGATAGCTTGAATACGACACCTCGAATATAGCATAATGTTGGCGAATACAAAGTATCGAGTATGGGTCTCCTATTACGTTTTCCTGTATTAATCATCTTCGATCTTTCAATTGATTCAGTTTAAGTATATCATGATTCTTGCACCCACAACCCGAAAAACGGACGGCAAAAACTAATTGCTCCGGGTGAGGATCGAACTCACAACCTCCGCATTCCTCATACTGTGCAGAGCACAGTGAAGGTACTGTCTATAAGTACGGCGCGCTAACCGATTGTGCCACCGGAGCAATGTTACAAATTGATATAAAAGTTAAGCATTTATACTACACTCCACTCTCCGACCACTTGCACGGGCACTTCATCATCAGCACATTGTATCATTTTTGTGTTCTTTCGTTTTCAGCTGTTCCGTGGTCTTTTTACTTCTTTCATGATAACGAAAACATATCATTCGATACAGTCTACTGATTCGATATTTAATTAATAAACATATCTTCATCTGCAACAGTCTTGACTAAAACGCAAATATATTATATGTACTTGAACATAAAATAAAATCACCCCAGCTAGGCCTATATGAACTCGCAATGGTAGTGATGAAATTATAATCTATCACCATTTTCCACGCACTGTAATTGTTGAGAAGTATAAATACTCAAAATAGTGTTAATTTAGTATGATCCCGTGATAGCTCAGTTGGTAGAGCGGAGCACTGTAGTGGCATGTTCATAGTCATCCTTAGGTCGGTGGTTCAAATCGCCTCGCGGGATACCTTTTTGTCCCGTCTTAAAGTACTTTTTTCCCCTCCTTCGTCAACTTTTGACCGTGTCAAAATCGTCATAACCCAATACAAAACTTATTTCATAGGAATTCCTCAAATTCAAACTAAGCCACGTCGACAATTTAACTGATAAGCACATACATAATATTCGCATGTACATTTTCTTGTATTGCCTGCGGCAAATGAAAATAGATTGTATAAAATAATATATCAAAACTTTCCTTTCCACCACTAAGTCCACGTAATTTATTTTCTCTAGCTGATGCTGCGTAATGTGCTCCTTCCCCGATTATATATGTACATGTTCACATCTGGTGTACACCCACATTTCATGAACAGTTTTTTTTTGTGTAATAATAATAATGTGACGCCAGGAAGCAGTCAATGTCCATTCCTCAATCGTTGGGCATCGCAGATTGCTCAGCGCATGGCTGCTATTTCAAAATTATCATTCGTAGGATTCATGTACTCGTATAAATTACCATAAATAAAACAGTATATGACATTATTCTTGTTTTCCGAGATGATTGACTCCTCTGCAAATTAATTCGTTTTGACTATATGATGCAAACGCGGAAAATATTCCTGGTGAAAACAATCTTCTGTTTTCCCCTTCATCTTTCAGATAAATTGCAAATCAATGAAACATTCTACTGTTGCCACATCTGGAAGAGGTACTCCACATACATGTATGCGAGATGGTGCTTTCAAAAACAAACTATGCATTGTTGCAGACTTTGCAGAATTGTTTTAAGCAAATCACTGTAAAACAAAGAAGAAATACACCGTCCAAATAAAGGTGGGAGATTTTTTTTTATCCATTTCCGAGATAATCCCTTTACAAATGAAGAAAAGATCATACACATTTCCTTCAAATTCAAAGCATTTTTCACGATGAAAATAGCATGTAAGCGTGTAGAATAAAATGAGTAAATATGTTAGCATGTTCTGTATTTCTTTTTTTCTTTTTCAACCATTTGAAAACGTGTTAAACGTGAATTCTAATGCAATCATTATATAACATGTTTCATCAGTGACTAATGTTTGCCGTCAAATCCACAATTGACGTGTCGTAACAGGAGATTTTAGTAGTGCGAACATTGAATTCTTGAAATCCATCAAGTCAATGAATACAAAATATGATAGAAACAAAACGCATCGCCTACCTTTAAGATAATATTCTGATGGATTTTGTGAAATGACGTCCAGTGTTTACGTTCTACGCTGCTGAAAATTGTCATATGATGTCACGATTTTCTATATCTGCCAAAGTCATCGACAATTTTTCGCGGCGCTTTTGTTTTTTCCCTACTTTTTATACCTCTTCTTAAACCCAACAGAAATATGTTTGTCTTGTATTAGAATAGAAATAACAGTATTGTATTTGAAGGACTAGCTATTTGAAGAGTTGCATGTGTCAGTTGGGGATTTGACGGTCATAAGTATTCGTTTTACTGGCTCCGCTACGCGTCGCCAAGTTAATTCGCATTTGCGACGGTCAAATCCCCAATCTACGTCGACAACTCTTCAGGTACGACACTGTTATTCCTTTAATATAACCGGAATAGTATTTTTCGGTGGTGACAAAATATCAAAAGCAATTGCTTGAAATACATCTTAGATTTAGAAATAATACATTTCGAACGGCAAACATTTGCTCGATTTCATGATAGCTTGAATACGACACCTCGAATATAGCATAATGTTGGCGAATACAAAGTATCGAGTATGGGTCTCCTATTACGTTTTCCTGTATTAATCATCTTCGATCTTTCAATTGATTCAGTTTAAGTATATCATGATTCTTGCACCCACAACCCGAAAAACGGACGGCAAAAACTAATTGCTCCGGGTGAGGATCGAACTCACAACCTCCGCATTCCTCATACTGTGCAGAGCACAGTGAAGGTACTGTCTATAAGTACGGCGCGCTAACCGATTGTGCCACCGGAGCAATGTTACAAATTGATATAAAAGTTAAGCATTTATACTACACTCCACTCTCCGACCACTTGCACGGGCACTTCATCATCAGCACATTGTATCATTTTTGTGTTCTTTCGTTTTCAGCTGTTCCGTGGTCTTTTTACTTCTTTCATGATAACGAAAACATATCATTCGATACAGTCTACTGATTCGATATTTAATTAATAAACATATCTTCATCTGCAACAGTCTTGACTAAAACGCAAATATATTATATGTACTTGAACATAAAATAAAATCACCCCAGCTAGGCCTATATGAACTCGCAATGGTAGTGATGAAATTATAATCTATCACCATTTTCCACGCACTGTAATTGTTGAGAAGTATAAATACTCAAAATAGTGTTAATTTAGTATGATCCCGTGATAGCTCAGTTGGTAGAGCGGAGCACTGTAGTGGCATGTTCATAGTCATCCTTAGGTCGGTGGTTCAAATCGCCTCGCGGGATACCTTTTTGTCCCGTCTTAAAGTACTTTTTTCCCCTCCTTCGTCAACTTTTGACCGTGTCAAAATCGTCATAACCCAATACAAAACTTATTTCATAGGAATTCCTCAAATTCAAACTAAGCCACGTCGACAATTTAACTGATAAGCACATACATAATATTCGCATGTACATTTTCTTGTATTGCCTGCGGCAAATGAAAATAGATTGTATAAAATAATATATCAAAACTTTCCTTTCCACCACTAAGTCCACGTAATTTATTTTCTCTAGCTGATGCTGCGTAATGTGCTCCTTCCCCGATTATATATGTACATGTTCAAATCTGGTGTACACCCACATTTCATGAACAGTTTTTTTTTGTGTAATAATAATAATGTGACGCCAGGAAGCAGTCAATGTCCATTCCTCAATCGTTGGGCATCGCAGATTGCTCAGCGCATGGCTGCTATTTCAAAATTATCATTCGTAGGATTCATGTACTCGTATAAATTACCATAAATAAAACAGTATATGACATTATTCTTGTTTTCCGAGATGATTGACTCCTCTGCAAATTAATTCGTTTTGACTATATGATGCAAACGCGGAAAATATTCCTGGTGAAAACAATCTTCTGTTTTCCCCTTCATCTTTCAGATAAATTGCAAATCAATGAAACATTCTACTGTTGCCACATCTGGAAGAGGTACTCCACATACATGTATGCGAGATGGTGCTTTCAAAAACAAACTATGCATTGTTGCAGACTTTGCAGAATTGTTTTAAGCAAATCACTGTAAAACAAAGAAGAAATACACCGTCCAAATAAAGGTGGGAGATTTTTTTTTATCCATTTCCGAGATAATCCCTTTACAAATGAAGAAAAGATCATACACATTTCCTTCAAATTCAAAGCATTTTTCACGATGAAAATAGCATGTAAGCGTGTAGAATAAAATGAGTAAATATGTTAGCATGTTCTGTATTTCTTTTTTTCTTTTTCAACCATTTGAAAACGTGTTAAACGTGAATTCTAATGCAATCATTATATAACATGTTTCATCAGTGACTAATGTTTGCCGTCAAATCCACAATTGACGTGTCGTAACAGGAGATTTTAGTAGTGCGAACATTGAATTCTTGAAATCCATCAAGTCAATGAATACAAAATATGATAGAAACAAAACGCATCGCCTACCTTTAAGATAATATTCTGATGGATTTTGTGAAATGACGTCCAGTGTTTACGTTCTACGCTGCTGAAAATTGTCATATGATGTCACGATTTTCTATATCTGCCAAAGTCATCGACAATTTTTCGCGGCGCTTTTGTTTTTTCCCTACTTTTTATACCTCTTCTTAAACCCAACAGAAATATGTTTGTCTTGTATTAGAATAGAAATAACAGTATTGTATTTGAAGGACTAGCTATTTGAAGAGTTGCATGTGTCAGTTGGGGATTTGACGGTCATAAGTATTCGTTTTACTGGCTCCGCTACGCGTCGCCAAGTTAATTCGCATTTGCGACGGTCAAATCCCCAATCTACGTCGACAACTCTTCAGGTACGACACTGTTATTCCTTTAATATAACCGGAATAGTATTTTACGGTGGTGACAAAATATCAAAAGCAATTGCTTGAAATACATCTTAGATTTAGAAATAATACATTTCGAACGGCAAACATTTGCTCGATTTCATGATAGCTTGAATACGACACCTCGAATATAGCATAATGTTGGCGAATACAAAGTATCGAGTATGGGTCTCCTATTACGTTTTCCTGTATTAATCATCTTCGATCTTTCAATTGATTCAGTTTAAGTATATCATGATTCTTGCACCCACAACCCGAAAAACGGACGGCAAAAACTAATTGCTCCGGGTGAGGATCGAACTCACAACCTCCGCATTCCTCATACTGTGCAGAGCACAGTGAAGGTACTGTCTATAAGTACGGCGCGCTAACCGATTGTGCCACCGGAGCAATGTTGCAAATTGACATAAAAGTTAAGCATTTATACTACACTCCACTCTCCGACCACTTGCACGGGCACTTCATCATCAGCACATTGTATCATTCTTGTGTTCTTTCGTTTTCAGCTGTTCCGTGGTCTTTTTACTTCTTTCATGATAACGAAAACACATCATTCGATACAGTCTACTGATTCGATATTTAATTAATAAACATATCTTCATCTGCAACAGTCTTGACTAAAACGCAAATATATTATATGTACTTGAACATAAAATAAAATCACCCCAGCTAGGCCTATATGAACTCGCAATGGTAGTGATGAAATTATAATCTATCACCATTTTCCACGCACTGTAATTGTTGAGAAGTATAAATACTCAAAATAGTGTTAATTTAGTATGATCCCGTGATAGCTCAGTTGGTAGAGCGGAGGACTGTACAAGTGGCAGAATCGAGCACAGCCCCGGTAGGATGTTGTTTACATCTCGGTGATGAAATTGTGTTGATTTGGACATATTTATGGATATATAATTCATATTGAAGGTACAGTCTATGATATTTATACGTCCGATTACAGATTTAATTGTTGTTTAATCTCTATATTGTCGTTTAATCCCCTAAACCGACGATAGAGTCGTTCGGTGAAGGGGGGAGAGAAGGTGCGCTCGACTGTTGAAAATTGGGCTACACTTGCTTGACATTTTTTGAAAAATGCCGGTCGGAGGAAATATGCGTCTGGGTTTTGGACGAAAAGTAGACAAAAGAACAGGAGAGAAAGAAAATTATGTGACGGGATATAAACAATACTCGAAGGAATGTACAATGCGCATCAATTATATATCGACAGAGAGTATTAGAGCAATTTCTGTTATAAAAGCTGTAGAAGAGATAACTGGGTTGAACTCAGTGTTAGCAGTTGTAAGAGATTCCAATTCGTACAATGTTACACTGGATTCAAAAGAAAATACGATGAAATTATTGAATGGAGTTGAAATCGACGGTAAGGATTATGATTGTTCTTTGGTTTTTTCCAACAATACAGTTGTATCGTTCATGTACATCCCAGCCTTTATTGAAGATGATGAAATAGTAGATAAATTAAATGAAAAAGGAATAAGGGTAGTTTCTCCGGTTTATAGAAGAGTAATTCCCGGAACACAGGTAGCTGATGGGACACGTTTTATGAGATGTGTCTTTCCGCCGAACGTAGTAGCGTTACCATGGACTATGCCATTTAAGGTCGGTAAAGACACTAAGTATTACAAATGTGTGCACAACAATCAAACGAAGGTATGCTCAGGTTGTCTATCGCCTGAACATATACACAAGGAATGTCCATATTTAGTTTGCAATGGTTGCGGTGTTCAAGGACATGTCGAGAAAAGATGTAAGGCGAACAAATGTGATTATTGCCATGAACTACCTCTTAAATGTAAATGTAGCCGTTCTGACCATACAACAGAAAGACAAAGAAGAGAAAATATAAGCAAATGTCCAGATTGCAATACCATTAATTGCGTTTGTAAATGCAAACACTGTCGGAAAAACGAATGTGTTTGTACGTGAACGTATTGTCATAGAGAACCGTGTGTCTGTCCTTGTTCAAACTGTGGCAAAGATCCGTGTGAATGTGTATGTGAGAAATGTGGAAGTATGAACTGCAGCTGTTGGGATAAATTGTCCTTAGATGAAAACGAAGTAAACGACGATGAAGACACTGAAATAGAGATAATGAGGCCAAAAAGGGGGTTAGACCAGAATGACAAAACAAATCAAACCCCGGTTAATGAGAAAAGTGGAAATAGTGAAAGTAAAAGCAAATCAGAGGAGGAAGCAGAAAGAAAGGAAAGTGTAAATATCGAAGCTGTCATTAACACAGATAACGTACAAAATGAGACAAGGAAACGAAAAATTTCAGAAAATATATGTAGCAACGAAGACGAGAATGAGGATACAGAAATGAATGGTCAACATAATGAATGTGAAATACTTCCCTCTTGTAATGAAATCAGTTCACACATTGGAGACGGAGACGAAAATACAGGAAGCAAAAAGATTAAAAAGAATATTGACACTCCGTGTAAAGATGTCAGTTGTGATGAGTTAGAATTCGAGGATTTCGATATTGAAGAATGGGAAAGAAAAAATAGTGCTTTAGATGATAGGAAAACACCTGATGATCAGAAAAGTGAGGTATTAATCGAGTCTTTGCAAAGTGTTGGTGATGAAAACATGGATGAAGAAGAGGAAGTGAAAACTATGTCAAGTAGTGATGATATTTTTAACATGTCTGCGAAAGAACTCAGAAAATTAAAAAAAAAAGAAAGAAAAGTAGCAAGACGAGCGATGTTGAAAGTTACACCGAATGTGAATATTTCTAGAAGTTCTCAGGTCACCGATAATAATAAATAATAATGTATAGAGTACTTTGTAACTTAATTTTTTTCATAATGGTGGTGATATGTTCGTTTAATTGTAACGGCTTGAAACAAGTGAATAATTTTCAGAATTTTGTTTCAATGTTAAATGATAGAAGAGTTAGTTTTGCTTTATTACAAGAGACTTTCTGGGATAAAGCATATATTGATGGAATAAAACATATGTTTGAAGGTAAAATATATGAATGTAATGGAACTAATGGAAGACAAGGGGTAGCAATAATGGTATCAAATGAATGTAAAGAAAAAACAAAGTTAGTTTACAAAGATAATGAAGGACGGTTTATACATGTTACATATGAAACAGATAATCAAATATTTAATATTGTTTCAGTTTATGCCCCAAACAAATACTTAGAAAAATCTAAATATTTTAAAGTTATTAAACAATATATAGAAAACCTAGAAAATATAATTATTGGTGGTGATTTTAATACAACTCTTTCAAATTTAGATAAAGGTAGTAAATCAAAGCATAGTTCAGATGAAGGATACAGGTCATTGAATGATATGATTAATAATTGTAATATATATGATATATGGAGAGCAAGAAATGAATGTAAAAGGGTTTTTTCATGGAAAAGAATATGCAACAATATACTACAACAAAGTAGAATAGATTATTTTTTGATAAGCAAATCCTTGTCACCCAATGTACAAAATGTGTATTATAATGAAACCAGTCTTAGTGATCATACATATGTATTTATGAATTTTAGCTGTTGTGTTGTGGAAAAAGGCCCAGGATTATGGGTGCTAAATAATACTGTATTGTCCAATGAAATATATGTAAAAAGAGTAAAAGAGATTATTGCTGATTCTGTAAACTGTGAAATGTATGATAATGAACCACTTATTTGGTGGGATAACTTGAAGTATCAGATTAAAAGATATTCAAAATTATTTTCTTCCAATTTAGCAAAAGAAAAGAGGAAAGATTTTTTTTATATTCAGAATAAAATACAAAGGTTATGTGACGCACAAGCAAGAGGTATTGTAATAGATGTAACCAAACTGGAAAATTGGAAACTAGAACTAAGTAAATATGAAATAGAACAAAGTAAAGGTGCTATATTGAGATCTAAAGCCATTTGGGCTACAGAAGGTGATAAAAACACAAAATATTTTCTAAATCTAGAAAAGTACAAACAAGAGACTAATTCAGTCAAAGAACTATTTAATAAAAATGGTGAAGTTGTAAATGATACTGATAGTATTTTAGATATTGAATATGATTTTTACAAAGATTTATATTCTAGTGTTCAAATAGAGAATGACAAAATAGATGAATTTTTAGAACATGTAAATAAAAAAATTGATGAAGATGACAAGAATATGTGTGACTCTGATATAACATCAGATGAAATAATAGAAGCTTTGACAGCAATGTCTAAGAATAAAAGCCCTGGATCTGATGGGCTCACAACAGAGTTTTATTGTACATTTTATGATTCTCTTAGAAATATATTACCTAAGATTTTTAATACTGCATATGATGAAGGTGTTTTATCAAGATCAATGAAGTCTGGTGTAATTAGCTTAATTTATAAGAAAAAAGGTGATAGAAGATGTATTAGAAATTATAGACCAATATCTTTATTACAAGTGGACTATAAAATTTTAGCACGTATAATGGCAAATAGGTTTAAGAAAGTTCTACCTAAAATAGTGTCTGAAAATCAAACTTGTTGTATAGTTGGGAGAGACATCTCCAATAGCATAGCAAATGTAAGAGATTTAATAACTCTTGTTGGAAATGATAATTTAGAGGGGTATATTATAAAAGCTGATCAAGAAAAAGCTTTTGATAGGCTAAGCCATGAGTATATGTTTACTGTTTTAGAAAAATTTGGATTTGGAGATGTGTTTGTAAAGTGGATTAATATATTTTATAGTGAAATAAATAGTTCAGTAAAATGTAATGGTTTTTTAACCAAATATTTTTCTATTAAAAATGGTATTAGGCAAGGCTGCCCAATAAGTGCCTTATTGTATGTTTTGGCAGCCGAGCCGTTACAATGTATCATCAGTGATAATAACAATATTTCTGGAATTAGTATTCCTTTATCTGATAAGGTAGCAAAAATGTTTCAACATGCAGACGATACTACAGTCACGGTATCTAATAAGCAATCAATTGATGAAGTATTTAATGTATTAGAATTATATGGTAAATGTTCAGGTGCTAGAATTAATAAAAGTAAATCAGAAATAATGCCCATTGGCAAAGGATGTATAACTGAAAGTGAACAACAACGTTATGGTTTAAAAATCTGTGAAAATGAACTGTTATTACTTGGTGTATATATTGGTAAAAACCAATCTCAATGCAACGAATTGAATTGGAGGGGGAAAATAAATAAGATCAAAGCTTTGCTTAATATGTGGCTGCAGAGAAAATTGACAATACAGGGTAGAGTAAATGTCATTTCATCATTATTTATGTCTAGATTGTGGTATACGCTATTTGTCACATCTATGCCTGACTGGGCGATAACAGAAATTAAGAACATTTGTGTTAATTTTATATGGAATAACGGAGCACATCTTGTAAAATACAATACCATTATATGTGAAAAAAGTAAAGGTGGTTTACAATTGCCAGACATAAAATCAAAATTAATTGCTTTCAGGTTGAAATTTTTAGCTAGATTTTTAAATGAAGAGTATCATGTTTTATGGAAAGACATTTTTAGATATTTTATTCATAATATATTGAATATGAAATTGCGAGAAGAAATTGTATATATGTCATTAGAGAATAAATATTTGTATTGTATTCCAGTAGTGTATAGAGAAATGTTGCAATCGTTGAGTGCTATTAAAGAATCTATATCTTTTAATTACAATGTTATAGATATATACCATCAACCATTATTTTGTAATTCTGAAATATTGATATCTGGAAAAACAATTTTATGGAATGATTTTATAACAGCTGGCATAACTCAGTTAAAAGACATATGTTATGAAGTAAAAACTGGCTTCTTGCCAGACAATGCAATTGTAGAAATGGTTACAAATGTAAACGAAGACATTAGTCAGGACAATATTGTAAAACGTTATAATGCATTAAAGTGTGCTTTACCAGAAAAATGGACTCAAACTATACAGACTAAAATATATACTAGAACTGAGAAAATTGTAATTGACATTAATGTAAACATGAACAGTAAATTAGTAGACTTTAAAATGTGTACATCAAAGCAGTTGTATTGGCTTGTAATAGAAAAAATGTGTCAACTTCCAAAATCTATAGAAAAATGGATAGATATATTTCAAACAGATGAAAGTATAATATGTAGTATGTGGAAAGGGGTTAATATGTACTGGAAGCCATCAATTATGATTGAGCTTGATTTCAAAATAGTTCATTATTGTATATTCACAAATGAACGGTTGTTAAAAATGAAATTGATTGATAATGATTTGTGTGATATATGTAGTAATGAAATAGAAGATATCATGCACTTATTTGTCAAATGCACTGAACTTTATAACTTTCATATGTATGTTAGCAAACAAGTAGAAGAACATTTTGAAAATTGTGATTCTGATCAAAAGAATTATATAGTGTATGAAGAAATATTCATCCTTGGACTTAATAGGACAATCAAAGGTGTAAATGTGAATTTTATTAATTTTATGTTATCAGTTGCAAGATATTGCGTGTTTAGAAGGAGAAACCTTGTGAAAAACAATATGAACAGTATTGACATTATCAGACTTTTTAAATATACGTTGAAACATTATGTAGTGTATTTCTATGAATATTTATGCCAAATGAGGAAAATGAGAAGCATTTTTGACAGACATTTTCTCCAAAATAATACAATTGTACAAGAAACAAACAATGTAATTCTATTCAATCTGTGAAATGTTCTTATTATTCATGAAATGCTGAATCTGTGATATAATGTATACTTTTCTATAATATGTGATGAAAGATTTTAATAAAGATAAAAAAAAAAAAGAGCGGAGGACTGTAGTGGCATGTTCATAGTCATCCTTAGGTCGGTGGTTCAAATCCGCCTCGCGGGATACCTTTTTGTCCCGTCTTAAAGTACTTTTTTTCCCTCCTTCGTCAACTTTTGACCGTGTCAAAATCGTCATAACCCAATACAAAACTTATTTCATAGGAATTCCTCAAATTCAAACTAAGCCACGTCGACAATTTAACTGATAAGCACATCCATAATATTCGCATGTACATTTTCTTGTATTGCCTGCGGCAGATGAAAATAGATTGTATAAAATAATATATCAAAACTTTCCTTTCCACCACTAAGTCCACGTAATTTATTTTCTCTAGCTGATGCTGCGTAATGTGCTCCTTCCCCGATTATATATGTACATGTTCACATCTGGTGTACACCCACATTTCATGAACAGTTTTTTTTTGTGTAATAATAATAATGTGACGCCAGGAAGCAGTCAATGTCCATTCCTCAATCGTTGGGCATCGCAGATTGCTCAGCGCATGGCTGCTATTTTAATATTATAATATTATCATTCGTAGGATTCATGTACTCGTATAAATTACCATAAATAAAACAGTATATGACATTATTCTTGTTTTCCGAGATGATTGACTCCTCTGCAAATTAATTCGTTTTGACTATATGATGCAAACGCGGAAAATATTCCTGGTGAAAACAATCTTCTGTTTTCCCCTTCATCTTTCAGATAAATTGCAAATCAATGAAACATTCTACTGTTGCCACATCTGGAAGAGGTACTCCACATACATGTATGCGAGATGGTGCTTTCAAAAACAAACTATGCATTGTTGCAGACTTTGCAGAATTGTTTTAAGCAAATCACTGTAAAACAAAGAAGAAATACACCGTCCAAATAAAGGTGGGAGATTTTTTTTTTATCCATTTCCGAGATAATCCCTTTACAAATGAAGAAAAGATCATACACATTTCCTTCAAATTCAAAGCATTTTTCACGATGAAAATAGCATGTAAGCGTGTAGAATAAAATGAGTAAATATGTTAGCATGTTCTGTATTTCTTTTTTTCTTTTTCAACCATTTGAAAACGTGTTAAACGTGAATTCTAATGCAATCATTATATAACATGTTTCATCAGTGACTAATGTTTGCCGTCAAATCCACAATTGACGTGTCGTAACAGGAGATTTTAGTAGTGCGAACATTGAATTCTTGAAATCCATCAAGTCAATGAATACAAAATATGATAGAAACAAAACGCATCGCCTACCTTTAAGATAATATTCTGATGGATTTTGTGAAATGACGTCCAGTGTTTACGTTCTACGCTGCTGAAAATTGTCATATGATGTCGCGATTTTCTATATCTGCCAAAGTCATCGACAATTTTTCGCGGCGCTTTTGTTTTTTCCCTACTTTTTATACCTCTTCTTAAACCCAACAGAAATATGTTTGTCTTGTATTAGAATAGAAATAACAGTATTGTATTTGAAGGACTAGCTATTTGAAGAGTTGCATGTGTCAGTTGGGGATTTGACGGTCATAAGTATTCGTTTTACTGGCTCCGCTACGCGTCGCCAAGTTAATTCACATTTGCGACGGTCAAATCCCCAATCTACGTCGACAACTCTTCAGGTACGACACTGTTATTCCTTTAATATAACCGGAATAGTATTTTTCGGTGGTGACAAAATATCAAAAGCAATTGCTTGAAATACATCTTAGATTTAGAAATAATACATTTCGAACGGCAAACATTTGCTCGATTTCATGATAGCTTGAATACGACACCTCGAATATAGCATAATGTTGGCGAATACAAAGTATCGAGTATGGGTCTCCTATTACGTTTTCCTGTATTAATCATCTTCGATATTTCAATTGATTCAGTTTAAGTATATTATGATTCTTGCACCCACAACCCGAAAAACGGACGGCAAAAACTAATTGCTCCGGGTGAGGATCGAACTCACAACCTCCGCATTCCTCATACTGTGCAGAGCACAGTGAAGGTACTGTCTATAAGTACGGCGCGCTAACCGATTGTGCCACCGGAGCAATGTTACAAAATGACATAAAAGTTAAGCATTTATACTACACTCCACTCTCCGACCACTTGCACGGGCACTTCATCATCAGCACATTGTATCATTCTTGTGTTCTTTCGTTTTCAGCTGTTCCGTGGTCTTTTTACTTCTTTCATGATAACGAAAACACATCATTCGATACAGTCTACTGATTCGATATTTAATTAATAAACATATCTTCATCTGCAACAGTCTTGACTAAAACGCAAATATATTATATGTACTTGAACATAAAATAAAATCACCCCAGCTAGGCCTATATGAACTCGCAATGGTAGTGATGAAATTATAATCTATCACCATTTTCCACGCACTGTAATTGTTGAGAAGTATAAATACTCAAAATAGTGTTAATTTAGTATGATCCCGTGATAGCTCAGTTGGTAGAGCGGAGGACTGTAGTGGCATGTTCATAGTCATCCTTAGGTCGGTGGTTCAAATCCGCCTCGCGGGATACCTTTTTGTCCCGTCTTAAAGTACTTTTTTTCCCTCCTTCGTCAACTTTTGACCGTGTCAAAATCGTCATAACCCAATACAAAACTTATTTCATAGGAATTCCTCAAATTCAAACTAAGCCACGTCGACAATTTAACTGATAAGCACATCCATAATATTCGCATGTACATTTTCTTGTATTGCCTGCGGCAAATGAAAATAGATTGTATAAAATAATATATCAAAACTTTCCTTTCCACCACTAAGTCCACGTAATTTATTTTCTCTAGCTGATGCTGCGTAATGTGCTCCTTCCCCGATTATATATGTACATGTTCACATCTGGTGTACACCCACATTTCATGAACAGTTTTTTTTTGTGTAATAATAATAATGTGACGCCAGGAAGCAGTCAATGTCCATTCCTCAATCGTTGGGCATCGCAGATTGCTCAGCGCATGGCTGCTATTTTAATATTATAATATTATCATTCGTAGGATTCATGTACTCGTATAAATTACCATAAATAAAACAGTATATGACATTATTCTTGTTTTCCGAGATGATTGACTCCTCTGCAAATTAATTCGTTTTGACTATATGATGCAAACGCGGAAAATATTCCTGGTGAAAACAATCTTCTGTTTTCCCCTTCATCTTTCAGATAAATTGCAAATCAATGAAACATTCTACTGTTGCCACATCTGGAAGAGGTACTCCACATACATGTATGCGAGATGGTGCTTTCAAAAACAAACTATGCATTGTTGCAGACTTTGCAGAATTGTTTTAAGCAAATCACTGTAAAACAAAGAAGAAATACACCGTCCAAATAAAGGTGGGAGATTTTTTTTTATCCATTTCCGAGATAATCCCTTTACAAATGAAGAAAAGATCATACACATTTCCTTCAAATTCAAAGCATTTTTCACGATGAAAATAGCATGTAAGCGTGTAGAATAAAATGAGTAAATATGTTAGCATGTTCTGTATTTCTTTTTTTCTTTTTCAACCATTTGAAAACGTGTTAAACGTGAATTCTAATGCAATCATTATATAACATGTTTCATCAGTGACTAATGTTTGCCGTCAAATCCACAATTGACGTGTCGTAACAGGAGATTTTAGTAGTGCGAACATTGAATTCTTGAAATCCATCAAGTCAATGAATACAAAATATGATAGAAACAAAACGCATCGCCTACCTTTAAGATAATATTCTGATGGATTTTGTGAAATGACGTCCAGTGTTTACGTTCTACGCTGCTGAAAATTGTCATATGATGTCGCGATTTTCTATATCTGCCAAAGTCATCGACAATTTTTCGCGGCGCTTTTGTTTTTTCCCTACATTTTATACCTCTTCTTAAACCCAACAGAAATATGTTTGTCTTGTATTAGAATAGAAATAACAGTATTGTATTTGAAGGACTAGCTATTTGAAGAGTTGCATGTGTCAGTTGGGGATTTGACGGTCATAAGTATTCGTTTTACTGGCTCCGCTACGCGTCGCCAAGTTAATTCGCATTTGCGACGGTCAAATCCCCAATCTACGTCGACAACTCTTCAGGTACGACACTGTTATTCCTTTAATATAACCGGAATAGTATTTTTCGGTGGTGACAAAATATCAAAAGCAATTGCTTGAAATACATCTTAGATTTAGAAATAATACATTTCGAACGGCAAACATTTGCTCGATTTCATGATAGCTTGAATACGACACCTCGAATATAGCATAATGTTGGCGAATACAAAGTATCGAGTATGGGTCTCCTATTACGTTTTCCTGTATTAATCATCTTCGATCTTTCAATTGATTCAGTTTAAGTATATCATGATTCTTGCACCCACACACCGAAAAACGGACGGCAAAAACTAATTGCTCCGGGTGAGGATCGAACTCACAACCTCCGCATTCCTCATACTGTGCAGAGCACAGTGAAGGTACTGTCTATAAGTACGGCGCGCTAACCGATTGTGCCACCGGAGCAATGTTACAAATTGACATAAAAGTTAAGCATTTATACTACACTCCACTCTCCGACCACTTGCACGGGCACTTCATCATCAGCACATTGTATCATTCTTGTGTTCTTTCGTTTTCAGCTGTTCCGTGGCCTTTTTACTTCTTTCATGATAACGAAAACACATCATTCGATACAGTCTACTGATTCGATATTTAATTAATAAACATATCTTCATCTGCAACAGTCTTGACTAAAACGCAAATATATTATATGTACTTGAACATAAAATAAAATCACCCCAGCTAGGCCTATATGAACTCGCAATGGTAGTGATGAAATTATAATCTATCACCATTTTCCACGCACTGTAATTGTTGAGAAGTATAAATACTCAAAATAGTGTTAATTTAGTATGATCCCGTGATAGCTCAGTTGGTAGAGCGGAGGACTGTATTGGCATGAGAAAACTGGAATCGAGCACAGCCCCGGTAGGATGTTGTTTACATCTCGGTGATGAAATTGTGTTGATTTGGACATATTTATGGATATATAATTCATATTGAAGGTACAGTCTATGATATTTATACGTCCGATTACAGATTTAATTGTTGTTTAATCTCTATATTGTCGTTTAATCCCCTAAACCGACCATAGAGTCGTTCGGTGAAGGGGGGAGAGAAGGTGTGCTCGACTGTTGAAAATTGGGCTACACTTGCTTGACATTTTTTGAAAAATGCCGGTCGGAGGAAATATGCGTCTGGGTTTTGGACGAAAAGTAGACAAAAGAACAGGAGAGAAAGAAAATTATGTGACGGGATATAAACAATACTCAAAGGAATGTACAATACGCATCAATTATATATCGACAGAGAGTATTAGAGCAATTTCTGTTGTAAAAGCTGTAGAAGAGATAACTGGGTTGAACTCAGTGTTAGCAGTTGTAAGAGATTCCAATTCGTACAATGTTACACTGGATTCAAAAGAAAATACGATGAAATTATTGAATGGAGTTGAAATCGACGGTAAGGATTATGATTGTTCTTTGGTTTTTTCCAACAATACAGTTGTATCGTTCATGTACATCCCAGCCTTTATTGAAGATGATGAAATAGTAGATAAATTAAATGAAAAAGGAATAAGGGTAGTTTCTCCGGTTTATAGAAGAGTAATTCCCGGAACACAGGTAGCTGATGGGACACGTTTTATGAGATGTGTCTTTCCGCCGAACGTAGTAGCGTTACCATGGACTATGCCATTTAAGGTCGGAAAAGACACTAAGTATTACAAATGTGTGCACAACAATCAAACGAAGGTATGCTCAGGTTGTCTATCGCCTGAACATATACACAAGGAATGTCCATATTTAGTTTGCAATGGTTGCGGTGTTCAAGGACATGTCGAGAAAAGATGTAAGGCGAACAAATGTGATTATTGCCATGAACTACCTCTTAAATGTAAATGTAGCCGTTCTGACCATACAACAGAAAGACAAAGAAGAGAAAATATAAGCAAATGTCCAGATTGCAATACCATTAATTGCGTTTGTAAATGTAAACACTGTCGGAAAAACGAATGTGTTTGTACGTGCACGTATTGTCATAGAGAACCGTGTGTCTGTCCTTGTTTAAACTGTGGCAAAGATCCGTGTGAATGTGTATGTGAGAAATGTGGAAGTATGAACTGCAGCTGTTGGGATAAATTGTCCTTAGATGAAAACGAAGTAAACGACGATGAAGACACTGAAATAGAGATAATGAGGCCAAAAAGGGGGTTAGACCAGAATGACAAAACAAATCAAACCCCGGTTAATGAGAAAAGTGGAAATAGTGAAAGTAAAAGCAAATCAGAGGAGGAAGCAGAAAGAAAGGAAAGTGTAAATATCGAAGCTGTCATTAACACAGATAACGTACAAAATGAGACAAGGAAACGAAAAATTTCAGAAAATATATGTAGCAACGAAGACGAGAATGAGGATACAGAAATGAATGGTCAACATAATGAATGTGAAATACTTCCCTCTTGTAATGAAATCAGTTCACACACTGGAGACGGAGACGAAAATACAGGAAGCAAAAAGATTAAAAAGAATATTGACACTCCGTGTAAAGATGTCAGTTGTGATGAGTTAGAATTCGAGGATTTCGATATTGAAGAATGGGAAAGAAAAAATAGTGTTTTAGATGATAGGAAAACACCTGATGATCAGAAAAGTGAGGTATTAATCGAGTCTTTGCAAAGTGTTGGTGATGAAAACATGGATGAAGAAGAGGAAGTGAAAACTATGTCAAGTAGTGATGATATTTTTAACATGTCTGCGAAAGAACTCAGAAAATTAAAAAAAAAAGAAAGAAAAGTAGCAAGACGAGCGATGTTGAAAGTTACACCGAATGTGAATATTTCTAGAAGTTCTCAGGTCACCGATAATAATAAATAATAATGTATAGAGTACTTTGTAACTTAATTTTTTTCATAATGGTGGTGATATGTTCGTTTAATTGTAACGGCTTGAAACAAGTGAATAATTTTCAGAATTTTGTTTCAATGTTAAATGATAGAAGAGTTAGTTTTGCTTTATTACAAGAGACTTTCTGGGATAAAGCATATATTGATGGAATAAAACATATGTTTGAAGGTAAAATATATGAATGTAATGGAACTAATGGAAGACAAGGGGTAGCAATAATGGTATCAAATGAATGTAAAGAAAAAACAAAGTTAGTTTACAAAGATAATGAAGGACGGTTTATACATGTTACATATGAAACAGATAATCAAATATTTAATATTGTTTCAGTTTATGCCCCAAACAAATACTTAGAAAAATCTAAATATTTTAAAGTTATTAAACAATATATAGAAAACCTAGAAAATATAATTATTGGTGGTGATTTTAATACAACTCTTTCAAATTTAGATAAAGGTAGTACATCAAAGCATAGTTCAGATGAAGGATACAGGTCATTGAATGATATGATTAATAATTGTAATATATATGATATATGGAGAGCAAGAAATGAATGTAAAAGGTTTTTTTCATGGAAAAGAATATGCAACAATATACTACAACAAAGTAGAATAGATTATTTTTTGATAAGCAAATCCTTGTCACCCAATGTACAAAATGTGTATTATAATGAAACCAGTCTTAGTGATCATACATATGTATTTATGAATTTTAGCTGTTGTGTTGTGGAAAAAGGCCCAGGATTATGGGTGCTAAATAATACTGTATTGTCCAATGAAATATATGTAAAAAGAGTAAAAGAGATTATTGCTGATTCTGTAAACTGTGAAATGTATGATAATGAACCACTTATTTGGTGGGATAACTTGAAGTATCAGATTAAAAGATATTCAAAATTATTTTCTTCCAATTTAGCAAAAGAAAAGAGGAAAGATTTTTTTTATATTCAGAATAAAATACAAAGGTTATGTGACGCACAAGCAAGAGGTATTGTAATAGATGTAACCAAACTGGAAAATTGGAAACTAGAACTAAGTAAATATGAAATAGAACAAAGTAAAGGTGCTATATTGAGATCTAAAGCCATTTGGGCTACAGAAGGTGATAAAAACACAAAATATTTTCTAAATCTAGAAAAATACAAACAAGAGACTAATTCAGTCAAAGAACTATTTAATAAAAATGGTGAAGTTGTAAATGATACTGATAGTATTTTAGATATTGAATATGATTTTTACAAAGATTTATATTCTAGTGTTCAAATAGAGAATGACAAAATAGATGAATTTTTAGAACATGTAAATAAAAAAATTGATGAAGATGACAAGAATATGTGTGACTCTGATATAACATCAGATGAAATAATAGAAGCTTTGACAGCAATGTCTAAGAATAAAAGCCCTGGATCTGATGGGCTCACAACAGAGTTTTATTGTACATTTTATGATTCTCTTAGAAATATATTACCTAAGATTTTTAATGCTGCATATGATGAAGGTGTTTTATCAAGATCAATGAAGTCTGGTGTAATTAGCTTAATTTATAAGAAAAAAGGTGATAGAAGATGTATTAGAAATTATAGACCAATATCTTTATTACAAGTGGACTATACAATTTTAGCACGTATAATGGCAAATAGGTTTAAGAAAGTTCTACCTAAAATAGTGTCTGAAAATCAAACTTGTTGTATAGTTGGGAGAGACATCTCCAATAGCATAGCAAATGTAAGAGATTTAATAACTCTTGTTGAAAATGATAATTTAGAGGGGTATATTATAAAAGCTGATCAAGAAAAAGCTTTTGATAGGCTAAGCCATGAGTATATGTTTACTGTTTTAGAAAAATTTGGATTTGGAGATGTGTTTGTAAAGTGGATTAATATATTTTATAGTGAAATAAATAGTTCAGTAAAATGTAATGGTTTTTTAACCAAATATTTTTCTATTAAAAATGGTATACGGCTTGGCTGCCCAATAAGTGCCTTATTGTATGTTTTGGCAGCCGAGCCGTTACAATGTATCATCAGTGATAATAATAATATTTCTGGAATTAGTATTCCTTTATCTGATAAGGTAGCAAAAATGTTTCAACATGCAGACGATACTACAGTCACGGTATCTAATAAGCAATCAATTGATGAAGTATTTAATGTATTAGAATTATATGGTAAATGTTCAGGTGCTAGAATTAATAAAAGTAAATCAGAAATAATGCCCATTGGCAAAGGATGTATAACTGAAAGTGAACAACAACGTTATGGTTTAAAAATCCGTGAAAATGAACTGTTATTACTTGGTGTATATATTGGTAAAAACCAATCTCAATGCAACGAATTGAATTGGAGGGGGAAAATAAATAAGATCAAAGCTTTGCTTAATATGTGGCTGCAGAGAAAATTGACAATACAGGGTAGAGTAAATGTCATTTCATCATTATTTATGTCTAGATTGTGGTATACGCTATTTGTCACATCTATGCCTGACTGGGCGATAACAGAAATTAAGAACATTTGTGTTAATTTTATATGGAATAACGGAGCACATCTTGTAAAATACAATACCATTATATGTGAAAAAAGTAAAGGTGGTTTACAATTGCCAGACATAAAATCAAAATTAATTGCTTTCAGGTTGAAATTTTTAGCTAGATTTTTAAATGAAGAGTATCATGTTTTATGGAAAGACATTTTTAGATATTTTATTCATAATATATTGAATATGAAATTGCGAGAAGAAATTGTATATATGTCATTAGAGAATAAATATTTGTATTGTATTCCAGTAGTGTATAGAGAAATGTTGCAATCGTTGAGTGCTATTAAAGAATCTATATCTTTTAATTACAATGTTATAGATATATACCATCAACCATTATTTTGTAATTCTGAAATATTGATATCTGGAAAAACAATTTTATGGAATGATTTTATAACAGCTGGCATAACTCAGTTAAAAGACATATGTTATGAAGTAAAAACTGGCTTCTTGCCAGACAATGCAATTGTAGAAATGGTTACAAATGTAAACGAAGAAATTAGTCAGGACAATATTGTAAAACGTTATAATGCATTAAAGTGTGCTTTACCAGAAAAATGGACTCAAACTATACAGACTAAAATATATACTAGAACTGAGAAAATTGTAATTGACATTAATGTAAACATGAACAGTAAATTAGTAGACTTTAAAATGTGTACATCAAAGCAGTTGTATTGGCTTGTAATAGAAAAAATGTGTCAACTTCCAAAATCTATAGAAAAATGGATAGATATATTTCAAACAGATGAAAGTATAATATGTAGTATGTGGAAAGGGGTTAATATGTACTGGAAGCCATCAATTATGATTGAGCTTGATTTCAAAATAGTTCATTATTGTATATTCACAAATGAACGGTTGTTAAAAATGAAATTGATTGATAATGATTTGTGTGATATATGTAGTAATGAAATAGAAGATATCATGCACTTATTTGTCAAATGCACTGAACTTTATAACTTTCATATGTATGTTAGCAAACAAGTAGAAGAACTTTTTGAAAATTGTGATTCTGATCAAAAGAATTATATAGTGTATGAAGAAATATTCATCCTTGGACTTAATAGGACAATCAAAGGTGTAAATGTGAATTTTATTAATTTTATGTTATCAGTTGCAAGATATTGCGTGTTTAGAAGGAGAAACCTTGTGAAAAACAATATGAACAGTATTGACATTATCAGACTTTTTAAATATACGTTGAAACATTATGTAGTGTATTTCTATGAATATTTATGCCAAATGAGGAAAATGAGAAGCATTTTTGACAGACATTTTCTCCAAAATAATACAATTGTACAAGAAACAAACAATGTAATTCTATTCAATCTGTGAAATGTTCTTATTATTCATGAAATGCTGAATCTGTGATATAATGTATACTTTTCTATAATATGTGATGAAAGATTTTAATAAAGATAAAAAAAAAAAAGAGCGGAGGACTGTAGTGGCATGTTCATAGTCATCCTTAGGTCGGTGGTTCAAATCCGCCTCGCGGGATACCTTTTTGTCCCGTCTTAAAGTACTTTTTTTCCCTCCTTCGTCAACTTTTGACCGTGTCAAAATCGTCATAACCCAATACAAAACTTATTTCATAGGAATTCCTCAAATTCAAACTAAGCCACGTCGACAATTTAACTGATAAGCACATCCATAATATTCGCATGTACATTTTCTTGTATTGCCTGCGGCAGATGAAAATAGATTGTATAAAATAATATATCAAAACTTTCCTTTCCACCACTAAGTCCACGTAATTTATTTTCTCTAGCTGATGCTGCGTAATGTGCTCCTTCCCCGATTATATATGTACATGTTCACATCTGGTGTACACCCACATTTCATGAACAGTTTTTTTTTGTGTAATAATAATAATGTGACGCCAGGAAGCAGTCAATGTCCATTCCTCAATCGTTGGGCATCGCAGATTGCTCAGCGCATGGCTGCTATTTTAATATTATAATATTATCATTCGTAGGATTCATGTACTCGTATAAATTACCATAAATAAAACAGTATATGACATTATTCTTGTTTTCCGAGATGATTGACTCCTCTGCAAATTAATTCGTTTTGACTATATGATGCAAACGCGGAAAATATTCCTGGTGAAAACAATCTTCTGTTTTCCCCTTCATCTTTCAGATAAATTGCAAATCAATGAAACATTCTACTGTTGCCACATCTGGAAGAGGTACTCCACATACATGTATGCGAGATGGTGCTTTCAAAAACAAACTATGCATTGTTGCAGACTTTGCAGAATTGTTTTAAGCAAATCACTATAAAACAAAGAAGAAATACACCGTCCAAATAAAGGTGGGAGATTTTTTTTTATCCATTTCCGAGATAATCCCTTTACAAATGAAGAAAAGATCATACACATTTCCTTCAAATTCAAAGCATTTTTCACGATGAAAATAGCATGTAAGCGTGTAGAATAAAATGAGTAAATATGTTAGGATGTTCTGTATTTCTTTTTTTCTTTTTCAACCATTTGAAAACGTGTTAAACGTGAATTCTAATGCAATCATTATATAACATGTTTCATCAGTGACTAATGTTTGCCGTCAAATCCACAATTGACGTGTCGTAACAGGAGATTTTAGTAGTGCGAACATTGAATTCTTGAAATCCATCAAGTCAATGAATACAAAATATGATAGAAACAAAACGCATCGCCTACCTTTAAGATAATATTCTGATGGATTTTGTGAAATGACGTCCAGTGTTTACGTTCTACGCTGCTGAAAATTGTCATATGATGTCACGATTTTCTATATCTGCCAAAGTCATCGACAATTTTTCGCGGCGCTTTTGTTTTTTCCCTACTTTTTATACCTCTTCTTAAACCCAACAGAAATATGTTTGTCTTGTATTAGAATAGAAATAACAGTATTGTATTTGAAGGACTAGCTATTTGAAGAGTTGCATGTGTCAGTTGGGGATTTGACGGTCATAAGTATTCGTTTTACTGGCTCCGCTACGCGTCGCCAAGTTAATTCGCATTTGCGACGGTCAAATCCCCAATCTACGTCGACAACTCTTCAGGTACGACACTGTTATTCCTTTAATATAACCGGAATAGTATTTTTCGGTGGTGACAAAATATCAAAAGCAATTGCTTGAAATACATCTTAGATTTAGAAATAATACATTTCGAACGGCAAACATTTGCTCGATTTCATGATAGCTTGAATACGACACCTCGAATATAGCATAATGTTGGCGAATACAAAGTATCGAGTATGGATCTCCTATTACGTTTTCCTGTATTAATCATCTTCGATCTTTCAATTGATTCAGTTTAAGTATATCATGATTCTTGCACCCACAACCCGAAAAACGGACGGCAAAAACTAATTGCTCCGGGTGAGGATCGAACTCACAACCTCCGCATTCCTCATACTGTGCAGAGCACAGTGAAGGTACTGTCTATAAGTACGGCGCGCTAACCGATTGTGCCACCGGAGCAATGTTACAAATTGATATAAAAGTTAAGCATTTATACTACACTCCACTCTCCGACCACTTGCACGGGCACTTCATCATCAGCACATTGTATCATTTTTGTGTTCTTTCGTTTTCAGCTGTTCCGTGGTCTTTTTACTTCTTTCATGATAACGAAAACATATCATTCGATACAGTCTACTGATTCGATATTTAATTAATAAACATATCTTCATCTGCAACAGTCTTGACTAAAACGCAAATATATTATATGTACTTGAACATAAAATAAAATCACCCCAGCTAGGCCTATATGAACTCGCAATGGTAGTGATGAAATTATAATCTATCACCATTTTCCACGCACTGTAATTGTTGAGAAGTATAAATACTCAAAATAGTGTTAATTTAGTATGATCCCGTGATAGCTCAGTTGGTAGAGCGGAGGACTGTAGTGGCATGTTCATAGTCATCCTTAGGTCGGTGGTTCAAATCCGCCTCGCGTGATACCTTTTTGTCCCGTCTTAAAGTACTTTTTTCCCCTCCTTCGTCAACTTTTGACCGTGTCAAAATCGTCATAACCCAATACAAAACTTATTTCATAGGAATTCCTCAAATTCAAACTAAGCCACGTCGACAATTTAACTGATAAGCACATCCATAATATTCGCATGTACATTTTCTTGTATTGCCTGCGGCAAATGAAAATAGATTGTATAAAATAATATATCAAAACTTTCCTTTCCACCACTAAGTCCACGTAATTTATTTTCTCTAGCTGATGCTGCGTAATGTGCTCCTTCCCCGATTATATATGTACATGTTCACATCTGGTGTACACCCACATTTCATGAACAGTTTTTTTTTGTGTAATAATAATAATGTGACGCCAGGAAGCAGTCAATGTCCATTCCTCAATCGTTGGGCATCGCAGATTGCTCAGCGCATGGCTGCTATTTCAAAATTATCATTCGTAGGATTCATGTACTCGTATAAATTACCATAAATAAAACAGTATATGACATTATTCTTGTTTTCCGAGATGATTGACTCCTCTGCAAATTAATTCGTTTTGACTATATGATGCAAACGCGGAAAATATTCCTGGTGAAAACAATCTTCTGTTTTCCCCTTCATCTTTCAGATAAATTGCAAATCAATGAAACATTCTACTGTTGCCACATCTGGAAGAGGTACTCCACATACATGTATGCGAGATGGTGCTTTCAAAAACAAACTATGCATTGTTGCAGACTTTGCAGAATTGTTTTAAGCAAATCACTGTAAAACAAAGAAGAAATACACCGTCCAAATAAAGGTGGGAGATTTTTTTTTATCCATTTCCGAGATAATCCCTTTACAAATGAAGAAAAGATCATACACATTTCCTTCAAATTCAAAGCATTTTTCACGATGAAAATAGCATGTAAGCGTGTAGAATAAAATGAGTAAATATGTTAGCATGTTCTGTATTTCTTTTTTTCTTTTTCAACCATTTGAAAACGTGTTAAACGTGAATTCTAATGCAATCATTATATAACATGTTTCATCAGTGACTAATGTTTGCCGTCAAATCCACAATTGACGTGTCGTAACAGGAGATTTTAGTAGTGCGAACATTGAATTCTTGAAATCCATCAAGTCAATGAATACAAAATATGATAGAAACAAAACGCATCGCCTACCTTTAAGATAATATTCTGATGGATTTTGTGAAATGACGTCCAGTGTTTACGTTCTACGCTGCTGAAAATTGTCATATGATGTCACGATTTTCTATATCTGCCAAAGTCATCGACAATTTTTCGCGGCGCTTTTGTTTTTTCCCTACTTTTTATACCTCTTCTTAAACCCAACAGAAATATGTTTGTCTTGTATTAGAATAGAAATAACAGTATTGTATTTGAAGGACTAGCTATTTGAAGAGTTGCATGTGTCAGTTGGGGATTTGACGGTCATAAGTATTCGTTTTACTGGCTCCGCTACGCGTCGCCAAGTTAATTCGCATTTGCGACGGTCAAATCCCCAATCTACGTCGACAACTCTTCAGGTACGACACTGTTATTCCTTTAATATAACCGGAATAGTATTTTTCGGTGGTGACAAAATATCAAAAGCAATTGCTTGAAATACATCTTAGATTTAGAAATAATACATTTCGAACGGCAAACATTTGCACGATTTCATGATAGCTTGAATACGACACCTCGAATATAGCATAATGTTGGCGAATACAAAGTATCGAGTATGGGTCTCCTATTACGTTTTCCTGTATTAATCATCTTCGATCTTTCAATTGATTCAGTTTAAGTATATCATGATTCTTGCACCCACACACCGAAAAACGGACGGCAAAAACTAATTGCTCCGGGTGAGGATCGAACTCACAACCTCCGCATTCCTCATACTGTGCAGAGCACAGTGAAGGTACTGTCTATAAGTACGGCGCGCTAACCGATTGTGCCACCGGAGCAATGTTACAAATTGACATAAAAGTTAAGCATTTATACTACACTCCACTCTCCGACCACTTGCACGGGCACTTCATCATCAGCACATTGTATCATTCTTGTGTTCTTTCGTTTTCAGCTGTTCCGTGGCCTTTTTACTTCTTTCATGATAACGAAAACACATCATTCGATACAGTCTACTGATTCGATATTTAATTAATAAACATATCTTCATCTGCAACAGTCTTGACTAA
This sequence comes from Bathymodiolus brooksi, assembly GCA_963680875.1. Classification (NCBI taxonomy): domain Eukaryota; kingdom Metazoa; phylum Mollusca; class Bivalvia; order Mytilida; family Modiolidae; genus Bathymodiolus; species Bathymodiolus brooksi. Next base: position 29,393,488 of record OY804576.1, on the reverse strand, counting down.
AACGCAAATATATTATATGTACTTGAACATAAAATAAAATCACCCCAGCTAGGCCTATATGAACTCGCAATGGTAGTGATGAAATTATAATCTATCACCATTTTCCACGCACTGTAATTGTTGAGAAGTATAAATACTCAAAATAGTGTTAATTTAGTATGATCCCGTGATAGCTCAGTTGGTAGAGCGGAGGACTGTAGTGGCATGTTCATAGTCATCCTTAGGTCGGTGGTTCAAATCCGCCTCGCGGGATACCTTTTTGTCCCGTCTTAAAGTACTTTTTTTCCCTCCTTCGTCAACTTTTGACCGTGTCAAAATCGTCATAACCCAATACAAAACTTATTTCATAGGAATTCCTCAAATTCAAACTAAGCCACGTCGACAATTTAACTGATAAGCACATCCATAATATTCGCATGTACATTTTCTTGTATTGCCTGCGGCAGATGAAAATAGATTGTATAAAATAATATATCAAAACTTTCCTTTCCACCACTAAGTCCACGTAATTTATTTTCTCTAGCTGATGCTGCGTAATGTGCTCCTTCCCCGATTATATATGTACATGTTCACATCTGGTGTACACCCACATTTCATGAACAGTTTTTTTTTGTGTAATAATAATAATGTGACGCCAGGAAGCAGTCAATGTCGATTCCTCAATCGTTGGGCATCGCAGATTGCTCAGCGCATGGCTGCTATTTTAATATTATAATATTATCATTCGTAGGATTCATGTACTCGTATAAATTACCATAAATAAAACAGTATATGACATTATTCTTGTTTTCCGAGATGATTGACTCCTCTGCAAATTAATTCGTTTTGACTATATGATGCAAACGCGGAAAATATTCCTGGTGAAAACAATCTTCTATTTTCCCCTTCATCTTTCAGATAAATTGCAAATCAATGAAACATTCTACTGTTGCCACATCTGGAAGAGGTACTCCACATACATGTATGCGAGATGGTGCTTTCAAAAACAAACTATGCATTGTTGCAGACTTTGCAGAATTGTTTTAAGCAAATCACTGTAAAACAAAGAAGAAATACACCGTCCAAATAAAGGTGGGAGATTTTTTTTTTATCCATTTCCGAGATAATCCCTTTACAAATGAAGAAAAGATCATACACATTTCCTTCAAATTCAAAGCATTTTTCACGATGAAGATAGCATGTAAGCGTGTAGAATAAAATGAGTAAATATGTTAGCATGTTCTGTATTTCTTTTTTTCTTTTTCAACCATTTGAAAACGTGTTAAACGTGAATTCTAATGCAATCATTATATAACATGTTTCATCAGTGACTAATGTTTGCCGTCAAATCCACAATTGACGTGTCGTAACAGGAGATTTTAGTAGTGCGAACATTGAATTCTTGAAATCCATCAAGTCAATGAATACAAAATATGATAGAAACAAAACGCATCGCCTACCTTTAAGATAATATTCTGATGGATTTTGTGAAATGACGTCCAGTGTTTACGTTCTACGCTGCTGAAAATTGTCATATGATGTCACGATTTTCTATATCTGCCAAAGTCATCGACAATTTTTCGCGGCGCTTTTGTTTTTTCCCTACTTTTTATACCTCTTCTTAAACCCAACAGAAATATGTTTGTCTTGTATTAGAATAGAAATAACAGTATTGTATTTGAAGGACTAGCTATTTGAAGAGTTGCATGTGTCAGTTGGGGATTTGACGGTCATAAGTATTCGTTTTACTGGCTCCGCTACGCGTCGCCAAGTTAATTCGCATTTGCGACGGTCAAATCCCCAATCTACGTCGACAACTCTTCAGGTACGACACTGTTATTCCTTTAATATAACCGGAATAGTATTTTTCGGTGGTGACAAAATATCAAAAGCAATTGCTTGAAATACATCTTAGATTTAGAAATAATACATTTCGAACGGCAAACATTTGCTCGATTTCATGATAGCTTGAATACGACACCTCGAATATAGCATAATGTTGGCGAATACAAAGTATCGAGTATGGGTCTCCTATTACGTTTTCCTGTATTAATCATCTTCGATCTTTCAATTGATTCAGTTTAAGTATATCATGATTCTTGCACCCACACACCGAAAAACGGACGGCAAAAACTAATTGCTCCGGGTGAGGATCGAACTCACAACCTCCGCATTCCTCATACTGTGCAGAGCACAGTGAAGGTACTGTCTATAAGTACGGCGCGCTAACCGATTGTGCCACCGGAGCAATGTTACAAATTGACATAAAAGTTAAGCATTTATACTACACTCCACTCTCCGACCACTTGCACGGGCACTTCATCATCAGCACATTGTATCATTCTTGTGTTCTTTCGTTTTCAGCTGTTCCGTGGCCTTTTTACTTCTTTCATGATAACGAAAACACATCATTCGATACAGTCTACTGATTCGATATTTAATTAATAAACATATCTTCATCTGCAACAGTCTTGACTAAAACGCAAATATATTATATGTACTTGAACATAAAATAAAATCACCCCAGCTAGGCCTATATGAACTCGCAATGGTAGTGATGAAATTATAATCTATCACCATTTTCCACGCACTGTAATTGTTGAGAAGTATAAATACTCAAAATAGTGTTAATTTAGTATGATCCCGTGATATCTCAGTTGGTAGAGCGGAGGACTGTAGTGGCATGTTCATAGTCATCCTTAGGTCGGTGGTTCAAATCCGCCTCGCGGGATACCTTTTTGTCCCGTCTTAAAGTACTTTTTTTCCCTCCTTCGTCAACTTTTGACCGTGTCAAAATCGTCATAACCCAATACAAAACTTATTTCATAGGAATTCCTCAAATTCAAACTAAGCCACGTCGACAATTTAACTGATAAGCACATCCATAATATTCGCATGTACATTTTCTTGTATTGCCTGCGGCAGATGAAAATAGATTGTATAAAATAATATATCAAAACTTTCCTTTCCACCACTAAGTCCACGTAATTTATTTTCTCTAGCTGATGCTGCGTAATGTGCTCCTTCCCCGATTATATATGTACATGTTCACATCTGGTGTACACCCACATTTCATGAACAGTTTTTTTTTGTGTAATAATAATAATGTGACGCCAGGAAGCAGTCAATGTCGATTCCTCAATCGTTGGGCATCGCAGATTGCTCAGCGCATGGCTGCTATTTTAATATTATAATATTATCATTCGTAGGATTCATGTACTCGTATAAATTACCATAAATAAAACAGTATATGACATTATTCTTGTTTTCCGAGATGATTGACTCCTCTGCAAATTAATTCGTTTTGACTATATGATGCAAACGCGGAAAATATTCCTGGTGAAAACAATCTTCTATTTTCCCCTTCATCTTTCAGATAAATTGCAAATCAATGAAACATTCTACTGTTGCCACATCTGGAAGAGGTACTCCACATACATGTATGCGAGATGGTGCTTTCAAAAACAAACTATGCATTGTTGCAGACTTTGCAGAATTGTTTTAAGCAAATCACTGTAAAACAAAGAAGAAATACACCGTCCAAATAAAGGTGGGAGATTTTTTTTTTATCCATTTCCGAGATAATCCCTTTACAAATGAAGAAAAGATCATACACATTTCCTTCAAATTCAAAGCATTTTTCACGATGAAGATAGCATGTAAGCGTGTAGAATAAAATGAGTAAATATGTTAGCATGTTCTGTATTTCTTTTTTTCTTTTTCAACCATTTGAAAACGTGTTAAACGTGAATTCTAATGCAATCATTATATAACATGTTTCATCAGTGACTAATGTTTGCCGTCAAATCCACAATTGACGTGTCGTAACAGGAGATTTTAGTAGTGCGAACATTGAATTCTTGAAATCCATCAAGTCAATGAATACAAAATATGATAGAAACAAAACGCATCGCCTACCTTTAAGATAATATTCTGATGGATTTTGTGAAATGACGTCCAGTGTTTACGTTCTACGCTGCTGAAAATTGTCATATGATGTCACGATTTTCTATATCTGCCAAAGTCATCGACAATTTTTCGCGGCGCTTTTGTTTTTTCCCTACTTTTTATACCTCTTCTTAAACCCAACAGAAATATGTTTGTCTTGTATTAGAATAGAAATAACAGTATTGTATTTGAAGGACTACCCATTTGAAGAGTTGCATGTGTCAGTTGGGGATTTGACGGTCATAAGTATTCGTTTTACTGGCTCCGCTACGCGTCGCCAAGTTAATTCGCATTTGCGACGGTCAAATCCCCAATCTACGTCGACAACTCTTCAGGTACGACACTGTTATTCCTTTAATATAACCGGAATAGTATTTTTCGGTGGTGACAAAATATCAAAAGCAATTGCTTGAAATACATCTTAGATTTAGAAATAATACATTTCGAACGGCAAACATTTGCTCGATTTCATGATAGCTTGAATACGACACCTCGAATATAGCATAATGTTGGCGAATACAAAGTATCGAGTATGGGTCTCCTATTACGTTTTCCTGTATTAATCATCTTCGATCTTTCAATTGATTCAGTTTAAGTATATCATGATTCTTGCACCCACACACCGAAAAACGGACGGCAAAAACTAATTGCTCCGGGTGAGGATCGAACTCACAACCTCCGCATTCCTCATACTGTGCAGAGCACAGTGAAGGTACTGTCTATAAGTACGGCGCGCTAACCGATTGTGCCACCGGAGCAATGTTACAAATTGACATAAAAGTTAAGCATTTATACTACACTCCACTCTCCGACCACTTGCACGGGCACTTCATCATCAGCACATTGTATCATTCTTGTGTTCTTTCGTTTTCAGCTGTTCCGTGGCCTTTTTACTTCTTTCATGATAACGAAAACACATCATTCGATACAGTCTACTGATTCGATATTTAATTAATAAACATATCTTCATCTGCAACAGTCTTGACTAAAACGCAAATATATTATATGTACTTGAACATAAAATAAAATCACCCCAGCTAGGCCTATATGAACTCGCAATGGTAGTGATGAAATTATAATCTATCACCATTTTCCACGCACTGTAATTGTTGAGAAGTATAAATACTCAAAATAGTGTTAATTTAGTATGATCCCGTGATAGCTCAGTTGGTAGAGCGGAGGACTGTAGTGGCATGTTCATAGTCATCCTTAGGTCGGTGGTTCAAATCCGCCTCGCGGGATACCTTTTTGTCCCGTCTTAAAGTACTTTTTTTCCCTCCTTCGTCAACTTTTGACCGTGTCAAAATCGTCATAACCCAATACAAAACTTATTTCATAGGAATTCCTCAAATTCAAACTAAGCCACGTCGACAATTTAACTGATAAGCACATCCATAATATTCGCATGTACATTTTCTTGTATTGCCTGCGGCAGATGAAAATAGATTGTATAAAATAATATATCAAAACTTTCCTTTCCACCACTAAGTCCACGTAATTTATTTTCTCTAGCTGATGCTGCGTAATGTGCTCCTTCCCCGATTATATATGTACATGTTCACATCTGGTGTACACCCACATTTCATGAACAGTTTTTTTTTGTGTAATAATAATAATGTGACGCCAGGAAGCAGTCAATGTCGATTCCTCAATCGTTGGGCATCGCAGATTGCTCAGCGCATGGCTGCTATTTTAATATTATAATATTATCATTCGTAGGATTCATGTACTCGTATAAATTACCATAAATAAAACAGTATATGACATTATTCTTGTTTTCCGAGATGATTGACTCCTCTGCAAATTAATTCGTTTTGACTATATGATGCAAACGCGGAAAATATTCCTGGTGAAAACAATCTTCTATTTTCCCCTTCATCTTTCAGATAAATTGCAAATCAATGAAACATTCTACTGTTGCCACATCTGGAAGAGGTACTCCACATACATGTATGCGAGATGGTGCTTTCAAAAACAAACTATGCATTGTTGCAGACTTTGCAGAATTGTTTTAAGCAAATCACTGTAAAACAAAGAAGAAATACACCGTCCAAATAAAGGTGGGAGATTTTTTTTTTATCCATTTCCGAGATAATCCCTTTACAAATGAAGAAAAGATCATACACATTTCCTTCAAATTCAAAGCATTTTTCACGATGAAGATAGCATGTAAGCGTGTAGAATAAAATGAGTAAATATGTTAGCATGTTCTGTATTTCTTTTTTTCTTTTTCAACCATTTGAAAACGTGTTAAACGTGAATTCTAATGCAATCATTATATAACATGTTTCATCAGTGACTAATGTTTGCCGTCAAATCCACAATTGACGTGTCGTAACAGGAGATTTTAGTAGTGCGAACATTGAATTCTTGAAATCCATCAAGTCAATGAATACAAAATATGATAGAAACAAAACGCATCGCCTACCTTTAAGATAATATTCTGATGGATTTTGTGAAATGACGTCCAGTGTTTACGTTCTACGCTGCTGAAAATTGTCATATGATGTCACGATTTTCTATATCTGCCAAAGTCATCGACAATTTTTCGCGGCGCTTTTGTTTTTTCCCTACTTTTTATACCTCTTCTTAAACCCAACAGAAATATGTTTGTCTTGTATTAGAATAGAAATAACAGTATTGTATTTGAAGGACTACCCATTTGAAGAGTTGCATGTGTCAGTTGGGGATTTGACGGTCATAAGTATTCGTTTTACTGGCTCCGCTACGCGTCGCCAAGTTAATTCGCATTTGCGACGGTCAAATCCCCAATCTACGTCGACAACTCTTCAGGTACGACACTGTTATTCCTTTAATATAACCGGAATAGTATTTTTCGGTGGTGACAAAATATCAAAAGCAATTGCTTGAAATACATCTTAGATTTAGAAATAATACATTTCGAACGGCAAACATTTGCTCGATTTCATGATAGCTTGAATACGACACCTCGAATATAGCATAATGTTGGCGAATACAAAGTATCGAGTATGGGTCTCCTATTACGTTTTCCTGTATTAATCATCTTCGATCTTTCAATTGATTCAGTTTAAGTATATCATGATTCTTGCACCCACACACCGAAAAACGGACGGCAAAAACTAATTGCTCCGGGTGAGGATCGAACTCACAACCTCCGCATTCCTCATACTGTGCAGAGCACAGTGAAGGTACTGTCTATAAGTACGGCGCGCTAACCGATTGTGCCACCGGAGCAATGTTACAAATTGACATAAAAGTTAAGCATTTATACTACACTCCACTCTCCGACCACTTGCACGGGCACTTCATCATCAGCACATTGTATCATTCTTGTGTTCTTTCGTTTTCAGCTGTTCCGTGGCCTTTTTACTTCTTTCATGATAACGAAAACACATCATTCGATACAGTCTACTGATTCGATATTTAATTAATAAACATATCTTCATCTGCAACAGTCTTGACTAAAACGCAAATATATTATATGTACTTGAACATAAAATAAAATCACCCCAGCTAGGCCTATATGAACTCGCAATGGTAGTGATGAAATTATAATCTATCACCATTTTCCACGCACTGTAATTGTTGAGAAGTATAAATACTCAAAATAGTGTTAATTTAGTATGATCCCGTGATAGCTCAGTTGGTAGAGCGGAGGACTGTAGTGGCATGTTCATAGTCATCCTTAGGTCGGTGGTTCAAATCCGCCTCGCGGGATACCTTTTTGTCCCGTCTTAAAGTACTTTTTTTCCCTCCTTCGTCAACTTTTGACCGTGTCAAAATCGTCATAACCCAATACAAAACTTATTTCATAGGAATTCCTCAAATTCAAACTAAGCCACGTCGACAATTTAACTGATAAGCACATCCATAATATTCGCATGTACATTTTCTTGTATTGCCTGCGGCAGATGAAAATAGATTGTATAAAATAATATATCAAAACTTTCCTTTCCACCACTAAGTCCACGTAATTTATTTTCTCTAGCTGATGCTGCTTAATGTGCTCCTTCCCCGATTATATATGTACATGTTCACATCTGGTGTACACCCACATTTCATGAACAGTTTTTTTTTGTGTAATAATAATAATGTGACGCCAGGAAGCAGTCAATGTCGATTCCTCAATCGTTGGGCATCGCAGATTGCTCAGCGCATGGCTGCTATTTTAATATTATAATATTATCATTCGTAGGATTCATGTACTCGTATAAATTACCATAAATAAAACAGTATATGACATTATTCTTGTTTTCCGAGATGATTGACTCCTCTGCAAATTAATTCGTTTTGACTATATGATGCAAACGCGGAAAATATTCCTGGTGAAAACAATCTTCTATTTTCCCCTTCATCTTTCAGATAAATTGCAAATCAATGAAACATTCTACTGTTGCCACATCTGGAAGAGGTACTCCACATACATGTATGCGAGATGGTGCTTTCAAAAACAAACTATGCATTGTTGCAGACTTTGCAGAATTGTTTTAAGCAAATCACTGTAAAACAAAGAAGAAATACACCGTCCAAATAAAGGTGGGAGATTTTTTTTTATCCATTTCCGAGATAATCCCTTTACAAATGAAGAAAAGATCATACACATTTCCTTCAAATTCAAAGCATTTTTCACGATGAAGATAGCATGTAAGCGTGTAGAATAAAATGAGTAAATATGTTAGCATGTTCTGTATTTCTTTTTTTCTTTTTCAACCATTTGAAAACGTGTTAAACGTGAATTCTAATGCAATCATTATATAACATGTTTCATCAGTGACTAATGTTTGCCGTCAAATCCACAATTGACGTGTCGTAACAGGAGATTTTAGTAGTGCGAACATTGAATTCTTGAAATCCATCAAGTCAATGAATACAAAATATGATAGAAACAAAACGCATCGCCTACCTTTAAGATAATATTCTGATGGATTTTGTGAAATGACGTCCAGTGTTTACGTTCTACGCTGCTGAAAATTGTCATATGATGTCACGATTTTCTATATCTGCCAAAGTCATCGACAATTTTTCGCGGCGCTTTTGTTTTTTCCCTACTTTTTATACCTCTTCTTAAACCCAACAGAAATATGTTTGTCTTGTATTAGAATAGAAATAACAGTATTGTATTTGAAGGACTAGCTATTTGAAGAGTTGCATGTGTCAGTTGGGGATTTGACGGTCATAAGTATTCGTTTTACTGGCTCCGCTACGCGTCGCCAAGTTAATTCGCATTTGCGACGGTCAAATCCCCAATCTACGTCGACAACTCTTCAGGTACGACACTGTTATTCCTTTAATATAACCGGAATAGTATTTTTCGGTGGTGACAAAATATCAAAAGCAATTGCTTGAAATACATCTTAGATTTAGAAATAATACATTTCGAACGGCAAACATTTGCTCGATTTCATGATAGCTTGAATACGACACCTCGAATATAGCATAATGTTGGCGAATACAAAGTATCGAGTATGGGTCTCCTATTACGTTTTCCTGTATTAATCATCTTCGATCTTTCAATTGATTCAGTTTAAGTATATCATGATTCTTGCACCCACACACCGAAAAACGGACGGCAAAAACTAATTGCTCCGGGTGAGGATCGAACTCACAACCTCCGCATTCCTCATACTGTGCAGAGCACAGTGAAGGTACTGTCTATAAGTACGGCGCGCTAACCGATTGTGCCACCGGAGCAATGTTACAAATTGACATAAAAGTTAAGCATTTATACTACACTCCACTCTCCGACCACTTGCACGGGCACTTCATCATCAGCACATTGTATCATTCTTGTGTTCTTTCGTTTTCAGCTGTTCCGTGGTCTTTTTACTTCTTTCATGATAACGAAAACACATCATTCGATACAGTCTACTGATTCGATATTTAATTAATAAACATATCTTCATCTGCAACAGTCTTGACTAAAACGCAAATATATTATATGTACTTGAACATAAAATAAAATCACCCCAGCTAGGCCTATATGAACTCGCAATGGTAGTGATGAAATTATAATCTATCACCATTTTCCACGCACTGTAATTGTTGAGAAGTATAAATACTCAAAATAGTGTTAATTTAGTATGATCACGTGATAGCTCAGTTGGTAGAGCGGAGGACTGTAGTGGCATGTTCATAGTCATCTTTAGGTCGGTGGTTCAAATCCGCCTCGCGGGATACCTTTTTGTCCCGTCTTAAAGTACTTTTTTTCCCTCCTTCGTCAACTTTTGACCGTGTCAAAATCGTCATAACCCAATACAAAACTTATTTCATAGGAATTCCTCAAATTCAAACTAAGCCACGTCGACAATTTAACTGATAAGCACATCCATAATATTCGCATGTACATTTTCTTGTATTGCCTGCGGCAGATGAAAATAGATTGTATAAAATAATATATCAAAACTTTCCTTTCCACCACTAAGTCCACGTAATTTATTTTCTCTAGCTGATGCTGCGTAATGTGCTCCTTCCCCGATTATATATGTACATGTTCACATCTGGTGTACACCCACATTTCATGAACAGTTTTTTTTTGTGTAATAATAATAATGTGACGCCAGGAAGCAGTCAATGTCGATTCCTCAATCGTTGGGCATCGCAGATTGCTCAGCGCATGGCTGCTATTTTAATATTATAATATTATCATTCGTAGGATTCATGTACTCGTATAAATTACCATAAATAAAACAGTATATGACATTATTCTTGTTTTCCGAGATGATTGACTCCTCTGCAAATTAATTCGTTTTGACTATATGATGCAAACGCGGAAAATATTCCTGGTGAAAACAATCTTCTGTTTTCCCCTTCATCTTTCAGATAAATTGCAAATCAATGAAACATTCTACTGTTGCCACATCTGGAAGAGGTACTCCACATACATGTATGCGAGATGGTGCTTTCAAAAACAAACTATGCATTGTTGCAGACTTTGCAGAATTGTTTTAAGCAAATCACTGTAAAACAAAGAAGAAATACACCGTCCAAATAAAGGTGGGAGATTTTTTTTTATCCATTTCCGAGATAATCCCTTTACAAATGAAGAAAAGATCATACACATTTCCTTCAAATTCAAAGCATTTTTCACGATGAAAATAGCATGTAAGCGTGTAGAATAAAATGAGTAAATATGTTAGCATGTTCTGTATTTCTTTTTTTCTTTTTCAACCATTTGAAAACGTGTTAAACGTGAATTCTAATGCAATCATTATATAACATGTTTCATCAGTGACTAATGTTTGGCGTCAAATCCACAATTGACGTGTCGTAACAGGAGATTTTAGTAGTGCGAACATTGAATTCTTGAAATCCATCAAGTCAATGAATACAAAATATGATAGAAACAAAACGCATCGCCTACCTTTAAGATAATATTCTGATGGATTTTGTGAAATGACGTCCAGTGTTTACGTTCTACGCTGCTGAAAATTGTCATATGATGTCACGATTTTCTATATCTGCCAAAGTCATCGACAATTTTTCGCGGCGCTTTTGTTTTTTCCCTACTTTTTATACCTCTTCTTAAACCCAACAGAAATATGTTTGTCTTGTATTAGAATAGAAATAACAGTATTGTATTTGAAGGACTAGCTATTTGAAGAGTTGCATGTGTCAGTTGGGGATTTGACGGTCATAAGTATTCGTTTTACTGGCTCCGCTACGCGTCGCCAAGTTAATTCGCATTTGCGACGGTCAAATCCCCAATCTACGTCGACAACTCTTCAGGTACGACACTGTTATTCCTTTAATATAACCGGAATAGTATTTTTCGGTGGTGACAAAATATCAAAAGCAATTGCTTGAAATACATCTTAGATTTAGAAATAATACATTTCGAACGGCAAACATTTGCTCGATTTCATGATAGCTTGAATACGACACCTCGAATATAGCATAATGTTGGCGAATACAAAGTATCGAGTATGGGTCTCCTATTACGTTTTCCTGTATTAATCATCTTCGATCTTTCAATTGATTCAGTTTAAGTATATCATGATTCTTGCACCCACAACCCGAAAAACTGACGGCAAAAACTAATTGCTCCGGGTGAGGATCGAACTCACAACCTCCGCATTCCTCATACTGTGCAGAGCACAGTGAAGGTACTGTCTATAAGTACGGCGCGCTAACCGATTGTGCCACCGGAGCAATGTTGCAAATTGACATAAAAGTTAAGCATTTATACTACACTCCACTCTCCGACCACTTGCACGGGCACTTCATCATCAGCACATTGTATCATTCTTGTGTTCTTTCGTTTTCAGCTGTTCCGTGGTCTTTTTACTTCTTTCATGATAACGAAAACACATCATTCGATACAGTCTACTGATTCGATATTTAATTAATAAACATATCTTCATCTGCAACAGTCTTGACTAAAACGCAAATATATTATATGTACTTGAACATAAAATAAAATCACCCCAGCTAGGCCTATATGAACTCGCAATGGTAGTGATGAAATTATAATCTATCACCATTTTCCACGCACTGTAATTGTTGAGAAGTATAAATACTCAAAATAGTGTTAATTTAGTATGATCCCGTGATAGCTCAGTTGGTAGAGCGGAGGACTGTACAAGTGGCAGAATCGAGCACAGCCCCGGTAGGATGTTGTTTACATCTCGGTGATGAAATTGTGTTGATTTGGACATATTTATGGATATATAATTCATATTGAAGGTACAGTCTATGATATTTATACGTCCGATTACAGATTTAATTGTTGTTTAATCTCTATATTGTCGTTTAATCCCCTAAACCGACGATAGAGTCGTTCGGTGAAGGGGGGAGAGAAGGTGCGCTCGACTGTTGAAAATTGGGCTACACTTGCTTGACATTTTTTGAAAAATGCCGGTCGGAGGAAATATGCGTCTGGGTTTTGGACGAAAAGTAGACAAAAGAACAGGAGAGAAAGAAAATTATGTGACGGGATATAAACAATACTCGAAGGAATGTACAATACGCATCAATTATATATCGACAGAGAGTATTAGAGCAATTTCTGTTATAAAAGCTGTAGAAGAGATAACTGGGTTGAACTCAGTGTTAGCAGTTGTAAGAGATTCCAATTCGTACAATGTTACACTGGATTCAAAAGAAAATACGATGAAATTATTGAATGGAGTTGAAATCGACGGTAAGGATTATGATTGTTCTTTGGTTTTTTCCAACAATACAGTTGTATCGTTCATGTACATCCCAGCCTTTATTGAAGATGATGAAATAGTAGATAAATTAAATGAAAAAGGAATAAGGGTAGTTTCTCCGGTTTATAGAAGAGTAATTCCCGGAACACAGGTAGCTGATGGGACACGTTTTATGAGATGTGTCTTTCCGCCGAACGTAGTAGCGTTACCATGGACTATGCCATTTAAGGTCGGTAAAGACACTAAGTATTACAAATGTGTGCACAACAATCAAACGAAGGTATGCTCAGGTTGTCTATCGCCTGAACATATACACAAGGAATGTCCATATTTAGTTTGCAATGGTTGCGGTGTTCAAGGACATGTCGAGAAAAGATGTAAGGCGAACAAATGTGATTATTGCCATGAACTACCTCTTAAATGTAAATGTAGCCGTTCTGACCATACAACAGAAAGACAAAGAAGAGAAAATATAAGCAAATGTCCAGATTGCAATACCATTAATTGCGTTTGTAAATGCAAACACTGTCGGAAAAACGAATGTGTTTGTACGTGCACGTATTGTCATAGAGAACCGTGTGTCTGTCCTTGTTCAAACTGTGGCAAAGATCCGTGTGAATGTGTATGTGAGAAATGTGGAAGTATGAACTGCAGCTGTTGGGATAAATTGTCCTTAGATGAAAACGAAGTAAACGACGATGAAGACACTGAAATAGAGATAATGAGGCCAAAAAGGGGGTTAGACCAGAATGACAAAACAAATCAAACCCCGGTTAATGAGAAAAGTGGAAATAGTGAAAGTAAAAGCAAATCAGAGGAGGAAGCAGAAAGAAAGGAAAGTGTAAATATCGAAGCTGTCATTAACACAGATAACGTACAAAATGAGACAAGGAAACGAAAAATTTCAGAAAATATATGTAGCAACGAAGACGAGAATGAGGATACAGAAATGAATGGTCAACATAATGAATGTGAAATACTTCCCTCTTGTAATGAAATCAGTTCACACATTGGAGACGGAGACGAAAATACAGGAAGCAAAAAGATTAAAAAGAATATTGACACTCCGTGTAAAGATGTCAGTTGTGATGAGTTAGAATTCGAGGATTTCGATATTGAAGAATGGGAAAGAAAAAATAGTGCTTTAGATGATAGGAAAACACCTGATGATCAGAAAAGTGAGGTATTAATCGAGTCTTTGCAAAGTGTTGGTGATGAAAACATGGATGAAGAAGAGGAAGTGAAAACTATGTCAAGTAGTGATGATATTTTTAACATGTCTGCGAAAGAACTCAGAAAATTAAAAAAAAAGAAAGAAAAGTAGCAAGACGAGCGATGTTGAAAGTTACACCGAATGTGAATATTTCTAGAAGTTCTCAGGTCACCGATAATAATAAATAATAATGTATAGAGTACTTTGTAACTTAATTTTTTTCATAATGGTGGTGATATGTTCGTTTAATTGTAACGGCTTGAAACAAGTGAATAATTTTCAGAATTTTGTTTCAATGTTAAATGATAGAAGAGTTAGTTTTGCTTTATTACAAGAGACTTTCTGGGATAAAGCATATATTGATGGAATAAAACATATGTTTGAAGGTAAAATATATGAATGTAATGGAACTAATGGAAGACAAGGGGTAGCAATAATGGTATCAAATGAATGTAAAGAAAAAACAAAGTTAGTTTACAAAGATAATGAAGGACGGTTTATACATGTTACATATGAAACAGATAATCAAATATTTAATATTGTTTCAGTTTATGCCCCAAACAAATACTTAGAAAAATCTAAATATTTTAAAGTTATTAAACAATATATAGAAAACCTAGAAAATATAATTATTGGTGGTGATTTTAATACAACTCTTTCAAATTTAGATAAAGGTAGTAAATCAAAGCATAGTTCAGATGAAGGATACAGGTCATTGAATGATATGATTAATAATTGTAATATATATGATATATGGAGAGCAAGAAATGAATGTAAAAGGGTTTTTTCATGGAAAAGAATATGCAACAATATACTACAACAAAGTAGAATAGATTATTTTTTTATAAGCAAATCCTTGTCACCCAATGTACAAAATGTGTATTATAATGAAACCAGTCTTAGTGATCATACATATGTATTTATGAATTTTAGCTGTTGTGTTGTGGAAAAAGGCCCAGGATTATGGGTGCTAAATAATACTGTATTGTCCAATGAAATATATGTAAAAAGAGTAAAAGAGATTATTGCTGATTCTATAAACTGTGAAATGTATGATAATGAACCACTTATTTGGTGGGATAACTTGAAGTATCAGATTAAAAGATATTCAAAATTATTTTCTTCCAATTTAGCAAAAGAAAAGAGGAAAGATTTTTTTTATATTCAGAATAAAATACAAAGGTTATGTGACGCACAAGCAAGAGGTATTGTAATAGATGTAACCAAACTGGAAAATTGGAAACTAGAACTAAGTAAATATGAAATAGAACAAAGTAAAGGTGCTATATTGAGATCTAAAGCCATTTGGGCTACAGAAGGTGATAAAAACACAAAATATTTTCTAAATCTAGAAAAGTACAAACAAGAGACTAATTCAGTCAAAGAACTATTTAATAAAAATGGTGAAGTTGTAAATGATACTGATAGTATTTTAGATATTGAATATGATTTTTACAAAGATTTATATTCTAGTGTTCAAATAGAGAATGACAAAATAGATGAATTTTTAGAACATGTAAATAAAAAAATTGATGAAGATGACAAGAATATGTGTGACTCTGATATAACATCAGATGAAATAATAGAAGCTTTGACAGCAATGTCTAAGAATAAAAGCCCTGGATCTGATGGGCTCACAACAGAGTTTTATTGTACATTTTATGATTCTCTTAGAAATATATTACCTAAGATTTTTAATACTGCATATGATGAAGGTGTTTTATCAAGATCAATGAAGTCTGGTGTAATTAGCTTAATTTATAAGAAAAAAGGTGATAGAAGATGTATTAGAAATTATAGACCAATATCTTTATTACAAGTGGACTATAAAATTTTAGCACGTATAATGGCAAATAGGTTTAAGAAAGTTCTACCTAAAATAGTGTCTGAAAATCAAACTTGTTGTATAGTTGGGAGAGACATCTCCAATAGCATAGCAAATGTAAGAGATTTAATAACTCTTGTTGGAAATGATAATTTAGAGGGGTATATTATAAAAGCTGATCAAGAAAAAGCTTTTGATAGGCTAAGCCATGAGTATATGTTTACTGTTTTAGAAAAATTTGGATTTGGAGATGTGTTTGTAAAGTGGATTAATATATTTTATAGTGAAATAAATAGTTCAGTAAAATGTAATGGTTTTTTAACCAAATATTTTTCTATTAAAAATGGTATACGGCAAGGCTGCCCAATAAGTGCCTTATTGTATGTTTTGGCAGCCGAGCCGTTACAATGTATCATCAGTGATAATAATAATATTTCTGGAATTAGTATTCCTTTATCTGATAAGGTAGCAAAAATGTTTCAACATGCAGACGATACTACAGTCACGGTATCTAATAAGCAATCAATTGATGAAGTATTTAATGTATTAGAATTATATGGTAAATGTTCAGGTGCTAGAATTAATAAAAGTAAATCAGAAATAATGCCCATTGGCAAAGGATGTATAACTGAAAGTGAACAACAACGTTATGGTTTAAAAATCTGTGAAAATGAACTGTTATTACTTGGTGTATATATTGGTAAAAACCAATCTCAATGCAACGAATTGAATTGGAGGGGGAAAATGAATAAGATCAAAGCTTTGCTTAATATGTGGCTGCAGAGAAAATTGACAATACAGGGTAGAGTAAATGTCATTTCATCATTATTTATGTCTAGATTGTGGTATACGCTATTTGTCACATCTATGCCTGACTGGGCGATAACAGAAATTAAGAACATTTGTGTTAATTTTATATGGAATAACGGAGCACATCTTGTAAAATACAATACCATTATATGTGAAAAAAGTAAAGGTGGTTTACAATTGCCAGACATAAAATCAAAATTAATTGCTTTCAGGTTGAAATTTTTAGCTAGATTTTTAAATGAAGAGTATCATGTTTTATGGAAAGACATTTTTAGATATTTTATTCATAATATATTGAATATGAAATTGCGAGAAGAAATTGTATATATGTCATTAGAGAATAAATATTTGTATTGTATTCCAGTAGTGTATAGAGAAATGTTGCAATCGTTGAGTGCTATTAAAGAATCTATATCTTTTAATTACAATGTTATAGATATATACCATCAACCATTATTTTGTAATTCTGAAATATTGATATCTGGAAAAACAATTTTATGGAATGATTTTATAACAGCTGGCATAACTCAGTTAAAAGACATATGTTATGAAGTAAAAACTGGCTTCTTGCCAGACAATGCAATTGTAGAAATGGTTACAAATGTAAACGAAGACATTAGTCAGGACAATATTGTAAAACGTTATAATGCATTAAAGTGTGCTTTACCAGAAAAATGGACTCAAACTATACAGACTAAAATATATACTAGAACTGAGAAAATTGTAATTGACATTAATGTAAACATGAACAGTAAATTAGTAGACTTTAAAATGTGTACATCAAAGCAGTTGTATTGGCTTGTAATAGAAAAAATGTGTCAACTTCCAAAATCTATAGAAAAATGGATAGATATATTTCAAACAGATGAAAGTATAATATGTAGTATGTGGAAAGGGGTTAATATGTACTGGAAGCCATCAATTATGATTGAGCTTGATTTCAAAATAGTTCATTATTGTATATTCACAAATGAACGGTTGTTAAAAATGAAATTGATTGATAATGATTTGTGTGATATATGTAGTAATGAAATAGAAGATATCATGCACTTATTTGTCAAATGCACTGAACTTTATAACTTTCATATGTATGTTAGCAAACAAGTAGAAGAACTTTTTGAAAATTGTGATTCTGATCAAAAGAATTATATAGTGTATGAAGAAATATTCATCCTTGGACTTAATAGGACAATCAAAGGTGTAAATGTGAATTTTATTAATTTTATGTTATCAGTTGCAAGATATTGCGTGTTTAGAAGGAGAAACCTTGTGAAAAACAATATGAACAGTATTGACATTATCAGACTTTTTAAATATACGTTGAAACATTATGTAGTGTATTTCTATGAATATTTATGCCAAATGAGGAAAATGAGAAGCATTTTTGACAGACATTTTCTCCAAAATAATACAATTGTACAAGAAACAAACAATGTAATTCTATTCAATCTGTGAAATGTTCTTATTATTCATGAAATGCTGAATCTGTGATATAATGTATACTTTTCTATAATATGTGATGAAAGATTTTAATAAAGATAAAAAAAAAAAAGAGCAGAGGACTGTAGTGGCATGTTCATAGTCATCCTTAGGTCGGTGGTTCAAATCCGCCTCGCGGGATACCTTTTTGTCCCGTCTTAAAGTACTTTTTTTCCCCCTCCTTCGTCAACTTTTGACCGTGTCAAAATCGTCATAACCCAATACAAAACTTATTTCATAGGAATTCCTCAAATTCAAACTAAGCCACGTCGACAATTTAACTGATAAGCACATCCATAATATTCGCATGTACATTTTCTTGTATTGCCTGCGGCAAATGAAAATAGATTGTATAAAATAATATATCAAAACTTTCCTTTCCACCACTAAGTCCACGTAATTTATTTTCTCTAGCTGATGCTGCGTAATGTGCTCCTTCCCCGATTATATATGTACATGTTCACATCTGGTGTACACCCACATTTCATGAACAGTTTTTTTTTGTGTAATAATAATAATGTGACGCCAGGAAGCAGTCAATGTCCATTCCTCAATCGTTGGGCATCGCAGATTGCTCAGCGCATGGCTGCTATTTTAATATTATAATATTATCATTCGTAGGATTCATGTACTCGTATAAATTACCATAAATAAAACAGTATATGACATTATTCTTGTTTTCCGAGATGATTGACTCCTCTGCAAATTAATTCGTTTTGACTATATGATGCAAACGCGGAAAATATTCCTGGTGAAAACAATCTTCTGTTTTCCCCTTCATCTTTCAGATAAATTGCAAATCAATGAAACATTCTACTGTTGCCACATCTGGAAGAGGTACTCCACATACATGTATGCGAGATGGTGCTTTCAAAAACAAACTATGCATTGTTGCAGACTTTGCAGAATTGTTTTAAGCAAATCACTGTAAAACAAAGAAGAAATACACCGTCCAAATAAAGGTGGGAGATTTTTTTTTTATCCATTTCCGAGATAATCCCTTTACAAATGAAGAAAAGATCATACACATTTCCTTCAAATTCAAAGCATTTTTCACGATGAAAATAGCATGTAAGCGTGTAGAATAAAATGAGTAAATATGTTAGCATGTTCTGTATTTCTTTTTTTCTTTTTCAACCATTTGAAAACGTGTTAAACGTGAATTCTAATGCAATCATTATATAACATGTTTCATCAGTGACTAATGTTTGCCGTCAAATCCACAATTGACGTGTCGTAACAGGAGATTTTAGTAGTGCGAACATTGAATTCTTGAAATCCATCAAGTCAATGAATACAAAATATGATAGAAACAAAACGCATCGCCTACCTTTAAGATAATATTCTGATGGATTTTGTGAAATGACGTCCAGTGTTTACGTTCTACGCTGCTGAAAATTGTCATATGATGTCGCGATTTTCTATATCTGCCAAAGTCATCGACAATTTTTCGCGGCGCTTTTGTTTTTTCCCTACTTTTTATACCTCTTCTTAAACCCAACAGAAATATGTTTGTCTTGTATTAGAATAGAAATAACAGTATTGTATTTGAAGGACTAGCTATTTGAAGAGTTGCATGTGTCAGTTGGGGATTTGACGGTCATAAGTATTCGTTTTACTGGCTCCGCTACGCGTCGCCAAGTTAATTCGCATTTGCGACGGTCAAATCCCCAATCTACGTCGACAACTCTTCAGGTACGACACTGTTATTCCTTTAATATAACCGGAATAGTATTTTTCGGTGGTGACAAAATATCAAAAGCAATTGCTTGAAATACATCTTAGATTTAGAAATAATACATTTCGAACGGCAAACATTTGCTCGATTTCATGATAGCTTGAATACGACACCTCGAATATAGCATAATGTTGGCGAATACAAAGTATCGAGTATGGGTCTCCTATTACGTTTTCCTGTATTAATCATCTTCGATCTTTCAATTGATTCAGTTTAAGTATATCGTGATTCTTGCACCCACAACCCGAAAAACGGACGGCAAAAACTAATTGCTCCGGGTGAGGATCGAACTCACAACCTCCGCATTCCTCATACTGTGCAGAGCACAGTGAAGGTACTGTCTATAAGTACGGCGCGCTAACCGATTGTGCCACCGGAGCAATGTTACAAATTGACATAAAAGTTAAGCATTTATACTACACTCCACTCTCCGACCACTTGCACGGGCACTTCATCATCAGCACATTGTATCATTCTTGTGTTCTTTCGTTTTCAGCTGTTCCGTGGTCTTTTTACTTCTTTCATGATAACGAAAACACATCATTCGATACAGTCTACTGATTCGATATTTAATTAATAAACATATCTTCATCTGCAACAGTCTTGACTAAAGCGCAAATATATTATATGTACTTGAACATAAAATAAAATCACCCCAGCTAGGCCTATATGAACTCGCAATGGTAGTGATGAAATTATAATCTATCACCATTTTCCACGCACTGTAATTGTTGAGAAGTATAAATACTCAAAATAGTGTTAATTTAGTATGATCCCGTGATAGCTCAGTTGGTAGAGCGGAGGACTGTAGTGGCATGTTCATAGTCATCCTTAGGTCGGTGGTTCAAATCCGCCTCGCGGGATACCTTTTTGTCCCGTCTTAAAGTACTTTTTTCCCCTCCTTCGTCAACTTTTGACCGTGTCAAAATCGTCATAACCCAATACAAAACTTATTTCATAGGAATTCCTCAAATTCAAACTAAGCCACGTCGACAATTTAACTGATAAGCACATCCATAATATTCGCATGTACATTTTCTTGTATTGCCTGCGGCAAATGAAAATAGATTGTATAAAATAATATATCAAAACTTTCCTTTCCACCACTAAGTCCACGTAATTTATTTTCTCTAGCTGATGCTGCGTAATGTGCTCCTTCCCCGATTATATATGTACATGTTCACATCTGGTGTACACCCACATTTCATGAACAATTTGGTTTTTTTATGTAATAATAATAATGTGACGCCAGGAAGCAGTCAATGTCGATTCCTCAATCGTTGGGCATCGCAGATTGCTCAGCGCATGGCTGCTATTTCAAAATTATCATTCGTAGGATTCATGTACTCGTATAAATTACCATAAATAAAACAGTATATGACATTATTCTTGTTTTCCGAGATGATTGACTCCTCTGCAAATTAATTCGTTTTGACTATATGATGCAAACGCGGAAAATATTCCTGGTGAAAACAATCTTCTGTTTTCCCCTTCATCTTTCAGATAAATTGCAAATCAATGAAACATTCTACTGTTGCCACATCTGGAAGAGGTACTCCACATACATGTATGCGAGATGGTGCTTTCAAAAACAAACTATGCATTGTTGCAGACTTTGCAGAATTGTTTTAAGCAAATCACTGTAAAACAAAGAAGAAATACACCGTCCAAATAAAGGTGGGAGATTTTTTTTTATCCATTTCCGAGATAATCCCTTTACAAATGAAGAAAAGATCATACACCTTTCCTTCAAATTCAAAGCATTTTTCACGATGAAAATAGCATGTAAGCGTGTAGAATAAAATGAGTAAATATGTTAGGATGTTCTGTATTTCTTTTTTTCTTTTTCAACCATTTGAAAACGTGTTAAACGTGAATTCTAATGCAATCATTATATAACATGTTTCATCAGTGACTAATGTTTGCCGTCAAATCCACAATTGACGTGTCGTAACAGGAGATTTTAGTAGTGCGAACATTGAATTCTTGAAATCCATCAAGTCAATGAATACAAAATATGATAGAAACAAAACGCATCGCCTACCTTTAAGATAATATTCTGATGGATTTTGTGAAATGACGTCCAGTGTTTACGTTCTACGCTGCTGAAAATTGTCATATGATGTCACGATTTTCTATATCTGCCAAAGTCATCGACAATTTTTCGCGGCGCTTTTGTTTTTTCCCTACTTTTTATACCTCTTCTTAAACCCAACAGAAATATGTTTGTCTTGTATTAGAATAGAAATAACAGTATTGTATTTGAAGGACTAGCTATTTGAAGAGTTGCATGTGTCAGTTGGGGATTTGACGGTCATAAGTATTCGTTTTACTGGCTCCGCTACGCGTCGCCAAGTTAATTCGCATTTGCGACGGTCAAATCCCCAATCTACGTCGACAACTCTTCAGGTACGACACTGTTATTCCTTTAATATAACCGGAATAGTATTTTTCGGTGGTGACAAAATATCAAAAGCAATTGCTTGAAATACATCTTAGATTTAGAAATAATACATTTCGAACGGCAAACATTTGCTCGATTTCATGATAGCTTGAATACGACACCTCGAATATAGCATAATGTTGGCGAATACAAAGTATCGAGTATGGGTCTCCTATTACGTTTTCCTGTATTAATCATCTTCGATCTTTCAATTGATTCAGTTTAAGTATATCATGATTCTTGCACCCACAACCCGAAAAACGGACGGCAAAAACTAATTGCTCCGGGTGAGGATCGAACTCACAACCTCCGCATTCCTCATACTGTGCAGAGCACAGTGAAGGTACTGTCTATAAGTACGGCGCGCTAACCGATTGTGCCACCGGAGCAATGTTACAAATTGATATAAAAGTTAAGCATTTATACTACACTCCACTCTCCGACCACTTGCACGGGCACTTCATCATCAGCACATTGTATCATTTTTGTGTTCTTTCGTTTTCAGCTGTTCCGTGGTCTTTTTACTTCTTTCATGATAACGAAAACATATCATTCGATACAGTCTACTGATTCGATATTTAATTAATAAACATATCTTCATCTGCAACAGTCTTGACTAAAACGCAAATATATTATATGTACTTGAACATAAAATAAAATCACCCCAGCTAGGCCTATATGAACTCGCAATGGTAGTGATGAAATTATAATCTATCACCATTTTCCACGCACTGTAATTGTTGAGAAGTATAAATACTCAAAATAGTGTTAATTTAGTATGATCCCGTGATAGCTCAGTTGGTAGAGCGGAGCACTGTAGTGGCATGTTCATAGTCATCCTTAGGTCGGTGGTTCAAATCCGCCTCGCGGGATACCTTTTTGTCCCGTCTTAAAGTACTTTTTTCCCCTCCTTCGTCAACTTTTGACCGTGTCAAAATCGTCATAACCCAATACAAAACTTATTTCATAGGAATTCCTCAAATTCAAACTAAGCCACGTCGACAATTTAACTGATAAGCACATACATAATATTCGCATGTACATTTTCTTGTATTGCCTGCGGCAAATGAAAATAGATTGTATAAAATAATATATCAAAACTTTCCTTTCCACCACTAAGTCCACGTAATTTATTTTCTCTAGCTGATGCTGCGTAATGTGCTCCTTCCCCGATTATATATGTACATGTTCACATCTGGTGTACACCCACATTTCATGAACAGTTTTTTTTTGTGTAATAATAATAATGTGACGCCAGGAAGCAGTCAATGTCCATTCCTCAATCGTTGGGCATCGCAGATTGCTCAGCGCATGGCTGCTATTTCAAAATTATCATTCGTAGGATTCATGTACTCGTATAAATTACCATAAATAAAACAGTATATGACATTATTCTTGTTTTCCGAGATGATTGACTCCTCTGCAAATTAATTCGTTTTGACTATATGATGCAAACGCGGAAAATATTCCTGGTGAAAACAATCTTTTGTTTTCCCCTTCATCTTTCAGATAAATTGCAAATCAATGAAACATTCTACTGTTGCCACATCTGGAAGAGGTACTCCACATACATGTATGCGAGATGGTGCTTTCAAAAACAAACTATGCATTGTTGCAGACTTTGCAGAATTGTTTTAAGCAAATCACTGTAAAACAAAGAAGAAATACACCGTCCAAATAAAGGTGGGAGATTTTTTTTTATCCATTTCCGAGATAATCCCTTTACAAATGAAGAAAAGATCATACACATTTCCTTCAAATTCAAAGCATTTTTCACGATGAAAATAGCATGTAAGCGTGTAGAATAAAATGAGTAAATATGTTAGCATGTTCTGTATTTCTTTTTTTCTTTTTCAACCATTTGAAAACGTGTTAAACGTGAATTCTAATGCAATCATTATATAACATGTTTCATCAGTGACTAATGTTTGCCGTCAAATCCACAATTGACGTGTCGTAACAGGAGATTTTAGTAGTGCGAACATTGAATTCTTGAAATCCATCAAGTCAATGAATACAAAATATGATAGAAACAAAACGCATCGCCTACCTTTAAGATAATATTCTGATGGATTTTGTGAAATGACGTCCAGTGTTTACGTTCTACGCTGCTGAAAATTGTCATATGATGTCACGATTTTCTATATCTGCCAAAGTCATCGACAATTTTTCGCGGCGCGGCGCTTTTGTTTTTTCCCTACTTTTTATACCTCTTCTTAAACCCAACAGAAATATGTTTGTCTTGTATTAGAATAGAAATAACAGTATTGTATTTGAAGGACTAGCTATTTGAAGAGTTGCATGTGTCAGTTGGGGATTTGACGGTCATAAGTATTCGTTTTACTGGCTCCGCTACGCGTCGCCAAGTTAATTCGCATTTGCGACGGTCAAATCCCCAATCTACGTCGACAACTCTTCAGGTACGACACTGTTATTCCTTTAATATAACCGGAATAGTATTTTTCGGTGGTGACAAAATATCAAAAGCAATTGCTTGAAATACATCTTAGATTTAGAAATAATACATTTCGAACGGCAAACATTTGCTCGATTTCATGATAGCTTGAATACGACACCTCGAATATAGCATAATGTTGGCGAATACAAAGTATCGAGTATGGGTCTCCTATTACGTTTTCCTGTATTAATCATCTTCGATCTTTCAATTGATTCAGTTTAAGTATATCATGATTCTTGCACCCACAACCCGAAAAACGGACGGCAAAAACTAATTGCTCCGGGTGAGGATCGAACTCACAACCTCCGCATTCCTCATACTGTGCAGAGCACAGTGAAGGTACTGTCTATAAGTACGGCGCGCTAACCGATTGTGCCACCGGAGCAATGTTACAAATTGATATAAAAGTTAAGCATTTATACTACACTCCACTCTCCGACCACTTGCACGGGCACTTCATCATCAGCACATTGTATCATTCTTGTGTTCTTTCGTTTACAGCTGTTCCGTGGTCTTTTTACTTCTTTCATGATAACGAAAACATATCATTCGATACAGTCTACTGATTCGATATTTAATTAATAAACATATCTTCATCTGCAACAGTCTTGACTAAAACGCAAATATATTATATGTACTTGAACATAAAATAAAATCACCCCAGCTAGGCCTATATGAACTCGCAATGGTAGTGATGAAATTATAATCTATCACCATTTTCCACGCACTGTAATTGTTGAGAAGTATAAATACTCAAAATAGTGTTAATTTAGTATGATCCCGTGATAGCTCAGTTGGTAGAGCGGAGCACTGTATTGGCATGTTCATAGTCATCCTTAGGTCGGTGGTTCAAATCCGCCTCGCGGGATACCTTTTTGTCCCGTCTTAAAGTACTTTTTTCCCCTCCTTCGTCAACTTTTGACCGTGTCAAAATCGTCATAACCCAATACAAAACTTATTTCATAGGAATTCCTCAAATTCAAACTAAGCCACGTCGACAATTTAACTGATAAGCACATCCATAATATTCGCATGTACATTTTCTTGTATTGCCTGCGGCAAATGAAAATAGATTGTATAAAATAATATATCAAAACTTTCCTTTCCACCACTAAGTCCACGTAATTTATTTTCTCTAGCTGATGCTGCGTAATGTGCTCCTTCCCCGATTATATATGTACATGTTCACATCTGGTGTACACCCACATTTCATGAACAATTTGTTTTTTTTATGTAATAATAATAATGTGACGCCAGGAAGCAGTCAATGTCGATTCCTCAATCGTTGGGCATCGCAGATTGCTCAGCGCATGGCTGCTATTTCAAAATTATCATTCGTAGGATTCATGTACTCGTATAAATTACCATAAATAAAACAGTATATGACATTATTCTTGTTTTCCGAGATGATTGACTCCTCTGCAAATTAATTCGTTTTGACTATATGATGCAAACGCGGAAAATATTCCTGGTGAAAACAATCTTCTGTTTTCCCCTTCATCTTTCAGATAAATTGCAAATCAATGAAACATTCTACTGTTGCCACATCTGGAAGAGGTACTCCACATACATGTATGCGAGATGGTGCTTTCAAAAACAAACTATGCATTGTTGCAGACTTTGCAGAATTGTTTTAAGCAAATCACTGTAAAACAAAGAAGAAATACACCGTCCAAATAAAGGTGGGAGATTTTTTTTTATCCATTTCCGAGATAATCCCTTTACAAATGAAGAAAAGATCATACACATTTCCTTCAAATTCAAAGCATTTTTCACGATGAAAATAGCATGTAAGCGTGTAGAATAAAATGAGTAAATATGTTAGCATGTTCTGTATTTCTTTTTTTCTTTTTCAACCATTTGAAAACGTGTTAAACGTGAATTCTAATGCAATCATTATATAACATGTTTCATCAGTGACTAATGTTTGCCGTCAAATCCACAATTGACGTGTCGTAACAGGAGATTTTAGTAGTGCGAACATTGAATTCTTGAAATCCATCAAGTCAATGAATACAAAATATGATAGAAACAAAACGCATCGCCTACCTTTAAGATAATATTCTGATGGATTTTGTGAAATGACGTCCAGTGTTTACGTTCTACGCTGCTGAAAATTGTCATATGATGTCACGATTTTCTATATCTGCCAAAGTCATCGACAATTTTTCGCGGCGCTTTTGTTTTTTCCCTACTTTTTATACCTCTTCTTAAACCCAACAGAAATATGTTTGTCTTGTATTAGAATAGAAATAACAGTATTGTATTTGAAGGACTAGCTATTTGAAGAGTTGCATGTGTCAGTTGGGGATTTGACGGTCATAAGTATTCGTTTTACTGGCTCCGCTACGCGTCGCCAAGTTAATTCGCATTTGCGACGGTCAAATCCCCAATCTACGTCGACAACTCTTCAGGTACGACACTGTTATTCCTTTAATATAACCGGAATAGTATTTTTCGGTGGTGACAAAATATCAAAAGCAATTGCTTGAAATACATCTTAGATTTAGAAATAATACATTTCGAACGGCAAACATTTGCTCGATTTCATGATAGCTTGAATACGACACCTCGAATATAGCATAATGTTGGCGAATACAAAGTATCGAGTATGGGTCTCCTATTACGTTTTCCTGTATTAATCATCTTCGATCTTTCAATTGATTCAGTTTAAGTATATCATGATTCTTGCACCCACAACCCGAAAAACGGACGGCAAAAACTAATTGCTCCGGGTGAGGATCGAACTCACAACCTCCGCATTCCTCATACTGTGCAGAGCACAGTGAAGGTACTGTCTATAAGTACGGCGCGCTAACCGATTGTGCCACCGGAGCAATGTTACAAATTGATATAAAAGTTAAGCATTTATACTACACTGCACTCTCCGACCACTTGCACGGGCACTTCATCATCAGCACATTGTATCATTCTTGTGTTCTTTCGTTTACAGCTGTTCCGTGGTCTTTTTACTTCTTTCATGATAACGAAAACATATCATTCGATACAGTCTACTGATTCGATATTTAATTAATAAACATATCTTCATCTGCAACAGTCTTGACTAAAACGCAAATATATTATATGTACTTGAACATAAAATAAAATCACCCCAGCTAGGCCTATATGAACTCGCAATGGTAGTGATGAAATTATAATCTATCACCATTTTCCACGCACTGTAATTGTTGAGAAGTATAAATACTCAAAATAGTGTTAATTTAGTATGATCCCGTGATAGCTCAGTTGGTAGAGCGGAGCACTGTATTGGCATGTTCATAGTCATCCTTAGGTCGGTGGTTCAAATCCGCCTCGCGGGATACCTTTTTGTCCCGTCTTAAAGTACTTTTTTCCCCTCCTTCGTCAACTTTTGACCGTGTCAAAATCGTCATAACCCAATACAAAACTTATTTCATAGGAATTCCTCAAATTCAAACTAAGCCACGTCGACAATTTAACTGATAAGCACATCCATAATATTCGCATGTACATTTTCTTGTATTGCCTGCGGCAAATGAAAATAGATTGTATAAAATAATATATCAAAACTTTCCTTTCCACCACTAAGTCCACGTAATTTATTTTCTCTAGCTGATGCTGCGTAATGTGCTCCTTCCCCGATTATATATGTACATGTTCACATCTGGTGTACACCCACATTTCATGAACAATTTGTTTTTTTTATGTAATAATAATAATGTGACGCCAGGAAGCAGTCAATGTCGATTCCTCAATCGTTGGGCATCGCAGATTGCTCAGCGCATGGCTGCTATTTCAAAATTATCATTCGTAGGATTCATGTACTCGTATAAATTACCATAAATAAAACAGTATATGACATTATTCTTGTTTTCCGAGATGATTGACTCCTCTGCAAATTAATTCGTTTTGACTATATGATGCAAACGCGGAAAATATTCCTGGTGAAAACAATCTTCTGTTTTCCCCTTCATCTTTCAGATAAATTGCAAATCAATGAAACATTCTACTGTTGCCACATCTGGAAGAGGTACTCCACATACATGTATGCGAGATGGTGCTTTCAAAAACAAACTATGCATTGTTGCAGACTTTGCAGAATTGTTTTAAGCAAATCACTGTAAAACAAAGAAGAAATACACCGTCCAAATAAAGGTGGGAGATTTTTTTTTATCCATTTCCGAGATAATCCCTTTACAAATGAAGAAAAGATCATACACATTTCCTTCAAATTCAAAGCATTTTTCACGATGAAAATAGCATGTAAGCGTGTAGAATAAAATGAGTAAATATGTTAGCATGTTCTGTATTTCTTTTTTTCTTTTTCAACCATTTGAAAACGTGTTAAACGTGAATTCTAATGCAATCATTATATAACATGTTTCATCAGTGACTAATGTTTGCCGTCAAATCCACAATTGACGTGTCGTAACAGGAGATTTTAGTAGTGCGAACATTGAATTCTTGAAATCCATCAAGTCAATGAATACAAAATATGATAGAAACAAAACGCATCGCCTACCTTTAAGATAATATTCTGATGGATTTTGTGAAATGACGTCCAGTGTTTACGTTCTACGCTGCTGAAAATTGTCATATGATGTCACGATTTTCTATATCTGCCAAAGTCATCGACAATTTTTCGCGGCGCTTTTGTTTTTTCCCTACTTTTTATACCTCTTCTTAAACCCAACAGAAATATGTTTGTCTTGTATTAGAATAGAAATAACAGTATTGTATTTGAAGGACTAGCTATTTGAAGAGTTGCATGTGTCAGTTGGGGATTTGACGGTCATAAGTATTCGTTTTACTGGCTCCGCTACGCGTCGCCAAGTTAATTCGCATTTGCGACGGTCAAATCCCCAATCTACGTCGACAACTCTTCAGGTACGACACTGTTATTCCTTTAATATAACCGGAATAGTATTTTTCGGTGGTGACAAAATATCAAAAGCAATTGCTTGAAATACATCTTAGATTTAGAAATAATACATTTCGAACGGCAAACATTTGCTCGATTTCATGATAGCTTGAATACGACACCTCGAATATAGCATAATGTTGGCGAATACAAAGTATCGAGTATGGGTCTCCTATTACGTTTTCCTGTATTAATCATCTTCGATCTTTCAATTGATTCAGTTTAAGTATATCATGATTCTTGCACCCACAACCCGAAAAACGGACGGCAAAAACTAATTGCTCCGGGTGAGGATCGAACTCACAACCTCCGCATTCCTCATACTGTGCAGAGCACAGTGAAGGTACTGTCTATAAGTACGGCGCGCTAACCGATTGTGCCATCGGAGCAATGTTACAAATTGATATAAAAGTTAAGCATTTATACTACACTCCACTCTCCGACCACTTGCACGGGCACTTCATCATCAGCACATTGTATCATTCTTGTGTTCTTTCGTTTTCAGCTGTTCCGTGGTCTTTTTACTTCTTTCATGATAACGAAAACATATCATTCGATACAGTCTACTGATTCGATATTTAATTAATAAACATATCTTCATCTGCTACAGTCTTGACTAAAACGCAAATATATTATATGTACTTGAACATAAAATAAAATCACCCCAGCTAGGCCTATATGAACTCGCAATGGTAGTGATGAAATTATAATCTATCACCATTTTCCACGCACTGTAATTGTTGAGAAGTATAAATACTCAAAATAGTGTTAATTTAGTATGATCCCGTGATAGCTCAGTTGGTAGAGCGGAGGACTGTAGTGGCATGTTCATAGTCATCCTTAGGTCGGTGGTTCAAATCCGCCTCGCGGGATACCTTTTTGTCCCGTCTTAAAGTACTTTTTTCCCCTCCTTCGTCAACTTTTGACCGTGTCAAAATCGTCATAACCCAATACAAAACTTATTTCATAGGAATTCCTCAAATTCAAACTAAGCCACGTCGACAATTTAACTGATAAGCACATCCATAATATTCGCATGTACATTTTCTTGTATTGCCTGCGGCAAATGAAAATAGATTGTATAAAATAATATATCAAAACTTTCCTTTCCACCACTAAGTCCACGTAATTTATTTTCTCTAGCTGATGCTGCGTAATGTGCTCCTTCCCCGATTATATATGTACATGTTCACATCTGGTGTACACCCACATTTCATGAACAATTTGGTTTTTTTATGTAATAATAATAATGTGACGCCAGGAAGCAGTCAATGTCGATTCCTCAATCGTTGGGCATCGCAGATTGCTCAGCGCATGGCTGCTATTTCAAAATTATCATTCGTAGGATTCATGTACTCGTATAAATTACCATAAATAAAACAGTATATGACATTATTCTTGTTTTCCGAGATGATTGACTCCTCTGCAAATTAATTCGTTTTGACTATATGATGCAAACGCGGAAAATATTCCTGGTGAAAACAATCTTCTGTTTTCCCCTTCATCTTTCAGATAAATTGCAAATCAATGAAACATTCTACTGTTGCCACATCTGGAAGAGGTACTCCACATACATGTATGCGAGATGGTGCTTTCAAAAACAAACTATGCATTGTTGCAGACTTTGCAGAATTGTTTTAAGCAAATCACTGTAAAACAAAGAAGAAATACACCGTCCAAATAAAGGTGGGAGATTTTTTTTTATCCATTTCCGAGATAATCCCTTTACAAATGAAGAAAAGATCATACACATTTCCTTCAAATTCAAAGCATTTTTCACGATGAAAATAGCATGTAAGCGTGTAGAATAAAATGAGTAAATATGTTAGCATGTTCTGTATTTCTTTTTTTCTTTTTCAACCATTTGAAAACGTGTTAAACGTGAATTCTAATGCAATCATTATATAACATGTTTCATCAGTGACTAATGTTTGCCGTCAAATCCACAATTGACGTGTCGTAACAGGAGATTTTAGTAGTGCGAACATTGAATTCTTGAAATCCATCAAGTCAATGAATACAAAATATGATAGAAACAAAACGCATCGCCTACCTTTAAGATAATATTCTGATGGATTTTGTGAAATGACGTCCAGTGTTTACGTTCTACGCTGCTGAAAATTGTCATATGATGTCACGATTTTCTATATCTGCCAAAGTCATCGACAATTTTTCGCGGCGCTTTTGTTTTTTCCCTACTTTTTATACCTCTTCTTAAACCCAACAGAAATATGTTTGTCTTGTATTAGAATAGAAATAACAGTATTGTATTTGAAGGACTAGCTATTTGAAGAGTTGCATGTGTCAGTTGGGGATTTGACGGTCATAAGTATTCGTTTTACTGGCTCCGCTACGCGTCGCCAAGTTAATTCGCATTTGCGACGGTCAAATCCCCAATCTACGTCGACAACTCTTCAGGTACGACACTGTTATTCCTTTAATATAACCGGAATAGTATTTTTCGGTGGTGACAAAATATCAAAAGCAATTGCTTGAAATACATCTTAGATTTAGAAATAATACATTTCGAACGGCAAACATTTGCTCGATTTCATGATAGCTTGAATACGACACCTCGAATATAGCATAATGTTGGCGAATACAAAGTATCGAGTATGGGTCTCCTATTACGTTTTCCTGTATTAATCATCTTCGATCTTTCAATTGATTCAGTTTAAGTATATCATGATTCTTGCACCCACAACCCGAAAAACGGACGGCAAAAACTAATTGCTCCGGGTGAGGATCGAACTCACAACCTCCGCATTCCTCATACTGTGCAGAGCACAGTGAAGGTACTGTCTATAAGTACGGCGCGCTAACCGATTGTGCCACCGGAGCAATGTTACAAATTGATATAAAAGTTAAGCATTTATACTACACTGCACTCTCCGACCACTTGCACGGGCACTTCATCATCAGCACATTGTATCATTCTTGTGTTCTTTCGTTTACAGCTGTTCCGTGGTCTTTTTACTTCTTTCATGATAACGAAAACATATCATTCGATACAGTCTACTGATTCGATATTTAATTAATAAACATATCTTCATCTGCAACAGTCTTGACTAAAACGCAAATATATTATATGTACTTGAACATAAAATAAAATCACCCCAGCTAGGCCTATATGAACTCGCAATGGTAGTGATGAAATTATAATCTATCACCATTTTCCACGCACTGTAATTGTTGAGAAGTATAAATACTCAAAATAGTGTTAATTTAGTATGATCCCGTGATAGCTCAGTTGGTAGAGCGGAGCACTGTATTGGCATGTTCATAGTCATCCTTAGGTCGGTGGTTCAAATCCGCCTCGCGGGATACCTTTTTGTGCCGTCTTAAAGTACTTTTTTCCCCTCCTTCGTCAACTTTTGACCGTGTCAAAATCGTCATAACCCAATACAAAACTTATTTCATAGGAATTCCTCAAATTCAAACTAAGCCACGTCGACAATTTAACTGATAAGCACATCCATAATATTCGCATGTACATTTTCTTGTATTGCCTGCGGCAAATGAAAATAGATTGTATAAAATAATATATCAAAACTTTCCTTTCCACCACTAAGTCCACGTAATTTATTTTCTCTAGCTGATGCTGCGTAATGTGCTCCTTCCCCGATTATATATGTACATGTTCACATCTGGTGTACACCCACATTTCATGAACAATTTGTTTTTTTTATGTAATAATAATAATGTGACGCCAGGAAGCAGTCAATGTCGATTCCTCAATCGTTGGGCATCGCAGATTGCTCAGCGCATGGCTGCTATTTCAAAATTATCATTCGTAGGATTCATGTACTCGTATAAATTACCATAAATAAAACAGTATATGACATTATTCTTGTTTTCCGAGATGATTGACTCCTCTGCAAATTAATTCGTTTTGACTATATGATGCAAACGCGGAAAATATTCCTGGTGAAAACAATCTTCTGTTTTCCCCTTCATCTTTCAGATAAATTGCAAATCAATGAAACATTCTACTGTTGCCACATCTGGAAGAGGTACTCCACATACATGTATGCGAGATGGTGCTTTCAAAAACAAACTATGCATTGTTGCAGACTTTGCAGAATTGTTTTAAGCAAATCACTGTAAAACAAAGAAGAAATACACCGTCCAAATAAAGGTGGGAGATTTTTTTTTATCCATTTCCGAGATAATCCCTTTACAAATGAAGAAAAGATCATACACATTTCCTTCAAATTCAAAGCATTTTTCACGATGAAAATAGCATGTAAGCGTGTAGAATAAAATGAGTAAATATGTTAGCATGTTCTGTATTTCTTTTTTTCTTTTTCAACCATTTGAAAACGTGTTAAACGTGAATTCTAATGCAATCATTATATAACATGTTTCATCAGTGACTAATGTTTGCCGTCAAATCCACAATTGACGTGTCGTAACAGGAGATTTTAGTAGTGCGAACATTGAATTCTTGAAATCCATCAAGTCAATGAATACAAAATATGATAGAAACAAA
Source organism: Bathymodiolus brooksi (assembly GCA_963680875.1). Classification (NCBI taxonomy): domain Eukaryota; kingdom Metazoa; phylum Mollusca; class Bivalvia; order Mytilida; family Modiolidae; genus Bathymodiolus; species Bathymodiolus brooksi. The sequence continues at coordinate 29,359,072 of OY804576.1, read as the reverse complement.
ACGCATCGCCTACCTTTAAGATAATATTCTGATGGATTTTGTGAAATGACGTCCAGTGTTTACGTTCTACGCTGCTGAAAATTGTCATATGATGTCACGATTTTCTATATCTGCCAAAGTCATCGACAATTTTTCGCGGCGCTTTTGTTTTTTCCCTACTTTTTATACCTCTTCTTAAACCCAACAGAAATATGTTTGTCTTGTATTAGAATAGAAATAACAGTATTGTATTTGAAGGACTAGCTATTTGAAGAGTTGCATGTGTCAGTTGGGGATTTGACGGTCATAAGTATTCGTTTTACTGGCTCCGCTACGCGTCGCCAAGTTAATTCGCATTTGCGACGGTCAAATCCCCAATCTACGTCGACAACTCTTCAGGTACGACACTGTTATTCCTTTAATATAACCGGAATAGTATTTTTCGGTGGTGACAAAATATCAAAAGCAATTGCTTGAAATACATCTTAGATTTAGAAATAATACATTTCGAACGGCAAACATTTGCTCGATTTCATGATAGCTTGAATACGACACCTCGAATATAGCATAATGTTGGCGAATACAAAGTATCGAGTATGGGTCTCCTATTACGTTTTCCTGTATTAATCATCTTCGATCTTTCAATTGATTCAGTTTAAGTATATCATGATTCTTGCACCCACAACCCGAAAAACGGACGGCAAAAACTAATTGCTCCGGGTGAGGATCGAACTCACAACCTCCGCATTCCTCATACTGTGCAGAGCACAGTGAAGGTACTGTCTATAAGTACGGCGCGCTAACCGATTGTGCCATCGGAGCAATGTTACAAATTGATATAAAAGTTAAGCATTTATACTACACTCCACTCTCCGACCACTTGCACGGGCACTTCATCATCAGCACATTGTATCATTCTTGTGTTCTTTCGTTTTCAGCTGTTCCGTGGTCTTTTTACTTCTTTCATGATAACGAAAACATATCATTCGATACAGTCTACTGATTCGATATTTAATTAATAAACATATCTTCATCTGCTACAGTCTTGACTAAAACGCAAATATATTATATGTACTTGAACATAAAATAAAATCACCCCAGCTAGGCCTATATGAACTCGCAATGGTAGTGATGAAATTATAATCTATCACCATTTTCCACGCACTGTAATTGTTGAGAAGTATAAATACTCAAAATAGTGTTAATTTAGTATGATCCCGTGATAGCTCAGTTGGTAGAGCGGAGGACTGTAGTGGCATGTTCATAGTCATCCTTAGGTCGGTGGTTCAAATCCGCCTCGCGGGATACCTTTTTGTCCCGTCTTAAAGTACTTTTTTCCCCTCCTTCGTCAACTTTTGACCGTGTCAAAATCGTCATAACCCAATACAAAACTTATTTCATAGGAATTCCTCAAATTCAAACTAAGCCACGTCGACAATTTAACTGATAAGCACATCCATAATATTCGCATGTACATTTTCTTGTATTGCCTGCGGCAAATGAAAATAGATTGTATAAAATAATATATCAAAACTTTCCTTTCCACCACTAAGTCCACGTAATTTATTTTCTCTAGCTGATGCTGCGTAATGTGCTCCTTCCCCGATTATATATGTACATGTTCACATCTGGTGTACACCCACATTTCATGAACAATTTGGTTTTTTTATGTAATAATAATAATGTGACGCCAGGAAGCAGTCAATGTCGATTCCTCAATCGTTGGGCATCGCAGATTGCTCAGCGCATGGCTGCTATTTCAAAATTATCATTCGTAGGATTCATGTACTCGTATAAATTACCATAAAAAAAACAGTATATGACATTATTCTTGTTTTCCGAGATGATTGACTCCTCTGTAAATTAATTCGTTTTGACTATATGATGCAAACGCGGAAAATATTCCTGGTGAAAACAATCTTCTGTTTTCCCCTTCATCTTTCAGATAAATTGCAAATCAATGAAACATTCTACTGTTGCCACATCTGGAAGAGGTACTCCACATACATGTATGCGAGATGGTGCTTTCAAAAACAAACTATGCATTGTTGCAGACTTTGCAGAATTGTTTTAAGCAAATCACTGTAAAACAAAGAAGAAATACACCGTCCAAATAAAGGTGGGAGATTTTTTTTTATCCATTTCCGAGATAATCCCTTTACAAATGAAGAAAAGATCATACACATTTCCTTCAAATTCAAAGCATTTTTCACGATGAAAATAGCATGTAAGCGTGTAGAATAAAATGAGTAAATATGTTAGCATGTTCTGTATTTCTTTTTTTCTTTTTCAACCATTTGAAAACGTGTTAAACGTGAATTCTAATGCAATCATTATATAACATGTTTCATCAGTGACTAATGTTTGCCGTCAAATCCACAATTGACGTCTCGTAACAGGAGATTTTAGTAGTGCGAACATTGAATTCTTGAAATCCATCAAGTCAATGAATACAAAATATGATAGAAACAAAACGCATCGCCTACCTTTAAGATAATATTCTGATGGATTTTGTGAAATGACGTCCAGTGTTTACGTTCTACGCTGCTGAAAATTGTCATATGATGTCACGATTTTCTATATCTGCCAAAGTCATCGACAATTTTTCGCGGCGCTTTTGTTTTTTCCCTACTTTTTATACCTCTTCTTAAACCCAACAGAAATATGTTTGTCTTGTATTAGAATAGAAATAACAGTATTGTATTTGAAGGACTAGCTATTTGAAGAGTTGCATGTGTCAGTTGGGGATTTGACGGTCATAAGTATTCGTTTTACTGGCTCCGCTACGCGTCGCCAAGTTAATTCGCATTTGCGACGGTCAAATCCCCAATCTACGTCGACAACTCTTCAGGAACGACACTGTTATTCCTTTAATATAACCGGAATAGTATTTTTCGGTGGTGACAAAATATCAAAAGCAATTGCTTGAAATACATCTTAGATTTAGAAATAATACATTTCGAACGGCAAACATTTGCTCGATTTCATGATAGCTTGAATACGACACCTCGAATATAGCATAATGTTGGCGAATACAAAGTATCGAGTATGGGTCTCCTATTACGTTTTCCTGTATTAATCATCATCGATCTTTCAATTGATTCAGTTTAAGTATATCATGATTCTTGCACCCACAACCCGAAAAACGGACGGCAAAAACTAATTGCTCCGGGTGAGGATCGAACTCACAACCTCCGCATTCCTCATACTGTGCAGAGCACAGTGAAGGTACTGTCTATAAGTACGGCGCGCTAACCGATTGTGCCACCGGAGCAATGTTACAAATTGATATAAAAGTTAAGCATTTATACTACACTCCACTCTCCGACCACTTGCACGGGCACTTCATCATCAGCACATTGTATCATTCTTGTGTTCTTTCGTTTTCAGCTGTTCCGTGGTCTTTTTACTTCTTTCATGATAACGAAAACACATCATTCGATACAGTCTACTGATTCGATATTTAATTAATAAACATATCTTCATCTGCAACAGTCTTGACTAAAACGCAAATATATTATATGTACTTGAACATAAAATAAAATCACCCCAGCTAGGCCTATATGAACTCGCAATGGTAGTGATGAAATTATAATCACATGGAGACTGTAAACACGCACTAGACCGGACGTGTTTTGATGAGCTAAAGAAGGTGTGTGCTTAAATTCATATTTATACTAGACGGATTGGAAAACCAGCTGGATATTAGTGACAATATGGAATAATATTCACTTTCTGTAAGTCATATTTACAAAAACTGTAATTTAAAAACATTTTGGCTAGTGTGTTTACTTTTCACTCTCCGTTGAGGGTCAGAACGGGAGCTAGACTTTCAACGTAAAACTATTGCTTGTACAATGGATCATCTCCCCAAGACATTATTATGCTTAATGAACACTGTTGTAGAACAATATATAGAATTTTCATGGACATCACAAGAACAAAACGGCAAAATGAAAATAACTTTGACATGGACAAATGTAGAAATGAAACGTAACAAATCCAAAGCTACACGGAAACGTGATCGTAAGAGACATGAACAATATATTGAACAAAAGAAAGTAACTGAAAATAATAAGGAAACCGGAATAAAGGAAACGAACACAAACAATATTGAGGATAGTTCATCAGAAGACGATAGTGATAGTACCGATAGTGAAATGGATACAATTCCAAATATAATAACCCCGTGTAGTACCCCATCTCAGGTAAATAGACAGAACGAAAATCAATCGATAAATACAACAAAGGATATACCAGTAGTGGACAATCAAGTTTGTAAAGAAGTTATCACGAGTGATACAATACAAAAAGTTGTACAACCATTTAAAGTACATGACAATATACAAACTGAATGTGTTAAACCCAATACACAAGTGAGCGATCTGCCTAAAAGGAGAAGACGATTTTTCTCTAAGATAGTGATAAAAACAACAGATGGACACCAAGATACATTAATAGGAAAATTACCGAGAACACAGAATCTGATTGTTCACATTATTTCCCAAAATATAACTGAAATAGTTGGGCCGTCTATTCGAGAATGGAAATATTTTATGAAAAATGTAGACGAGGACTTCAAAGATGTTGAAGAGACGGACTTCATGGACGATGGAGTAAGAATTGCTATGCAAAAGATGGAAAACTTTGTAGAACAAAGAACACTGAAAAATAGGAAATAACTTTTAATATTTGTGTGAAAGGTGTATGAATGATTCTCGTTTATTTGAATTTGAAAATGAACAGTAAATTTCTAATTAGTCGAATCCAAAATTAATAAAGTAGGATTGGATACCCATCCGGAATTAATTAATTTTAGGAACAATGAAAAACGGAAAATATACAATGGACATTATTCATATCCATATAAAATGATGTATGAAATGTGTATGATATAAAGTTTTCTATTTTAGATTTTACTTAAATCCTAAAAAAAACATTAAAGAAAAATATGATGTATACTGTGACAATATAGATGTATGAAAAATATAGAATATGACTGTGATATGTGATATGTGATATGACTGTGATATGATGAATGAATTGTAATAAAGATAAAAAAAAAAAAAAAGCGGAGGACTGTAGTGGCATGTTCATAGTCATCCTTAGGTCGGTGGTTCAAATCCGCCTCGCGGGATACCTTTTTGTCCCGTCTTAAAGTACTTTTTTCCCTCCTTCGTCAACTTTTGACCGTGTCAAAATCGTCATAACCCAATACAAAACTTATTTCATAGGAATTCCTCAAATTCAAACTAAGCCACGTCGACAATTTAACTGATAAGCACATCCATAATATTCGCATGTACATTTTCTTGTATTGCCTGCGGCAAATGAAAATAGATTGTATAAAATAATATATCAAAACTTTCCTTTCCACCACTAAGTCCACGTAATTTATTTTCTCTAGCTGATGCTGCGTAATGTGCTCCTTCCCCGATTATATATGTACATGTTCACATCTGGTGTACACCCACATTTCATGAACAATTTGTTTTTTTTATGTAATAATAATAATGTGACGCCAGGAAGCAGTCAATGTCGATTCCTCAATCGTTGGGCATCGCAGATTGCTCAGCGCATGGCTGCTATTTCAAAATTATCATTCGTAGGATTCATGTACTCGTATAAATTACCATAAATAAAACAGTATATGACATTATTCTTGTTTTCCGAGATGATTGACTCCTCTGCAAATTAATTCGTTTTGACTATATGATGCAAACGCGGAAAATATTCCTGGTGAAAACAATCTTCTGTTTTCCCCTTCATCTTTCAGATAAATTGCAAATCAATGAAACATTCTACTGTTGCCACATCTGGAAGAGGTACTCCACATACATGTATGCGAGATGGTGCTTTCAAAAACAAACTATGCATTGTTGCAGACTTTGCAGAATTGTTTTAAGCAAATCACTGTAAAACAAAGAAGAAATACACCGTCCAAATAAAGGTGGGAGATTTTTTTTTATCCATTTCCGAGATAATCCCTTTACAAATGAAGAAAAGATCATACACATTTCCTTCAAATTCAAAGCATTTTTCACGATGAAAATAGCATGTAAGCGTGTAGAATAAAATGAGTAAATATGTTAGCATGTTCTGTATTTCTTTTTTTCTTTTTCAACCATTTGAAAACGTGTTAAACGTGAATTCTAATGCAATCATTATATAACATGTTTCATCAGTGACTAATGTTTGCCGTCAAATCCACAATTGACGTGTCGTAACAGGAGATTTTAGTAGTGCGAACATTGAATTCTTGAAATCCATCAAGTCAATGAATACAAAATATGATAGAAACAAAACGCATCGCCTACCTTTAAGATAATATTCTGATGGATTTTGTGAAATGACGTCCAGTGTTTACGTTCTACGCTGCTGAAATTGTCATATGATGTCACGATTTTCTATATCTGCCAAAGTCATCGACAATTTTTCGCGGCGCTTTTGTTTTTTCCCTACTTTTTATACCTCTTCTTAAACCCAACAGAAATATGTTTGTCTTGTATTAGAATAGAAATAACAGTATTGTATTTGAAGGACTAGCTATTTGAAGAGTTGCATGTGTCAGTTGGGGATTTGACGGTCATAAGTATTCGTTTTACTGGCTCCGCTACGCGTCGCCAAGTTAATTCGCATTTGCGACGGTCAAATCCCCAATCTACGTCGACAACTCTTCAGGTACGACACTGTTATTCCTTTAATATAACCGGAATAGTATTTTTCGGTGGTGACAAAATATCAAAAGCAATTGCTTGAAATACATCTTAGATTTAGAAATAATACATTTCGAATGGCAAACATTTGCTCGATTTCATGATAGCTTGAATACGACACCTCGAATATAGCATAATGTTGGCGAATACAAAGTATCGAGTATGGGTCTCCTATTACGTTTTCCTGTATTAATCATCTTCGATCTTTCAATTGATTCAGTTTAAGTATATCATGATTCTTGCACGCACAACCCGAAAAACGGACGGCAAAAACTAATTGCTCTGGGTGAGGATCGAACTCACAACCTTCGCATTCCTCATACTGTGCAGAGCACAGTGAAGGTACTGTCTATAAGTACGGCGCTTTTTTTTTTATCTTTATTAAAATGTTTCATCACATATTATAGAATAGTATACATTATATCACAGATTCAGCATTTCATGAATAATAAGAACATATCACAGATTGAATAGCATTACATTGTTTGTTTCTTGTACAATTGTATTATTTTGGAGAAAGTGTCTGTCAAAAATGCTTCTCATTTTCCTCATTTGGCATAAATATTCATAGAAATACACTACATAATGTTTCAACGTATATTTAAAAAGTCTGATAATGTCAATACTGTTCATATTGTTTTTCACAAGGTTTCTCCTTCTAAACACGCAATATCTTGCAACTGATAACGTAAAATTAATAAAATTCACATTTACACCTTTGATTGTCCTATTAAGTCCAAGGATGAATATTTCTTCATACACTATATAATTCTTTTGATCAGAATCACAATTTTCAAAAAGTTCTTCTACTTGTTTGCTAACATACTTATGAAAGTTATAAAGTTCAGTGCATTTGACAAATAAGTGCATGATATCTTCTATTTCATTACTACATATATCACACAAATCATTATCAATCAATTTCATTTTTAACAACCGTTCATTTGTGAATATACAATAATGAACTATTTTGAAATCAAGCTCAATCATAATTGATGGTTTCCAGTACATATTAACCCCTTTCCACATACTACATATTATACTTTCATCTGTTTGAAATATATCTATCCATTTTTCTAAAGATTTTGGAAGTTGACACATTTTTTCTATTACAAGCCAATACAACTGCTTTGATGTACACATTTTAAAGTCTACTAATTTACTGTTCATGTTTACATTAATGTCAATTACAATTTTCTCAGTTCTAGTATATAGTTTAGTTTGTATAGTTTGAGTCCATTTTTCTGGTAAAGCACACTTTAATGCATTATAACGTTTTACAATATTGTCCTGACTAATGTCTTTGTCTACATTTGTAACCATTTCTACAATTGCATTGTCTGGCAAGAAGCCAGTTTTTACTTCATAACATATGTCTTTTAACTGAGTTATGCCAGCTGTTATAAAATCATTCCATAAATTTTTTTTCCCAGATATCAATATTTCAGAATTACAAAATAATGGTTGATGGTATATATCTATAACATTGTAATTAAAAGATATAGATTGTTTAATAGCACTCAACGATTGCAACATTTCTCTATACACTACTGGAATACAATACAAATATTTATTCTCTAATGACATATATACAATTTCTTCTGGCAATTTCATATTCAATATATTATGAATAAAATATCTAAAAATGTCTTTCCATAAAACATGATACTCTTCATTTAAAAATCTAGCTAAAAATTTCAACCTGAAAGCAATTAATTTTGATTTTATGTCTGGCAATTGTAAACCACCTTTACTTTTTTCACATATAATGGTATTGTATTTTACAAGATGTGCTCCGTTATTCCATATAAAATTAACGCAAATGTTCTTAATTTCTGTTATCGCCCAGTCAGGCATAGATGTGACAAATAACGTATACCACAATCTAGACATAAATAATGATGAAATGACATTTACTCTACCCTGTATTGTCAATTTTCTCTGCAGCCACATATTAAGCAAAGCTTTGATCTTATTTATTTTCCCCCTCCAATTCAATTCGTTGCATTGAGATAGGTTTTTACCAATAAATACACCAAGTAATAACAGTTCATTTTCACAGATTTTTAAACCATAACGTTGTTGTTCACTTTCAGTTATACATCCTTTGCCAATGGGCATTATTTCTGATTTACTTTTATTAATTCTAGCACCTGAACATTTACCATATAATTCTAATACATTAAATACTTCATCAATTGATTGCTTATTAGATACAGTGACTGTAGTATCGTCTGCATGTTGAAACATTTTTGCTACCTTATCAGATAAAGGAATACTAATTCCAGAAATATTATTATTATCGCTGATGATACATTGTAACGGTTCGGCTGCCAAAACATACAATAAGGCACTTATTGGGGAGCCAAGCCGTATACCATTTTTAATAGAAAAATATTTGGTTAAAAAAACCATTACATTTTATTGAACTATTTATTTCACTATAAAATATATTAATCCACTTTACAAACACATCTCCAAATCCAAATTTTTCTAAAACAGTAAACATATACTCATGGCTTAGCCTATCAAAAGCTTTTTCTTGATCAGCTTTTATAATATACCCCTCTAAATTATCATTTTCAACAAGAGTTATTAAATCTCTTACATTTGCTATGCTATTGGAGATGTCTCTCCCAACTATACAACAAGTTTGATTTTCAGACACTATTTTAGGTAGAACTTTCTTAAACCTATTTGCCATTATACGTGCTAAAATTTTATAGTCCACTTGTAATACAGATATTGGTCTATAATTTCTAATACATCTTCTATCACCTTTTTTCTTATAAATTAAGCTAATTACACCAGACTTCATTGATCTTGATAAAACACCTTCATCATATGCAGCATTAAAAATCTTAGGTAATATATTTCTAAGAGAATCATAAAATGTACAATAAAACTCTGTTGTGAGCCCATCAGATCCAGGGCTTTTATTCTTAGACATTGCTGTCAAAGCTTCTATTATTTCATCTGATGTTATATCAGAGTCACACATATTCTTGTCATCTTCATCAATTTTTTTATTTACATGTTCTAAAAATTCATCTATTTTGTCATTCTCTATTTGAACACTAGAATATAAATCTTTGTAAAAATCATATTCAATATCTAAAATACTATCAGTATCATTTACAACTTCACCATTTTTATTAAATAGTTCTTTGACTGAATTAGTCTCTTGTTTGTATTTTTCTAGATTTAGAAAATATTTTGTGTTTTTATCACCTTCTGTAGCCCAAATGGCTTTAGATCTCAATATAGCACCTTTACTTTGTTCTATTTCATATTTACTTAGTTCTAGTTTCCAATTTTCCAATTTGGTTACATCTATTACAATACCTCTTGCTTGTGCGTCACATAACCTTTGTATTTTATTCTGAATATAAAAAAAATCTTTCCTCTTTTCTTTTGCTAAATTGGAAGAAAATAATTTTGAATATCTTTTAATCTGATACTTCAAGTTATCCCACCAAATAAGTGGTTCATTATCATACATTTCACAGTTTACAGAATCAACAATAATCTCTTTTACTCTTTTTACATATATTTCATTGGACAATACAGTATTATTTAGCACCCATAATCCTGGGCCTTTTTCTACAACACAACAGCTAAAATTCATAAATACATATGTATGATCACTAAGACTGGTTTCATTATAATACACATTTTGTACATTGGGTGACAAGGATTTGCTTATCAAAAAATAATCTATTCTACTTTGTTGTAGTATATTATTGCATATTCTTTTCCATGAAAAAACCCTTTTACATTCATTTCTTGCTCTCCATATATCATATATATTACAATAATTAATCATATCATTCAATGACCTGTATCCTTCATCTGAACTATGCTTTGATTTACTACCTTTATCTAAATTTGAAATAAAGGTAATAACAAAATTACCGAACTCCGAACAATCTTACAAAGGGAAAGTCAAAACTCATAATTATATAAACAGACAAAATCAGTCAACAACCGGAAAACTGTGAAAACCGTAATGACCCTGACTTGGTACAGGCACTTCTAAAGTAATGGTGGGTTGAATCAGATTTTAAGGCGCCAAACCTCCCGCTCTCATTACGGTTCAAAGGTTCCGGCTGTCACTGTAACAGTATTTAAATACAGGAACAAAATAGGTAAAATAGTTGTCAAAGCAGTACCATATTCGGTGACGTAAATGTCAAAAATATTTTTACGTCACACATTGACAAAAAAAAAAATTTGACTTCTTTATCTTTATACATTTTCACTATATGAAAATGCATCGCTTATAATTTTTTCTGCAGAGACAGAATATATTTCGACAAGATATTGGTATCGGAATATAAACTTTTTAAGAGATCGAATAAGGCGAATCTTTTTATAGCCCTGGTCCAGTAGCCTGTTTCTCAGATGAAGATGACGTTTCAGGAAATCAGAATAATTGCTACTGGCCCTTGCATAGCGAATCAATTGCGAGATGTAAACACCATATGCAGGAGAAGCTGGTATATTGCTGCACATGTTTGGAAAATTTATGATTTTAAAATTGAAGTCGTCCCGCTTATCATAAATTTTAGTACTGAGTTGACCACTGTCGTCAAATTCGAGGTATAAGTCCAAAAATGATGCGGACGAAGCTGTATCGGTGGTCTCTTTAACTTCCAGCTCTGGAGGATATATCAATGGAAGAAATTCTGCAAATCTAGAATTATTGATAGATAAAACGTCATCAATATACCTGTATGTGAAATTAAAGGCTCTAGCCTCATGAATCTTCTTATCTTTTACAAGCTTTTGAAGAAACTCCGACTCATATGAGTATAAAATAAATCGGCTAGAAGAGGGGCACAATTCGTACCCATTGGTATGCCGACGACCTGCTGAAAGAGTGTCCCTCCAAAGGAGACAAATATGTTATCGATGAGGAACTCCAGCATACTGATCACTTGTTCCTCGGAGTAGCATGTTTTACCTTTATGAATTTTGTTTGAAAAATATGTGGAATTGTAGCCTAACACAACAAATTTTGAGCCATAGTTTCTATGACTAAAAGCTTTATGAATTGTTTCTTTTAAGCGGGTTTTTAATTTGTCATGCGGTAGGGTGGTATATAGAGTTGAAAAATCAAAGGTTTTGATGGAGGATACCTGAGAGAAAGATCTTGATTTCAGGTTATCCAAAAGATCTTTAGAGTTTTTCAAAATCCACATGTGATTTATGCCACTACGCGAGTAAACAGTTTCACAATATATCTGTTGTCCCTCTTTTACTGCAGACAGAATCTTTGTTAGGTGAATAGACAATTCTTTCGTCGAACAAGTTGATGATCCCGCTATGTACCTTTCTTTGTATGGTGTCTTATGGAGTTTAGGTATTCAATATAAATAGGGTAAATCCTCAGACTTTTTACCAGAGGGAATGTTTAAAGAGGTCATGAATGATCTGTGGTTAGCTAGGATTTCATCTTTGTCGAACGAAGTTGGTTTGTATGTGGTATTACTAGAGGTGTTGCTATTTATACCTAATTCCTTGATTAGGCATTCGAAGTAATATGATTTACATACAAATACGATATTGTTGGAAGCCTTGTCCGCAGGAACGATAACATAGTTGTCATGAAGAGAGGAAAGACACTTAACAACTTCTTGGTCTTTAAATACAGACTTAGGTCGACTATTAACACAATTTTTGAGTTTGTGAATCCGACCTTGTACTAGAGACCTAATTGTTCTAACCCAGTCTGACAAGGACTCTAACTCAGGATCTTGGTCTACTTCTCTCTTTATCCACCTTCTGGCATAATCTTGAACAGCATCCATAATTATCTTGAAATTATGTTTCCAATTGATGTGTTGAGGTTCTCTGAATTTAGGACCATGAGAAATCACCTTTCGGAGACTCTCATGTTGAATGATATTCAGATCACCAGTGATTACATGTCCAGATGGGTTGTATTGAAAAGGAGAGTGGGAGCAGTCACAAGTCAGCGGGTTCTTAAGGTACTCTTCTATGTTAATATCTTGCAATGCTTCTTTGTAGTTGAAAATTTTACGGCCAATGCTGTTACTGTAACTATAGGAGACAATGGGAACAGATTGATTTTTGAAATATGGTGGAATTTCTTTTACGACCTCTTTTCTATTAAGAATGTTGCTGATGTTAATAGCATCGATTCCTTTGTTAGCAAACGGAATATGGAGGAATTTTCTGTTGTTATCATGAAGAGGTTCAGATCGAACTGGTTTATAAAGACGAAAGGACGCCACGTCACATATAATACTAGACAATCTGTACTTAGGAGAAAAAGGATCTACGCCTCCTTTGTCAAGTCCAAAATCCCTAAGATCTTTGAGGTAGTTTACAGGTAGTGAAAATAAGATTGTACGAATATGATGAATTCCAAGAGGTTTCTGTATATTAGAAAGTAAATCATTAAAAGTATCTTGTAACGTTCTTGGTTTAGAGGACTTTTTAACATTAGGATGTTGAATTCTTTTATGACCATGGCTACGTTTAGTTCTTGGAATAGTATTAAAAAGGCTCATCACGCTGATTTCGTTGCATCCAGGACTTGACAAATTTCCCACTCCTTTGATGTTATCATTGCAACCGTAAGGCATTGCAGTGCCTAATTCTTTTATCCAGAACAATTATATTTTCTAGGTTTTCTATATATTGTTTAATAATTTTAAAATATTTTGATTTTTCTAAGTATTTGTTTGGGGCATAAACTGAAACAATATTAAATATTTGATTATCTGTTTCATATGTAACATGTATAAACCGGCCTTCATTATCTTTGTAAACTAACTTTGTTTTTTCTTTACATTCATTTGATACCATTATTGCTACCCCTTGTCTTCCATTAGTTCCATTACATTCATATATTTTACCTTCAAACATATGTTTTATTCCATCAATATATGCTTTATCCCAGAAAGTCTCTTGTAATAAAGCAAAACTAACTCTTCTATCATTTAACATTGAAACAAAATTCTGAAAATTATTCACCACCATTATGAAAAAAAATAAGTTACAAAGTACTCTATACATTATTATTTATTATTATCGGTGACCTGAGAACTTCTAGAAATATTCACATTCGGTGTAACTTTCAACATCGCTCGTCTTGCTACTTTTCTTTCTTTTTTCTTTAATTTTCTGAGTTCTTTCGCAGACATGTTAAAAGTATCACCACTACTTGACATAGTTTTCACTTCCTCTTCTTCATCCATGTTTTCATCACCAACACTTTGCAAAGACTCGATTAATACCTCACTTTTCTGATCATCAGGTGTTTTCCTATCATCTAAAACACTATTTTTTCTTTCCCATTCTTCAATATCGAAATCCTCGAATTCTAACTCATCACAACTGACATCTTTACACGGAGTGTCAATATTCTTTTTAATCTTTTTGCTTCCTGTATTTTCGTCTCCGTCTCCAATGTGTGAACTGATTTCATTACAAGAGGGAAGTATTTCACATTCATTATGTTGACCATTCATTTCTGTATCCTCATTCTCGTCTTCGTTGCTACATATATTTTCTGAATTTTTCGTTTCCTTGTCTCATTTTGTACGTTATCTGTGTTAATGACAGCTTCGATATTTACACTTTCCTTTCTTTCTGCTTCCTCCTCTGATTTGCTTTTACTTTCACTATTTCCACTTTTCTCATTAACCGGGGTTTGATTTATTTTGTAATTCTAGTCTAACCCCCTTTTTGGCCTCATTATCTCTATTTCAGTGTCTTCATCGTCGTTTACTTCGTTTTCATCTAAGGACAATTTATCCCAACAGCTGCAGTTCATACTTCCACATTTCTCACATACACATTCACACGGATCTTTGCCACAGTTTGAACAAGGACAGACACATGTTTCTCTATGACAATACGTGCACGTACAAACACATTCGTTTTTCCGACAGTGTTTACATTTACAAACGCAATTAATGGTATTGCAATCTGGACATTTGCTTATGTTTTCTCTTCTTTGTCTTTCTGTTGTATGGTCAGAACGGCTACATTTACATTTAAGAGGTAGTTCATGGCAATAATCACATTTGTTCGCCTTACATCTTTTCTCGACATGTCCTTGAACACCGCAACCATTGCAAACTAAATATGGACATTCCTTGTGTATATGTTCAGGCGATAGACAACCTGAGCATACCTTCGTTTGATTGTTGTGCACACATTTGTAATACTTAGTGTCTTTTCCGACCTTAAATGGCATAGTCCATGGTAACGCTACTACGTTCGGCGGAAAGACATATCTCATAAAACGTGTCCCATCAGCTACCTGTGTTCCGGGAATTACTCTTCTATAAACCGGAGAAACTACCCTTATTCCTTTTTCATTTAATTTATCTACTATTTCATCATCTTCAATAAAGGCTGGGATGTACATGAACGATACAACTGTATTGTTGGAAAAAACCAAAGAACAATCATAATCCTTACCGTCGATTTCAACTCCATTCAATAATTTCATCGTATTTTCTTTTGAATCCAGTGTAACATTGTACGAATTGGAATCTCTTACAACTGCTAACACTGAGTTCAACCCAGTTATCTCTTCTACAGCTTTTACAACAGAAATTGCTCGAATACTCTCTGTCGATATATAATTGATGCGTATTGTACATTCCTTTGAGTATTGTTTATATCCCGTCACATAATTTTCTTTCTCTCCTGTTCTTTTGTCTACTTTTCGTCCAAAACCCAGACGCATATTTCCTCCGACCGGCATTTTTCAAAATATGTCAAGCAAGTGTAGCCCAATTTTTAACAGTCGAGCGCACCTTCTCTCCCCCCTTCACCGAATGACTCGATCGTCGGTTTAGGGGATTAAACGACAATATAGAGATTAAACAACAATTAAATCTGTAATCAGACGTATAAATATCATAGACTGTACCTTCAATATGAATTATATATCCATAAATATGTCCAAATCAACACAATTTCATCACCGAGATGTAAACAACATCCTACCGGGGCTGTGCTCGATTCCAGTTCGTATAAGTACGGCGCGCTAACCGATTGTGCCACCGGAGCAATGTTACAAATTGATATAAAAGTTAAGCATTTATACTACACTCCACTCTCCGACCACTTGCACGGGCACTTCATCATCAGCACATTGTATCATTCTTGTGTTCTTTCGTTTTCAGCTGTTCCGTGGTCTTTTTACTTCTTTCATGATAACGAAAACACATCATTCGATACAGTCTACTGATTCGATATTTAATTAATAAACATATCTTTATCTGCAACAGTCTTGACTAAAGCGCAAATATATTATATGTACTTGAACATAAAATAAAATCACCCCAGCTAGGCCTATATGAACTCGCAATGGTAGTGATGAAATTATAATCTATCACCATTTTCCACGCACTGTAATTGTTGAGAAGTATAAATACTCAAAATAGTGTTAATTTAGTATGATCCCGTGATAGCTCAGTTGGTAGAGCGGAGGACTGTAGTGGCATGTTCATAGTCATCCTTAGGTCGGTGGTTCAAATCCGCCTCGCGGGATACCTTTTTGTCCCGTCTTAAAGTACTTTTTTCCCCTCCTTCGTCAACTTTTGACCGTGTCAAAATCGTCATAACCCAATACAAAACTTATTTCATAGGAATTCCTCAAATTCAAACTAAGCCACGTCGATAATTTAACTGATAAGCACATCCATAATATTCGCATGTACATTTTCTTGTATTGCCTGCGGCAAATGAAAATAGATTGTATAAAATAATATATCAAAACTTTCCTTTCCACCACTAAGTCCACGTAATTTATTTTCTCTAGCTGATGCTGCGTAATGTGCTCCTTCCCCGATTATATATGTACATGTTCACATCTGGTGTACAACCACATTTCATGAACAGTTTGGTTTTTTTTTGTAATAATAATAATGTGACGCCAGGAAGCAGTCAATGTCGATTCCTCAATCGTTGGGCATCGCAGATTGCTCAGCGCATGGCTGCTATTTCAAAATTATCATTCGTAGGATTCATGTACTCGTATAAATTACCATAAATAAAACAGTATATGACATTATTCTTGTTTTCCGAGATGATTGACTCCTCTGCAAATTAATTCGTTTTGACTATATGATGCAAACGCGGAAAATATTCCCGGTGAAAACAATCTTCTGTTTTCCCCTTCATCTTTCAGATAAATTGCAAATCAATGAAACATTCTACTGTTGCCACATCTGGAAGAGGTACTCCACATACATGTATGCGAGATGGTGCTTTCAAAAACAAACTATGCATTGTTGCAGACTTTGCAGAATTGTTTTAAGCAAATCACTGTAAAACAAAGAAGAAATACACCGTCCAAATAAAGGTGGGAGATTTATTTTTTATCCATTTCCGAGATAATCCCTTTACAAATGAAGAAAAGATCATACACATTTCCTTCAAATTCAAAGCATTTTTCACGATGAAAATAGCATGTAAGCGTGTAGAATAAAATGAGTAAATATGTTAGCATGTTCTGTATTTCTTTTTTTCTTTTTCAACCATTTGAAAACGTGTTAAACGTGAATTCTAATGCAATCATTATATAACATGTTTCATCAGTGACTAATGTTTGCCGTCAAATCCACAATTGATGTGTCGTAACAGGAGATTTTAGTAGTGCGAACATTGAATTCTTGAAATCCATCAAGTCAATGAATACAAAATATGATAGAAACAAAACGCATCGCCTACCTTTAAGATAATATTCTGATGGATTTTGTGAAATGACGTCCAGTGTTTACGTACTACGCTGCTGAAAATTGTCATATGATGTCACGATTTTCTGTATCTGCCAAAGTCATCGACAATTTTTCACGGCGCTTTTGTTTTTTCCCTACTTTTTATACCTCTTCTTAAACCCAACAGAAATATGTTTGTCTTGTATTAGAATAGAAATAACAGTATTGTATTTGAAGGACTAGCTATTTGAAGAGTTGCATGTGTCAGTTGGGGATTTGACGGTCATAAGTATTCGTTTTACTGGCTCCGCTACGCGTCGCCAAGTTAATTCGCATTTGCCACGGTCAAATCCCCAATCTACGTCGACAACTCTTCAGGTACGACACTGTTATTCCTTTAATATAACCGGAATAGTATTTTTCGGTGGTGACAAAATATCAAAAGCAATTGCTTGAAATACATCTTAGATTTAGAAATAATACATTTCGAACGGCAAACATTTGCTCGATTTCATGATAGCTTGAATACGAAACTTCGAATATAGCATAATGTTGGCGAATACAAAGTATCGAGTATGGGTCTCCTATTACGTTTTCCTGTATTAATCATCTTCGATCTTTCAATTGATTCAGTTTAAGTATATCATGATTCTTGCACCCACAACCCGAAAAACGGACGGAAAAAAGTAATTGCTCCGGGTGAGGATCGAACTCACAACCTCCGCATTCCTCATACTGTGCAGAGCACAGTGAAGGTACTGTCTATAAGTACGGCGCGCTAACCGATTGTGCCACCGGAGCAATGTTACAAATTGATATAAAAGTTAAGCATTTATACTACACTCCACTCTCCGACCACTTGCACGGGTACTTCATCATCAGCACATTGTATCATTCTTGTGTTCTTTCGTTTTCAGCTGTTCCGTGGTCTTTTTACTTCTTTCATGATAACGAAAACACATCATTCGATACAGTCTACTGATTCGATATTTAATTAATAAACATATCTTCATCTGCAACAGTCTTGACTAAAACGCAAATATATTATATGTACTTGAACATAAAATAAAATCACCCCAGCTAGGCCTATATGAACTCGCAATGGTAGTGATGAAATTATAATCTATCACCATTTTCCACGCACTGTAATTGTTGAGAAGTATAAATACTCAAAATAGTGTTAATTTAGTATGATCCCGTGATAGCTCAGTTGGTAGAGCGGAGGACTGTAGTGGCATGTTCATAGTCATCCTTAGGTCGGTGGTTCAAATCCGCCTCGCGGGATACCTTTTTGTCCCGTCTTAAAGTACTTTTTTCCCCTCCTTCGTCAACTTTTGACCGTGTCAAAATCGTCATAACCCAATACAAAACTTATTTCATAGGAATTCCTCAAATTCAAACTAAGCCACGTCGACAATTTAACTGATAAGCACATCCATAATATTCGCATGTACATTTTCTTGTATTGCCTGCGGCAAATGAAAATAGATTGTATAAAATAATATATCAAAACTTTCCTTTCCACCACTAAGTCCACGTAATTTATTTTCTCTAGCTGATGCTGCGTAATGTGCTCCTTCCCCGATTATATATGTACATGTTCACATCTGGTGTACACCCACATTTCATGAACAATTTGTTTTTTTTATGTAATAATAATAATGTGACGCCAGGAAGCAGTCAATGTCGATTCCTCAATCGTTGGGCATCGCAGATTGCTCAGCGCATGGCTGCTATTTCAAAATTATCATTCGTAGGATTCATGTACTCGTATAAATTACCATAAAAAAAACAGTATATGACATTATTCTTGTTTTCCGAGATGATTGACTCCTCTGTAAATTAATTCGTTTTGACTATATGATGCAAACGCGGAAAATATTCCCGGTGAAAACAATCTTCTGTTTTCCCCTTCATCTTTCAGATAAATTGCAAATCAATGAAACATTCTACTGTTGCCACATCTGGAAGAGGTACTCCACATACATGTATGCGAGATGGTGCTTTCAAAAACAAACTATGCATTGTTGCAGACTTTGCAGAATTGTTTTAAGCAAATCACTGTAAAACAAAGAAGAAATACACCGTCCAAATAAAGGTGGGAGATTTATTTTTTATCCATTTCCGAGATAATCCCTTTACAAATGAAGAAAAGATCATACACATTTCCTTCAAATTCAAAGCATTTTTCACGATGAAAATAGCATGTAAGCGTGTAGAATAAAATGAGTAAATATGTTAGCATGTTCTGTATTTCTTTTTTTCTTTTTCAACCATTTGAAAACGTGTTAAACGTGAATTCTAATGCAATCATTATATAACATGTTTCATCAGTGACTAATGTTTGCCGTCAAATCCACAATTGATGTGTCGTAACAGGAGATTTTAGTAGTGCGAACATTGAATTCTTGAAATCCATCAAGTCAATGAATACAAAATATGATAGAAACAAAACGCATCGCCTACCTTTAAGATAATATTCTGATGGATTTTGTGAAATGACGTCCAGTGTTTACGTACTACGCTGCTGAAAATTGTCATATGATGTCACGATTTTCTGTATCTGCCAAAGTCATCGACAATTTTTCACGGCGCTTTTGTTTTTTCCCTACTTTTTATACCTCTTCTTAAACCCAACAGAAATATGTTTGTCTTGTATTAGAATAGAAATAACAGTATTGTATTTGAAGGACTAGCTATTTGAAGAGTTGCATGTGTCAGTTGGGGATTTGACGGTCATAAGTATTCGTTTTACTGGCTCCGCTACGCGTCGCCAAGTTAATTCGCATTTGCCACGGTCAAATCCCCAATCTACGTCGACAACTCTTCAGGTACGACACTGTTATTCCTTTAATATAACCGGAATAGTATTTTTCGGTGGTGACAAAATATCAAAAGCAATTGCTTGAAATACATCTTAGATTTAGAAATAATACATTTCGAACGGCAAACATTTGCTCGATTTCATGATAGCTTGAATACGAAACTTCGAATATAGCATAATGTTGGCGAATACAAAGTATCGAGTATGGGTCTCCTATTACGTTTTCCTGTATTAATCATCTTCGATCTTTCAATTGATTCAGTTTAAGTATATCATGATTCTTGCACCCACAACCCGAAAAACGGACGGAAAAAAGTAATTGCTCCGGGTGAGGATCGAACTCACAACCTCCGCATTCCTCATACTGTGCAGAGCACAGTGAAGGTACTGTCTATAAGTACGGCGCGCTAACCGATTGTGCCACCGGAGCAATGTTACAAATTGATATAAAAGTTAAGCATTTATACTACACTCCACTCTCCGACCACTTGCACGGGTACTTCATCATCAGCACATTGTATCATTCTTGTGTTCTTTCGTTTTCAGCTGTTCCGTGGTCTTTTTACTTCTTTCATGATAACGAAAACACATCATTCGATACAGTCTACTGATTCGATATTTAATTAATAAACATATCTTCATCTGCAACAGTCTTGACTAAAACGCAAATATATTATATGTACTTGAACATAAAATAAAATCACCCCAGCTAGGCCTATATGAACTCGCAATGGTAGTGATGAAATTATAATCTATCACCATTTTCCACGCACTGTAATTGTTGAGAAGTATAAATACTCAAAATAGTGTTAATTTAGTATGATCCCGTGATAGCTCAGTTGGTAGAGCGGAGGACTGTAGTGGCATGTTCATAGTCATCCTTAGGTCGGTGGTTCAAATCCGCCTCGCGGGATACCTTTTTGTCCCGTCTTAAAGTACTTTTTTCCCCTCCTTCGTCAACTTTTGACCGTGTCAAAATCGTCATAACCCAATACAAAACTTATTTCATAGGAATTCCTCAAATTCAAACTAAGCCACGTCGACAATTTAACTGATAAGCACATCCATAATATTCGCATGTACATTTTCTTGTATTGCCTGCGGCAAATGAAAATAGATTGTATAAAATAATATATCAAAACTTTCCTTTCCACCACTAAGTCCACGTAATTTATTTTCTCTAGCTGATGCTGCGTAATGTGCTCCTTCCCCGATTATATATGTACATGTTCACATCTGGTGTACACCCACATTTCATGAACAATTTGTTTTTTTTATGTAATAATAATAATGTGACGCCAGGAAGCAGTCAATGTCGATTCCTCAATCGTTGGGCATCGCAGATTGCTCAGCGCATGGCTGCTATTTCAAAATTATCATTCGTAGGATTCATGTACTCGTATAAATTACCATAAAAAAAACAGTATATGACATTATTCTTGTTTTCCGAGATGATTGACTCCTCTGTAAATTAATTCGTTTTGACTATATGATGCAAACGCGGAAAATATTCCTGGTGAAAACAATCTTCTGTTTTCCCCTTCATCTTTCAGATAAATTGCAAATCAATGAAACATTCTACTGTTGCCACATCTGGAAGAGGTACTCCACATACATGTATGCGAGATGGTGCTTTCAAAAACAAACTATGCATTGTTGCAGACTTTGCAGAATTGTTTTAAGCAAATCACTGTAAAACAAAGAAGAAATACACCGTCCAAATAAAGGTGGGAGATTTTTTTTTATCCATTTCCGAGATAATCCCTTTACAAATGAAGAAAAGATCATACACATTTCCTTCAAATTCAAAGCATTTTTCACGATAAAAATAGCATGTAAGCGTGTAGAATAAAATGAGTAAATATGTTAGCATGTTCTGTATTTCTTTTTTTCTTTTTCAACCATTTGAAAACGTGTTAAACGTGAATTCTAATGCAGTCATTATATAACATGTTTCATCAGTGACTAATGTTTGCCGTCAAATCCACAATTGACGTGTCGTAACAGGAGATTTTAGTAGTGCGAACATTGAATTCTTGAAATCCATCAAGTCAATGAATACAAAATATGATAGAAACAAAACGCATCGCCTACCTTTAAGATAATATTCTGATGGATTTTGTGAAATGACGTCCAGTGTTTACGTTCTACGCTGCTGAAAATTGTCATATGATGTCACGATTTTCTGTATCTGCCAAAGTCATCGACAATTTTTCGCGGCGCTTTTGTTTTTTCCCTACTTCTTAAACCCAACAGAAATATGTTTGTCTTGTATTAGAATAGAAATAACAGTATTGTATTTGAAGGACTAGCTATTTGAAGAGTTGCATGTGTCAGTTGGGGATTTGACGGTCATAAGTATTCGTTTTACTGGCTCCGCTACGCCGTCGCCAAGTTAATTCGCATTTGCGACGGTCAAATCCCCAATCTACGTCGACAACTCTTCAGGTACGACACTGTTATTCCTTTAATATAACCGGTATAGTATTTTTCGGTGGTGACAAAATATCAAAAGCAATTGCTTGAAATACATCTTAGATTTAGAAATAATACATTTCGATCGGCAAACATTTGCTCGATTTCATGATAGCTTGAATACGACACCTCGAATATAGCATAATGTTGGCGAATACAAAGTATCGAGTATGGGTCTCCTATTACGTTTTCCTGTAATAATCATCTTCGATCTTTCAATTGATTCAGTTTAAGTATATCATGATTCTTGCACCCACAACCCGAAAAACGGACGGCAAAAACTAATTGCTCCGGGTGAGGATCGAACTCACAACCTCCGCATTCCTCATACTGTGCAGAGCACAGTGAAGGTACTGTCTATAAGTACGGCGCGCTAACCGATTGTGCCACCGGAGCAATGTTACAAATTGATATAAAAGTTAAGCATTTATACTACACTCCACTCTCCGACCACTTGCACGGGTACTTCATCATCAGCACATTGTATCATTCTTGTGTTCTTTCGTTTTCAGCTGTTCCGTGGTCTTTTTACTTCTTTCATGATAACGAAAACACATCATTCGATACAGTCTACTGATTCGATATTTAATTAATAAACATATCTTCATCTGCAACAGTCTTGACTAAAACGCAAATATATTATATGTACTTGAACATAAAATAAAATCACCCCAGCAAGGCCTATATGAACTCGCAATGGTAGTGATGAAATTATAATCTATCACCATTTTCCACGCACTGTAATTGTTGAGAAGTATAAATACTCAAAATAGTGTTAATTTAGTATGATCCCGTGATAGCTCAGTTGGTAGAGCGGAGGACTGTAGTGGCATGTTCATTGTCATCCTTAGGTCGGTGGTTCAAATCCGCCTCGCGGGATACCTTTTTGTCCCGTCTTAAAGTACTTTTTTCCCCTCCTTCGTCAACTTTTGACCGTGTCAAAATCGTCATAACCCAATACAAAACTTATTTCATAGGAATTCCTCAAATTCAAACTAAGCCACGTCGACAATTTAACTGATAAGCACATCCATAATATTCGCATGTACATTTTCTTGTATTGCCTGCGGCAAATGAAAATAGATTGTATAAAATAATATATCAAAACTTTCCTTTCCACCACTAAGTCCACGTAATTTATTTTCTCTAGCTGATGCTGCGTAATGTGCTCCTTCCCCGATTATATATGTACATGTTCACATCTGGTGTACACCCACATTTCATGAACAGTTTGGGTTTTTTTTGTAATAATAATAATGTGACGCCAGGAAGCAGTCAATGTCGATTCCTCAATCGTTGGGCATCGCAGATTGCTCAGCGCATGGCTGCTATTTCAAAATTATCATTCGTAGGATTCATGTACTCGTATAAATTACCATAAATAAAACAGTATATGACATTATTCTTGTTTTCCGAGATGATTGACTCCTCTGCAAATTAATTCGTTTTGAGTATATGATGCAAACGTGGAAAATATTCCTGGTGAAAACAATCTTCTGTTTTCCCCTTCATCTTTCAGATAAATTGCAAATCAATGAAACATTCTACTGTTGCCACATCTGGAAGAGGTACTCCACATACATGTATGCGAGATGGTGCTTTCAAAAACAAACTATGCATTGTTGCAGACTTTGCAGAATTGTTTTAAGCAAATCACTGTAAAACAAAGAAGAAATACACCGTCCAAATAAAGGTGGGAGATTTTTTTTATCCATTTCCGAGATAATCCCTTTACAAATGAAGAAAAGATCATACACATTTCCTTCAAATTCAAAGCATTTTTCACGATAAAAATAGCATGTAAGCGTGTAGAATAAAATGAGTAAATATGTTAGCATGTTCTGTATTTCTTTTTTTCTTTTTCAACCATTTGAAAACGTGTTAAACGTGAATTCTAATGCAGTCATTATATAACATGTTTCATCAGTGACTAATGTTTGCCGTCAAATCCACAATTGACGTGTCGTAACAGGAGATTTTAGTAGTGCGAACATTGAATTCTTGAAATCCATCAAGTCAATGAATACAAAATATGATAGAAACAAAACGCATCGCCTACCTTTAAGATAATATTCTGATGGATTTTGTGAAATGACGTCCAGTGTTTACGTTCTACGCTGCTGAAAATTGTCATATGATGTCACGATTTTCTGTATCTGCCAAAGTCATCGACAATTTTTCGCGGCGCTTTTGTTTTTTCCCTACTTTTTATACCTCTTCTTAAACCCAACAGAAATATGTTTGTCTTGTATTAGAATAGAAATAACAGTATTGTATTTGAAGGACTAGCTATTTGAAGAGTTGCATGTGTCAGTTGGGGATTTGACGGTCATAAGTATTCGTTTTACTGGCTCCGCTACGCCGTCGCCAAGTTAATTCGCATTTGCGACGGTCAAATCCCCAATCTACGTCGACAACTCTTCAGGTACGACACTGTTATTCCTTTAATATAACCGGTATAGTATTTTTCGGTGGTGACAAAATATCAAAAGCAATTGCTTGAAATACATCTTAGATTTAGAAATAATACATTTCGATCGGCAAACATTTGCTCGATTTCATGATAGCTTGAATACGACACCTCGAATATAGCATAATGTTGGCGAATACAAAGTATCGAGTATGGGTCTCCTATTACGTTTTCCTGTAATAATCATCTTCGATCTTTCAATTGATTCAGTTTAAGTATATCATGATTCTTGCACCCACAACCCGAAAAACGGACGGCAAAAACTAATTGCTCCGGGTGAGGATCGAACTCACAACCTCCGCATTCCTCATACTGTGCAGAGCACAGTGAAGGTACTGTCTATAAGTACGGCGCGCTAACCGATTGTGCCACCGGAGCAATGTTACAAATTGATATAAAAGTTAAGCATTTATACTACACTCCACTCTCCGACCACTTGCACGGGTACTTCATCATCAGCACATTGTATCATTCTTGTGTTCTTTCGTTTTCAGCTGTTCCGTGGTCTTTTTACTTCTTTCATGATAACGAAAACACATCATTCGATACAGTCTACTGATTCGATATTTAATTAATAAACATATCTTCATCTGCAACAGTCTTGACTAAAACGCAAATATATTATATGTACTTGAACATAAAATAAAATCACCCCAGCAAGGCCTATATGAACTCGCAATGGTAGTGATGAAATTATAATCTATCACCATTTTCCACGCACTGTAATTGTTGAGAAGTATAAATACTCAAAATAGTGTTAATTTAGTATGATCCCGTGATAGCTCAGTTGGTAGAGCGGAGGACTGTAGTGGCATGTTCATTGTCATCCTTAGGTCGGTGGTTCAAATCCGCCTCGCGGGATACCTTTTTGTCCCGTCTTAAAGTACTTTTTTCCCCTCCTTCGTCAACTTTTGACCGTGTCAAAATCGTCATAACCCAATACAAAACTTATTTCATAGGAATTCCTCAAATTCAAACTAAGCCACGTCGACAATTTAACTGATAAGCACATCCATAATATTCGCATGTACATTTTCTTGTATTGCCTGCGGCAAATGAAAATAGATTGTATAAAATAATATATCAAAACTTTCCTTTCCACCACTAAGTCCACGTAATTTATTTTCTCTAGCTGATGCTGCGTAATGTGCTCCTTCCCCGATTATATATGTACATGTTCACATCTGGTGTACACCCACATTTCATGAACAGTTTGGGTTTTTTTTGTAATAATAATAATGTGACGCCAGGAAGCAGTCAATGTCGATTCCTCAATCGTTGGGCATCGCAGATTGCTCAGCGCATGGCTGCTATTTCAAAATTATCATTCGTAGGATTCATGTACTCGTATAAATTACCATAAATAAAACAGTATATGACATTATTCTTGTTTTCCGAGATGATTGACTCCTCTGCAAATTAATTCGTTTTGAGTATATGATGCAAACGTGGAAAATATTCCTGGTGAAAACAATCTTCTGTTTTCCCCTTCATCTTTCAGATAAATTGCAAATCAATGAAACATTCTACTGTTGCCACATCTGGAAGAGGTACTCCACATACATGTATGCGAGATGGTGCTTTCAAAAACAAACTATGCATTGTTGCAGACTTTGCAGAATTGTTTTAAGCAAATCACTGTAAAACAAAGAAGAAATACACCGTCCAAATAAAGGTGGGAGATTTTTTTTTATCCATATCCGAGATAATCCCTTTACAAATGAAGAAAAGATCATACACATTTCCTTCAAATTCAAAGCATTTTTCACGATAAAAATAGCATGTAAGCGTGTAGAATAAAATGAGTAAATATGTTAGCATGTTCTGTATTTCTTTTTTTCTTTTTCAACCATTTGAAAACGTGTTAAACGTGAATTCTAATGCAGTCATTATATAACATGTTTCATCAGTGACTAATGTTTGCCGTCAAATCCACAATTGACGTGTCGTAACAGGAGATTTTAGTAGTGCGAACATTGAATTCTTGAAATCCATCAAGTCAATGAATACAAAATATGATAGAAACAAAACGCATCGCCTACCTTTAAGATAATATTCTGATGGATTTTGTGAAATGACGTCCAGTGTTTACGTTCTACGCTGCTGAAAATTGTCATATGATGTCACGATTTTCTGTATCTGCCAAAGTCATCGACAATTTTTCGCGGCGCTTTTGTTTTTTCCCTACTTTTTATACCTCTTCTTAAACCCAACAGAAATATGTTTGTCTTGTATTAGAATAGAAATAACAGTATTGTATTTGAAGGACTAGCTATTTGAAGAGTTGCATGTGTCAGTTGGGGATTTGACGGTCATAAGTATTCGTTTTACTGGCTCCGCTACGCCGTCGCCAAGTTAATTCGCATTTGCGACGGTCAAATCCCCAATCTACGTCGACAACTCTTCAGGTACGACACTGTTATTCCTTTAATATAACCGGTATAGTATTTTTCGGTGGTGACAAAATATCAAAAGCAATTGCTTGAAATACATCTTAGATTTAGAAATAATACATTTCGATCGGCAAACATTTGCTCGATTTCATGATAGCTTGAATACGACACCTCGAATATAGCATAATATTGGCGAATACAAAGTATCGAGTATGGGTCTCCTATTACGTTTTCCTGTAATAATCATCTTCGATCTTTCAATTGATTCAGTTTAAGTATATCATGATTCTTGCACCCACAACCCGAAAAACGGACGGCAAAAACTAATTGCTCCGGGTGAGGATCGAACTCACAACCTCCGCATTCCTCATACTGTGCAAAGCACAGTGAAGGTACTGTCTATAAGTACGGCGCGCTAACCGATTGTGCCACCGGAGCAATGTTACAAATTGATATAAAAGTTAAGCATTTATACTACACTCCACTCTCCGACCACTTGCACGGGTACTTCATCATCAGCACATTGTATCATTCTTGTGTTCTTTCGTTTTCAGCTGTTCCGTGGTCTTTTTACTTCTTTCATGATAACGAAAACACATCATTCGATACAGTCTACTGATTCGATATTTAATTAATAAACATATCTTCATCTGCAACAGTCTTGACTAAAACGCAAATATATTATATGTACTTGAACATAAAATAAAATCACCCCAGCAAGGCCTATATGAACTCGCAATGGTAGTGATGAAATTATAATCTATCACCATTTTCCACGCACTGTAATTGTTGAGAAGTATAAATACTCAAAATAGTGTTAATTTAGTATGATCCCGTGATAGCTCAGTTGGTAGAGCGGAGGACTGTAGTGGCATGTTCATTGTCATCCTTAGGTCGGTGGTTCAAATCCGCCTCGCGGGATACCTTTTTGTCCCGTCTTAAAGTACTTTTTTCCCCTCCTTCGTCAACTTTTGACCGTGTCAAAATCGTCATAACCCAATACAAAACTTATTTCATAGGAATTCCTCAAATTCAAACTAAGCCACGTCGACAATTTAACTGATAAGCACATCCATAATATTCGCATGTACATTTTCTTGTATTGCCTGCGGCAAATGAAAATAGATTGTATAAAATAATATATCAAAACTTTCCTTTCCACCACTAAGTCCACGTAATTTATTTTCTCTAGCTGATGCTGCGTAATGTGCTCCTTCCCCGATTATATATGTACATGTTCACATCTGGTGTACACCCACATTTCATGAACAGTTTGGGTTTTTTTTGTAATAATAATAATGTGACGCCAGGAAGCAGTCAATGTCGATTCCTCAATCGTTGGGCATCGCAGATTGCTCAGCGCATGGCTGCTATTTCAAAATTATCATTCGTAGGATTCATGTACTCGTATAAATTACCATAAATAAAACAGTATATGACATTATTCTTGTTTTCCGAGATGATTGACTCCTCTGCAAATTAATTCGTTTTGAGTATATGATGCAAACGTGGAAAATATTCCTGGTGAAAACAATCTTCTGTTTTCCCCTTCATCTTTCAGATAAATTGCAAATCAATGAAACATTCTACTGTTGCCACATCTGGAAGAGGTACTCCACATACATGTATGCGAGATGGTGCTTTCAAAAACAAACTATGCATTGTTGCAGACTTTGCAGAATTGTTTTAAGCAAATCACTGTAAAACAAAGAAGAAATACACCGTCCAAATAAAGGTGGGAGATTTTTTTTTATCCATATCCGAGATAATCCCTTTACAAATGAAGAAAAGATCATACACATTTCCTTCAAATTCAAAGCATTTTTCACGATAAAAATAGCATGTAAGCGTGTAGAATAAAATGAGTAAATATGTTAGCATGTTCTGTATTTCTTTTTTTCTTTTTCAACCATTTGAAAACGTGTTAAACGTGAATTCTAATGCAGTCATTATATAACATGTTTCATCAGTGACTAATGTTTGCCGTCAAATCCACAATTGACGTGTCGTAACAGGAGATTTTAGTAGTGCGAACATTGAATTCTTGAAATCCATCAAGTCAATGAATACAAAATATGATAGAAACAAAACGCATCGCCTACCTTTAAGATAATATTCTGATGGATTTTGTGAAATGACGTCCAGTGTTTACGTTCTACGCTGCTGAAAATTGTCATATGATGTCACGATTTTCTGTATCTGCCAAAGTCATCGACAATTTTTCGCGGCGCTTTTGTTTTTTCCCTACTTTTTATACCTCTTCTTAAACCCAACAGAAATATGTTTGTCTTGTATTAGAATAGAAATAACAGTATTGTATTTGAAGGACTAGCTATTTGAAGAGTTGCATGTGTCAGTTGGGGATTTGACGGTCATAAGTATTCGTTTTACTGGCTCCGCTACGCCGTCGCCAAGTTAATTCGCATTTGCGACGGTCAAATCCCCAATCTACGTCGACAACTCTTCAGGTACGACACTGTTATTCCTTTAATATAACCGGTATAGTATTTTTCGGTGGTGACAAAATATCAAAAGCAATTGCTTGAAATACATCTTAGATTTAGAAATAATACATTTCGATCGGCAAACATTTGCTCGATTTCATGATAGCTTGAATACGACACCTCGAATATAGCATAATATTGGCGAATACAAAGTATCGAGTATGGGTCTCCTATTACGTTTTCCTGTAATAATCATCTTCGATCTTTCAATTGATTCAGTTTAAGTATATCATGATTCTTGCACCCACAACCCGAAAAACGGACGGCAAAAACTAATTGCTCCGGGTGAGGATCGAACTCACAACCTCCGCATTCCTCATACTGTGCAGAGCACAGTGAAGGTACTGTCTATAAGTACGGCGCGCTAACCGATTGTGCCACCGGAGCAATGTTACAAATTGATATAAAAGTTAAGCATTTATACTACACTCCACTCTCCGACCACTTGCACGGGTACTTCATCATCAGCACATTGTATCATTCTTGTGTTCTTTCGTTTTCAGCTGTTCCGTGGTCTTTTTACTTCTTTCATGATAACGAAAACACATCATTCGATACAGTCTACTGATTCGATATTTAATTAATAAACATATCTTCATCTGCAACAGTCTTGACTAAAACGCAAATATATTATATGTACTTGAACATAAAATAAAATCACCCCAGCAAGGCCTATATGAACTCGCAATGGTAGTGATGAAATTATAATCTATCACCATTTTCCACGCACTGTAATTGTTGAGAAGTATAAATACTCAAAATAGTGTTAATTTAGTATGATCCCGTGATAGCTCAGTTGGTAGAGCGGAGGACTGTAGTGGCATGTTCATTGTCATCCTTAGGTCGGTGGTTCAAATCCGCCTCGCGGGATACCTTTTTGTCCCGTCTTAAAGTACTTTTTTCCCCTCCTTCGTCAACTTTTGACCGTGTCAAAATCGTCATAACCCAATACAAAACTTATTTCATAGGAATTCCTCAAATTCAAACTAAGCCACGTCGACAATTTAACTGATAAGCACATCCATAATATTCGCATGTACATTTTCTTGTATTGCCTGCGGCAAATGAAAATAGATTGTATAAAATAATATATCAAAACTTTCCTTTCCACCACTAAGTCCACGTAATTTATTTTCTCTAGCTGATGCTGCGTAATGTGCTCCTTCCCCGATTATATATGTACATGTTCACATCTGGTGTACACCCACATTTCATGAACAGTTTGGGTTTTTTTTGTAATAATAATAATGTGACGCCAGGAAGCAGTCAATGTCGATTCCTCAATCGTTGGGCATCGCAGATTGCTCAGCGCATGGCTGCTATTTCAAAATTAGCATTCGTAGGATTCATGTACTCGTATAAATTACCATAAATAAAACAGTATATGACATTATTCTTGTTTTCCGAGATGATTGACTCCTCTGCAAATTAATTCGTTTTGAGTATATGATGCAAACGTGGAAAATATTCCTGGTGAAAACAATCTTCTGTTTTCCCCTTCATCTTTCAGATAAATTGCAAATCAATGAAACATTCTACTGTTGCCACATCTGGAAGAGGTACTCCACATACATGTATGCGAGATGGTGCTTTCAAAAACAAACTATGCATTGTTGCAGACTTTGCAGAATTGTTTTAAGCAAATCACTGTAAAACAAAGAAGAAATACACCGTCCAAATAAAGGTGGGAGATTTTTTTTTATCCATTTCCGAGATAATCCCTTTACAAATGAAGAAAAGATCATACACATTTCCTTCAAATTCAAAGCATTTTTCACGATAAAAATAGCATGTAAGCGTGTAGAATAAAATGAGTAAATATGTTAGCATGTTCTGTATTTCTTTTTTTCTTTTTCAACCATTTGAAAACGTGTTAAACGTGAATTCTAATGCAGTCATTATATAACATGTTTCATCAGTGACTAATGTTTGCCGTCAAATCCACAATTGACGTGTCGTAACAGGAGATTTTAGTAGTGCGAACATTGAATTCTTGAAATCCATCAAGTCAATGAATACAAAATATGATAGAAACAAAACGCATCGCCTACCTTTAAGATAATATTCTGATGGATTTTGTGAAATGACGTCCAGTGTTTACGTTCTACGCTGCTGAAAATTGTCATATGATGTCACGATTTTCTATATCTGCCAAAGTCATCGACAATTTTTCGCGGCGCTTTTGTTTTTTCCCTACTTTTTATACCTCTTCTTAAACCCAACAGAAATATGTTTGTCTTGTATTAGAATAGAAATAACAGTATTGTATTTGAAGGACTAGCTATTTGAAGAGTTGCATGTGTCAGTTGGGGATTTGACGGTCATAAGTATTCGTTTTACTGGCTCCGCTACGCCGTCGCCAAGTTAATTCGCATTTGCGACGGTCAAATCCCCAATCTACGTCGACAACTCTTCAGGTACGACACTGTTATTCCTTTAATATAACCGGTATAGTATTTTTCGGTGGTGACAAAATATCAAAAGCAATTGCTTGAAATACATCTTAGATTTAGAAATAATACATTTCGATCGGCAAACATTTGCTCGATTTCATGATAGCTTGAATACGACACCTCGAATATAGCATAATATTGGCGAATACAAAGTATCGAGTATGGGTCTCCTATTACGTTTTCCTGTAATAATCATCTTCGATCTTCCAATTGATTCAGTTTAAGTATATCATGATTCTTGCACCCACAACCCGAAAAACGGACGGCAAAAACTAATTGCTCCGGGTGAGGATCGAACTCACAACCTCCGCATTCCTCATACTGTGCAGAGCACAGTGAAGGTACTGTCTATAAGTACGGCGCGCTAACCGATTGTGCCACCGGAGCAATGTTACAAATTGATATAAAAGTTAAGCATTTATACTACACTCCACTCTCCGACCACTTGCACGGGTACTTCATCATCAGCACATTGTATCATTCTTGTGTTCTTTCGTTTTCATTCGATACAGTCTACTGATTCGATATTTAATTAATAAACATATCTTCATCTGCAACAGTCTTGACTAAAACGCAAATATATTATATGTACTTGAACATAAAATAAAATCACCCCAGCAAGGCCTATATGAACTCGCAATGGTAGTGATGAAATTATAATCTATCACCATTTTCCACGCACTGTAATTGTTGAGAAGTATAAATACTCAAAATAGTGTTAATTTAGTATGATCCCGTGATAGCTCAGTTGGTAGAGCGGAGGACTGTAGTGGCATGTTCATTGTCATCCTTAGGTCGGTGGTTCAAATTCGCCTCGCGGGATACCTTTTTGTCCCGTCTTAAAGTACTTTTTTCCCCTCCTTCGTCAACTTTTGACCGTGTCAAAATCGTCATAACCCAATACAAAACTTATTTCATAGGAATTCCTCAAATTCAAACTAAGCCACGTCGACAATTTAACTGATAAGCACATCCATAATATTCGCATGTACATTTTCTTGTATTGCCTGCGGCAAATGAAAATAGATTGTATAAAATAATATATCAAAACTTTCCTTTCCACCACTAAGTCCACGTAATTTATTTTCTCTAGCTGATGCTGCGTAATGTGCTCCTTCCCCGATTATATATGTACATGTTCACATCTGGTGTACACCCACATTTCATGAACAGTTTGGTTTTTTTTTGTAATAATAATAATGTGACGCCAGGAAGCAGTCAATGTCGATTCCTCAATCGTTGGGCATCGCAGATTGCTCAGCGCATGGCTGCTATTTCAAAATTATCATTCGTAGGATTCATGTACTCGTATAAATTACCATAAATAAAACAGTATATGACATTATTCTTGTTTTCCGAGATGATTGACTCCTCTGCAAATTAATTCGTTTTGAGTATATGATGCAAACGTGGAAAATATTCCTGGTGAAAACAATCTTCTGTTTTCCCCTTCATCTTTCAGATAAATTGCAAATCAATGAAACATTCTACTGTTGCCACATCTGGAAGAGGTACTCCACATACATGTATGCGAGATGGTGCTTTCAAAAACAAACCATGCATTGTTGCAGACTTTGCAGAATTGTTTTAAGCAAATCACTGTAAAACAAAGAAGAAATACACCGTCCAAATAAAGGTGGGAGATTTTTTTTTATCCATTTCCGAGATAATCCCTTTACAAATGAAGAAAAGATCATACACATTTCCTTCAAATTCAAAGCATTTTTCACGATAAAAATAGCATGTAAGCGTGTAGAATAAAATGAGTAAATATGTTAGCATGTTCTGTATTTCTTTTTTTCTTTTTCAACCATTTGAAAACGTGTTAAACGTGAATTCTAATGCAGTCATTATATAACATGTTTCATCAGTGACTAATGTTTGCCGTCAAATCCACAATTGACGTGTCGTAACAGGAGATTTTAGTAGTGCGAACATTGAATTCTTGAAATCCATCAAGTCAATGAATACAAAATATGATAGAAACAAAACGCATCGCCTACCTTTAAGATAATATTCTGATGGATTTTGTGAAATGACGTCCAGTGTTTACGTTCTACGCTGCTGAAAATTGTCATATGATGTCACGATTTTCTGTATCTGCCAAAGTCATCGACAATTTTTCGCGGCGCTTTTGTTTTTTCCCTACTTTTTATACCTCTTCTTAAACCCAACAGAAATATGTTTGTCTTGTATTAGAATAGAAATAACAGTATTGTATTTGAAGGACTAGCTATTTGAAGAGTTGCATGTGTCAGTTGGGGATTTGACGGTCATAAGTATTCGTTTTACTGGCTCCGCTACGCCGTCGCCAAGTTAATTCGCATTTGCGACGGTCAAATCCCCAATCTACGTCGACAACTCTTCAGGTACGACACTGTTATTCCTTTAATATAACCGGTATAGTATTTTTCGGTGGTGACAAAATATCAAAAGCAATTGCTTGAAATACATCTTAGATTTAGAAATAATACATTTCGATCGGCAAACATTTGCTCGATTTCATGATAGCTTGAATACGACACCTCGAATATAGCATAATATTGGCGAATACAAAGTATCGAGTATGGGTCTCCTATTACGTTTTCCTGTAATAATCATCTTCGATCTTTCAATTGATTCAGTTTAAGTATATCATGATTCTTGCACCCACAACCCGAAAAACGGACGGCAAAAACTAATTGCTCCGGGTGAGGATCGAACTCACAACCTCCGCATTCCTCATACTGTGCAGAGCACAGTGAAGGTACTGTCTATAAGTACGGCGCGCTAACCGATTGTGCCACCGGAGCAATGTTACAAATTGATATAAAAGTTAAGCATTTATACTACACTCCACTCTCCGACCACTTGCACGGGTACTTCATCATCAGCACATTGTATCATTCTTGTGTTCTTTCGTTTTCAGCTGTTCCGTGGTCTTTTTACTTCTTTCATGATAACGAAAACACATCATTCGATACAGTCTACTGATTCGATATTTAATTAATAAACATATCTTCATCTGCAACAGTCTTGACTAAAACGCAAATATATTATATGTACTTGAACATAAAATAAAATCACCCCAGCAAGGCCTATATGAACTCGCAATGGTAGTGATGAAATTATAATCTATCACCATTTTCCACGCACTGTAATTGTTGAGAAGTATAAATACTCAAAATAGTGTTAATTTAGTATGATCCCGTGATAGCTCAGTTGGTAGAGCGGAGGACTGTAGTGGCATGTTCATTGTCATCCTTAGGTCGGTGGTTCAAATCCGCCTCGCGGGATACCTTTTTGTCCCGTCTTAAAGTACTTTTTTCCCCTCCTTCGTCAACTTTTGACCGTGTCAAAATCGTCATAACCCAATACAAAACTTATTTCATAGGAATTCCTCAAATTCAAACTAAGCCACGTCGACAATTTAACTGATAAGCACATCCATAATATTCGCATGTACATTTTCTTGTATTGCCTGCGGCAAATGAAAATAGATTGTATAAAATAATATATCAAAACTTTCCTTTCCACCACTAAGTCCACGTAATTTATTTTCTCTAGCTGATGCTGCGTAATGTGCTCCTTCCCCGATTATATATGTACATGTTCACATCTGGTGTACACCCACATTTCATGAACAGTTTGGGTTTTTTTTGTAATAATAATAATGTGACGCCAGGAAGCAGTCAATGTCGATTCCTCAATCGTTGGGCATCGCAGATTGCTCAGCGCATGGCTGCTATTTCAAAATTATCATTCGTAGGATTCATGTACTCGTATAAATTACCATAAATAAAACAGTATATGACATTATTCTTGTTTTCCGAGATGATTGACTCCTCTGCAAATTAATTCGTTTTGAGTATATGATGCAAACGTGGAAAATATTCCTGGTGAAAACAATCTTCTGTTTTCCCCTTCATCTTTCAGATAAATTGCAAATCAATGAAACATTCTACTGTTGCCACATCTGGAAGAGGTACTCCACATACATGTATGCGAGATGGTGCTTTCAAAAACAAACTATGCATTGTTGCAGACTTTGCAGAATTGTTTTAAGCAAATCACTGTAAAACAAAGAAGAAATACACCGTCCAAATAAAGGTGGGAGATTTTTTTTTATCCATTTCCGAGATAATCCCTTTACAAATGAAGAAAAGATCATACACATTTCCTTCAAATTCAAAGCATTTTTCACGATAAAAATAGCATGTAAGCGTGT
This sequence comes from Bathymodiolus brooksi, assembly GCA_963680875.1. Taxonomy (NCBI): domain Eukaryota; kingdom Metazoa; phylum Mollusca; class Bivalvia; order Mytilida; family Modiolidae; genus Bathymodiolus; species Bathymodiolus brooksi. The sequence goes on along the minus strand of OY804576.1, from coordinate 29,322,342 downwards.
AGAATAAAATGAGTAAATATGTTAGCATGTTCTGTATTTCTTTTTTTCTTTTTCAACCATTTGAAAACGTGTTAAACGTGAATTCTAATGCAGTCATTATATAACATGTTTCATCAGTGACTAATGTTTGCCGTCAAATCCACAATTGACGTGTCGTAACAGGAGATTTTAGTAGTGCGAACATTGAATTCTTGAAATCCATCAAGTCAATGAATACAAAATATGATAGAAACAAAACGCATCGCCTACCTTTAAGATAATATTCTGATGGATTTTGTGAAATGACGTCCAGTGTTTACGTTCTACGCTGCTGAAAATTGTCATATGATGTCACGATTTTCTGTATCTGCCAAAGTCATCGACAATTTTTCGCGGCGCTTTTGTTTTTTCCCTACTTTTTATACCTCTTCTTAAACCCAACAGAAATATGTTTGTCTTGTATTAGAATAGAAATAACAGTATTGTATTTGAAGGACTAGCTATTTGAAGAGTTGCATGTGTCAGTTGGGGATTTGACGGTCATAAGTATTCGTTTTACTGGCTCCGCTACGCCGTCGCCAAGTTAATTCGCATTTGCGACGGTCAAATCCCCAATCTACGTCGACAACTCTTCAGGTACGACACTGTTATTCCTTTAATATAACCGGTATAGTATTTTTCGGTGGTGACAAAATATCAAAAGCAATTGCTTGAAATACATCTTAGATTTAGAAATAATACATTTCGATCGGCAAACATTTGCTCGATTTCATGATAGCTTGAATACGACACCTCGAATATAGCATAATGTTGGCGAATACAAAGTATCGAGTATGGGTCTCCTATTACGTTTTCCTGTAATAATCATCTTCGATCTTTCAATTGATTCAGTTTAAGTATATCATGATTCTTGCACCCACAACCCGAAAAACGGACGGCAAAAACTAATTGCTCCGGGTGAGGATCGAACTCACAACCTCCGCATTCCTCATACTGTGCAGAGCACAGTGAAGGTACTGTCTATAAGTACGGCGCGCTAACCGATTGTGCCACCGGAGCAATGTTACAAATTGATATAAAAGTTAAGCATTTATACTACACTCCACTCTCCGACCACTTGCACGGGTACTTCATCATCAGCACATTGTATCATTCTTGTGTTCTTTCCTTTTCAGCTGTTCCGTGGTCTTTTTACTTCTTTCATGATAACGAAAACACATCATTCGATACAGTCTACTGATTCGATATTTAATTAATAAACATATCTTCATCTGCAACAGTCTTGACTAAAACGCAAATATATTATATGTACTTGAACATAAAATAAAATCACCCCAGCAAGGCCTATATGAACTCGCAATGGTAGTGATGAAATTATAATCTATCACCATTTTCCACGCACTGTAATTGTTGAGAAGTATAAATACTCAAAATAGTGTTAATTTAGTATGATCCCGTGATAGCTCAGTTGGTAGAGCGGAGGACTGTAGTGGCATGTTCATTGTCATCCTTAGGTCGGTGGTTCAAATTCGCCTCGCGGGATACCTTTTTGTCCCGTCTTAAAGTACTTTTTTCCCCTCCTTCGTCAACTTTTGACCGTGTCAAAATCGTCATAACCCAATACAAAACTTATTTCATAGGAATTCCTCAAATTCAAACTAAGCCACGTCGACAATTTAACTGATAAGCACATCCATAATATTCGCATGTACATTTTCTTGTATTGCCTGCGGCAAATGAAAATAGATTGTATAAAATAATATATCAAAACTTTCCTTTCCACCACTAAGTCCACGTAATTTATTTTCTCTAGCTGATGCTGCGTAATGTGCTCCTTCCCCGATTATATATGTACATGTTCACATCTGGTGTACACCCACATTTCATGAACAGTTTGGGTTTTTTTTGTAATAATAATAATGTGACGCCAGGAAGCAGTCAATGTCGATTCCTCAATCGTTGGGCATCGCAGATTGCTCAGCGCATGGCTGCTATTTCAAAATTATCATTCGTAGGATTCATGTACTCGTATAAATTACCATAAATAAAACAGTATATGACATTATTCTTGTTTTCCGAGATGATTGACTCCTCTGCAAATTAATTCGTTTTGAGTATATGATGCAAACGTGGAAAATATTCCTGGTGAAAACAATCTTCTGTTTTCCCCTTCATCTTTCAGATAAATTGCAAATCAATGAAACATTCTACTGTTGCCACATCTGGAAGAGGTACTCCACATACATGTATGCGAGATGGTGCTTTCAAAAACAAACCATGCATTGTTGCAGACTTTGCAGAATTGTTTTAAGCAAATCACTGTAAAACAAAGAAGAAATACACCGTCCAAATAAAGGTGGGAGATTTTTTTTTATCCATTTCCGAGATAATCCCTTTACAAATGAAGAAAAGATCATACACATTTCCTTCAAATTCAAAGCATTTTTCACGATAAAAATAGCATGTAAGCGTGTAGAATAAAATGAGTAAATATGTTAGCATGTTCTGTATTTCTTTTTTTCTTTTTCAACCATTTGAAAACGTGTTAAACGTGAATTCTAATGCAGTCATTATATAACATGTTTCATCAGTGACTAATGTTTGCCGTCAAATCCACAATTGACGTGTCGTAACAGGAGATTTTAGTAGTGCGAACATTGAATTCTTGAAATCCATCAAGTCAATGAATACAAAATATGATAGAAACAAAACGCATCGCCTACCTTTAAGATAATATTCTGATGGATTTTGTGAAATGACGTCCAGTGTTTACGTTCTACGCTGCTGAAAATTGTCATATGATGTCACGATTTTCTGTATCTGCCAAAGTCATCGACAATTTTTCGCGGCGCTTTTGTTTTTTCCCTACTTTTTATACCTCTTCTTAAACCCAACAGAAATATGTTTGTCTTGTATTAGAATAGAAATAACAGTATTGTATTTGAAGGACTAGCTATTTGAAGAGTTGCATGTGTCAGTTGGGGATTTGACGGTCATAAGTATTCGTTTTACTGGCTCCGCTACGCCGTCGCCAAGTTAATTCGCATTTGCGACGGTCAAATCCCCAATCTACGTCGACAACTCTTCAGGTACGACACTGTTATTCCTTTAATATAACCGGTATAGTATTTTTCGGTGGTGACAAAATATCAAAAGCAATTGCTTGAAATACATCTTAGATTTAGAAATAATACATTTCGATCGGCAAACATTTGCTCGATTTCATGATAGCTTGAATACGACACCTCGAATATAGCATAATGTTGGCGAATACAAAGTATCGAGTATGGGTCTCCTATTACGTTTTCCTGTAATAATCATCTTCGATCTTTCAATTGATTCAGTTTAAGTATATCATGATTCTTGCACCCACAACCCGAAAAACGGACGGCAAAAACTAATTGCTCCGGGTGAGGATCGAACTCACAACCTCCGCATTCCTCATACTGTGCAGAGCACAGTGAAGGTACTGTCTATAAGTACGGCGCGCTAACCGATTGTGCCACCGGAGCAATGTTACAAATTGATATAAAAGTTAAGCATTTATACTACACTCCACTCTCCGACCACTTGCACGGGTACTTCATCATCAGCACATTGTATCATTCTTGTGTTCTTTCCTTTTCAGCTGTTCCGTGGTCTTTTTACTTCTTTCATGATAACGAAAACACATCATTCGATACAGTCTACTGATTCGATATTTAATTAATAAACATATCTTCATCTGCAACAGTCTTGACTAAAACGCAAATATATTATATGTACTTGAACATAAAATAAAATCACCCCAGCAAGGCCTATATGAACTCGCAATGGTAGTGATGAAATTATAATCTATCACCATTTTCCACGCACTGTAATTGTTGAGAAGTATAAATACTCAAAATAGTGTTAATTTAGTATGATCCCGTGATAGCTCAGTTGGTAGAGCGGAGGACTGTAGTGGCATGTTCATTGTCATCCTTAGGTCGGTGGTTCAAATTCGCCTCGCGGGATACCTTTTTGTCCCGTCTTAAAGTACTTTTTTCCCCTCCTTCGTCAACTTTTGACCGTGTCAAAATCGTCATAACCCAATACAAAACTTATTTCATAGGAATTCCTCAAATTCAAACTAAGCCACGTCGACAATTTAACTGATAAGCACATCCATAATATTCGCATGTACATTTTCTTGTATTGCCTGCGGCAAATGAAAATAGATTGTATAAAATAATATATCAAAACTTTCCTTTCCACCACTAAGTCCACGTAATTTATTTTCTCTAGCTGATGCTGCGTAATGTGCTCCTTCCCCGATTATATATGTACATGTTCACATCTGGTGTACACCCACATTTCATGAACAGTTTGGGTTTTTTTTGTAATAATAATAATGTGACGCCAGGAAGCAGTCAATGTCGATTCCTCAATCGTTGGGCATCGCAGATTGCTCAGCGCATGGCTGCTATTTCAAAATTATCATTCGTAGGATTCATGTACTCGTATAAATTACCATAAATAAAACAGTATATGACATTATTCTTGTTTTCCGAGATGATTGACTCCTCTGCAAATTAATTCGTTTTGAGTATATGATGCAAACGTGGAAAATATTCCTGGTGAAAACAATCTTCTGTTTTCCCCTTCATCTTTCAGATAAATTGCAAATCAATGAAACATTCTACTGTTGCCACATCTGGAAGAGGTACTCCACATACATGTATGCGAGATGGTGCTTTCAAAAACAAACCATGCATTGTTGCAGACTTTGCAGAATTGTTTTAAGCAAATCACTGTAAAACAAAGAAGAAATACACCGTCCAAATAAAGGTGGGAGATTTTTTTTTATCCATTTCCGAGATAATCCCTTTACAAATGAAGAAAAGATCATACACATTTCCTTCAAATTCAAAGCATTTTTCACGATAAAAATAGCATGTAAGCGTGTAGAATAAAATGAGTAAATATGTTAGCATGTTCTGTATTTCTTTTTTTCTTTTTCAACCATTTGAAAACGTGTTAAACGTGAATTCTAATGCAGTCATTATATAACATGTTTCATCAGTGACTAATGTTTGCCGTCAAATCCACAATTGACGTGTCGTAACAGGAGATTTTAGTAGTGCGAACATTGAATTCTTGAAATCCATCAAGTCAATGAATACAAAATATGATAGAAACAAAACGCATCGCCTACCTTTAAGATAATATTCTGATGGATTTTGTGAAATGACGTCCAGTGTTTACGTTCTACGCTGCTGAAAATTGTCATATGATGTCACGATTTTCTGTATCTGCCAAAGTCATCGACAATTTTTCGCGGCGCTTTTGTTTTTTCCCTACTTTTTATACCTCTTCTTAAACCCAACAGAAATATGTTTGTCTTGTATTAGAATAGAAATAACAGTATTGTATTTGAAGGACTAGCTATTTGAAGAGTTGCATGTGTCAGTTGGGGATTTGACGGTCATAAGTATTCGTTTTACTGGCTCCGCTACGCCGTCGCCAAGTTAATTCGCATTTGCGACGGTCAAATCCCCAATCTACGTCGACAACTCTTCAGGTACGACACTGTTATTCCTTTAATATAACCGGTATAGTATTTTTCGGTGGTGACAAAATATCAAAAGCAATTGCTTGAAATACATCTTAGATTTAGAAATAATACATTTCGATCGGCAAACATTTGCTCGATTTCATGATAGCTTGAATACGACACCTCGAATATAGCATAATGTTGGCGAATACAAAGTATCGAGTATGGGTCTCCTATTACGTTTTCCTGTAATAATCATCTTCGATCTTTCAATTGATTCAGTTTAAGTATATCATGATTCTTGCACCCACAACCCGAAAAACGGACGGCAAAAACTAATTGCTCCGGGTGAGGATCGAACTCACAACCTCCGCATTCCTCATACTGTGCAGAGCACAGTGAAGGTACTGTCTATAAGTACGGCGCGCTAACCGATTGTGCCACCGGAGCAATGTTACAAATTGACATAAAAGTTAAGCATTTATACTACACTCCACTCTCCGACCACTTGCACGGGCACTTCATCATCAGCACATTGTATCATTCTTGTGTTCTTTCGTTTTCATCTGTTCCGTGGTCTTTTTACTTCTTTCATGATAACGAAAACACATCATTCGATACAGTCTACTGATTCGACATTTAATTAATAAACATATCTTCATCTGCAACAGTCTTGACTAAAACGCAAATATATTATATGTACTTGAACATAGAATAAAATCACCCCAGCTAGGCCTATATGAACTCGCAATGGTAGTGATGAAATTATAATCTATCACCATTTGCCACGCACTGTAATTGTTGAGAAGTATAAATACTCAAAATAGTGTTAATTTAGTATGATCCCGTGATAGCTCAGTTGGTAGAGCGGAGGACTGTAGTGGCATGTTCATAGTCATCCTTAGGTCGGTGGTTCAAATCCGCCTCGCGGGATACCTTTTTGTCCCGTCTTAAAGTACTTTTTTCCCCCTCCTTCGTCAACTTTTGACCGTGTCAAAATCGTCATAACCCAATACAAAACTTATTTCATAGGAATTCCTCAAATTCAAACTAAGCCACGTCGACAATTTAACTGATAAGCACATCCATAATATTCGCATGTACATTTTCTTGTATTGCCTGCGGCAAATGAAAATAGATTGTATAAAATAATATATCAAAACTTTCCTTTCCACCACTAAGTCCACGTAATTTATTTTCTCTAGCTGATGCTGCGTAATGTGCTCCTTCCCCGATTATATATGTACATGTTCACATCTGGTGTACACCCACATTTCATGAACAGTTTGGGTTTTTTTTGTAATAATAATAATGTGACGCCAGGAAGCAGTCAATGTCGATTCCTCAATCGTTGGGCATCGCAGATTGCTCAGCGCATGGCTGCTATTTCAAAATTATCATTCGTAGGATTCATGTACTCGTATAAATTACCATAAATAAAACAGTATATGACATTATTCTTGTTTTCCGAGATGATTGACTCCTCTGCAAATTAATTCGTTTTGAGTATATGATGCAAACGTGGAAAATATTCCTGGTGAAAACAATCTTCTGTTTTCCCCTTCATCTTTCAGATAAATTGCAAATCAATGAAACATTCTACTGTTGCCACATCTGGAAGAGGTACTCCACATACATGTATGCGAGATGGTGCTTTCAAAAACAAACTATGCATTGTTGCAGACTTTGCAGAATTGTTTTAAGCAAATCACTGTAAAACAAAGAAGAAATACACCGTCCAAATAAAGGTGGGAGATTTTTTTTTATCCATTTCCGAGATAATCCCTTTACAAATGAAGAAAAGATCATACACATTTCCTTCAAATTCAAAGCATTTTTCACGATAAAAATAGCATGTAAGCGTGTAGAATAAAATGAGTAAATATGTTAGCATGTTCTGTATTTCTTTTTTTCTTTTTCAACCATTTGAAAACGTGTTAAACGTGAATTCTAATGCAGTCATTATATAACATGTTTCATCAGTGACTAATGTTTGCCGTCAAATCCACAATTGACGTGTCGTAACAGGAGATTTTAGTAGTGCGAACATTGAATTCTTGAAATCCATCAAGTCAATGAATACAAAATATGATAGAAACAAAACGCATCGCCTACCTTTAAGATAATATTCTGATGGATTTTGTGAAATGACGTCCAGTGTTTACGTTCTACGCTGCTGAAAATTGTCATATGATGTCACGATTTTCTGTATCTGCCAAAGTCATCGACAATTTTTCGCGGCGCTTTTGTTTTTTCCCTACTTTTTATACCTCTTCTTAAACCCAACAGAAATATGTTTGTCTTGTATTAGAATAGAAATAACAGTATTGTATTTGAAGGACTAGCTATTTGAAGAGTTGCATGTGTCAGTTGGGGATTTGACGGTCATAAGTATTCGTTTTACTGGCTCCGCTACGCCGTCGCCAAGTTAATTCGCATTTGCGACGGTCAAATCCCCAATCTACGTCGACAACTCTTCAGGTACGACACTGTTATTCCTTTAATATAACCGGTATAGTATTTTTCGGTGGTGACAAAATATCAAAAGCAATTGCTTGAAATACATCTTAGATTTAGAAATAATACATTTCGATCGGCAAACATTTGCTCGATTTCATGATAGCTTGAATACGACACCTCGAATATAGCATAATGTTGGCGAATACAAAGTATCGAGTATGGGTCTCCTATTACGTTTTCCTGTAATAATCATCTTCGATCTTTCAATTGATTCAGTTTAAGTATATCATGATTCTTGCACCCACAACCCGAAAAACGGACGGCAAAAACTAATTGCTCCGGGTGAGGATCGAACTCACAACCTCCGCATTCCTCATACTGTGCAGAGCACAGTGAAGGTACTGTCTATAAGTACGGCGCGCTAACCGATTGTGCCACCGGAGCAATGTTACAAATTGATATAAAAGTTAAGCATTTATACTACACTCCACTCTCCGACCACTTGCACGGGTACTTCATCATCAGCACATTGTATCATTCTTGTGTTCTTTCCTTTTCAGCTGTTCCGTGGTCTTTTTACTTCTTTCATGATAACGAAAACACATCATTCGATACAGTCTACTGATTCGATATTTAATTAATAAACATATCTTCATCTGCAACAGTCTTGACTAAAACGCAAATATATTATATGTACTTGAACATAAAATAAAATCACCCCAGCAAGGCCTATATGAACTCGCAATGGTAGTGATGAAATTATAATCTATCACCATTTTCCACGCACTGTAATTGTTGAGAAGTATAAATACTCAAAATAGTGTTAATTTAGTATGATCCCGTGATAGCTCAGTTGGTAGAGCGGAGGACTGTAGTGGCATGTTCATTGTCATCCTTAGGTCGGTGGTTCAAATTCGCCTCGCGGGATACCTTTTTGTCCCGTCTTAAAGTACTTTTTTCCCCTCCTTCGTCAACTTTTGACCGTGTCAAAATCGTCATAACCCAATACAAAACTTATTTCATAGGAATTCCTCAAATTCAAACTAAGCCACGTCGACAATTTAACTGATAAGCACATCCATAATATTCGCATGTACATTTTCTTGTATTGCCTGCGGCAAATGAAAATAGATTGTATAAAATAATATATCAAAACTTTCCTTTCCACCACTAAGTCCACGTAATTTATTTTCTCTAGCTGATGCTGCGTAATGTGCTCCTTCCCCGATTATATATGTACATGTTCACATCTGGTGTACACCCACATTTCATGAACAGTTTGGGTTTTTTTTGTAATAATAATAATGTGACGCCAGGAAGCAGTCAATGTCGATTCCTCAATCGTTGGGCATCGCAGATTGCTCAGCGCATGGCTGCTATTTCAAAATTATCATTCGTAGGATTCATGTACTCGTATAAATTACCATAAATAAAACAGTATATGACATTATTCTTGTTTTCCGAGATGATTGACTCCTCTGCAAATTAATTCGTTTTGAGTATATGATGCAAACGTGGAAAATATTCCTGGTGAAAACAATCTTCTGTTTTCCCCTTCATCTTTCAGATAAATTGCAAATCAATGAAACATTCTACTGTTGCCACATCTGGAAGAGGTACTCCACATACATGTATGCGAGATGGTGCTTTCAAAAACAAACCATGCATTGTTGCAGACTTTGCAGAATTGTTTTAAGCAAATCACTGTAAAACAAAGAAGAAATACACCGTCCAAATAAAGGTGGGAGATTTTTTTTTATCCATTTCCGAGATAATCCCTTTACAAATGAAGAAAAGATCATACACATTTCCTTCAAATTCAAAGCATTTTTCACGATAAAAATAGCATGTAAGCGTGTAGAATAAAATGAGTAAATATGTTAGCATGTTCTGTATTTCTTTTTTTCTTTTTCAACCATTTGAAAACGTGTTAAACGTGAATTCTAATGCAGTCATTATATAACATGTTTCATCAGTGACTAATGTTTGCCGTCAAATCCACAATTGACGTGTCGTAACAGGAGATTTTAGTAGTGCGAACATTGAATTCTTGAAATCCATCAAGTCAATGAATACAAAATATGATAGAAACAAAACGCATCGCCTACCTTTAAGATAATATTCTGATGGATTTTGTGAAATGACGTCCAGTGTTTACGTTCTACGCTGCTGAAAATTGTCATATGATGTCACGATTTTCTGTATCTGCCAAAGTCATCGACAATTTTTCGCGGCGCTTTTGTTTTTTCCCTACTTTTTATACCTCTTCTTAAACCCAACAGAAATATGTTTGTCTTGTATTAGAATAGAAATAACAGTATTGTATTTGAAGGACTAGCTATTTGAAGAGTTGCATGTGTCAGTTGGGGATTTGACGGTCATAAGTATTCGTTTTACTGGCTCCGCTACGCCGTCGCCAAGTTAATTCGCATTTGCGACGGTCAAATCCCCAATCTACGTCGACAACTCTTCAGGTACGACACTGTTATTCCTTTAATATAACCGGTATAGTATTTTTCGGTGGTGACAAAATATCAAAAGCAATTGCTTGAAATACATCTTAGATTTAGAAATAATACATTTCGATCGGCAAACATTTGCTCGATTTCATGATAGCTTGAATACGACACCTCGAATATAGCATAATGTTGGCGAATACAAAGTATCGAGTATGGGTCTCCTATTACGTTTTCCTGTAATAATCATCTTCGATCTTTCAATTGATTCAGTTTAAGTATATCATGATTCTTGCACCCACAACCCGAAAAACGGACGGCAAAAACTAATTGCTCCGGGTGAGGATCGAACTCACAACCTCCGCATTCCTCATACTGTGCAGAGCACAGTGAAGGTACTGTCTATAAGTACGGCGCGCTAACCGATTGTGCCACCGGAGCAATGTTACAAATTGACATAAAAGTTAAGCATTTATACTACACTCCACTCTCCGACCACTTGCACGGGCACTTCATCATCAGCACATTGTATCATTCTTGTGTTCTTTCGTTTTCATCTGTTCCGTGGTCTTTTTACTTCTTTCATGATAACGAAAACACATCATTCGATACAGTCTACTGATTCGACATTTAATTAATAAACATATCTTCATCTGCAACAGTCTTGACTAAAACGCAAATATATTATATGTACTTGAACATAGAATAAAATCACCCCAGCTAGGCCTATATGAACTCGCAATGGTAGTGATGAAATTATAATCTATCACCATTTGCCACGCACTGTAATTGTTGAGAAGTATAAATACTCAAAATAGTGTTAATTTAGTATGATCCCGTGATAGCTCAGTTGGTAGAGCGGAGGACTGTAGTGGCATGTTCATAGTCATCCTTAGGTCGGTGGTTCAAATCCGCCTCGCGGGATACCTTTTTGTCCCGTCTTAAAGTACTTTTTTCCCCCTCCTTCGTCAACTTTTGACCGTGTCAAAATCATCATAACCCAATACAAAACTTATTTCATAGGCATTCCTCAAATTCAAACTAAGCCACGTCGACAATTTAACTGATAAGCACATCCATAATATTCCCATGTACATTTTCTTGTATTGCCTGCGGCAAATGAAAATAGATTGTATAAAATAATATATAAAAACTTTCCTTTCCACCATTAAGTCCACGTAATTTATTTTCTCTAGCTGATGCTGCGTAATGTGCTCCTTCCCCGATTATATATGTACATGTTCACATCTGGTGTACACCCACATTTCATGAACAGTTTTTTTTTTTTTTGTAATAATAATAATGTGACGCCAGGAAGCAGTCAATGTCGATCCACAGGAATAAAGCATAGCCCATGTAAAGGAGGTGTGAAATTTCGTAGATGAACTTTCGTTGATTATTTCGGATTAATCACTTGATGATTCATATCAAAGGTACTGTGATGAACATTTATCATATTATGAACAATATATAATTGCAGTTGTCTGATTAGAACGTTTAAACCCCTACACCAGCGGTTTAAAATCGCTAGGTGGAGGGGGGTTGATTGATTGGGTGCGTTCGACTGGTTGTTATTGTTTTGGGCTGTACTTGCTTACATTTTTCCAGAATGGCGGAATCGGAGCAAAACCGAATTAGAAGAAATGTTAATAATTTACACAAACAGAGTTATGTAACTAATAGAAATTCATACACTAGAGATAGTACAATAAGAATAGAAGGTTTACAAATAACAAAAGGAGAAGCAATAAAAGTAATAGAAGAAACAGAAGCAATAACAGGTCTAAACACGGTTCTAGCTGTAGTAGATAATGTTGATAGTGGAACATGTGATGTCACTCTTGATTCTAAAGAGAACGCCGTCAAATTATTACACGGTATAGAAATTAATGATGTAGAATACAATGTTAGCTTAATATTTTCTGACACTACTGTTGTTTCATTCATGAAATTGCCTTCCTATATTGAAGATGAAGAAATTATAAGCAAACTACAAGCAAAGGGAATAAAACTAGTCTCACCTGTATATAGAAGAGCTATTCCAGGTACACAGGTTGCAGATGGAACCCGCTTCGTGAAATGTGTTTTTCCACCTGGATTTGTGGCACTGCCATGGACTATAGGATTTAAACAGGGATCAACAACCAAGTATTATAGAGTGGTGCATAACAATCAGACTAAGGTATGTTCATTGTGTATGTCTGCCGAACATGTCCAAAGACAATGCCCACACTTTATATGTAAAAGATGTGGAGAACAAGGTCACACAAAGAGGCGATGCCATACAAAAGAGTGCATAAGATGTAAAGAATTTCCATTGAATTGTAGATGTTGTGAAAATGATGAAAGCGATGAACACTATGATGGACGATGCCATTATGATGATCATAATGGTGACAGACATGGTAATGATGGAATTGGCAATGGTTATGGTAGAAATGGATTTGGAGCCCCGAAAAGCAGTGAACATGGCAGAAGAAAAGAAAAGGAAGATCAAGAATGTGACAATTGCGGTAAAATTAACTGTATGTGTAGTAGTTGCTTTGCATGTGGTAGAGATAAGTGTATTTGTCTTTGTATTAAATGTGGTCATTTCCCTTGTGAGTGTAATGATAACTGTATGTATTGTGGCAATGATCCATGTATTTGTATATGTCAGGATTGTAGCAACAATCCATGTGAATGTATATGTCAAAAATGCAATACAGCCACATGTGACTGCTCAAATGCTAATCTTGATGTTGACACTGAAGTAACAATAACAGCGATAAATGTAGATGAAGATACAAATAATGATAAAAGCAATGATAAGGATACTTTTGTGAAAGCAAATGAAATATTGGTAGAAGCTGTTGTGCACACTGAAAATATTTCAAGTGTTGATAGAAAAAGAAAATTGTCTGACTCTAATGAAACAGAAAAATTGGTTGTAGAAAATAGAGAGGTAGCTGGAGATGGTATTGAATGTATCACTTCAGTTGATGAGGTAGTCAACGAGAAGGAGAGGAAAAACAAAGAGAAAAAAAAGGCCCGAAAAGATAATATAAATGAGATCTCCTTAGACAATTCAGATGAAGATGATAGCACCTTTAGTGGTGATAACATAATCACTACTGGAGGTGATATAGAAAAATCACCTGATCCACATGAGATAGTAATGAACGAAAAATCGCCCTTAAAGGTGATAAAAAAGGGTAATATTGGAAATAAAACTGTTGATGGTGAAACCACCACAGGTGATGAAATGGATATAGATGATTCGTTAGTCTTAGACATACAGGAAGATATGGAAGAAGGGAGTAAAAACATAAGCGGTACTTTATCGACACAAAACACAAATATTAATCTGAGTACTAAACAAATAAGAAAAAAGAAGAAAAAAGAACGAAGGGCTGAGAGGAGATCTAGCATAAAAGTTATACCAAATGTAAATGTAAACAGAAGTAAGCAAAGTATAAATGAAAAATAAAATGGATATATTAATATATTTTTGTCTTCTAGTAGTCAGTATGGTTCTAATATGTTCATTTAATTGCAATGGACTTACAAATGTTGATAATTTTCAGAATTTTGTATCTGTACTTTATGAAAAGAATATTAGTTTTACAATGTTACAAGAAACATTTTGGGACAATGATTATGTAGAAGGAATAGAAGATATGTATGAAGGTAAAATATATACAAGTAATGGTATAAATAGTAGACAAGGTGTTGCTATTATGGTTAACAATTTATATAAAGACAAAACAAAATTGGTACATAGTGATAATAATGGTAGATTTATACATATTTCATATGAAGATGAATATAAGTTTTATAATTTTATATCTATATATGCACCAAATATATGTTCAGAAAAATGTAATTTCTTTAAGTTTATAAAGAATTATATTGAAAAGTTAGATAATTTAATAATAGGTGGAGATTTTAATACATCATTGTCTAATTTAGACAGAGGTTATCAATCGAAACATATAGTGGATGAGGCTTACTTAGAAATGTATGATATACTGAATAAATGTAATGTATATGATGTATGGAGATGTCGAAATAAAACAAAACGAATTTTTTCATGGAAAAGATTGTCTAATGATGTATTACAACAGAGCAGAATTGATTATTATTTAATCAGTAAAGATCTGTCAAGCAATGTACAAAATGTATTTTATAATGAAACTGCATTGAGTGATCATACTTTTGTAATTATGAATTTTAATTTTTGTAATATAGAAAGAGGACCAGGAATATGGGTCCTGAACAATTCTCTTTTATCAAATGAAGAATATGTAAAAAGAGTAAAGGATATTATATCAGAAGCTGTAGAATGTAAGTTGTATACTACAGAACCTCTGGTATGGTGGGATAATCTAATGTATAAAATTAAAAAAATTTCACAAATTTTTTCTGAAAATTTGGCAAAAGAAAAAAGAAAAGAATTTTATTATATACAAAATAAAATGCAAAGATTATGTGCTATGCATGCTGATGGTGTAAATATAGATATTACCAAATTAGAAAATTTAAAGTTAGAATTAAAAAATTATCAGTTAGAAAAATGTAAAGGTGCAGTCCTTATGTCAAAGGCCATATGGGCGACTGGAGGTGATAAAAATACTAAGTTTTTTCTTAATCTTGAAAAATATAAACAAGAAAGTAATGCAGTAAAAGAATTAATAAATGAGCAAAATGATGTAATTAGTGATACAGATAGTATTTTAGAAATGGAATATACATTTTATAAAAAATTATATTCATGTGTAGATGTAAATGTTGATAAAATGGAAGATTTTCTTCAATCTGTAAATAATGAAATAGATGATGATGATAAAATTATGTGTGATACAGAAATATTATATGATGAAATAATTGAAGCTTTAGTGAATATGTCAAAAAATAAAAGTCCTGGATCAGATGGTCTAACCACAGAATTTTATTGTAAATTTTATGACTGTTTAAATCATATACTTTTTAAAATATTTAATACTGTATATGTTGAAGGGAAATTATCTAGGTCAATGAGAGCTGGTATTCTCAGTTTAATATACAAGAAAAAGGGTGACAGAAGAGTATTAAAAAATTATAGACCGATATCTTTGTTACAAGTAGATTATAAGATATTAGCCAGAATTATGGCAAATAGATTTAAAAAAGTTTTACCCAAAATTATATCAGAAAACCAAACATGTTGTATCATAGGTAGAGATATTTCAAATAATATTGCAAATGTTAGAGATGTAATTACACTAGTAGAAAGGGATGAACTTGAAGGTTATGTAATAAAAATAGATCAAGAAAAGGCCTTTGATCGTGTGAGTCATCAATATATTTTTAATGTCTTGAAAAAATTTGGATTTGGTGATGTATTTATTAAATGGATTATGATTTTTTATAATAAGATAAATAGTACTGTAAAATGTAATGGTTTTTTAACCAAATATTTTAGCATTGAAAATGGTATAAGACAAGGATGTCCTATTAGTGCTTTACTTTATGTGTTAGCTGCTGAACCTTTACAGTGTAATATTAAGATGAATAGTAAAATATCTGGAATTCAAATTCCAAATTCAGAGAAAGAAGCACTCATTTTTCAACATGCAGATGACACTACCTTTTAACAGTGTCAAATAAAGAATCTGTTGGAGAAATTTTTAAAGTTTTTGAAAAATATGAAGCTAGCTCTGGAGCAAAAATAAACAAACAAAAATCAGAAATACTGCCAATTGGAATAGGTACTATTTCAGATACCGAAAAAATAAGGTATGGTTTAACAATATGTGAAAAAGAGATATTATTACTCGGTGTATATATTGGCAAAGATCAAATTGTATGTGATAATTTAAATTGGAGAGAAAAGGTTGCCAAAATTAAAACATTATTAAACATGTGGATACAGAGACACTTAACAATACAAGGGAGAGTACATGTTGTCTCTACCCTATTAATGTCCAGAATATGGTACACATTATTTGTAACATGTATACCCGATTGGGCTCTACGTGAAATTAAAACAGCATGTGTCAATTTTATATGGAACAATGGTTCACATTTAGTAAAATATAATACTATTATTAATGAAAAATGTAATGGTGGTTTGCAATTACCTGATATTGTATCAAAAATAAATGCATTTAGACTCAAATTTATGATACGATTTTTAGATAATGACTGTAATGTATTATGGAAATATATTTTTAAATACTTTTTATCAAAGATATATGATATGAAATTAGGGGATGAAATAATATATATGACATTACCAGATAAAGCTATGTTATGTGTTCCAAACATTTACAGAGAAATGCTGAAATCTTTTAATAATATCAGAGAACATGTTATTTTTCAACATAGTATTGAAAACATTTATGATCAACCATTATTTTATAACCCTGAAATATTACATTGTGGAAAGATTATCATATGGCATGATTTTATAAAAGCTGGTATAGTACAATTGAAAGATATATGTTATGAAGTCAAGACAGGTTTTTTACCAAACAAAGCAATTGTTGAAATGATATGTAATATAGATAGTGATTGTGATAGTAATGATATTGTAAAAAGAATAGATGTACTTAAGTCTGCAATACCAGAAGATTGGACTAAAACTATTCAAACTGAAATACACAACAGGAAAAACAATAGAACTGTAGATATTAATGTAAATAGAGATAGTAAAATATTAGATTTCAAATTATGTACAAAAAAACAATTGTATGTGATGGTTGTAGAAAAGTTATATGAATTACCAATATGTTATGAGAAATGGAAAGAAATTTTTGATATAGAAGAAACTGAATTATATAGAATATGGACAATTGTTAATGTCCATTGGAAACCTTCTAAAATGATAGAAGTAGATTTTAAAATTGCACATCACAGTATATTTACCAATACTAAATTAATGAAAATGAAACTGATAGATTATGAAGAATGTGAAATATGTGAAAATGAAATAGAAAGTATTGCACATTTGTTTATTTCTTGTGAACAACTTGTAGAATTTCATCAACACATTCAAGAAAAAATTGAAATTTTGTTTGAGAACTGTAACTCAGATAAGATGACTTTGGTAGTATATGAAGAAATATTTATGTTTGGACTCACAAATACAATGAAAGGTGTAAATGTAATATTTCTAAATTTCATGTTATCAATTGCTAGATATTGTGTATTACGAAGGAGAAATTTAGTTAGAAATGGACAGAATAATATTGACTTGATTAGATTATTTTCATATACTTTAAAACATTATGTTGTATATTTTTATGAATACCTATGTAAATTAAAAGATATGAGAAAAGTGTTTGAAAAGAACTTTCTGTCAAATAATACTATCGTACAAGAAACAAATGGTGTAATTGTTTTTAATATGTAACTCATTAATTAATTTAGGAGTAAACTTCGAATTACATAAATAGCATTATAACTGTAATATAATTATGTATTAGAAATTGTTTTTAATGTAATGTATATGAATTATTTTAAATAAAGATAAAAAATAAAAAAGAGCGGAGGACTGTAGTGGCATGTTCATAGTCATCCTTAGGTCGGTGATTCAAATCCGCCTCGCGGGATACATTTTTGTCCCGTCTTAAAGTACTTTTTTTTCCCCTCCTTCGTCAACTTTTGACCGTGTCAAAATCGTCATAACCCAATACAAAACTTATTTCATAGGCATTCCTCAAATTCAAACTAAGCCACGTCGACAATTTAACTGATCCATAATATTCGCATGTACATTTTCTTGTATTGCCAGCGGCAAATGAAAATAGATTGTATAAAATAATATATCAAAACTTTCCTTTCCACCATTAAGTCCACGTAATTTATTTTCTCTAGCTGATGCTGCGTAATGTGCTCCTTCCCCGATTATATATGTACATGTTCACATCTGGTGTACACCCACATTTCATGAACAGTTTTTTTTTTTTTTGTAATAATAATAATGTGACGCCAGGAAGCAGTCAATGTCGATTCCTCAATCGTTGGGCATCGCAGATTGCTCAGCGCATGGCTGCTATTTCAAAATTATCATTCGTAGGATTCATGTACTCGTATAAATTACCATAAATAAAACAGTATATGACATTATTCTTGTTTTCCGAGATGATTGACTCCTCTGCAAATTAATTCGTTTTGACTATATGATGCAAACGCGGAAAATATTCCTGGTGAAAACAATCTTCTGTTTTCCCCTTCATCTTTCAGATAAATTGCAAATCAATGAAACATTCTACTGTTGCCACATCTGGAAGAGGTACTCCACATACATGTATGAGAGATGGTGCTTTCAAAAACAAACTATGCATTGTTGCAGACTTTGCAGAATTGTTTTAAGCAAATCACTGTAAAACAAAGAAGAAATACACCGTCCAAATAAAGGTGGGAGATTTTTTTTTATCCATTTCCGAGATAATCCCTTTACAAATGAAGAAAAGATCATACACATTTCCTTCAAATTCAAAGCATTTTTCACTATGAAAATAGCATGTAAGCGTGTAGAATAAAATGAGTAAATATGTTAGCATGTTCTGTATTTCTTTTTTTCTTTTTCAACCATTTGAAAACGTGTTAAACGTGAATTCTAATGCAGTCATTATATAACATGTTTCATCAGTGACTAATGTTTGCCGTCAAATCCACAATTGACGTGTCGTAACAGGAGATTTTAGTAGTGCGAACATTGAATTCTTGAAATCCATCAAGTCAATGAATACCAAATATGATAGAAACAAAACGCATCGCCTACCTTTAAGATAATATTCTGATGGATTTTGTGAAATGACGTCCAGTGTTTACGTTCTACGCTGCTGAAAATTGTCATATGATGTCACGATTTTCTGTATCTGCCAAAGTCATCGACAATTTTTCGCGGCGCTTTTGTTTTTCCCCTACTTTTTATACCTCTTCTTAAACCCAACAGAAATATGTTTGTCTTGTATTAGAATAGAAATAACAGTATTGTATTTGAAGGACTAGCTATTTGAAGAGTTGCATGTGTCAGTTGGGGATTTGACGGTCATAAGTATTCGTTTTACTGGCTCCGCTACGCCGTCGCCAAGTTAATTCGCATTTGCGACGGTCAAATCCCCAATCTACGTCGACAACTCTTCAGGTACGACACTGTTATTCCTTTAATATAACCGGTATAGTATTTTTCGGTGGTGACAAAATATCAAAAGCAATTGCTTGAAATACATCTTAGATTTAGAAATAATACATTTCGATCGGCAAACATTTGCTCGATTTCATGATAGCTTGAATACGACACCTCGAATATAGCATAATGTTGGCGAATACAAAGTATCGAGTATGGGTCTCCTATTACGTTTTCCTGTAATAATCATCTTCGATCTTTCAATTGATTCAGTTTAAGTATATCATGATTCTTGCACCAACAACCCGAAAAACGGACGGCAAAAACTAATTGCTCAGGGTGAGGATCGAACTCACAACCTCCGCATTCCTCATACTGTGCAGAGCACAGTGAAGGTACTGTCTATAAGTACGGCGCGCTAACCGATTGTGCCACCGGAGCAATGATACAAATTGATATAAAAGTTAAGCATTTATACTACACTCCACTCTCCGACCACTTGCACGGGCACTTCATCATCAGCACATTGTATCATTCTTGTGTTCTTTCGTTTTCAGCTGTTCCGTGGTCTTTTTACTTCTTTCATGATAACGAAAACACATCATTCGATACAGTCTACTGATTCGACATTTAATTAATAAACATATCTTCATCTGCAACAGTCTTGACTAAAACGCAAATATATTATATGTACTTGAACATAGAATAAAATCACCCCAGCTAGGCCTATATGAACTCGCAATGGTAGTGATGAAATTATAATCTATCACCATTTGCCGCGCACTGTAATTGTTGAGAAGTATAAATACTCAAAATAGTGTTAATTTAGTATGATCCCGTGATAGCTCAGTTGGTAGAGCGGAGGACTGTAGATAAAAAAAAAAAAAAAAAAAAGAGCGGAGGACTGTAGTGGCATGTTCATAGTCATCCTTAGGTCGGTGGTTCAAATCCGCCTCGCGGGATACCTTTTGTCCCGTCTTAAAGTACTTTTCCCCCCTCCTTCGTCAACTTTTGACCGTGTCAAAATCGTCATAACCCAATACAAAACTTATTTCATAGGCATTCCTCAAATTCAAACTAAGCCACGTCGACAATTTAACTGATAAGCACATCCATAATATTCGCATGTACATTTTCTTGTAGATGAAGAGGAATAAAGCATAGCCCATGTAAAGGAGGTGTGAAATTTCGTAGATGAACTTTCGTTGATCATTTCGGATTAATCACTTGATGATTCATATCAAAGGTACTGTGATGAACATTTATCATATTATGAACAATATATAATTGCAGTTGTCTGATTAGAACGTTTAAACCCCTACACCAGCGGTTTAAAATCGTTAGGTGGAGGGGGGTTGATTGATTGGGTGCGTTCGACTGGTTGTTATTGTTTTGGGCTGTACTTGCTTTCATTTTTCCAGAATGGCGGAATCGGAGCAAAACCGAATTAGAAGAAATGTGAATAATTTACACAAACAGAGTTATGTAACTAATAGAAATTCATACACTAGAGATAGTACAATAAGAATAGAAGGTTTACAAATAACAAAAGGAGAAGCAATAAAAGTAATAGAAGAAACAGAAGCAATAACAGGTCTAAACACGGTTCTAGCTGTAGTAGATAATGTTGATAGTGGAACATGTGATGTCACTCTTGATTCTAAAGAGAACGCCGTCAAATTATTACACGGTATAGAAATTAATGATGTAGAATACAATGTTAGCTTAATATTTTCTGACACTACTGTTGTTTCATTCATGAAATTGCCTTCCTATATTGAAGATGAAGAAATTATAAGCAAACTACAAGCAAAGGGAATAAAACTAGTCTCACCTGTATATAGAAGAGCTATTCCAGGTACACAGGTTGCAGATGGAACCCGCTTCGTGAAATGTGTTTTTCCACCTGGATTTGTGGCACTGCCATGGACTATAGGATTTAAACAGGGATCAACAACCAAGTATTATAGAGTGGTGCATAACAATCAGACTAAGGTATGTTCATTGTGTATGTCTGCCGAACATGTCCAAAGACAATGCCCACACTTTATATGTAAAAGATGTGGAGAACAAGGTCACACAAAGAGGCGATGCCATACAAAAGAGTGCATAAGATGTAAAGAATTTCCATTGAATTGTAGATGTTGTGAAAATGATGAAAGCGATGAAACCAGCTATGATGGACGATGCCATTATGATGATCATAATGGTGATAGACATGGTAATGATGGGATTGGCAATGGTTATGGTAGAAATGGATTTGGAGCCCCGAAAGGCAGTGAACATGGCAGAAGAAAAGAAAAGGAAGATCAAGAATGTGACGATTGCGGTAAAATTAACTGTATGTGTAGTATTTGCTTTGCATGTGGTAGAGATAAGTGTATTTTTCTTTGTATTAAATGTGGTCATTTCCCTTGTGAGTGTAATGATAACTGTATGTATTGTGGCAATGATCCATGTATTTGTATATGTCAGGATTGTAGCAACAATCCATGTGAATGTATATGTCAAAAATGCAATACAGCCACATGTGACTGCTCAAATGCTAATCTTGATGTTGACACTGAAGTAACAATAACAGCGATAAATGTAGATGAAGATACAAATAATGATAAAAGCAATGATAAGGATACTTTTGTGAAAGCAAATGAAATATTGGTAGAAGCTGTTGTGCACACTGAAAATATTTCAAGTGTTGATAGAAAAAGAAAATTGTCTGACTCTAATGAAACAGAACAATTGGTTGTAGAAAATAGAGAGGTAGCTGGAGATGATATTGAATGTATCACTTCAGTTGATGAGGTAGTCAACGAGAAGGAGAGGAAAAACAAAGAGAAAAAAAAGGCCCGAAAAGATAATATAAATGAGATCTCCTTAGACAATTCAGATGAAGATGATAGCACCTTTAGTGGTGATAACATAATCACTACTGGAGGTGATATAGAAAAATCACCTGATCCACATGAGATAGTAATGAACGAAAAATCGCCCTTAAAGGTGATAAAAAAGGGTATTATTGGAAATAAAACTGTTGATGGTGAAACCACCACAGGTGATGAAATGGATATAGATGATTCGTTAGTCTTAGACATACAGGAAGATATGGAAGAAGGGAGTAAAAACATAAGCGGTACTTTATCGACACAAAACACAAATATTAATCTGAGTACTAAACAAATAAGAAAAAAGAAGAAAAAAGAACGAAGGGCTGAAAGGAGATCTAGCATAAAAGTTATACCAAATGTAAATGTAAACAGAAGTAAGCAAAGTATAAATGAAAAATAAAATGGATATATTAATATATTTTTGTCTTCTAGTAGTCAGTATGGTTCTATTATGTTCATTTAATTGCAATGGACTTAAAAATGTTGATAATTTTCAGAATTTTGTATCTGTACTTTATGAAAAGAATATTAGTTTTACAATGTTACAAGAAACATTTTGGGACAATGATTATGTAGAAGGAATAGAAGATATGTATGAAGGTAAAATATATACAAGTAATGGTATAAATAGTAGACAAGGTGTTGCTATTATGGTTAACAATTTATATAAAGACAAAACAAAATTGGTACATAGTGATAATAATGGTAGATTTATACATATTTCATATGAAGATGAATATAAGTTTTATAATTTTATATCTATATATGCACCAAATATATGTTCAGAAAAATGTAATTTCTTTAAGTTTATAAAGAATTATATTGAAAAGTTAGATAATTTAATAATAGGTGGAGATTTTAATACATCATTGTCTAATTTAGACAGAGGTTATCAATCGAAACATATAGTGGATGAGGCTTACTTAGAAATGTATGATATAATGAATAAATGTAATGTATATGATGTATGGAGATGTCGAAATAAAACAAAACGAATTTTTTCATGGAAAAGATTGTCTAATGATGTATTACAACAGAGCAGAATTGATTATTATTTAATCAGTAAAGATCTGTCAAGCAATGTACAAAATGTATTTTATAATGAAACTGCATTGAGTGATCATACTTTTGTAATTATGAATTTTAATTTTTGTAATATAGAAAGAGGACCAGGAATATGGGTCCTGAATAATTCTCTTTTATCAAATGAAGAATATGTAAATAGAGTAAAGGATATTATATCAGAAGCTGTAGAATGTAAGTTGTATACTACAGAACCTCTGGTATGGTGGGATAATCTAAAATATAAAATTAAAAAATTTTCACAAATTTTTTCTAAAAATTTGGCAAAAGAAAAAAGAAAAGAATTTTATTATATACAAAATAAAATGCAAAGATTATGTACTATGCATGCTGATGGTGTAAATATAGATATTACCAAATTAGAAAATTTAAAGTTAGAATTAAAAAATTATCAGTTAGAAAAATGTAAAGGTGCAGTCCTTAGGTCAAAGGCCATATGGGCGACTGAAGGTGATAAAAATACTAAGTTTTTTCTTAATCTTGAAAAATATAAACAAGAAAGTAATGCAGTAAAAGAATTAATAAATGAGCAAAATGATGTAATTAGTGATACAGATAGTATTTTAGAAATGGAATATACATTTTATAGAAAATTATATTCATGTGTAGATGTAAATGTTGATAAAATGGAAGATTTTCTTCAATCTGTAAATAATGAAATAGATGATGATGATAAAATTATGTGTGATACAGAAATATCATATGATGAAATAATTGAAGCTTTAGTGAATATGTCAAAAAATAAAAGTCCTGGATCAGATGGTCTAACCACAGAATTTTATTGTAAATTTTATGACTGTTTAAATCGTATACTTTTTAAAATATTTAATACTGTATATGTTGAAGGGAAATTATCTAGGTCAATGAGAGCTGGTATTCTCAGTTTAATATACAAGAAAAAGGGTGACAGAAGAGTATTAAAAAATTATAGACCGATATCTTTGTTACAAGTAGATTATAAGATATTAGCCAGAATTATGGCAAATAGATTTAAAAAAGTTTTACCCAAAATTATATCAGAAAACCAAACATGTTGTATCATAGGTAGAGATATTTCAAATAATATTGCAAATGTTAGAGATGTAATTACACTAGTAGAAAGGGATGCACTTGAAGGTTATGTAATAAAAATAGATCAAGAAAAGGCCTTTGATCGTGTGAGTCATCAATAAATTTTTAATGTCTTGAAAAAATTTGGATTTGGTGATGTATTTATTAAATGGATTATGATTTTTTATAATAAGATAAATAGTACTGTAAAATGTAATGGTTTTTTAACCACATATTTTAGCATTGAAAATGGTATAAGACAAAGATGTCCTATTAGTGCTTTACTTTATGTGTTAGCTGCTGAACCTTTACAGTGTAATATTAAGATGAATAGTAAAATATCTGGAATTCAAATTCCAAATTCAGACAAAGAAGCACTCATTTTTCAACATGCAGATGACACTACCTTAACAGTGTCAAATAAAGAATCTGTTGGAGAAATTTTTAAAGTTTTTGAAAAATATGAAGCTAGCTCTGGAGCAAAAATAAACAAACAAAAATCAGAAATACTGCCAATTGGAATAGGTACTATTTCAGATACCGAAAAAATAAGGTATGGTTTAACAATATGTGAAAAAGAGATATTATTACTCGGTGTATATATTGGCAAAGATCAAATTGTATGTGATAATTTAAATTGGAGAGAAAAGGTTGCCAAAATTAAAACATTATTAAACATGTGGATACAGAGACACTTAACAATACAAGGGAGAGTACATGTTGTCTCTACCCTATTAATGTCCAGAATATGGTACACATTATTTGTAACATGTATACCCGATTGGGCTCTACGTGAAATTAAAACAGCATGTGTCAATTTTATATGGAACAATGGTTCACATTTAGTAAAATATAATACTATTATTAATGAAAAATGTAATGGTGGTTTGCAATTACCTGATATTGTATCAAAAATAAATGCATTTAGACTCAAATTTATGATACGATTTTTAGATAATGACTGTAATGTATTATGGAAATATATTTTTAAATACTTTTTATCAAAGATATATGATATGAAATTAGGGGATGAAATAATATATATGACATTACCAGATAAAGCTATGTTATGTGTTCCAAACATTTACAGAGAAATGCTGAAATCTTTTAATAATATCAGAGAACATGTTATTTTTCAACATAGTATTGAAAACATTTATGATTAACCATTATTTTATAACCCTGAAATATTACATTGTGGAAAGATTATCATATGGCATGATTTTATAAAAGCTGGTATAGTACAATTGAAAGATATATGTTATGAAGTCAAGACAGGTTTTTTACCAAACAAAGCAATTGTTGAAATGATATGTAATATAGATAGTGATTGTGATAGTAATGATATTGTAAAAAGAATAGATGTACTTAAGTCTGCAATACCAGAAGATTGGACTAAAACTATTCAAACTGAAATACACAACAGGAAAAACAATAGAACTGTAGATATTAATGTAAATAGAGATAGTAAAATATTAGATTTCAAATTATGTACAACAAAACAATTGTATGTGATGGTTGTAGAAAAGTTATATGAATTACCAATATGTTATGAGAAATGGAAAGACATTTTTGATATAGAAGAAACTGAATTATATAGAATATGGACAATTGTTAATTTCCATTGGAAACCTTCTAAAATGATAGAAGTAGATTTTAAAATTGCACATCACAGTATATTTACCAATACTAAATTAATGAAAATGAAACTGATAGATTATGAAGAATGTGAAATATGTGAAAATGAAATAGAAAGTATTACACATTTGTTTATTTCTTGTGAACAACTTGTAGAATTTCATCAACACATTCAAGAAAAAATTGAAATTTTGTTTGAGAACTGTAACTCAGATAAGATGACTTTGGTAGTATATGAAGAAATATTTATGTTTGGACTCACAAATACAATGAAAGGTGTAAATGTAATATTTCTAAATTTCATGTTATCAATTGCTAGATATTGTGTATTACGAAGGAGAAATTTAGTTAAAAATGGACAGAATAATATTGACTTGATCAGACTATTTTCATATACTTTAAAACATTATGTTGTATATTTTTATGAATACCTATGTAAATTAAAAGATATGAGAAAAGTGTTTGAAAAGAACTTTCTGTCAGATAATACTATCGTACAAGAAACAAATGGTGTAATTGTCTTTAATATGTAACTCATTAATTAATTTAGGAGTAAACTTCGAATTACATAAATAGCATTATAACTGTAATATAATTATGTATTAGAAATTGTTTTTAATGTAATGTATATGAATTATTTTAAATAAAGATAAAAAAAAAAAAAAAAAAAAAGAGCGGAGGACTGTAGTGGCATGTTCATAGTCATCCTTAGGTCGGTGGTTCAAATCCGCCTCGCGGGATACCTTTTTGTCCCGTCTTAAAGTACTTTTTTCCCCTCCTTCGTCAACTTTTGACCGTGTCAAAATCGTCATAACCCAATACAAAACTTATTTCATAGGAATTCCTCAAATTCAAACTAAGCCACGTCGACAATTTAACTGATAAGCACATCCATAATATTCGCATGTACATTTTCTTGTATTGCCTGCGGAAAATGAAAATAGATTGTATAAAATAATATATCAAAACTTTCCTTTCCACCACTAAGTCCACGTAATTTATTTTCTCTAGCTGATGCTGCGTAATGTGCTCCTTCCCCGATTATATATGTACATGTTCACATCTGGTGTACACCCACATTTCATGAACAGTTTGGTTTTTTTTTGCAATAATAATAATGTGACGCCAGGAAGCAGTCAATGTCGATTCCTCAATCGTTGGGCATCGCAGATTGCTCAGCGCATGGCTGCTATTTCAAAATTATCATTCGTAGGATTCATGTACTCGTATAAATTACCATAAATAAAACAGTATATGACATTATTCTTGTTTTCCGAGATGATTGACTCCTCTGCAAATTAATTCGTTTTGACTATATGATGCAAACGCGGAAAATATTCCTGGTGAAAACAATCTTCTGTTTTCCCCTTCATCTTTCAGATAAATTGCAAATCAATGAAACATTCTACTGTTGCCACATCTGGAAGAGGTACTCCACATACATGTATGCGAGATGGTGCTTTCAAAAACAAACTATGCATTGTTGCAGACTTTGCAGAATTGTTTTAAGCAAATCACTGTAAAACAAAGAAGAAATACACCGTCCAAATAAAGGTGGGAGATTTTTTTTTTATCCATTTCCGAGATAATCTCTTTACAAATGAAGAAAAGATCATACACATTTCCTTCAAATTCAAAGCATTTTTCACGATGAAAATAGCATGTAAGCGTGTAGAATAAAATGAGTAAATATGTTAGCATGTTCTGTATTTCTTTTTTTCTTTTTCAACCATTTGAAAACGTGTTAAACGTGAATTCTAATGCAATCATTATATAACATGTTTCATCAGTGACTAATGTTTGCCGTCAAATCCACAATTGACGTGTCGTAACAGGAGATTTTAGTAGTGCGAACATTGAATTCTTGAAATCCATCAAGTCAATGAATACAAAATATGATAGAAACAAAACGCATCGCCTACCTTTAAGATAATATTCTGATGGATTTTGTGAAATGACGACCAGTGTTTACGTTCTACGCTGCTGAAAATTGTCATATGATGTCACGATTTTCTGTATCTGCCAAAGTCATCGACAATTTTTCGCGGCACTTTTGTTTTTTCCCTACTTTTGATACCTCTTCTTAAACCCAACAGAAATATGTTTGTCTTGTATTAGAATAGAAATAACAGTATTGTATTTGAAGGACTAGCTATTTGAAGAGTTGCATGTGTCAGTTGGGGATTTGACGGTCATAAGTATTCGTTTTACTGGCTCCGCTACGCGTCGCCAAGTTAATTCGCATTTGCGACGGTCAAATCCCCAATCTACGTCGACAACTCTTCAGGTACGACACTGTTATTCCTTTAATATAACCGGAATAGTATTTTTCGGTGGTGACAAAATATCAAAAGCAATTGCTTGAAATACATCTTAGATTTAGAAATAATACATTTCGAACGGCAAACATTTGCTCGATTTCATGATAGCTTGAATACGACACCTCGAATATAGCATAATGTTGGCGAATACAAAGTATCGAGTATGGGTCTCCTATTACGTTTTCCTGTATTAATCATCTTCGATCTTTCAATTGATTCAGTTTAAGTATATCATGATTCTTGCACCCACAACCCGAAAAACGGACGGCAAAAACTAATTGCTCCGGGTGAGGATCGAACTCACAACCTCCGCATTCATCATACTGTGCAGAGCACAGTGAAGGTACTGTCTATAAGTACGGCGCGCTAACCGATTGTGCCACCGGAGCAATGTTACAAATTGATATAAAAGTTAAGCATTTATACTACACTC
Organism: Bathymodiolus brooksi; assembly: GCA_963680875.1. Lineage (NCBI taxonomy): Eukaryota > Metazoa > Mollusca > Bivalvia > Mytilida > Modiolidae > Bathymodiolus > Bathymodiolus brooksi. Next base: position 29,293,425 of record OY804576.1, on the reverse strand, counting down.
CACTCTCCGACCACTTGCACGGGCACTTCATCATCAGCACATTGTATCATTCTTGTGTTCTTTCGTTTTCAGCTGTTCCGTGGTCTTTTTACTTCTTTCATGATAACGAAAACATATCATTCGATACAGTCTACTGATTCGATATTTAATTAATAAACATATCTTCATCTGCAACAGTCTTGACTAAAACGCAAATATATTATATGTACTTGAACATAAAATAAAATCACCCCAGCTAGGCCTATATGAACTCGCAATGGTAGTGATGAAATTATAATCTATCACCATTTTCCACGCACTGTAATTGTTGAGAAGTATAAATACTCAAAATAGTGTTAATTTAGTATGATCCCGTGATAGCTCAGTTGGTAGAGCGGAGGACTGTATTGGCATGAGAAAACTGGAATCGAGCACAGCCCCGGTAGGATGTTGTTTACATCTCGGTGATGAAATTGTGTTGATTTGGACATATTTATGGATATATAATTCATATTGAAGGTACAGTCTATGATATTTATACGTCCGATTACAGATTTAATTGTTGTTTAATCTCTATATTGTCGTTTGATCCCCTAAACCGACGATAGAGTCGTTCGGTGAAGGGGGGAGAGAAGGTGTGCTCGACTGTTGAAAATTGGGCTACACTTGCTTGACATTTTTTGAAAAATGCCGGTCGGAGGAAATATGCGTCTGGGTTTTGGACGAAAAGTAGACAAAAGAACAGGAGAGAAAGAAAATTATGTGACGGGATATAAACAATACTCAAAGGAATGTACAATACGCATCAATTATATATCGACAGAGAGTATTAGAGCAATTTCTGTTGTAAAAGCTGTAGAAGAGATAACTGGGTTGAACTCAGTGTTAGCAGTTGTAAGAGATTCCAATTCGTACAATGTTACACTGGATTCAAAAGAAAATACGATGAAATTATTGAATGGAGTTGAAATCGACGGTAAGGATTATGATTGTTCTTTGGTTTTTTCCAACAATACAGTTGTATCGTTCATGTACATCCCAGCCTTTATTGAAGATGATGAAATAGTAGATAAATTAAATGAAAAAGGAATAAGGGTAGTTTCTCCGGTTTATAGAAGAGTAATTCCCGGAACACAGGTAGCTGATGGGACACGTTTTATGAGATGTGTCTTTCCGCCGAACGTAGTAGCGTTACCATGGACTATGCCATTTAAGGTCGGAAAAGACACTAAGTATTACAAATGTGTGCACAACAATCAAACGAAGGTATGCTCAGGTTGTCTATCGCCTGAACATATACACAAGGAATGTCCATATTTAGTTTGCAATGGTTGCGGTGTTCAAGGACATGTCGAGAAAAGATGTAAGGCGAACACATGTGATTATTGCCATGAACTACCTCTTAAATGTAAATGTAGCCGTTCTGACCATACAACAGAAAGACAAAGAAGAGAAAACATAAGCAAATGTCCAGATTGCAATACCATTAATTGCGTTTGTAAATGTAAACACTGTCGGAAAAACGAATGTGTTTGTACGTGCACATATTGTCATAGAGAACCGTGTGTCTGTCCTTGTTCAAACTGTGGCAAAGATCCGTGTGAATGTGTATGTGAGAAATGTGGAAGTATGAACTGCAGCTGTTGGGATAAATTGTCCTTAGATGAAAACGAAGTAAACGACGATGAAGACACTGAAATAGAGATAATGAGGCCAAAAGGGGGTTAGACCAGAATGACAAAACAAATCAAACCCTGGTTAATGAGAAAAGTGGAAATAGTGAAAGTAAAAGCAAATCAGAGGAGGAAGCAGAAAGAAAGGAAAGTGTAAATATCGAAGCTGTCATTAACACAGATAACGTACAAAATGAGACAAGGAAACGAAAAATTTCAGAAAATATATGTAGCAACGAAGACGAGAATGAGGATACAGAAATGAATGGTCAACATAATGAATGTGAAATACTTCCCTCTTGTAATGAAATCAGTTCACACACTGGAGACGGAGACGAAAATACAGGAAGCAAAAAGATTAAAAAGAATATTGACACTCCGTGTAAAGATGTCAGTTGTGATGAGTTAGAATTCGAGGATTTCGATATTGAAGAATGGGAAAGAAAAAATAGTGTTTTAGATGATAGGAAAACACCTGATGATCAGAAAAGTGAGGTATTAATCGAGTCTTTGCAAAGTGTTGGTGATGAAAACATGGATGAAGAAGAGGAAGTGAAAACTATGTCAAGTAGTGATGATACTTTTAACATGTCTGCGAAAGAACTCAGAAAATTAAAGAAAAAAGAAAGAAAAGTAGCAAGACGAGCGATGTTGAAAGTTACACCGAATGTGAATATTTCTAGAAGTTCTCAGGTCACCGATAATAATAAATAATAATGTATAGAGTACTTTGTAACTTAATTTTTTTCATAATGGTGGTGATATGTTCGTTTAATTGTAACGGCTTGAAACAAGTGAATAATTTTCAGAATTTTGTTTCAATGTTAAATGATAGAAGAGTTAGTTTTGCTTTATTACAAGAGACTTTCTGGGATAAAGCATATATTGATGGAATAAAACATATGTTTGAAGGTAAAATATATGAATGTAATGGAACTAATGGAAGACAAGGGGTAGCAATAATGGTATCAAATGAATGTAAAGAAAAAACAAAGTTAGTTTACAAAGATAATGAAGGACGGTTTATACATGTTACATATGAAACAGATAATCAAATATTTAATATTGTTTCAGTTTATGCCCCAAACAAATACTTAGAAAAATCTAAATATTTTAAAGTTATTAAACAATATATAGAAAACCTAGAAAATATAATTATTGGTGGTGATTTTAATACAACTCTTTCAAATTTAGATAAAGGTAGTACATCAAAGCATAGTTCAGATGAAGGATACAGGTCATTGAATGATATGATTAATAATTGTAATATATATGATATATGGAGAGCAAGAAATGAATGTAAAAGGTTTTTTTCATGGAAAAGAATATGCAACAATATACTACAACAAAGTAGAATAGATTATTTTTTGATAAGCAAATCCTTGTCACCCAATGTACAAAATGTGTATTATAATGAAACCAGTCTTAGTGATCATACATATGTATTTATGAATTTTAGCTGTTGTGTTGTGGAAAAAGGCCCAGGATTATGGGTGCTAAATAATACTGTATTGTCCAATGAAATATATGTAAAAAGAGTAAAAGAGATTATTGCTGATTCTGTAAACTGTGAAATGTATGATAATGAACCACTTATTTGGTGGGATAACTTGAAGTATCAGATTAAAAGATATTCAAAATTATTTTCTTCCAATTTAGCAAAAGAAAAGAGGAAAGATTTTTTTTATATTCAGAATAAAATACAAAGGTTATGTGACGCACAAGCAAGAGGTATTGTAATAGATGTAACCAAACTGGAAAATTGGAAACTAGAACTAAGTAAATATGAAATAGAACAAAGTAAAGGTGCTATATTGAGATCTAAAGCCATTTGGGCTACAGAAGGTGATAAAAACACAAAATATTTTCTAAATCTAGAAAAATACAAACAAGAGACTAATTCAGTCAAAGAACTATTTAATAAAAATGGTGAAGTTGTAAATGATACTGATAGTATTTTAGATATTGAATATGATTTTTACAAAGATTTATATTCTAGTGTTCAAATAGAGAATGACAAAATAGATGAATTTTTAGAACATGTAAATAAAAAAATTGATGAAGATGACAAGAATATGTGTGACTCTGATATAACATCAGATGAAATAATAGAAGCTTTGACAGCAATGTCTAAGAATAAAAGCCCTGGATCTGATGGGCTCACAACAGAGTTTTATTGTACATTTTATGATTCTCTTAGAAATATATTACCTAAGATTTTTAATGCTGCATATGATGAAGGTGTTTTATCAAGATCAATGAAGTCTGGTGTAATTAGCTTAATTTATAAGAAAAAAGGTGATAGAAGAAGTATTAGAAATTATAGACCAATATCTTTATTACAAGTGGACTATAAAATTTTAGCACGTATAATGGCAAATAGGTTTAAGAAAGTTCTACCTAAAATAGTGTCTGAAAATCAAACTTGTTGTATAGTTGGGAGAGACATCTCCAATAGCATAGCAAATGTAAGAGATTTAATAACTCTTGTTGAAAATGATAATTTAGAGGGGTATATTATAAAAACTGATCAAGAAAAAGCTTTTGATAGGCTAAGCCATGAGTATATGTTTACTGTTTTAGAAAAATTTGGATTTGGAGATGTGTTTGTAAAGTGGATTAATATATTTTATAGTGAAATAAATAGTTCAGTAAAATGTAATGGTTTTTTAACCAAATATTTTTCTATTAAAAATGGTATTAGGCAAGGCTGCCCAATAAGTGCCTTATTGTATGTTTTGGCAGCCGAGCCGTTACAATGTATCATCAGTGATAATAATAATATTTCTGGAATTAGTATTCCTTTATCTGATAAGGTAGCAAAAATGTTTCAACATGCAGACGATACTACAGTCACGGTATCTAATAAGCAATCAATTGATGAAGTATTTAATGTATTAGAATTATATGGTAAATGTTCAGGTGCTAGAATTAATAAAAGTAAATCAGAAATAATGCCCATTGGCAAAGGATGTATAACTGAAAGTGAACAACAACGTTATGGTTTAAAAATCTGTGAAAATGAACTGTTATTACTTGGTGTATATATTGGTAAAAACCAATCTCAATGCAACGAATTGAATTGGAGGGGGAAAATAAATAAGATCAAAGCTTTGCTTAATATGTGGCTGCAGAGAAAATTGACAATACAGGGTAGAGTAAATGTCATTTCATCATTATTTATGTCTAGATTGTGGTATACGTTATTTGTCACATCTATGCCTGACTGGGCGATAACAGAAATTAAGAACATTTGTGTTAATTTTATATGGAATAACGGAGCACATCTTGTAAAATACAATACCATTATATGTGAAAAAAGTAAAGGTGGTTTACAATTGCCAGACATAAAATCAAAATTAATTGCTTTCAGGTTGAAATTTTTAGCTAGATTTTTAAATGAAGAGTATCATGTTTTATGGAAAGACATTTTTAGATATTTTATTCATAATATATTGAATATGAAATTGCGAGAAGAAATTGTATATATGTCATTAGAGAATAAATATTTGTATTGTATTCCAGTAGTGTATAGAGAAATGTTGCAATCGTTGAGTGCTATTAAACAATCTATATCTTTTAATTACAATGTTATAGATATATACCATCAACCATTATTTTGTAATTCTGAAATATTGATATCTGGAAAAACAATTTTATGGAATGATTTTATAACAGCTGGCATAACTCAGTTAAAAGACATATGTTATGAAGTAAAAACTGGCTTCTTGCCAGACAATGCAATTGTAGAAATGGTTACAAATGTAGACGAAGACATTAGTCAGGACAATATTGTAAAACGTTATAATGCATTAAAGTGTGCTTTACCAGAAAAATGGACTCAAACTATACAAACTAAACTATATACTAGAACTGAGAAAATTGTAATTGACATTAATGTAAACATGAACAGTAAATTAGTAGACTTTAAAATGTGTACATCAAAGCAGTTGTATTGGCTTGTAATAGAAAAAATGTGTCAACTTCCAAAATCTATAGAAAAATGGATAGATATATTTCAAACAGATGAAAGTATAATATGTAGTATGTGGAAAGGGGTTAATATGTACTGGAAGCCATCAATTATGATTGAGCTTGATTTCAAAATAGTTCATTATTGTATATTCACAAATGAACGGTTGTTAAAAATGAAATTGATTGATAATGATTTGTGTGATATATGTAGTAATGAAATAGAAGATAGCATGCACTTATTTGTCAAATGCACTGAACTTTATAACTTTCATATGTATGTTAGCAAACAAGTAGAAGAACTTTTTGAAAATTGTGATTCTGATCAAAAGAATTATATAGTGTATGAAGAAATATTCATCCTTGGACTTAATAGGACAATCAAAGGTGTAAATGTGAATTTTATTAATTTTATGTTATCAGTTGCAAGATATTGCGTGTTTAGAAGGAGAAACCTTGTGAAAAACAATATGAACAGTATTGACATTATCAGACTTTTTAAATATACGTTGAAACATTATGTAGTGTATTTCTATGAATATTTATGCCAAATGAGGAAAATGAGAAGCATTTTTGACAGACATTTTCTCCAAAATAATACAATTGTACAAGAAACAAACAATGTAATTCTATTCAATCTGTGATATGTTCTTATTATTCATGAAATGCTGAATCTGTGATATAATGTATACTTTTCTATAATATGTGATGAAAGATTTTAATAAAGATAAAAAAAAAGAGCGGAGGACTGTAGTGGCATGTTCATAGTCATCCTTAGGTCGGTGGTTCAAATCCGCCTCGCGGGATACCTTTTTGTCCCGTCTTAAAGTACTTTTTTCCCCTCCTTCGTTAACTTTTTACCGTGTCAAAATCGTCATAACCCAATACAAAACTTATTTCATAGGAATTCCTCAAATTCAAACTAAGCCACGTCGACAATTTAACTGATAAGCACATCCATAATATTCGCATGTACATTTTCTTGTATTGCCTGCGGCAAATGAAAATAGATTGTATAAAATAATATATCAAAACTTTCCTTTCCACCACTAAGTCCACGTAATTTATTTTCTCTAGCTGATGCTGCGTAATGTGCTCCTTCCCCGATTATATATGTACATGTTCACATCTGGTGTACACCCACATTTCATGAACAGTTTTTTTTTTTTTGTAATAATAATAATGTGACGCCAGGAAGCAGTCAATGTCGATTCCTCAATCGTTGGGCATCGCAGATTGCTCAGCGCATGGCTGCTATTTCAAAATTATCATTCGTAGGATTCATGTACTCGTATAAATTACCATAAATAAAACAGTATATGACATTATTCTTGTTTTCCGAGATGATTGACTCCTCTGCAAATTAATTCGTTTTGAGTATATGATGCAAACGTGGAAAATATTCCTGGTGAAAACAATCTTCTGTTTTCCCCTTCATCTTTCAGATAAATTGCAAATCAATGAAACATTCTACTGTTGCCACATCTGGAAGAGGTACTCCACATACATGTATGCGAGATGGTGCTTTCAAAAACAAACTATGCATTGTTGCAGACTTTGCAGAATTGTTTTAAGCAAATCACTGTAAAACAAAGAAGAAATACACCGTCCAAATAAAGGTGGGAGATTTTTTTTTATCCATTTCCGAGATAATCCCTTTACAAATGAAGAAAAGATCATACACATTTCCTTCAAATTCAAAGCATTTTTCACGATAAAAATAGCATGTAAGCGTGTAGAATAAAATGAGTAAATATGTTAGCATGCTCTGTATTTCTTTTTTTCAACCATTTGAAAACGTGTTAAACGTGAATTCTAATGCAATCATTATATAACATGTTTCATCAGTGACTAATGTTTGCCGTCAAATCCACAATTGACGTGTCGTAACAGGAGATTTTAGTAGTGCGAACATTGAATTCTTGAAATTCATCAAGTCAATGAATACAAAATATGATAGAAACAAAACGCATCGCCTACCTTTAAGATAATATTCTGATGGATTTTGTGAAATGACGTCCAGTGTTTACGTTCTACGCTGCTGAAAATTGTCATATGATGTCACGATTTTCTGTATCTGCCAAAGTCATCGACAATTTTTCGCGGCGCTTTGTTTTTTCCCTACTTTTCATACCTCTTCTTAAACCCAACAGAAATATGTTTGTCTTGTATTAGAATAGAAATAACAGTATTGTATTTGAAGGACTAGCTATTTGAAGAGTTGCATGTGTCAGTTGGGGATTTGACGGTCATAAGTATTCGTTTTACTGGCCCCGCTACGCGTCGCCAAGTTAATTCGCATTTACGACGGTCAAATCCCCAATCTACGTCGACAACTCTTCAGGTACGACACTGTTATTCCTTTAATATAACCGAATAGTATTTTTCGGTGGTGACACAATATCAAAAGCAATTGCTTGAAATACATCTTAGATTTAGAAATAATACATTTCGAACGGCAAACATTTGCTCGATTTCATGATAGCTTGAATACGACACCTCGAATATAGCATAATGTTGGCGAATACAAAGTATCGAGTATGGGTCTCCTATTACGTTTTCCTGTATTAATCATTTTCGATCTTTCAATTGATTCAGTTTAAGTATATCATGATTCTTGCACCCACAACCCGAAAAACGGACGGCAAAAACTAATTGCTCCGGGTGAGGATCGAACTCACAACCTCCGCATACCTCATACTGTGCAGAGCACAGTGAAGGTACTGTCTATAAGTACGGCACGCTTTTTTTTTTTTTTTTTTTTTTTTTTTTTTTTTTTATTAAAATCTTTCATCACATATTATTGAATAGTATACATTATATCACAGATTCAGCATTTCATGAAAAATAAGAACATATCACAGATTGAATAGAATTACATTGTTTGTTTCTTGTACAATTGTATTATTTTGGAGAAAATGTCTGTCAAAAATGCTTCTCATTTTCCTCATTTGGCATAAATATTCATAGAAATACACTACATAATGTTTCAACGTATATTTAAAAAGTCTGATAATGTCAATACTGTTCATATTTTTTTTTCACAAGGTTTCTCCTTCTAAACACGCAATATCTTGCAACTGATAACATAAAATTAATAAAATTCACATTTACACCTTTGATTGTCCTATTAAGTCCAAGGATGAATATTTCTTCATACACTATATAATTCTTTTGATCAGAATCACAATTTTCAAAAAGTTCTACTACTTGTTTGCTAACATACTTATGAAAGTTATAAAGTTCAGTGCATTTGACAAATAAGTGCATGATATCTTCTATTTCATTACTACATATATCACACAAATCATTATCAATCAATTTCATTTTTAACAACCGTTCATTTGTGAATATACAATAATGAACTATTTTGAAATCAAGCTCAATCATAATTGATGGTTTCCAGTACATATTAACCCCTTTCCACATACTACATATTATACTTTCATCTGTTTGAAATATATCTATCCATTTTTCTATAGATTTTGGAAGTTGACACATTTTTTCTATTACAAGCCAATACAACTGCTTTGATGTACACATTTTAAAGTCTACTAATTTACTGTTCATGTTTACATTAATGTCAATTACAATTTTCTCAGTTCTAGTATATAGTTTAGTTTGTATAGTTTGAGTCCATTTTTCTGGTAAAGCACACTTTAATGCATTATAACGTTTTACAATATTGTCCTGACTAATGTCTTCGTCTACATTTGTAACCATTTCTACAATTGCATTGTCTGGCAAGAAGCCAGTTTTTACTTCATAACATATGTCTTTTAACTGAGTTATGCCAGCTGTTATAAAATCATTCCATAAAATTGTTTTTCCAGATATCAATATTTCAGAATTACAAAATAATGGTTGATGGTATATATCTATAACATTGTAATTAAAAGATATAGATTGTTTAATAGCACTCAACGATTGCAACATTTCTCTATACACTACTGGAATACAATACAAATATTTATTCTCTAATGACATATATACAATTTCTTCTCGCAATTTCATATTCAATATATTATGAATAAAATATCTAAAAATGTCTTTCCATAAAACATGATACTCTTCATTTAAAAATCTAGCTAAAAATTTCAACCTGAAAGCAATTAATTTTGATTTTATGTCTGGCAATTGTAAACCACCTTTACTTTTTTCACATATAATGGTATTGTATTTTACAAGATGTGCTCCGTTATTCCATATAAAATTAACACAAATGTTCTTAATTTCTGTTATCGCCCAGTCAGGCATAGATGTGACAAATAACGTATACCACAATCTAGACATAAATAATGATGAAATGACATTTACTCTACCCTGTATTGTCAATTTTCTCTGCAGCCACATATTAAGCAAAGCTTTGATCTTATTTATTTTCCCCCTCCAATTCAATTCGTTGCATTGAGATTGGTTTTTACCAATATATACACCAAGTAATAACAGTTCATTTTCACAGATTTTTAAACCATAACGTTGTTGTTCACTTTCAGTTATACATCCTTTGCCAATGGGCATTATTTCTGATTTACTTTTATTAATTCTAGCACCTGAACATTTACCATATAATTCTAATACATTAAATACTTCATCAATTGATTGCTTATTAGATACCGTGACTGTAGTATCGTCTGCATGTTGAAACATTTTTGCTACCTTATCAGATAAAGGAATACTAATTCCAGAAATATTATTATTATCACTGATGATACATTGTAACGGCTCGGCTGCCAAAACATACAATAAGGCACTTATTGGGCAGCCAAGCCGTATACCGTTTTTAATAGAAAAATATTTGGTTAAAAAACCATTACATTTTACTGAACTATTTATTTCACTATAAAATATATTAATCCACTTTACAAACACATCTCCAAATCCAAATTTTTCTAAAACAGTAAACATATACTCATGGCTTAGCCTATCAAAAGCTTTTTCTTGATCAGCTTTTATAATATACCCCTCTAAATTATCATTTTCAACAAGAGTTATTAAATCTCTTACATTTGCTATGCTATTGGAGATGTCTCTCCCAACTATACAACAAGTTTGATTTTCAGACACTATTTTAGGTAGAACTTTCTTAAACCTATTTGCCATTATACGTGCTAAAATTTTATAGTCCACTTGTAATAAAGATATTGGTCTATAATTTCTAATACATCTTCTATCACCTTTTTTCTTATAAATTAAGCTAATTACACCAGACTTCATTGATCTTGATAAAACACCTTCATCATATGCAGCATTAAAAATCTTAGGTAATATATTTCTAAGAGAATCATAAAATGTACAATAAAACTCTGTTGTGAGCCCATCAGATCCAGGGCTTTTATTCTTAGACATTGCTGTCAAAGCTTCTATTATTTCATCTGATGTTATATCAGAGTCACACATATTCTTGTCATCTTCATCAATTTTTTTATTTACATGTTCTAAAAATTCATCTATTTTGTCATTCTCTATTTGAACACTAGAATATAAATCTTTGTAAAAATCATATTCAATATCTAAAATACTATCAGTATCATTTACAACTTCACCATTTTTATTAAATAGTTCTTTGACTGAATTAGTCTCTTGTTTGTATTTTTCTAGATTTAGAAAATATTTTGTGTTTTTATCACCTTCTGTAGCCCAAATGGCTTTAGATCTCAATATAGCACCTTTACTTTGTTCTATTTCATATTTACTTAGTTCTAGTTTCCAATTTTCCAATTTGGTTACATCTATTACAATACCTCTTGCTTGTGCGTCACATAACCTTTGTATTTTATTCTGAATATAAAAAAAATCTTTCCTCTTTTCTTTTGCTAAATTGGAAGAAAATAATTTTGAATATCTTTTAATCTGATACTTCAAGTTATCCCACCAAATAAGTGGTTCATTATCATACATTTCACAGTTTACAGAATCAACAATAATCTCTTTTACTCTTTTTACATATATTTCATTGGACAATACAGTATTATTTAGCACCCATAATCCTGGGCCTTTTTCCACAACACAACAGCTAAAATTCATAAATACATATGTATGATCACTAAGACTGGTTTCATTATAATACACATTTTGTACATTGGGTGACAAGGATTTGCTTATCAAAAAATAATCTATTCTACTTTGTTGTAGTATATTGTTGCATATTCTTTTCCATGAAAAAACCCTTTTACATTCATTTCTTGCTCCCCATATATCATATATATTACAATTATTAATCATATCATTCAATGACCTGTATCCTTCATCTGAACTATGCTTTGATTTACTACCTTTATCTAAATTTGAAAGAGTTGTATTAAAATCACCACCAATAATTATATTTTCTAGGTTTTCTATATATTGTTTAATAATTTTAAAATATTTTGATTTTTCTAAGTAATTGTTTGGGGCATAAACTGAAACAATATTAAATATTTGATTATCTGTTTCATATGTAACATGTAGAAACCGTCCTTCATTATCTTTGTAAACTAACTTTGTTTTTTCTTTACATTCATTTGATACCATTATTGCTACCCCTTGTCTTCCATTAGTTCCATTACATTCATATATTTTACCTTCAAACATATGTTTTATTCCATCAATATATGCTTTATCCCAGAAAGTCTCTTGTAATAAAGCAAAACTAACTCTTCTATCATTTAACATTGAAACAAAATTCTGAAAATTATTCACTTGTTTCAAGCCGTTACAATTAAACGAACATATCACCACCATTATGAAAAAAATTAAGTTACAAAGTACTCTATACATTATTATTTATTATTATCGGTGACCTGAGAACTTCTAGAAATATTCACATTCGGTGTAACTTTCAACATCGCTCGTCTTGCTACTTTTCTTTCTTTTTTCTTTAATTTTCTGAGTTCTTTCGCAGACATGTTAAAAGTATCATCACTACTTGACATAGTTTTCACTTCCTCTTCTTCATCCATGTTTTCATCACCAACACTTTGCAAAGACTCGATTAATACCTCACTTTTCTGATCATCAGGTGTTTTCCTATCATCTAAAACACTATTTTTTCTTTCCCATTCTTCAATATCGAAATCCTCGAATTCTAACTCATCACAACTGACATCTTTACACGGAGTGTCAATATTCTTTTTAATCTTTTTGCTTCCTGTATTTTCGTCTCCGTCTCCAGTGTGTGAACTGATTTCATTACAAGAGGGAAGTATTTCACATTCATTATGTTGACCATTCATTTCTGTATCCTCATTCTCGTCTTCGTTGCTACATATATTTTCTGAAATTTTTCGTTTCCTTGTCTCATTTTGTACGTTATCTGTGTTAATGACAGCTTCGATATTTACACTTTCCTTTCTTTCTGCTTCCTCCTCTGATTTGCTTTTACTTTCACTATTTCCACTTTTCTCATTAACCGGGGTTTGATTTGTTTTGTCATTCTGGTCTAACCCCCTTTTGGCCTCATTATCTCTATTTCAGTGTCTTCATCGTCGTTTACTTCGTTTTCATCTAAGGACAATTTATCCCAACAGCTGCAGTTCATACTTCCACATTTCTCACATACACATTCACACGGATCTTTGCCACAGTTTGAACAAGGACAGACACACGGTTCTCTATGACAATATGTGCACGTACAAACACATTCGTTTTTCCGACAGTGTTTACATTTACAAACGCAATTAATGGTATTGCAATCTGGACATTTGCTTATGTTTTCTCTTCTTTGTCTTTCTGTTGTATGGTCAGAACGGCTACATTTACATTTAAGAGGTAGTTCATGGCAATAATCACATGTGTTCGCCTTACATCTTTTCTCGACATGTCCTTGAACACCGCAACCATTGCAAACTAAATATGGACATTCCTTGTGTATATGTTCAGGCGATAGACAACCTGAGCATACCTTCGTTTGATTGTTGTGCACACATTTGTAATACTTAGTGTCTTTTCCGACCTTAAATGGCATAGTCCATGGTAACGCTACTACGTTCGGCGGAAAGACATATCTCATAAAACGTGTCCCATCAGCTACCTGTGTTCCGGGAATTACTCTTCTATAAACCGGAGAAACTACCCTTATTCCTTTTTCATTTAATTTATCTACTATTTCATCATCTTCAATAAAGGCTGGGATGTACATGAACGATACAACTGTATTGTTGGAAAAAACGAAAGAACAATCATAATCCTTACCGTCGATTTCAACTCCATTCAATAATTTCATCGTATTTTCTTTTGAATCCAGTGTAACATTGTACGAATTGGAATCTCTTACAACTGCTAACACTGAGTTCAACCCAGTTATCTCTTCTACAGCTTTAACAACAGAAATTGCTCGAATACTCTCTGTCGATATATAATTGATGCGTATTGTACATTCCTTTGAGTATTGTTTATATCCCGTCACATAATTTTCTTTCTCTCCTGTTCTTTTGTCTACTTTTCGTCCAAAACCCAGACGCATATTTCCTTCGACCGGCATTTTTCTAAAAATGTCAAGCAAGTGTAGCCCAATTTTTAACAGTCGAGCGCACCTTCTCTCCCCCTTCACCGAACGACTCGATCGTCGGTCTAGGGGATTAAACGACAATATAGAGATTAAACAACAATCAAATCTGTAATCGGACGTATAAATATCATAGACTGTACCTTCAATATGAATTATATATCCATGAATATGTCCAAATCAACACAATTTCATCACCGAGATGTAAACAACATCCTACCGGGGCTGTGCTCGATTCCAGTTCGTATAAGTACGGCGCGCTAACCGATTGTGCCACCGGAGCAATGTTACAAATTGATATAAAAGTTAAGCATGTATACTACACTCCACTCTCCGACCACTTGCACGGGCACTTCATCATCAGCACATTGTATCATTCTTGTGTTCTTTCGTTTTCAGCTGTTCCGTGGTCTTTTTACTTCTTTCATGATAACGAAAACACATCATTCGATACAGTCTACTGATTCGATATTTAATTAATAAACATATCTTCATCTGCAACAGTCTTGACTAAAACGCAAATATATTATATGTACTTGAACATAAAATAAAATCACCCCAGCTAGGCCTATATGAACTCGCAATGGTAGTGATGAAATTATAATCTATCACCATTTGCCACGCACTGTAATTGTTGAGAAGTATAAATACTCAAAATAGTGTTAATTTAGTATGATCCCGTGATAGCTCAGTTGGTAGAGCGGAGGACTGTAGAGAAACTGGAATCGAGCACAGCCCCGGTAGGATGTTGTTTACATCTCGGTGATGAAATTGTGTTGATTTGGACATATTTATGGATATATAATTCATATTGTAGGTACAGTCTATGATATTTATACGTCCGATTACAGATTTAATTGTTGTTTAATCTCTATATTGTCGTTTAATCCCCTAAACCGACGATAGAGTCGTTCGGTGAAGGGGGGAGAGAAGGTGCGCTCGACTGTTGAAAATTGGGCTACACTTGCTTGACATTTTTTGAAAAATGCCGGTCGGAGGAAATATGCGTCTGGGTTTTGGACGAAAAGTAGACAAAAGAACAGGAGAGAAAGAAAATTATGTGACGGGATATAAACAATACTCAAAGGAATGTACAATACGCATCAATTATATATCGACAGAGAGTATTCGAGCAATTTCTGTTGTAAAAGCTGTAGAAGAGATAACTGGGTTGAACTCAGTGTTAGCAGTTGTAAGAGATTCCAATTCGTACAATGTTACACTGGATTCAAAAGAAAATACGATGAAATTATTGAATGGAGTTGAAATCGACGGTAAGGATTATGATTGTTCTTTGGTTTTTTCCAACAATACAGTTGTATCGTTCATGTACATCCCAGCCTTTATTGAAGATGATGAAATAGTAGATAAATTAAATGAAAAAGGAATAAGGGTAGTTTCTCCGGTTTATAGAAGAGTAATTCCCGGAACACAGGTAGCTGATGGGACACGTTTTATGAGATGTGTCTTTCCGCCGAACGTAGTAGCGTTACCATGGACTATGCCATTTAAGGTCGGAAAAGACACTAAGTATTACAAATGTGTGCACAACAATCAAACGAAGGTATGCTCAGGTTGTCTATCGCCTGAACATATACACAAGGAATGTCCATATTTAGTTTGCAATGGTTGCGGTGTTCAAGGACATGTCGAGAAAAGATGTAAGGCGAACAAATGTGATTATTGCCATGAACTACCTCTTAAATGTAAATGTAGCCGTTCTGACCATACAACAGAAAGACAAAGAAGAGAAAATATAAGCAAATGTCCAGATTGCAATACCATTAATTGCGTTTGTAAATGTAAACACTGTCGGAAAAACGAATGTGTTTGTACGTGCACGTATTGTCATAGAGAACCGTGTGTCTGTCCTTGTTCAAACTGTGGCAAAGATCCGTGTGAATGTGTATGTGAGAAATGTGGAAGTATGAACTGCAGCTGTTGGGATAAATTGTCCTTAGATGAAAACGAAGTAAACGACGATGAAGACACTGAAATAGAGATAATGAGGCCAAAAAGGGGGTTAGACCAGAATGACAAAACAAATCAAACCCTGGTTAATAAGAAAAGTGGAAATAGTGAAAGTAAAAGCAAATCAGAGGAGGAAGCAGAAAGAAAGGAAAGTGTAAATATCGAAGCTGTCATTAACACAGATAACGTACAAAATGAGACAAGGAAACGAAAAATTTCAGAAAATATATGTAGCAACGAAGACGAGAATGAGGATACAGAAATGAATGGTCAACATAATGAATGTGAAATACTTCCCTCTTGTAATGAAATCAGTTCACACACTGGAGACGGAGACGAAAATACAGGAAGCAAAAAGATTAAAAAGAATATTGACACTCCGTGTAAAGATGTCAGTTGTGATGAGTTAGAATTCGAGGATTTCGATATTGAAGAATGGGAAAGAAAAAATAGTGTTTTAGATGATAGGAAAACACCTGATGATCAGAAAAGTGAGGTATTAATCGAGTCTTTGCAAAGTGTTGGTGATGAAAACATGGATGAAGAAGAGGAAGTGAAAACTATGTCAAGTAGTGATGATATTTTTAACATGTCTGCGAAAGAACTCAGAAAATTAAAAAAAAAAGAAAGAAAAGTAGCAAGACGAGCGATGTTGAAAGTTACACCGAATGTGAATATTTCTAGAAGTTCTCAGGTCACCGATAATAATAAATAATAATGTATAGAGTACTTTGTAACTTAATTTTTTTCATAATGGTGGTGATATGTTCGTTTAATTGTAACGGCTTGAAACAAGTGAATAATTTTCAGAATTTTGTTTCAATGTTAAATGATAGAAGAGTTAGTTTTGCTTTATTACAAGAGACTTTCTGGGATAAAGCATATATTGATGGAATAAAACATATGTTTGAAGTTAAAATATATGAATGTAATGGAACTAATGGAAGACAAGGGGTAGCAATAATGGTATCAAATGAATGTAAAGAAAAAACAAAGTTAGTTTACAAAGATAATGAAGGACGGTTTATACATGTTACATATGAAACAGATAATCAAATATTTAATATTGTTTCAGTTTATGCCCCAAACAAATACTTAGAAAAATCTAAATATTTTAAAGTTATTAAACAATATATAGAAAACCTAGAAAATATAATTATTGGTGGTGATTTTAATACAACTCTTTCAAATTTAGATAAAGGTTGTAAATCAAAGCATAGTTCAGATGAAGGATACAGGTCATTGAATGATATGATTAATAATTGTAATATATATGATATATGGAGAGCAAGAAATGAATGTAAAAGGGTTTTTTCATGGAAAAGAATATGCAACAATATACTACAACAAAGTAGAATAGATTATTTTTTGATAAGCAAATCCTTGTCACCCAATGTACAAAATGTGTATTATAATGAAACCAGTCTTAGTGATCATACATATGTATTTATGAATTTTAGCTGTTGTGTTGTGGAAAAAGGCCCAGGATTATGGGTGCTAAATAATACTGTATTGTCCAATGAAATATATGTAAAAAGAGTAAAAGAGATTATTGTTGATTCTGTAAACTGTGAAATGTATGATAATGAACCACTTATTTGGTGGGATAACTTGAAGTATAAGATTAAAAGATATTCAAAATTATTTTCTTCCAATTTAGCAAAAGAAAAGAGGAAAGATTTTTTTTATATTCAGAATAAAATACAAAGGTTATGTGACGCACAAGCAAGAGGTATTGTAATAGATGTAACCAAATTGGAAAATTGGAAACTAGAACTAAGTAAATATGAAATAGAACAAAGTAAAGGTGCTATATTGAGATCTAAAGCCATTTGGGCTACAGAAGGTGATAAAAACACAAAATATTTTCTAAATCTAGAAAAATACAAACAAGAGACTAATTCAGTCAAAGAACTATTTAATAAAAATGGTGAAGTTGTAAATGATACTGATAGTATTTTAGATATTGAATATGATTTTTACAAAGATTTATATTCTAGTGTTCAAATAGAGAATGACAAAATAGATGAATTTTTAGAACATGTAAATAAAAAAATTGATGAAGATGACAAGAATATGTGTGACTCTGATATAACATCAGATGAAATAATAGAAGCTTTGACAGCAATGTCTAAGAATAAAAGCCCTGGATCTGATGGGCTCACAACAGAGTTTTATTGTACATTTTATGATTCTCTTAGAAATATATTACCTAAGATTTTTAATGCTGCATATGATGAAGGTGTTTTATCAAGATCAATGAAGTCTGGTGTAATTAGCTTAATTTATAAGAAAAAAGGTGATAGAAGATGTATTAGAAATTATAGACCAATATCTTTATTACAAGTGGACTATAAAATTTTAGCACGTATAATGGCAAATAGGTTTAAGAAAGTTCTACCTAAAATAGTGTCTGAAAATCAAACTTGTTGTATAGTTGGGAGAGACATCTCCAATAGCATAGCAAATGTAAGAGATTTAATAACTCTTGTTGAAAATGATAATTTAGAGGGGTATATTATAAAAGCTGATCAAGAAAAAGCTTTTGATAGGCTAAGCCATGAGTATATGTTTACTGTTTTAGAAAAATTTGGATTTGGAGATGTGTTTGTAAAGTGGATTAATATATTTTATAGTGAAATAAATAGTTCAGTAAAATGTAATGGTTTTTTAACCAAATATTTTTCTATTAAAAACGGTATTAGGCAAGGCTGCCCAATAAGTGCCTTATTGTATGTTTTGGCAGCCGAGCCGTTACAATGTATCATCAGTGATAATAATAATATTTCTGGAATTAGTATTCCTTTATCTGATAAGGTAGCAAAAATGTTTCAACATGCAGACGATACTACAGTCACGGTATCTAATAAGCAATCAATTGATGAAGTATTTAATGTATTAGAATTATATGGTAAATGTTCAGGTGCTAGAATTAATAAAAGTAAATCAGAAATAATGCCCATTGGCAAAGGATGTATAACTGAAAGTGAACAACAACGTTATGGTTTAAAAATCTGTGAAAATGAACTGTTATTACTTGGTGTATATATTGGTAAAAACCAATCTCAATGCAACGAATTGAATTGGAGGGGGAAAATAAATAAGATCAAAGCTTTGCTTAATATGTGGCTGCAGAGAAAATTGACAATACAGGGTAGAGTAAATGTCATTTCATCATTATTTATGTCTAGATTGTGGTATACGTTATTTGTCACATCTATGCCTGACTGGGCGATAACAGAAATTAAGAACATTTGTGTTAATTTTATATGGAATAACGGAGCACATCTTGTAAAATACAATACCATTATATGTGAAAAAAGTAAAGGTGGTTTACAATTGCCAGACATAAAATCAAAATTAATTGCTTTCAGGTTGAAATTTTTAGCTAGATTTTTAAATGAAGAGTATCATGTTTTATGGAAAGACATTTTTAGATATTTTATTCATAATATATTGAATATGAAATTGCGAGAAGAAATTGTATATATGTCATTAGAGAATAAATATTTGTATTGTATTCCAGTAGTGTATAGAGAAATGTTGCAATCGTTGAGTGCTATTAAAGAATCTATATCTTTTAATTACAATGTTATAGATATATACCATCAACCATTATTTTGTAATTCTGAAATATTGATATCTGGAAAAACAATTTTATGGAATGATTTTATAACAGCTGGCATAACTCAGTTAAAAGACATATGTTATGAAGTAAAAACTGGCTTCTTGCCAGACAATGCAATTGTAGAAATGGTTACAAATGTAGACGAAGACATTAGTCAGGACAATATTGTAAAACGTTATAATGCATTAAAGTGTGCTTTACCAGAAAAATGGACTCAAACTATACAGACTAAAATATATACTAGAACTGAGAAAATTGTAATTGACATTAAATTGAAAAATAATGATTTGTGTGATATATGTAGTAAAGAAATAGAAGATATCATGCACTTATTTGTCAAATGCACTGAACTTTATAACTTTCATATGTATGTTAGCAAACAAGTAGAAGAACTTTTTGAAAATTGTGATTCTGATCAAAAGAATTATATAGTGTATGAAGAAATATTCATCCTTGGACTTAATAGGACAATCAAAGGTGTAAATGTGAATTTTATTAATTTTATGTTATCAGTTGCAAGATATTGCGTGTTTAGAAGGAGAAACCTTGTGAAAAACAATATGAACAGTATTGACATTATCAGACTTTTTAAATATACGTTGAAACATTATGTAGTGTATTTCTATGAATATTTATGCCAAATGAGGAAAATGAGAAGCATTTTTGACAGACATTTTCTCCAAAATAATACAATTGTACAAGAAACAAACAATGTAATTCTATTCAATCTGTGATATGTTCTTATTATTCATGAAATGCTGAATCTGTGATATAATGTATACTATTCTATAATATGTGATGAAAGATTTTAATAAAGATAAAAAAAAAAAAAAAAGAGCGGAGGACTGTAGTGGCATGTTCATAGTCATCCTTAGGTCGGTGGTTCAAATCCGCCTCGCGGGATACCTTTTTGTCCCGTCTTAAAGTACTTTTTTCCCCTCCTTCGTCAACTTTTGACCGTGTCAAAATCGTCATAACCCAATACAAAACTTATTTCATAGGCATTCCTCAAATTCAAACTAAGCCACGTCGACAATTTAACTGATAAGCACTTCCATAATAATCGCATGTACATTTTATTGTATTGCCTGCGGCAAATGAAAATAGATTGTATAAAATAATATATCAAAACTTTCCTTTCCACCACTAAGTCCACGTAATTTATTTTCTCTAGCTGATGCTGCGTAATGTGCTCCTTCCCCGATTATATATGCACATGTTCACATCTGGTGTACACCCACATTTCATGAACAGTTTGGTTTTTTTTTGTAATAATAATAATGTGACGCCAGGAAGCAGTCAATGTCGATTCCTCAATCGTTGGGCATCGCAGATTGCTCAGCGCTTGGCTGCTATTTCAAAATTATCATTCGTAGGATTCATGTACTCGTATAAATTACCATAAATAAAACAGTATATGACATTATTCTTGTTTTCCGAGATGATTGACTCCTCTGCAAATTAATTCGTTTTGACTATATGATGCAAACGCGGAAAATATTCCTGGTGAAAACAATCTTCTGTTTTCCCCTTCATCTTTCAGATAAATTGCAAATCAATGAAACATTCTACTGTTGCCACATCTGGAAGAGGTACTCCACATACATGTATGCGAGATTGTGCTTTCAAAAAAAACAAACAATGCATTGTTGCAGACTTTGCAGAATTGTTTTAAGCAAATCACTGTAAAACAAAGAAGAAATACACCGTCCAAATAAAGGTGGGATATTTTTTTTGTTATCCATTTCCGAGATAATCCCTTTACAAATGAAGAAAAGATCATACACATTTCCTTCAAATTCAAAGCATTTTTCACGATGAAAATAGCATGTAAGCGTGTAGAATAAAATGAGTAAATATGTTAGCATGTTCTGTATTTCTTTTTTTCTTTTCAACCATTTGAAAACGTGTTAAACGTGAATTCTAATGCAATCATTATATAACATGTTTCATCAGTGACTAATGTTTGCCGTCAAATCCACAATTGACGTGTCGTAACAGGAGATTTTAGTAGTGCGAACATTGAATTCTTGAAATCCATCAAGTCAATGAATACAAAATATGATAGAAACAAAACGCATCGCCTACCTTTAAGATAATACGGTGATGGATTTTGTGAAATGACGTCCAGGTGTTTACGTTCTACGCTGCTGAAAATTGTCATATGATGTCACGATTTTCTGTATCTGCCAAAGTCATCGACAATTTTTCGCGGCGCTTTTGTTTTTTCCCTACTTTTTATACCTCTTCTTAAACCCAACAGAAATATGTTTGTCTTGTATTAGAATAGAAATAACAGTATTGTATTTGAAGGACTAGCTATTTGAAGAGTTGCATGTGTCAGTTGGGGATTTGACGGTCATAAGTATTCGTTTTACTGGCTCCGCTACGGGTCGCCAAGTTAATTCGCATTTGCGACGGTCAAATCCCCAATCTACGTCGACAACTCTTCAGGTACGACACTGTTATTCCTTTAATATAACCGGAATAGTATTTTTCGGTGGTGACAAAATATCAAAAGCAATTGCTTAAAATACATCTTAGATTTAGAAATAATACATTTCGAACGGCAAGCATTTGCTCGATTTCATGATAGCTTGAATACGACACCTCGAATATAGCATAATGTTGGCGAATACAAAGTATCGAGTATGGGTCTCCTATTACGTTTTCCTGTATTAATCATCTTCGATCTTTCAATTGATTCAGTTTAAGTATATCATGATTCTTGCACCCACAACCCGAAAAACGGACGGCAAAAACTAATTGCTCCGGGTGAGGATCGAACTCACAACCTCCGCATTCCTCATACTGTGCAGAGCACAGTGAAGGTACTGTCTATAAGTACGGCGCGCTAACCGATTGTGCCACCGGAGCAATGTTACAAATTGATATAAAAGTTAAGCATTTATACTACACTCCACTCTCCGACCACTTGCACGGGCACTTCATCATCAGCACATTGTATCATTCTTGTGTTCTTTCGTTTTCAGCTGTTCCGTGGTCTTTTTACTTCTTTCATGATAACGAAAACACATCATTCGATACAGTCTACTGATTCGATATTTAATTAATAAACATATCTTCATCTGCAACAGTCTTGACTAAAACGCAAATATATTATATATACTTGAACATAAAATAAAATCACCCCAGCTAGGCCTATATGAACTCGCAATGGTAGTGATGAAATAATAATCTATCACCATTTCCCACGCACTGTAATTGTTGAGAAGTATAAATACTCAAAATAGTGTTAATTTAGTATGATCCCGTGATAGCTCAGTTGGTAGAGCGGAGGACTGTAGTGGCATGTTCATATTCATCCTTAGGTCGGTGGTTCAAATCCGCCTCGCGGGATACCTTTTTGTCCCGTCTTAAAGTACTTTTTTCCCTCCTTCGTCAACTTTTGACCGTGTCAAAATCGTCATAACCCAATACAAAACTTATTTCATAGGAATTCCTCAAATTCAAACTAAGCCACGTCGACAATTTAACTGATAAGCACATCCATAATATTCGCATGTACATTTTCTTGTATTGCCTGCGGCAAATGAAAATAGATTGTATAAAATAATATATCAAAACTTTCCTTTCCACCACTAAGTCCACGTAATTTATTTTCTCTAGCTGATGCTGCGTAATGTGCTCCTTCCCCGATTATATATGTACATGTTCACATCTGGTGTACACCCACATTTCATGAACAATTTGGTTTTTTTATGTAATAATAATAATGTGACGCCAGGAAGCAGTCAATGTCGATTCCTCAATCGTTGGGCATCGCAGATTGCTCAGCGCATGGCTGCTATTTCAAAATTATCATTCGTAGGATTCATGTACTCGTATAAATTACCATAAATAAAACAGTATATGACATTATTCTTGTTTTCCGAGATGATTGACTCCTCTGCAAATTAATTCGTTTTGAGTATATGATGCAAACGTGGAAAATATTCCTGGTGAAAACAATCTTCTGTTTTCCCCTTCATCTTTCAGATAAATTGCAAATCAATGAAACATTCTACTGTTGCCACATCTGGAAGAGGTACTCCACATACATGTATGCGAGATGGTGCTTTCAAAAACAAACTATGCATTGTTGCAGACTTTGCAGAATTGTTTTAAGCAAATCACTGTAAAACAAAGAAGAAATACACCGTCCAAATAAAGGTGGGAGATTTATTTTTTATCCATTTCCGAGATAATCCCTTTACAAATGAAGAAAAGATCATACACATTATCTTCAAATTCAAAGCATTTTTCACGATGAAAATAGCATGTAAGCGTGTAGAATAAAATGAGTAAATATGTTAGCATGTTCTGTATTTCTTTTTTTCTTTTTCAACCATTTGAAAACGTGTTAAACGTGAATTCTAATGCAATCATTATATAACATGTTTCATCAGTGACTAATGTTTGCCGTCAAATCCACAATTGACGTGTCGTAACAGGAGATTTTAGTAGTGCGAACATTGAATTCTTGAAATCCATCAAGTCAATGAATACAAAATATGATAGAAACAAAACGCATCGCCTACCTTTAAGATAATATTCTGATGGATTTTGTGAAATGACGTCCAGTGTTTACGTTCTACGCTGCTGAAAATTGTCATATGATGTCACGATTTTCTGTATCTGCCAAAGTCATCGACAATTTTTCGCGGCGCTTTTGTTTTTTCCCTACTTTTTATACCTCTTCTTAAACCCAACAGAAATATGTTTGTCTTGTATTAGAATAGAAATAACAGTATTGTATTTGAAGGACTAGCTATTTGAAGAGTTGCATGTGTCAGTTGGGGATTTGACGGTCATAAGTATTCGTTTTACTGGCTCCGCTACGCGTCGCCAAGTTAATTCGCATTTGCGACGGTCAAATCCCCAATCTACGTCGACAACTCTTCAGGTACGACACTGTTATTCCTTTAATATAACCGGAATAGTATTGTTCGGTGGTGACAAAATATCAAAAGCAATTGCTTGAAATACATCTTAGATTTAGAAATAATACATTTCGAACGGCAAACATTTGCTCGATTTCCTGATAGCTTGAATACGACACCTCGAATATAGCATAATGTTGGCGAATACAAAGTATCGAGTATGGGTCTCCTATTACGTTTTCCTGTATTAATCATCTTCGATATTTCAATTGATTCAGTTTAAGTATATCATGATTCTTGCACCCACAACCCGAAAAACGGACGGCAAAAACTAATTGCTCCGGGTGAGGATCGAACTCACAACCTCCGCATTCCTCATACTGTGCAGAGCACAGTGAAGGTACTGTCTATAAGTACGGCGCGCTAACCGATTGTGCCACCGGAGCAATGTTACAAATTGATATAAAAGTTAAGCATTTATACTACACTCCACTCTCCGACCACTTGCACGGGCACTTCATCATCAGCACATTGTATCATTCTTGTGTTCTTTCGTTTTCAGCTGTTCCGTGGTCTTTTTACTTCTTTCATGATAACGAAAACACATCATTCGATACAGTCTACTGATTCGATATTTAATTAATAAACATATCTTCATCTGCAACAGTCTTGACTAAAACGCAAATATATTATATGTACTTGAACATAAAATAAAATCACCCCAGCTAGGCCTATATGAACTCGCAATGGTAGTGATGAAATTATAATCTATCACCATTTTCCACGCACTGTAATTGTTGAGAAGTATAAATACTCAAAATAGTGTTAATTTATTATGATCCCGTGATAGCTCAGTTGGTAGAGCGGAGGACTGTAGTGGCATGTTCATAGTCATCCTTAGGTCGGTGGTTCAAATCCGCCTCGCGGGATACCTTTTTGTCCCGTCTTAAAGTACTTTTTTCCCTCCTTCGTCAACTTTTGACCGTGTCAAAATCGTCATAACCCAATACAAAACTTATTTCATAGGAATTCCTCAAATTCAAACTAAGCCACGTCGACAATTTAACTGATAAGCACATCCATAATATTCGCATGTACATTTTCTTGTATTGCCTGCGGCAAATGAAAATAGATTGTATAAAATAATATATCAAAACTTTCCTTTCCACCACTAAGTCCACGTAATTTATTTTCTCTAGCTGATGCTGCGTAATGTGCTCCTTCCCCGATTATATATGTACATGTTCACATCTGGTGTACACCCACATTTCATGAACAATTTGGTTTTTTTATGTAATAATAATAATGTGACGCCAGGAAGCAGTCAATGTCGATTCCTCAATCGTTGGGCATCGCAGATTGCTCAGCGCATGGCTGCTATTTCAAAATTATCATTCGTAGGATTCATGTACTCGTATAAATTACCATAAATAAAACAGTATATGACATTATTCTTGTTTTCCGAGATGATTGACTCCTCTGCAAATTAATTCGTTTTGAGTATATGATGCAAACGTGGAAAATATTCCTGGTGAAAACAATCTTCTGTTTTCCCCTTCATCTTTCAGATAAATTGCAAATCAATGAAACATTCTACTGTTGCCACATCTGGAAGAGGTACTCCACATACATGTATGCGAGATGGTGCTTTCAAAAACAAACTATGCATTGTTGCAGACTTTGCAGAATTGTTTTAAGCAAATCACTGTAAAACAAAGAAGAAATACACCGTCCAAATAAAGGTGGGAGATTTATTTTTTATCCATTTCCGAGATAATCCCTTTACAAATGAAGAAAAGATCATACACATTTCCTTCAAATTCAAAGCATTTTTCACGATGAAAATAGCATGTAAGCGTGTAGAATAAAATGAGTAAATATGTTAGCATGTTCTGTATTTCTTTTTTTCTTTTTCAACCATTTGAAAACGTGTTAAACGTGAATTCTAATGCAATCATTATATAACATGTTTCATCAGTGACTAATGTTTGCCGTCAAATCCACAATTGACGTGTCGTAACAGGAGATTTTAGTAGTGCGAACATTGAATTCTTGAAATCCATCAAGTCAATGAATACAAAATATGATAGAAACAAAACGCATCGCCTACCTTTAAGATAATATTCTGATGGATTTTGTGAAATGACGTCCAGTGTTTACGTTCTACGCTGCTGAAAATTGTCATATGATGTCACGATTTTCTGTATCTGCCAAAGTCATCGACAATTTTTCGCGGCGCTTTTGTTTTTTCCCTACTTTTTATACCTCTTCTTAAACCCAACAGAAATATGTTTGTCTTGTATTAGAATAGAAATAACAGTATTGTATTTGAAGGACTAGCTATTTGAAGAGTTGCATGTGTCAGTTGGGGATTTGACGGTCATAAGTATTCGTTTTACTGGCTCCGCTACGCGTCGCCAAGTTAATTCGCATTTGCGACGGTCAAATCCCCAATCTACGTCGACAACTCTTCAGGTACGACACTGTTATTCCTTTAATATAACCGGAATAGTATTGTTCGGTGGTGACAAAATATCAAAAGCAATTGCTTGAAATACATCTTAGATTTAGAAATAATACATTTCGAACGGCAAACATTTGCTCGATTTCCTGATAGCTTGAATACGACACCTCGAATATAGCATAATGTTGGCGAATACAAAGTATCGAGTATGGGTCTCCTATTACGTTTTCCTGTATTAATCATCTTCGATATTTCAATTGATTCAGTTTAAGTATATCATGATTCTTGCACCCACAACCCGAAAAACGGACGGCAAAAACTAATTGCTCCGGGTGAGGATCGAACTCACAACCTCCGCATTCCTCATACTGTGCAGAGCACAGTGAAGGTACTGTCTATAAGTACGGCGCGCTAACCGATTGTGCCACCGGAGCAATGTTACAAATTGATATAAAAGTTAAGCATTTATACTACACTCCACTCTCCGACCACTTGCACGGGCACTTCATCATCAGCACATTGTATCATTCTTGTGTTCTTTCGTTTTCAGCTGTTCCGTGGTCTTTTTACTTCTTTCATGATAACGAAAACACATCATTCGATACAGTCTACTGATTCGATATTTAATTAATAAACATATCTTCATCTGCAACAGTCTTGACTAAAACGCAAATATATTATATGTACTTGAACATAAAATAAAATCACCCCAGCTAGGCCTATATGAACTCGCAATGGTAGTGATGAAATTATAATCTATCACCATTTTCCACGCACTGTAATTGTTGAGAAGTATAAATACTCAAAATAGTGTTAATTTATTATGATCCCGTGATAGCTCAGTTGGTAGAGCGGAGGACTGTAGTGGCATGTTCATAGTCATCCTTAGGTCGGTGGTTCAAATCCGCCTCGCGGGATACCTTTTTGTCCCGTCTTAAAGTACTTTTTTCCCCTCCTTCGTCAACTTTTGACCGTGTCAAAATCGTCATAACCCAATACAAAACTTATTTCATAGGAATTCCTCAAATTCAAACTAAGCCACGTCGACAATTTAACTGATAAGCACATCCATAATATTCGCATGTACATTTTCTTGTATTGCCTGCGGCAAATGAAAATAGATTGTATAAAATAATATATCAAAACTTTCCTTTCCACCACTAAGTCCACGTAATTTATTTTCTCTAGCTGATGCTGCGTAATGTGCTCCTTCCCCGATTATATATGTACATGTTCACATCTGGTGTACACCCACATTTCATGAACAGTTTGGTTTTTTTTTGTAATAATAATAATGTGACGCCAGGAAGCAGTCAATGTCGATTCCTCAATCGTTGGGCATCGCAGATTGCTCAGCGCATGGCTGCTATTTCAAAATTATCATTCGTAGGATTCATGTACTCGTATAAATTACCATAAATAAAACAGTATATGACATTATTCTTGTTTTCCGAGATGATTGACTCCTCTGCAAATTAATTCGTTTTGAGTATATGATGCAAACGTGGAAAATATTCCTGGTGAAAACAATCTTCTGTTTTCCCCTTCATCTTTCAGATAAATTGCAAATCAATGAAACATTCTACTGTTGCCACATCTGGAAGAGGTACTCCACATACATGTATGCGAGATGGTGCTTTCAAAAACAAACTATGCATTGTTGCAGACTTTGCAGAATTGTTTTAAGCAAATCACTGTAAAACAAAGAAGAAATACACCGTCCAAATAAAGGTGGGAGATTTATTTTTTATCCATTTCCGAGATAATCCCTTTACAAATGAAGAAAAGATCATACACATTTCCTTCAAATTCAAAGCATTTTTCACGATGAAAATAGCATGTAAGCGTGTAGAATAAAATGAGTAAATATGTTAGCATGTTCTGTATTTCTTTTTTTCTTTTTCAACCATTTGAAAACGTGTTAAACGTGAATTCTAATGCAATCATTATATAACATGTTTCATCAGTGACTAATGTTTGCCGTCAAATCCACAATTGACGTGTCGTAACAGGAGATTTTAGTAGTGCGAACATTGAATTCTTGAAATCCATCAAGTCAATGAATACAAAATATGATAGAAACAAAACGCATCGCCTACCTTTAAGATAATATTCTGATGGATTTTGTGAAATGACGTCCAGTGTTTACGTTCTACGCTGCTGAAAATTGTCATATGATGTCACGATTTTCTGTATCTGCCAAAGTCATCGACAATTTTTCGCGGCGCTTTTGTTTTTTCCCTACTTTTTATACCTCTTCTTAAACCCAACAGAAATATGTTTGTCTTGTATTAGAATAGAAATAACAGTATTGTATTTGAAGGACTAGCTATTTGAAGAGTTGCATGTGTCAGTTGGGGATTTGACGGTCATAAGTATTCGTTTTACTGGCTCCGCTACGCGTCGCCAAGTTAATTCGCATTTGCGACGGTCAAATCCCCAATCTACGTCGACAACTCTTCAGGTACGACACTGTTATTCCTTTAATATAACCGGAATAGTATTGTTCGGTGGTGACAAAATATCAAAAGCAATTGCTTGAAATACATCTTAGATTTAGAAATAATACATTTCGAACGGCAAACATTTGCTCGATTTCCTGATAGCTTGAATACGACACCTCGAATATAGCATAATGTTGGCGAATACAAAGTATCGAGTATGGGTCTCCTATTACGTTTTCCTGTATTAATCATCTTCGATATTTCAATTGATTCAGTTTAAGTATATCATGATTCTTGCACCCACAACCCGAAAAACGGACGGCAAAAACTAATTGCTCCGGGTGAGGATCGAACTCACAACCTCCGCATTCCTCATACTGTGCAGAGCACAGTGAAGGTACTGTCTATAAGTACGGCGCGCTAACCGATTGTGCCACCGGAGCAATGTTACAAATTGATATAAAAGTTAAGCATTTATACTACACTCCACTCTCCGACCACTTGCACGGGCACTTCATCATCAGCACATTGTATCATTCTTGTGTTCTTTCGTTTTCAGCTGTTCCGTGGTCTTTTTACTTCTTTCATGATAACGAAAACACATCATTCGATACAGTCTACTGATTCGATATTTAATTAATAAACATATCTTCATCTGCAACAGTCTTGACTAAAACGCAAATATATTATATGTACTTGAACATAAAATAAAATCACCCCAGCTAGGCCTATATGAACTCGCAATGGTAGTGATGAAATTATAATCTATCACCATTTTCCACGCACTGTAATTGTTGAGAAGTATAAATACTCAAAATAGTGTTAATTTATTATGATCCCGTGATAGCTCAGTTGGTAGAGCGGAGGACTGTAGTGGCATGTTCATAGTCATCCTTAGGTCGGTGGTTCAAATCCGCCTCGCGGGATACCTTTTTGTCCCGTCTTAAAGTACTTTTTTCCCCTCCTTCGTCAACTTTTGACCGTGTCAAAATCGTCATAACCCAATACAAAACTTATTTCATAGGAATTCCTCAAATTCAAACTAAGCCACGTCGACAATTTAACTGATAAGCACATCCATAATATTCGCATGTACATTTTCTTGTATTGCCTGCGGCAAATGAAAATAGATTGTATAAAATAATATATCAAAACTTTCCTTTCCACCACTAAGTCCACGTAATTTATTTTCTCTAGCTGATGCTGCGTAATGTGCTCCTTCCCCGATTATATATGTACATGTTCACATCTGGTGTACACCCACATTTCATGAACAGTTTGGTTTTTTTTTGTAATAATAATAATGTGACGCCAGGAAGCAGTCAATGTCGATTCCTCAATCGTTGGGCATCGCAGATTGCTCAGCGCATGGCTGCTATTTCAAAATTATCATTCGTAGGATTCATGTACTCGTATAAATTACCATAAATAAAACAGTATATGACATTATTCTTGTTTTCCGAGATGATTGACTCCTCTGCAAATTAATTCGTTTTGACTATATGATGCAAACGCGAAAATATTCCTGGTGAAAACAATCTTCTGTTTTCCCCTTCATCTTTCAGATAAATTGCAAATCAATGAAACATTCTACTGTTGCCACATCTGGAAGAGGTACTCCACATACATGTATGCGAGATGGTGCTTTCAAAAACAAACTATGCATTGTTGCAGACTTTGCAGAATTGTTTTAAGCAAATCACTGTAAAACAAAGAAGAAATACACCGTCCAAATAAAGGTGGGAGATTTATTTTTTATCCATTTCCGAGATAATCCCTTTACAAATGAAGAAAAGATCATACACATTTCCTTCAAATTCAAAGCATTTTTCACGATGAAAATAGCATGTAAGCGTGTAGAATAAAATGAGTAAATATGTTAGCATGTTCTGTATTTCTTTTTTTCTTTTTCAACCATTTGAAAACGTGTTAAACGTGAATTCTAATGCAATCATTATATAACATGTTTCATCAGTGACTAATGTTTGCCGTCAAATCCACAATTGACGTG
Source organism: Bathymodiolus brooksi (assembly GCA_963680875.1). Lineage (NCBI taxonomy): Eukaryota > Metazoa > Mollusca > Bivalvia > Mytilida > Modiolidae > Bathymodiolus > Bathymodiolus brooksi. The sequence continues at coordinate 29,261,915 of OY804576.1, read as the reverse complement.
TCGTAACAGGAGATTTTAGTAGTGCGAACATTGAATTCTTGAAATCCATCAAGTCAATGAATACAAAATATGATAGAAACAAAACGCATCGCCTACCTTTAAGATAATATTCTGATGGATTTTGTGAAATGACGTCCAGTGTTTACGTTCTACGCTGCTGAAAATTGTCATATGATGTCACGATTTTCTGTATCTGCCAAAGTCATCGACAATTTTTCGCGGCGCTTTTGTTTTTTCCCTACTTTTTATACCTCTTCTTAAACCCAACAGAAATATGTTTGTCTTGTATTAGAATAGAAATAACAGTATTGTATTTGAAGGACTAGCTATTTGAAGAGTTGCATGTGTCAGTTGGGGATTTGACGGTCATAAGTATTCGTTTTACTGGCTCCGCTACGCGTCGCCAAGTTAATTCGCATTTGCGACGGTCAAATCCCCAATCTACGTCGACAACTCTTCAGGTACGACACTGTTATTCCTTTAATATAACCGGAATAGTATTGTTCGGTGGTGACAAAATATCAAAAGCAATTGCTTGAAATACATCTTAGATTTAGAAATAATACATTTCGAACGGCAAACATTTGCTCGATTTCCTGATAGCTTGAATACGACACCTCGAATATAGCATAATGTTGGCGAATACAAAGTATCGAGTATGGGTCTCCTATTACGTTTTCCTGTATTAATCATCTTCGATATTTCAATTGATTCAGTTTAAGTATATCATGATTCTTGCACCCACAACCCGAAAAACGGACGGCAAAAACTAATTGCTCCGGGTGAGGATCGAACTCACAACCTCCGCATTCCTCATACTGTGCAGAGCACAGTGAAGGTACTGTCTATAAGTACGGCGCGCTAACCGATTGTGCCACCGGAGCAATGTTACAAATTGATATAAAAGTTAAGCATTTATACTACACTCCACTCTCCGACCACTTGCACGGGCACTTCATCATCAGCACATTGTATCATTCTTGTGTTCTTTCGTTTTCAGCTGTTCCGTGGTCTTTTTACTTCTTTCATGATAACGAAAACACATCATTCGATACAGTCTACTGATTCGATATTTAATTAATAAACATATCTTCATCTGCAACAGTCTTGACTAAAACGCAAATATATTATATGTACTTGAACATAAAATAAAATCACCCCAGCTAGGCCTATATGAACTCGCAATGGTAGTGATGAAATTATAATCTATCACCATTTGCCACGCACTGTAATTGTTGAGAAGTATAAATACTCAAAATAGTGTTAATTTAGTATGATCCCGTGATAGCTCAGTTGGTAGAGCGGAGGACTGTAGTGGCATGTTCATAGTCATCCTTAGGTCGGTGGTTCAAATCCGCCTCGCGGGATACCTTTTTGTCCCGTCTTAAAGTACTTTATTCCCCCTCCTTCGTCAACTTTTGACCGTGTCAAAATCGTCATAACCCAATACAAAGCTTATTTCATAGGCATTCCTCAAATTCAAACTAAGCCACGTCGACAATTTAACTGATAAGCACATCCATAATATTCGCATGTACATTTTCTTGTATTGCCTGCGGCAAATGAAAATAGATTGCATCAAATAATATATCAAAACTTTCCTTTCCACCACTAAGTCCACGTAATTTGATTTCTCTAGCTGATGCTGCGTAATGTGCTCCTTCCCCGATTATATATGTACATGTTCACATCTGGTGTCCACCCACATTTCATGAACAGTTTTTTGTTGTTGTTGTAATAATAATAATGTGACGCCAGGAAGCAGTCAATGTCGATTCCTCAATCGTTGGGCATCGCAGATTGCTCAGCGCATGGCTGCTATTTCAAAATTATTATTCGTAGGATTCATGTACTCGTATAAATTACGATAAATAAAACAGTATATGACATTATTCTTGTTTTCCGAGATGATTGACTCCTCTGCAAATTAATTCGTTTTGACTATATGATGCAAACGCGGAAAATATTCCTGGTGAAAACAATCTTCTGTTTTCTCCTTCATCTTTCAGATAAATTGCAAATCAATGAAACATTCTACTGTTGCCACATCTGGAAGAGGTACTCCACATACATGTATGCGAGATGGTGCTTTCAAAAACAAACTATGCATTGTTGCAGACTTTGCAGAATTGTTTTAAGCAAATCACTTTAAAACAAAGAAGAAATACACCGTCCAAATAAAGGTGGGAGATTTTTTTTTTATCCATTTCCGAGATAATCCCTTTACAAATGAAGAAAAGATCATACACATTTCCTTCAAATTCAAAGCATTTTTCACGATGAAAATAGCATGTAAGCGTGTAGAATAAAATGAGTAAATATGTTAGCATGTTCTGTATTTCTTTTTTTCTTTTTCAACCATTTGAAAACGTGTTAAACGTGAATTCTAATGCAGTCATTATATAACATGTTTCATCAGTGACTAATGTTTGCCGTCAAATCCACAATTGATGTGTCGTAGCAGGAGATTTTAGTAGTGCGAACATTGAATTCTTGAAATCCATCAAGTCAATGAATACAAAATATGATAGAAACAAAACGCATCGCCTACCTTTAAGATAATATTCTGATGGATTTTGTGAAATGACGTCCAGTGTTTACGTTCTACGCTGCTGAAAATTGTCATATGATGTCACGATTTTCTGTATCTGCCAAAGTCATCGACAATTTTTCGCGGCGCTTTTGTTTTTTCCCTACTTTTTATACCTCTTCTTAAACCCAACAGAAATATGTTTGTCTTGTATTAGAATAGAAATAACAGTATTGTATTTGAAGGACTAGCTATTTGAAGAGTTGCATGTGTCAGTTGGGGATTTGACGGTCATAAGTATTCGTTTTACTGGCCCCGCTACGCCGTCGCCAAGTTAATTCGCATTTGCGACGGTCAAATCCCCAATCTACGTCGACAACTCTTCAGGTACGACACTGTTATTCCTTTAATATAACCGGTATAGTATTTTTCGGTGGTGACAAAATATCAAAAGCAATTGCTTGAAATACATCTTAGATTTAGAAATAATACATTTCGATTGGCAAACATTTGCTCGATTTCATGATAGCTTGAATACGACACCTCGAATATAGCATAATGTTGGCGAATACAAAGTATCGAGTATGGGTCTCCTATTACGTTTTCCTGTAATAATCATCTTCGATCTTTCAATTGATTCAGTTTAAGTATATCATGATTCTTGCACCCACAACCCGAAAAACGGACGGCAAAAACTAATTGCTCCGGGTGAGGATCGAACTCACAACCTCCGCATTCCTCATACTGTGCAGAGCACAGTGAAGGTACTGTCCATAAGTACGGCGCGCTAACCGATTGTGCCACCAGAGCAATGTTACAAATTGACATAAAAGTTAAGCATGTATACTACACTCCACTCTCCGACCACTTGCACGGGCACTTCATCATCAGCACATTGTATCATTCTTGTGTTCTTTCGTTTTCAGCTGTTCCGTGGTCTTTTTCCTTCTTTCATGATAACGAAAACACATCATTCGATACAGTCTACTGATTCGACATTTAATTAATAAACATATCTTCATCTGCAACAGTCTTGACTAAAACGCAAATATATTATATGTACTTGAACATAAAATAACATCACCCCAGCTAGGCCTATATGAACTCGCAATGGTAGTGATGAAATTATAATCTATCACCATTTGCCACGCACTGTAATTGTTGAGAAGTATAAATACTCAAAATAGTGTTAATTTAGTATGATCCCGTGATAGCTCAGTTGGTAGAGCGGAGGACTGTAGTGGCATGTTCATAGTCATCCTTAGGTCGGTGGTTCAAATCCGCCTCGCGGGATACCTTTTTGTCCCGTCTTAAAGTACTTTTTTCCCCCTCCTTCGTCAACTTTTGACCGTGTCAAAATCGTCATAACCCAATACAAAGCTTATTTCATAGGCATTCCTCAAATTCAAACTAAGCCACGTCGACAATTTAACTGATAAGCACATCCATAATATTCGCATGTACATTTTCTTGTATTGCCTGCGGCAAATGAAAATAGATTGTATCAAATAATATATCAAAACTTTCCTTTCCACCACTAAGTCCACGTAATTTGATTTCTCTAGCTGATGCTGCGTAATGTGCTCCTTCCCCGATTATATATGTACATGTTCACATCTGGTGTCCACCCACATTTCATGAACAGTTTTTTTTTGTTGTTGTAATAATAATAATGTGACGCCAGGAAGCAGTCAACGTCGATTCCTCAATCGTTGGGCATCGCAGATTGCTCAGCGCATGGCTGCTATTTCAAAATTATTATTCGTAGGATTCATGTACTCGTATAAATTACCATAAATAAAACAGTATATGACATTATTCTTGTTTTCCGAGATGATTGACTCCTCTGCAAATTAATTCGTTTTGACTATATGATGCAAACGCGGAAAATATTCCTGGTGAAAACAATCTTCTGTTTTCCCCTTCATCTTTCAGATAAATTGCAAATCAATGAAACATTCTACTGTTGCCACATCTGGAAGAGGTACTCCACATACATGTATGCGAGATGGTGCTTTCAAAAACAAACTATGCATTGTTGCAGACTTTGCAGAATTGTTTTAAGCAAATCACTTTAAAACAAAGAAGAAATACACCGTCCAAATAAAGGTGGGAGATTTTTTTTTTATCCATTTCCGAGATAATCCCTTTACAAATGAAGAAAAGATCATACACATTTCCTTCAAATTCAAAGCATTTTTCACGATGAAAATAGCATGTAAGCGTGTAGAATAAAATGAGTAAATATGTTAGCATGTTCTGTATTTCTTTTTTTCTTTTTCAACCATTTGAAAACGTGTTAAACGTGAATTCTAATGCAGTCATTATATAACATGTTTCATCAGTGACTAATGTTTGCCGTCAAATCCACAATTGATGTGTCGTAGCAGGAGATTTTAGTAGTGCGAACATTGAATTCTTGAAATCCATCAAGTCAATGAATACAAAATATGATAGAAACAAAACGCATCGCCTACCTTTAAGATAATATTCTGATGGATTTTGTGAAATGACGTCCAGTGTTTACGTTCTACGCTGCTGAAAATTGTCATATGATGTCACGATTTTCTGTATCTGCCAAAGTCATCGACAATTTTTCGCGGCGCTTTTGTTTTTTCCCTACTTTTTATACCTCTTCTTAAACCCAACAGAAATATGTTTGTCTTGTATTAGAATAGAAATAACAGTATTGTATTTGAAGGACTAGCTATTTGAAGAGTTGCATGTGTCAGTTGGGGATTTGACGGTCATAAGTATTCGTTTTACTGGCCCCGCTACGCCGTCGCCAAGTTAATTCGCATTTGCGACGGTCAAATCCCCAATCTACGTCGACAACTCTTCAGGTACGACACTGTTATTCCTTTAATATAACCGGTATAGTATTTTTCGGTGGTGACAAAATATCAAAAGCAATTGCTTGAAATACATCTTAGATTTAGAAATAATACATTTCGATTGGCAAACATTTGCTCGATTTCATGATAGCTTGAATACGACACCTCGAATATAGCATAATGTTGGCGAATACAAAGTATCGAGTATGGGTCTCCTATTACGTTTTCCTGTAATAATCATCTTCGATCTTTCAATTGATTCAGTTTAAGTATATCATGATTCTTGCACCCACAACCCGAAAAACGGACGGCAAAAACTAATTGCTCCGGGTGAGGATCGAACTCACAACCTCCGCATTCCTCATACTGTGCAGAGCACAGTGAAGGTACTGTCCATAAGTACGGCGCGCTAACCGATTGTGCCACCAGAGCAATGTTACAAATTGACATAAAAGTTAAGCATGTATACTACACTCCACTCTCCGACCACTTGCACGGGCACTTCATCATCAGCACATTGTATCATTCTTGTGTTCTTTCGTTTTCAGCTGTTCCGTGGTCTTTTTACTTCTTTCATGATAACGAAAACACATCATTCGATACAGTCTACTGATTCGACATTTAATTAATAAACATATCTTCATCTGCAACAGTCTTGACTAAAACGCAAATATATTATATGTACTTGAACATAAAATAACATCACCCCAGCTAGGCCTATATGAACTCGCAATGGTAGTGATGAAATTATAATCTATCACCATTTGCCACGCACTGTAATTGTTGAGAAGTATAAATACTCAAAATATTGTTAATTTAGTATGATCCCGTGATAGCTCAGTTGGTAGAGCGGAGGACTGTAGATAAAAAAATGGCGGAATCGGAGCAAAACCGAATTAGAAGAAATGTGAATAATTTACACAAACAGAGTTATGTAACTAATAGAAATTCATACACTAGAGATAGTACAATAAGAATAGAAGGTTTACAAATAACAAAAGGAGAAGCAATAAAAGTAATAGAAGAAACAGAAGCAATAACAGGTCTAAACACGGTTCTAGCTGTAGTAGATAATGTTGATAGTGGAACATGTGATGTCACTCTTGATTCTAAAGAGAACGCCGTCAAATTATTACACGGTATAGAAATTAATGATGTAGAATACAATGTTAGCTTAATATTTTCTGACACTACTGTTGTTTCATTCATGAAATTGCCTTCCTATATTGAAGATGAAGAAATTATAAGCAAACTACAAGCAAAGGGAATAAAACTAGTCTCACCTGTATATAGAAGAGCTATTCCAGGTACACAGGTTGCAGATGGAACCCGCTTCGTGAAATGTGTTTTTCCACCTGGATTTGTGGCACTGCCATGGACTATAGGATTTAAACAGGGATCAACAACCAAGTATTATAGAGTGGTGCATAACAATCAGACTAAGGTATGTTCATTGTGTATGTCTGCCGAACATGTCCAAAGACAATGCCCACACTTTATATGTAAAAGATGTGGAGAACAAGGTCACACAAAGAGGCGATGCCATACAAAAGAGTGCATAAGATGTAAAGAATTTCCATTGAATTGTAGATGTTGTGAAAATGATGAAAGCGATGAAACCAGCTATGATGGACGATGCCATTATGATGATCATAATGGTGATAGACATGGTAATGATGGGATTGGCAATGGTTATGGTAGAAATGGATTTGGAGCCCCGAAAGGCAGTGAACATGGCAGAAGACAAGAAAAGGAAGATCAAGAATGTGACGATTGCGGTAAAATTAACTGTATGTGTAGTATTTGCTTTGCATGTGGTAGAGATAAGTGTATTTGTCTTTGTATTAAATGTGGTCATTTCCCTTGTGAGTGTAATGATAACTGTATGTATTGTGGCAATGATCCATGTATTTGTATATGTCAGGATTGTAGCAACAATCCATGTGAATGTATATGTCAAAAATGCAATACAGCCACATGTGACTGCTCAAATGCTAATCTTGATGTTGACACTGAAGTAACAATAACAGCGATAAATGTAGATGAAGATACAAATAATGATAAAAGCAATGATAAGGATACTTTTGTGAAAGCAAATGAAATATTGGTAGAAGCTGTTGTGCACACTGAAAATATTTCAAGTGTTGATAGAAAAAGAAAATTGTCTGACTCTAATGAAACAGAACAATTGGTTGTAGAAAATAGAGAGGTAGCTGGAGATGATATTGAATGTATCACTTCAGTTGATGAGGTAGTCAACGAGAAGGAGAGGAAAAACAAAGAGAAAAAAAGGCCCGAAAAGATAATATAAATGAGATCTCCTTAGACAATTCAGATGAAGATGATAGCACCTTTAGTGGTGATAACATAATCACTACTGGAGGTGATATAGAAAAATCACCTGATCCACATGAGATAGTAATGAACGAAAAATCGCCCTTAAAGGTGATAAAAAAGGGTATTATTGGAAATAAAACTGTTGATGGTGAAACCACCACAGGTGATGAAATGGATATAGATGATTCGTTAGTCTTAGACATACAGGAAGATATGGAAGAAGGGAGTAAAAACATAAGCGGTACTTTATCGACACAAAACACAAATATTAATCTGAGTACTAAACAAATAAGAAAAAAGAAGAAAAAAGAACGAAGGGCTGAGAGGAGATCTAGCATAAAAGTTATACCAAATGTAAATGTAAACAGAAGTAAGCAAAGTATAAATGAAAAATAAAATGGATATATTAATATATTTTTGTCTTCTAGTAGTCAGTATGGTTCTATTATGTTCATTTAATTGCAATGGACTTAAAAATGTTGATAATTTTCAGAATTTTGTATCTGTACTTTATGAAAAGAATATTAGTTTTACAATGTTACAAGAAACATTTTGGGACAATGATTATGTAGAAGGAATAGAAGATATGTATGAAGGTAAAATATATACAAGTAATGGTATAAATAGTAGACAAGGTGTTGCTATTATGGTTAACAATTTATATAAAGACAAAACAAAATTGGTACATAGTGATAATAATGGTAGATTTATACATATTTCATATGAAGATGAATATAAGTTTTATAATTTTATATCTATATATGCACCAAATATATGTTCAGAAAAATGTAATTTCTTTAAGTTTATAAAGAATTATATTGAAAAGTTAGATAATTTAATAATAGGTGGAGATTTTAATACATCATTGTCTAATTTAGACAGAGGTTATCAATCGAAACATATAGTGGATGAGGCTTACTTAGAAATGTATGATATAATGAATAAATGTAATGTATATGATGTATGGAGATGTCGAAATAAAACAAAACGAATTTTTTCATGGAAAAGATTGTCTAATGATGTATTACAACAGAGCAGAATTGATTATTATTTAATCAGTAAAGATCTGTCAAGCAATGTACAAAATGTATTTTATAATGAAACTGCATTGAGTGATCATACTTTTGTAATTATGAATTTTAATTTTTGTAATATAGAAAGAGGACCAGGAATATGGGTCCTGAATAATTCTCTTTTATCAAATGAAGAATATGTAAATAGAGTAAAGGATATTATATCAGAAGCTGTAGAATGTAAGTTGTATACTACAGAACCTCTGGTATGGTGGGATAATCTAAAATATAAAATTAAAAAATTTTTACAAATTTTTTCTAAAAATTTGGCAAAAGAAAAAAGAAAAGAATTTTATTATATACAAAATAAAATGCAAAGATTATGTACTATGCATGCTGATGGTGTAAATATAGATATTACCAAATTAGAAAATTTAAAGTTAGAATTAAAAAATTATCAGTTAGAAAAATGTAAAGGTGCAGTCCTTAGGTCAAAGGCCATATGGGCGACTGAAGGTGATAAAAATACTAAGTTTTTTCTTAATCTTGAAAAATATAAACAAGAAAGTAATGCAGTAAAAGAATTAATAAATGAGCAAAATGATGTAATTAGTGATACAGATAGTATTTTAGAAATGGAATATACCTTTTATAGAAAATTATATTCATGTGTAGATGTAAATGTTGATAAAATGGAAGATTTTCTTCAATCTGTAAATAATGAAATAGATGATGATGATAAAATTATGTGTGATACAGAAATATCATATGATGAAATAATTGAAGCTTTAGTGAATATGTCAAAAAATAAAAGTCCTGGATCAGATGGTCTAACCACAGAATTTTATTGTAAATTTTATGACTGTTTAAATCGTATACTTTTTAAAATATTTAATACTGTATATGTTGAAGGGAAATTATCTAGGTCAATGAGAGCTGGTATTCTCAGTTTAATATACAAGAAAAAGGGTGACAGAAGAGTATTAAAAAATTATAGACCGATATCTTTGTTACAAGTAGATTATAAGATATTAGCCAGAATTATGGCAAATAGATTTAAAAAAGTTTTACCCAAAATTATATCAGAAAACCAAACATGTTGTATCATAGGTAGAGATATTTCAAATAATATTGCAAATGTTAGAGATGTAATTACACTAGTAGAAAGGGATGCACTTGAAGGTTATGTAATAAAAATAGATCAAGAAAAGGCCTTTGATCGTGTGAGTCATCAATATATTTTTAATGTCTTGAAAAAATTTGGATTTGGTGATGTATTTATTAAATGGATTATGATTTTTTATAATAAGATAAATAGTACTGTAAAATGTAATGGTTTTTTAACCAAATATTTTAGCATTGAAAATGGTATAAGACAAGGATGTCCTATTAGTGCTTTACTTTATGTGTTAGCTGCTGAACCTTTACAGTGTAATATTAAGATGAATAGTAAAATATCTGGAATTCAAATTCCAAATTCAGACAAAGAAGCACTCATTTTTCAACATGCAGATGACACTACCTTAACAGTGTCAAATAAAGAATCTGTTGGAGAAATTTTTAAAGTTTTTGAAAAATATGAAGCTAGCTCTGGAGCAAAAATAAACAAACAAAAATCAGAAATACTGCCAATTGGAATAGGTACTATTTCAGATACCGAAAAAATAAGGTATGGTTTAACAATATGTGAAAAAGAGATATTATTACTCGGTGTATATATTGGCAAAGATCAAATTGTATGTGATAATTTAAATTGGAGAGAAAAGGTTGCCAAAATTAAAACATTATTAAACATGTGGATACAGAGACACTTAACAATACAAGGGAGAGTACATGTTGTCTCTACCCTATTAATGTCCAGAATATGGTACACATTATTTGTAACATGTATACCCGATTGGGCTCTACGTGAAATTAAAACAGCATGTGTCAATTTTATATGGAACAATGGTTCACATTTAGTGAAATATAATACTATTATTAATGAAAAATGTAATGGTGGTTTGCAATTACCTGATATTGTATCAAAACTAAATGCATTTAGACTCAAATTTATGATACGATTTTTAGATAATGACTGTAATGTATTATGGAAATATATTTTTAAATACTTTTTATCAAAGATATATGATATGAAATTAGGGGATGAAATAATATATATGACATTACCAGATAAAGCTATGTTATGTGTTCCAAACATTTACAGAGAAATGCTGAAATCTTTTAATAATATCAGAGAACATGTTATTTTTCAACATAGTATTGAAAACATTTATGATTAACCATTATTTTATAACCCTGAAATATTACATTGTGGAAAGATTATCATATGGCATGATTTTATAAAAGCTGGTATAGTACAATTGAAAGATATATGTTATGAAGTCAAGACAGGTTTTTTACCAAACAAAGCAATTGTTGAAATGATATGTAATATAGATAGTGATTGTGATAGTAATGATATTGTAAAAAGAATAGATGTACTTAAGTCTGCAATACCAGAAGATTGGACTAAAACTATTCAAACTGAAATACACAACAGGAAAAACAATAGAACTGTAGATATTAATGTAAATAGAGATAGTAAAATATTAGATTTCAAATTATGTACAACAAAACAATTGTATGTGATGGTTGTAGAAAAGTTATATGAATTACCAATATGTTATGAGGAATGGAAAGAAATTTTTGATATAGAAGAAACTGAATTATATAGAATATGGACAATTGTTACTTTCCATTGGAAACCTTCTAAAATGATAGAAGTAGATTTTAAAATTGCACATCACAGTATATTTACCAATACTAAATTATATAATTATGAGTTTTGACTTTCCCTTTGTAAGATTGTTCGGAGTTCGGTAATTTTGTTATTACCTTTAATTATTAATGAAAATGAAACTGATAGATTATGAAGAATGTGAAATATGTGAAAATGAAATAGAAAGTATTACACATTTGTTTATTTCTTGTGAACAACTTGTAGAATTTCATCAACACATTCAAGAAAAAATTGAAATTTTGTTTGAGAACTGTAACTCAGATAAGATGACTTTGGTAGTATATGAAGAAATATTTATGTTTGGACTCACAAATACAATGAAAGGTGTAAATGTAATATTTCTAAATTTCATGTTATCAATTGCTAGATATTGTGTATTACGAAGGAGAAATTTAGTTAAAAATGGACAGAATAATATTGACTTGATTAGATTATTTTCATATACTTTAAAACATTATGTTGTATATTTTTATGAATACCTATGTAAATTAAAAGATATGAGAAAAGTGTTTGAAAAGAACTTTCTGTCAGATAATACTATCGTACAAGAAACAAATGGTGTAATTGTTTTTAATATGTAACTCATTAATTAATTTAGGAGTAAACTTCGAATTACATCAATAGCATTATAACTGTAATATAATTATGTATTAGAAATTGTTTTTAATGTAATGTATATGAATTATTTTAAATAAAGATAAAAAAAAAAAAAAAAAAAAGAGCGGAGGACTGTAGTGGCATGTTCATAGTCATCCTTAGGTCGGTGGTTCAAATCCGCCTCGCGGGATACCTTTTTGTCCCGTCTTAAAGTACTTTTTTTCCCCCTCCTTCGTCAACTTTTGACCGTGTCAAAATCGTCATAACCCAATACAAAACTTATTTCATAGGCATTCCTCAAATTCAAACTAAGCCACGTCGACAATTTAACTGATCCAATAATATTCCCATGTACATTTTCTTGTATTGCCTGCGGCAAATGAAAATAGATTGTATAAAATAATATATCAAAACTTTCCTTTCCACCATTAAGTCCACGTAATTTATTTTCTCTAGCTGATGCTGCGTAATGTGCTCCTTCCCCGATTATATATGTACATGTTCACATCTGGTGTACACCCACATTTCATGAACAGTTTTTTTTTTTTTTGTAATAATAATAATGTGACGCCAGGAAGCAGTCAATGTCGATTCCTCAATCGTTGGGCATCGCAGATTGCTCAGCGCATGGCTGCTATTTCAAAATTATCATTCGTAGGATTCATGTACTCGTATAAATTACCATAAATAAAACAGTATATGACATTATTCTTGTTTTCCGAGATGATTGACTCCTCTGCAAATTAATTCGTTTTGACTATATGATGCAAACGCGGAAAATATTCCTGGTGAAAACAATCTTCTGTTTTCCCCTTCATCTTTCAGATAAATTGCAAATCAATGAAACATTCTACTGTTGCCACATCTGGAAGAGGTACTCCACATACATGTATGCGAGATGGTGCTTTCAAAAACAAACTATGCATTGTTGCAGACTTTGCAGAATTGTTTTAAGCAAATCACTGTAAAACAAAGAAGAAATACACCGTCCAAATAAAGGTGGGAGATTTTTTTTTATCCATTTCCGAGATAATCCCTTTACAAATGAAGAAAAGATCATACACATTTCCTTCAAATTCAAAGCATTTTTCACGATGAAAATAGCATGTAAGCGTGTAGAATAAAATGAGTAAATATGTTAGCATGTTCTGTATTTCTTTTTTTCTTTTTCAACCATTTGAAAACGTGTTAAACGTGAATTCTAATGCAGTCATTATATAACATGTTTCATCAGTGACTAATGTTTGCCGTCAAATCCACAATTGACGTGTCGTAGCAGGAGATTTTAGTAGTGCGAACATTGAATTCTTGAAATCCATCAAGTCAATGAATACAAAATATGATAGAAACAAAACGCATCGCCTACCTTTAAGATAATATTCTGATGGATTTTGTGAAATGACGTCCAGTGTTTACGTTCTACGCTGCTGAAAATTGTCATATGATGTCACGATTTTCTGTATCTGCCAAAGTCATCGACAATTTTTCGCGGCGCTTTTGTTTTTTCCCTACTTTTTATACCTCTTCTTAAACCCAACAGAAATATGTCTGTCTTGTATTAGAATAGAAATAACAGTATTGTATTTGAAGGACTAGCTATTTGAAGAGTTGCATGTGTCAGTTGGGGATTTGACGGTCATAAGTATTCGTTTTACTGGCTCCGCTACGCCGTCGCCAAGTTAATTCGCATTTGCGACGGTCAAATCCCCAATCTACGTCGACAACTCTTCAGGTACGACACTGTTATTCCTTTAATATAACCGGTATAGTATTTGTCGGTGGTGACAAAATATCAAAAGCAATTGCTTGAAATACATCTTAGATTTAGAAATAATACATTTCGATCGGCAAACATTTGCTCGATTTCATGATAGCTTGAATACGACACCTCGAATATAGCATAATGTTGGCGAATACAAAGTATCGAGTATGGGTCTCCTATTACGTTTTCCTGTAATAATCATCTTCGATCTTTCAATTGATTCAGTTTAAGTATATCATGATTCTTGCACCCACAACCCGAAAAACGGACGGCAAAAACTAATTGCTCCGGGTGAGGATCGAACTCACAACCTCCGCATTCCTCATACTGTGCAGAGCACAATGAAGGTACTGTCTATAAGTACGGCGCGCTAACCGATTGTGCCACCGGAGCAATGTTACAAATTGACATAAAAGTTAAGCATTTATACTACACTCCACTCTCCGACCACTTGCACGGGCACTTCATCATCAGCACATTGTATCATTCTTGTGTTCTTTCGTTTTCAGCTGTTCCGTGGTCTTTTTACTTCTTTTATGATAACGAAAACACATCATTCGATACAGTCTACTGATTCGACATTTAATTAATAAACATATCTTCATCTGCAACAGTCTTGACTAAAACGCAAATATATTATATGTACTTGAACATAGAATAAAATCACCCCAGCTAGGCCTATATGAACTCGCAATGGTAGTGATGAAATTATAATCTATCACCATTTTCCACGCACTGTAATTGTTGAGAAGTATAAATACTCAAAATAGTGTTAATTTAGTATGATCCCGTGATAGCTCAGTTGGTAGAGCGGAGGACTGTAGTGGCATGTTCATAGTCATCCTTAGGTCGGTGGTTCAAATCCGCCTCGCGGGATACCTTTTTGTCCCGTCTTAAAGTACTTTTTTTCCCCCTCCTTCGTCAACTTTTGACCGTGTCAAAATCGTCATAACCCAATACAAAACTTATTTCATAGGCATTCCTCAAATTCAAACTAAGCCACGTCGACAATTTAACTGATAAGCACATCCATAATATTCGCATGTACATTTTCTTGTATTGCCTGCGGCAAATGAAAATAGATTGTATAAAATAATATATCAAAACTTTCCTTTCCACCACTAAGTCCACGTAATTTATTTTCTCTAGCTGATGCTGCGTAATGTGCTCCTTCCCCGATTATATATGTACATGTTCACATCTGGTGTACACCCACATTTCATGAACAGTTTTTTTTTTTTTTTTTTGTAATAATAATAATGTGACGCCAGGAAGCAGTCAATGTCGATTCCTCAATCGTTGGGCATCGCAGATTGCTTAGCGCATGGCTGCTATTTCAAAATTATCATTCGTAGGATTCATGTACTCGTATAAATTACCATAAATAAAACAGTATATGACATTATTCTTGTTTTCCGAGATGATTGACTCCTCTGCAAATTAATTCGTTTTGACTATATGATGCAAACGCGGAAAATATTCCTGGTGAAAACAATCTTCTGTTTTCCCCTTCATCTTTCAGATAAATTGCAAATCAATGAAACATTCTACTGTTGCCACATCTGGAAGAGGTACTCCACATACATGTATGCGAGATGGTGCTTTCAAAAACAAACTATGCATTGTTGCAGACTTTGCAGAATTGTTTTAAGCAAATCACTGTAAAACAAAGAAGAAATACACCGTCCAAATAAAGGTGGGAGATTTTTTTTTATCCATTTCCGAGATAATCCCTTTACAAATGAAGAAAAGATCATACACATTTCCTTCAAATTCAAAGCATTTTTCACGATGAAAATAGCATGTAAGCGTGTAGAATAAAATGAGTAAATATGTTAGCATGTTCTGTATTTCTTTTTTTTCTTTTTCAACCATTTGAAAACGTGTTAAACGTGAATTCTAATGCAGTCATTATATAACATGTTTCATCAGTGACTAATGCTTGCCGTCAAATCCACAATTGACGTGTCGTAACAGAAGATTTTAGTAGTGCGAACATTGAATTCTTGAAATCCATCAAGTCAATGAATACAAAATATGATAGAAACAAAACGCATCGCCTACCTTTAAGATAATATTCTGATGGATTTTGTGAAATGACGTCCAGTGTTTACGTTCTACGCTGCTGAAAATTGTCATATGATGTCACGATTTTCTGTATCTGCCAAAGTCATCGACAATTTTTCGCGGCGCTTTTGTTTTTTCCCTACTTTTTATACCTCTTCTTAAACCCAACAGAAATATGTTTGTCTTGTATTAGAATAGAAATAACAGTATTGTATTTGAAGGACTAGCTATTTGAAGAGTTGCATGTGTCAGTTGGGGATTTGACGGTCATAAGTATTCGTTTTACTGGCTCCGCTACGCCGTCGCCAAGTTAATTCGCATTTACGATGGTCAAATCCCCAATCTACGTCGACAACTCTTCAGGTACGACACTGTTATTCCTTTAATATAACCGGTATAGTATTTTTCGGTGGTGACAAAATATCAAAAGCAATTGCTTGAAATACATCTTAGATTTAGAAATAATACATTTCGATCGGCAAACATTTGCTCGATTTCATGATAGCTTGAATACGACACCTCGAATATAGCATAATGTTGGCGAATACAAAGTATCGAGTATGGGTCTCCTATTACGTTTTCCTGTAATAATCATCTTCGATCTTTCAATTGATTCAGTTTAAGTATATCATGATTCTTGCACCCACAACCCGAAAAACGGACGGCAAAAACTAATTGCTCCGGGTGAGGATCGAACTCACAACCTCCGCATTCCTCATACTGTGCAGAGCACAGTGAAGGTACTGTCTATAAGTACGGCGCGCTAACCGATTGTGCCACCAGAGCAATGTTACAAATTGACATAAAAGTTAAGCATTTATACTACACTCCACTCTCCGACCACTTGCACGGGCACTTCATCATCAGCACATTGTATCATTCTTGTGTTCTTTCGTTTTCAGCTGTTCCGTGGTCTTTTTACTTCTTTCATGATAACGGAAACACATCATTCGATACAGTCTACTGATTCGACATTTAATTAATAAACATATCTTCATCTGCAACAGTCTTGAATAAAACGCAAATATATTATATGTACTTGAACATAAAAAAAAATCACCCCTGCTAGGCCTATATGAACTCGCAATGGTAGTGATGAAATTATAATATATCACCATTTGCCACGCACTGTAATTGTTGAGAAGTATAAATACTCAAAATAGTGTTAATTTAGTATGATCCCGTGATAGCTTAGTTAGTAGAGCGGAGGACTGTAGTGGCATGTTCATAGTCATCCTTAGGTCGGTGGTTCAAATCCGCTCGCGGGATACCTTTTTGTCCCGTTTTAAAGTACTTTTTTTCCCCCTCCTTCTTCAACTTTTGACCGTGTCAAAATCGTCATAACCCAATACAAAACTTATTTCATAGGCATTCCTCAAATTCAAACTAAGCCACGTCGACAATTTAACTGATAAGCACATCCATAATATTCGCATGTACATTTTCTTGTATTGCCTGCGGCAAATGAAAATAGATTGTATAAAATAATATATCAAAACTTTCCTTTCCACCACTAAGTCCACGTAATTTATTTTCTCTAGCTGATGCTGCGTAATGTGCTCCTTCCCCGATTATATATGTACATGTTCACATCTGGTGTACACCCACATTTCATGAACAGTTTTTTTTTTTTTTTGGTAATAATAATAATGTGACGCCAGGAAGCAGTCAATGTCGATTCCTCAATCGTTGGGCATCGCAGATTGCTCAGCGCATGGCTGCTATTTCAAATTATCATTCGTAGGATTCATGTACTCGTATAAATTACCATAAATAAAACAGTATATGACATTATTCTTGTTTTCCGAGATGATTGACTCCTCTGCAAATTAATTCGTTTTGACTATATGATGCAAACGCGGAAAATATTCCTGGTGAAAACAATCTTCTGTTTTCCCCTTCATCTTTCAGATAAATTGCAAATCAATGAAACATTCTACTGTTGCCACATCTGGAAGAGGTACTCCACATACATGTATGCGAGATGGTGCTTTCAAAAACAAACTATGCATTGTTGCAGACTTTGCAGAATTGTTTTAAGCAAATCACTATAAAACAAAGAAGAAATACACCGTCCAAATAAAGGTGGGAGATTTTTTTTTTTATCCATTTCCGAGATAATCCCTTTACAAATGAAGAAAAGATCATACACATTTCCTTCAAATTCAAAGCATTTTTCACGATGAAAATAGCATGTAAGCGTGTAGAATAAAATGAGTAAATATGTTAGCATGTTCTGTATTTCTTTTTTTCTTTTTCAACCATTTGAAAACGTGTTAAACGTGAATTCTAATGCAGTCATTATATAACATGTTTCATCAGTGACTAATGTTTGCCGTCAAATCCACAATTGATGTGTCGTAGCAGGAGATTTTAGTAGTGCGAACATTGAATTCTTGAAATCCATCAAGTCAATGAATACAAAATATGATAGAAACAAAACGCATCGCCTACCTTTAAGATAATATTCTGATGGATTTTGTGAAATGACGTCCAGTGTTTACGTTCTACGCTGCTGAAAATTGTCATATGATGTCACGATTTTCTGTATCTGCCAAAGTCATCGACAATTTTTCGCGGCGCTTTTGTTTTTTCCCTACTTTTTATACCTCTTCTTAAACCCAACAGAAATATGTTTGTCTTGTATTAGAATAGAAATAACAGTATTGTATTTGAAGGACTAGCTATTTGAAGAGTTGCATGTGTCAGTTGGGGATTTGACGGTCATAAGTATTCGTTTTACTGGCCCCGCTACGCCGTCGCCAAGTTAATTCGCATTTGCGACGGTCAAATCCCCAATCTACGTCGACAACTCTTCAGGTACGACACTGTTATTCCTTTAATATAACCGGTATAGTATTTTTCGGTGGTGACAAAATATCAAAAGCAATTGCTTGAAATACATCTTAGATTTAGAAATAATACATTTCGATCGGCAAACATTTGCTCGATTTCATGATAGCTTGAATACGACACCTCGAATATAGCATAATGTTGGCAAATACAAAGTATCGAGTATGGGTCTCCTATTACGTTTTCCTGTAATAATCATCTTCGATCTTTCAATTGATTCAGTTTAAGTATATCATGATTCTTGCACCCACAACCCGAAAAACGGACGGCAAAAACTAATTGCTCCGGGTGAGGATCGAACTCACAACCTCCGCATTCCTCATACTGTGCAGAGCACAGTGAAGGTACTGTCTATAAGTACGGCGCGCTAACCGATTGTGCCACCAGAGCAATGTTACAAATTGACATAAAAGTTAAGCATTTATACTACACTCCACTCTCCGACCACTTGCACGGGCACTTCATCATCAGCACATTGTATCATTCTTGTGTTCTTTCGTATTCAGCTGTTCCGTGGTCTTTTTACTTCTTTCATGATAACGGAAACACATCATTCGATACAGTCTACTGATTCGACATTTAATTAATAAACATATCTTCATCTGCAACAGTCTTGAATAAAACGCAAATATATTATATGTACTTGAACATAAAATAAAATCACCCCTGCTAGGCCTATATGAACTCGCAATGGTAGTGATGAAATTATAATATATCACCATTTGCCACGCACTGTAATTGTTGAGAAGTATAAATACTCAAAATAGTGTTAATTTAGTATGATCCCGTGATAGCTTAGTTAGTAGAGCGGAGGACTGTAGTGGCATGTTCATAGTCATCCTTAGGTCGGTGGTTCAAATCCGCTCGCGGGATACCTTTTTGTCCCGTCTTAAAGTACTTTTTTTCCCCCTCCTTCTTCAACTTTTGACCGTGTCAAAATCGTCATAACCCAATACAAAACTTATTTCATAGGCATTCCTCAAATTCAAACTAAGCCACGTCGACAATTTAACTGATAAGCACATCCATAATATTCGCATGTACATTTTCTTGTATTGCCTGCGGCAAATGAAAATAGATTGTATAAAATAATATATAAAAACTTTCCTTTCCACCACTAAGTCCACGTAATTTATTTTCTCTAGCTGATGCTGCGTAATGTGCTCCTTCCCCGATTATATATGTACATGTTCACATCTGGTGTACACCCACATTTCATGAACAGTTCTTTTTTTGTTTTTGTAATAATAATAATGTGACGCCAGGAAGCAGCCAATGTCGATTCCTCAATCGTTGGGCATCGCAGATTGCTCAGCGCATGGCTGCTATTTCAAAATTATCATTCGTAAGATTCATGTACTCGTATAAATTACCATAAATAAAACAGTATATGACATTATTCTTGTTTTCCGAGATGATTGACTCCTCTGCAAATTAATTCGTTTTGACTATATGATGCAAACGCGGAAAATATTCCTGGTGAAAACAATCTTCTGTTTTACCCTTCATCTTTCAGATAAATTGCAAATCAATGAAACATTCTACTGTGGCCACATCTGGAAGAGGTACTCCACATACATGTATGCGAGATGGTGCTTTCAAAAACAAACTATGCATTGTTGCAGACTTTGCAGAATTGTTTTAAGCAAATCACTGTAAAACAAAGAAGAAATACACCGTCCAAATAAAGGAGGGAGATTTTTTTTTATTCATTTCCGAGATAATCCCTTTACAAATGAAGAAAAGATCATACACATTTCCTTCAAATTCAAAGCATTTTTCACGATGAAAATAGCATGTAAGCGTGTAGAATAAAATGAGTAAATATGTTAGCATGTTCTGTATTTCTTTTTTTCTTTTTCAACCATTTGAAAACGTGTTAAACGTGAATTCTAATGCAGTCATTATATAACATGTTTCATCAGTGACTAATGTTTGCCGTCAAATCCACAATTGACGTGTCGTAACAGGAGATTTTAGTAGTGCGAACATTGAATTCTTGAAATCCATCAAGTCAATGAATACAAAATATGATAGAAACAAAACGCATCGCCTACCTTTAAGATAATATTCTGATGGATTTTGTGAAATGACGTCCAGTGTTTACGTTCTACGCTGCTGAAAATTGTCATATGATGTCACGATTTTCTGTATCTGCCAAAGTCATCGACAATTTTTCGCGGCGCTTTTGTTTTTTCCCTACTTTTTATACCTCTTCTTAAACCCAACAGAAATATGTTTGTCTTGTATTAGAATAGAAATAACAGTATTGTATTTGAAGGACTAGCTATTTGAAGAGTTGCATGTGTCAGTTGGGGATTTGACGGTCATAAGTATTCGTTTTACTGGCCCCGCTACGCCGTCGCCAAGTTAATTCGCATTTGCGACGGTCAAATCCCCAATCTACGTCGACAACACTTCAGGTACGACACTGTTATTCCTTTAATATAACCGGTATAGTATTTTTCGGTGGTGACAAAATATCAAAAGCAATTGCTTGAAATACATCTTAGATTTAGAAATAATACATTTCGATCGGCAAACATTTGCTCGATTTCATGATAGCTTGAATACGACACCTCGAATATAGCATAATGTTGGCAAATACAAAGTATCGAGTATGGGTCTCCTATTACGTTTTCCTGTAATAATCATCTTCGATCTTTCAATTGATTCAGTTTAAGTATATCATGATTCTTGCACCCACAACCCGAAAAACGGACGGCAAAAACTAATTGCTCCGGATGAGGATCGAACTCACAACCTCCGCATTCCTCATACTGTGCAGAGCACAGTGAAGGTACTGTCTATAAGTACGCGCGCTAACCGATTGTGCCACCAGAGCAATGTTACAAATTGACATAAAAGTTAAGCATTTATACTACACTCCACTCTCCGACCACTTGCACGGGCACTTCATCATCAGCACATTGTATCATTCTTGTGTTCTTTCGTTTTCAGCTGTTCCGTGGTCTTTTTACTTCTTTCATGATAACGGAAACACATCATTCGATACAGTCTACTGATTCGACATTTAATTAATAAACATATCTTCATCTGCAACAGTCTTGAATAAAACGCAAATATATTATATGTACTTGAACATAAAATAAGATCACCCCTGCTAGGCCTATATGAACTCGCAATGGTAGTGATGAAATTATAATATATCACCATTTGCCACGCAC
Source organism: Bathymodiolus brooksi (assembly GCA_963680875.1). NCBI lineage: Eukaryota > Metazoa > Mollusca > Bivalvia > Mytilida > Modiolidae > Bathymodiolus > Bathymodiolus brooksi. The sequence goes on along the minus strand of OY804576.1, from coordinate 29,239,952 downwards.
TGTAATTGTTGAGAAGTATAAATACTCAAAATAGTGTTGATTTAGTATGATCCCGTGATAGCTTAGTTAGTAGAGCGGAGGACTGTAGTGGCATGTTCATAGTCATCCTTAGGTCGGTGGTTCAAATCCGCTCGCGGGATACCTTTTTGTCCCGTCTTAAAGTACTTTTTTTCCCCCTCCTTCTTCAACTTTTGACCGTGTCAAAATCGTCATAACCCAATACAAAACTTATTTCATAGGCATTCCTCAAATTCAAACTAAGCCACGTCGACAATTTAACTGATAAGCACATCCATAATATTCGCATGTACATTTTCTTGTATTGCCTGCGGCAAATGAAAATAGATTGTATAAAATAATATATAAAAACTTTCCTTTCCACCACTAAGTCCACGTAATTTATTTTCTCTAGCTGATGCTACGTAATGTGCTCCTTCCCCGATTATATATGTACATGTTCACATCTGGTGTACACCCACATTTCATGAACAGTTCTTTTTTTGTTTTTGTAATAATAATAATGTGACGCCAGGAAGCAGTCAATGTCGATTCCTCAATCGTTGGGCATCGCAGATTGCTCAGCGCATGGCTGCTATTTCAAAATTATCATTCGTAGGATTCATGTACTCGTATAAATTACCATAAATAAAACAGTATATGACATTATTCTTGTTTTCCGAGATGATTGACTCCTCTGCAAATTAATTCGTTTTGACTATATGATGCAAACGCGGAAAATATTCCTGGTGAAAACAATCTTCTGTTTTACCCTTCATCTTTCAGATAAATTGCAAATCAATGAAACATTCTACTGTGGCCACATCTGGAAGAGGTACTCCACATACATGTATGCGAGATGGTGCTTTCAAAAACAAACTATGCATTGTTGCAGACTTTGCAGAATTGTTTTAAGCAAATCACTGTAAAACAAAGAAGAAATACACCGTCCAAATAAAGGAGGGAGATTTTTTTTTATCCATTTCCGAGATAATCCCTTTACAAATGAAGAAAAGATCATACACATTTCCTTCAAATTCAAAGCATTTTTCACGATGCAAATAGCATGTAAGCGTGTAGAATAAAATGAGTAAATATGTTAGCATGTTCTGTATTTCTTTTTTTCTTTTTCAACCATTTGAGAACTGGAATCGAGCACAGCCCCGGTAGGATGTTGTTTACATCTCGGTGATGAAATTGTGTTGATTTGGACATATTTATGGATATATAATTCATATTGAAGGTACAGTCTATGATATTTATACGTCCGATTACAGATTTAATTGTTGTTTAATCTCTATATTGTCGTTTAATCCCCTAAACCGACGATCGAGTCGTTCGGTGAAGGGGGGAGAGAAGGTGCGCTCGACTGTTAAAAATTGGGCTACACTTGCTTGACATTTTTTGAAAAATGCCGGTCGGAGGAAATATGCGTCTGGGTTTTGGACGAAAAGTAGACAAAAGAACAGGAGAGAAAGAAAATTATGTGACGGGATATAAACAATACTCAAAGGAATGTACAATACGCATCAATTATATATCGACAGAGAGTATTAGAGCAATTTCTGTTGTAAAAGCTGTAGAAGAGATAACTGGGTTGAACTCAGTGTTAGCAGTTGTAAGAGATTCCAATTCGTACAATGTTACACTGGATTCAAAAGAAAATACGATGAAATTATTGAATGGAGTTGAAATCGACGGTAAGGATTATGATTGTTCTTTGGTTTTTTCCAACAATACAGTTGTATCGTTCATGTACATCCCAGCCTTTATTGAAGATGATGAAATAGTAGATAAATTAAATGAAAAAGGAATAAGGGTAGTTTCTCCGGTTTATAGAAGAGTAATTCCCGGAACACAGGTAGCTGATGGGACACGTTTTATGAGATGTGTCTTTCCGCCGAACGTAGTAGCGTTACCATGGACTATGCCATTTAAGGTCGAAAAAGACACTAAGTATTACAAATGTGTGCACAACAATCAAACGAAGGTATGCTCAGGTTGTCTATCGCCTGAACATATACACAAGGAATGTCCATATTTAGTTTGCAATGGTTGCGATGTTCAAGGACATGTCGAGAAAAGATGTAAGGCGAACAAATGTGATTATTGCCATGAACTACCTCTTAAATGTAAATGTAGCCGTTCTGACCATACAACAGAAAGACAAAGAAGAGAAAACATAATCAAATGTCCAGATTGCAATACCATTAATTGCGTTTGTAAATGTAAACACTGTCGGAAAAACGAATGTGTTTGTACGTGCACGTATTGTCATAGAGAACCGTGTGTCTGTCCTTGTTCAAACTGTGGCAAAGATCCGTGTGAATGTGTATGTGAGAAATGTGGAAATATGAACTGCAGCTGTTGGGATAAATTGTCCTTAGATGAAAACGAAGTAAACGACGATGAAGACACTGAAATAGAGATAATGAGGCCAAAAAGGGGGTTAGACCAGAATGACAAAACAAATCAAACCCCGGTTAGTGAGAAAAGTGGAAATAGTGAAAGTAAAAGCAAATCAGAGGAGGAAGCAGAAAGAAAGGAAAATGTAAATATCGAAGCTGTCATTAACACAGATAACGTACAAAATGAGACAAGGAAACGAAAAATTTCAGAAAATATATGTAGCAACGAAGATGAGAATGAGGATACAGAAATGAATGGTCAACATAATGAATGTGAAATACTTCCCTCTTGTAATGAAATCAGTTCACACATTGGAGACGGAGACGAAAATACAGGAAGCAAAAAGATTAAAAAGAATATTGACACTCCGTGTAAAGATGTCAGTTGTGATGAGTTAGAATTCGAGGATTTCGATATTGAAGAATGGGAAAGAAAAAATAGTGTTTTAGATGATAGGAAAACACCTGATGATCAGAAAAGTGAGGTATTAATCGAGTCTTTGCAAAGTGTTGGTGATGAAAACATGGATGAAGAAGAGGAAGTGAAAACTATGTCAAGTAGTGATAATACTTTTAACATGTCTGCGAAAGAACTCAGAAAATTAAAGAAAAAAGAAAGAAAAGTAGCAAGACGAGCGATGTTGAAAGTTACACCGAATGTGAATATTTCTAGAAGTTCTCAGGTCACCGATAATAATAAATAATAATGCATAGAGTACTTTGTAACTTATTTTTTTTCATAATGGTGGTGATATGTTCGTTTAATTGTAACGGCTTGAAACAAGTGAATAATTTTCAGAATTTTGTTTCAATGTTAAATGATAGAAGAGTTAGTTTTGCTTTATTACAAGAGACTTTCTGGGATAAAGCATATATTGATGGAATAAAACATATGTTTGAAGGTAAAATATATGAATGTAATGGAACTAATGGAAGACAAGGGGTAGCAATAATGGTATCAAATGAATGTAAAGAAAAAACAAAGTTAGTTTACAAAGATAATGAAGGACGGTTTATACATGTTACATATGAAACAGATAATCAAATATTTAATATTGTTTCAGTTTATGCCCCAAACAAATACTTAGTAAAATCAAAATATTCTAAAATTATTAAACAATATATAGAAAACCTAGAAAATATAATTATTGGTGGTGATTTTAATACAACTCTTTCAAATTTAGATAAAGGTAGTAAATCAAAGCATTGTTCAGATGAAGGATACAGGTCATTGAATGATATGATTAATAATTGTAATATATATGATATATGGAGAGCAAGAAATGAATGTAAAAGGGTTTTTTCATGGAAAAGAATATGCAACAATATACTACAACAAAGTAGAATAGATTATTTTTTGATAAGCAAATCCTTGTCACCCAATGTACAAAATGTGTATTATAATGAAACCAGTCTTAGTGATCATACATATGTATTTATGAATTTTAGCTGTTGTGTTGTGGAAAAAGGCCCAGGATTATGGGTGCTAAATAATACTGTATTGTCCAATGAAATATATGTAAAAAGAGTAAAAGAGATTATTGTTGATTCTGTAAACTGTGAAATGTATGATAATGAACCACTTATTTGGTGGGATAACTTGAAGTATCAGATTAAAAGATATTCAAAATTATTTTCTTCCAATTTAGCAAAAGAAAAGAGGAAAGATTTTTTTTATATTCAGAATAAAATACAAAGGTTATGTGACGCACAAGCAAGAGGTATTGTAATAGATGTAACCAAATTGGAAAATTGGAAACTAGAACTAAGTAAATATGAAATAGAACAAAGTAAAGGTGCTATATTGAGATCTAAAGCCATTTGGGCTACAGAAGGTGATAAAAACACAAAATATTTTCTAAATCTAGAAAAATACAAACAAGAGACTAATTCAGTCAAAGAACTATTTAATAAAAATGGTGTGAAGTTGTAAATGATACTGATAGTATTTTAGATATTGAATATGATTTTTACAAAGATTTATATTCTAGTGTTCAAATAGAGAATGACAAAATAGATGAATTTTTAGAACATGTAAATAAAAAAATTGATGAAGATGACAAGAATATGTGTGACTCTGATATAACATCAGATGAAATAATAGAAGCTTTGACAGCAATGTCTAAGAATAAAAGCCCTGGATCTGATGGGCTCACAACAGAGTTTTATTGTACATTTTATGATTCTCTTAGAAATATATTACCTAAGATTTGTAATGCTGCATATGATGAAGGTGTTTTATCAAGATCAATGAAGTCTGGTGTAATTAGCTTAATTTATAAGAAAAAAGGTGATAGAAGATGTATTAGAAATTATAGACCAATATCTTTATTACAAGTCGACTATAAAATTTTAGCACGTATAATGGCAAATAGGTTTAAGAAAGTTCTACCAAAAATAGTGTCTGAAAATCAAACTTGTTGTATAGTTGGGAGAGACATCTCCAATAGCATAGCAAATGTAAGAGATTTAATAACTCTTGTTGAAAATGATAATTTAGAGGGGTATATTATAAAAGCTGATCAAGAAAAAGCTTTTGATAGGCTAAGCCATGAGTATATGTTTACTGTTTTAGAAAAATTTGGATTTGGAGATGTGTTTGTAAAGTGGATTAATATATTTTATAGTGAAATAAATAGTTCAGTAAAATGTAATGGTTTTTTAACCAAATATTTTTCTATTAAAAACGGTATACGGCTTGGCTGCCCAATAAGTGCCTTATTGTATGTTTTGGCAGCCGAGCCGTTACAATGTATCATCAGTGATAATAATAATATTTCTGGAATTAGTATTCCTTTATCTGATAAGGTAGCAAAAATGTTTCAACATGCAGACGATACTACAGTCACTGTATCTAATAAGCAATCAATTGATGAAGTATTTAATGTATTAGAATTATATGGTAAATGTTCAGGTGATAGAATTAATAAAAGTAAATCAGAAATAATGCCCATTGGCAAAGGATGTATAACTGAAAGTGAACAACAACGTTATGGTTTAAAAATCTGTGAAAATGAATTGTTATTACTTGGTGTATTTATTGGTAAAAACCTATCTCAATGCAACGAATTGAATTGGAGGGGGAAAATAAATAAGATCAAAGCTTTGCTTAATATGTGGCTGCAGAGAAAATTGACAATACAGGGTAGAGTAAATGTCATTTCATCATTATTTATGTCTAGATTGTGGTATACGCTATTTGTCACACCTATGCCTGACTGGGCGATAACAGAAATTAAGAACATTTGCGTTAATTTTATATGGAATAACGGAGCACATCTTGTAGAATACAATACCATTATATGTGAAAAAAGTAAAGGTGGTTTACAATTGCCAGACATAAAATCAAAATTAATTGCTTTCAGGTTGAAATTGTTAGCTAGATTTTTAAATGAAGAGTATCATGTTTTATGGAAAGACATTTTTAGATATTTTATTCATAATATATTGAATATGAAATTGCGAGAAGAAATTGTATATATGTCATTAGAGAATAAATATTTGTATTGTATTCCAGTAGTGTATAGAGAAATGTTGCAATCGTTGAGTGCTATTAAAGAATCTATATCTTTTAATTACAATGTTATAGATATATACCATCAACCATTATTTTGTAATTCTGAAATATTGATATCTGGAAAAACAATTTTATGGAATGATTTTATAACAGCTGGCATAACTCAGTTAAAAGACATATGTTATGAAGTAAAAACTGGCTTCTTGCCAGACAATGCAATTGTAGAAATGGTTACAAATGTAGACGAAGACATTAGTCAGGACAATATTGTAAAACGTTATAATGCATTAAAGTGTGCTTTACCAGAAAAATGGACTCAAACTATACAAACTAAACTATATACTAGAACTGAGAAAATTGTAATTGACATTAATGTAAACATGAACAGTAAATTAGTAGACTTTAAAATGTGTACATCAAAGCAGTTGTATTGGCTTGTAATAGAAAAAATGTGTCAACTTCCAAAATCTATAGAAAAATGGATAGATATATTTCAAACAGATGAAAGTATAATATGTAGTATGTGGAAAGGGGTTAATATGTACTGGAAGCCATCAATTATGATTGAGCTTGATTTCAAAATAGTTCATTATTGTATATTCACAAATGAACGGTTGTTAAAAATGAAATTGATTGATAATGATTTGTGTGATATATGTAGTAATGAAATAGAAGATATCATGCACTTATTTGTCAAATGCACTGAACTTTATAACTTTCATATGTATGTTAGCAAACAAGTAGAAGAACTTTTTGAAAATTGTGATTCTGATCAAATGAATTATATAGTGTATGAAGAAATATTCATCCTTGGACTTAATAGGACAATCAAAGGTGTAAATGTGAATTTTATTAATTTTATGTTATCAGTTGCAAGATATTGCGTGTTTAGAAGGAGAAACCTTGTGAAAAACAATATAAACAGTATTGACATTATCAGACTTTTTAAATATACGTTGAAACATTATGTAGTGTATTTCTATGAATATTTATGCCAAATGAGGAAAATGAGAAGCATTTTTGACAGACATTTTCTCCAAAATAATACAATTGTACAAGAAACAAACAATGTAATTCTATTCAATCTGTGATATGTTCTTATTATTCATGAAATGCTGAATCTGTGATATAATGTATACTTTTCTATAATATGTGATGAAAGATTTTAATAAAGATAAAAAAAAAAAAGAGCAGAGGACTGTAGTGGTATGTTCATAGTCATCCTTAGGTCGGTGGTTCAAATCCGCCTCGCGGGATACCTTTTTGTCCCGTCTTAAAGTACTTTTTTCCCCCCTCCTTCGTCAACTTTTGACCGTGTCAAAATCGTCATAACCCAATACAAAACTTATTTCATAGGCATTCCTCAAATTCAAACTAAGCCACGTCGACAATTTAACTGATAAGCACATCCATAATATTCGCATGTACATTTTCTTGTATTGCCTGCGGCAAATGAAAATAGATTGTATAAAATAATATATCAAAACTTTCCTTTCCACCACTAAGTCCACGTAATTTGATTTCTCTAGCTGATGCTGCGTAATGTGCTCCTTCCCCGATTATATATGTACATGTTCACATCTGGTGTACACCCACATTTCATGAACAGTTTTTTTTTTTGTTGTAATAATAATAATGTGACGCCAGGAAGCAGTCAACGTCGATTCCTCAATCGTTGGGCATCGCAGATTGCTCAGCGCATGGCTGCTATTTCAAAATTATCATTCGTAGGATTCATGTACTCGTATAAATTACCATAAATAAAACAGTATATGACATTATTCTTGTTTTCCGAGATGATTGACTCCTCTGCAAATTAATTCGTTTTGACTATATGATGCAAACGCGGAAAATATTCCTGGTGAAAACAATCTTCTGCTTTCTCCTTCATCTTTCAGATAAATTGCAAATCAATGAAACATTCTACTGTTGCCACATCTGGAAGAGGTACTCCACATACGTGTATGCGAGATGGTGCTTTCAAAAACAAACTATGCATTGTTGCAGACTTTGCAGAATTGTTTTAAGCAAATCACTATAAAACAAAGAAGAAATACACCGTCCAAATAAAGGTGGGAGATTTTTTTTTTATCCATTTCCGAGATAATCCCTTTACAAATGAAGAAAAGATCATACACATTTCCTTCAAATTCAAAGCATTTTTCACGATGAAAATAGCATGTAAGCGTGTAGAATAAAATGAGTAAATATGTTAGCATGTTCTGTATTTCTTTTTTTCTTTTTCAACCATTTGAAAACGTGTTAAACGTGAATTCTAATGCAGTCATTATATAACATGTTTCATCAGTGACTAATGTTTGCCGTCAAATCCACAATTGATGTGTCGTAGCAGGAGATTTTAGTAGTGCGAACATTGAATTCTTGAAATCCATCAAGTCAATGAATACAAAATATGATAGAAACAAAACGCATCGCCTACCTTTAAGATAATATTCTGATGGATTTTGTGAAATGACGTCCAGTGTTTACGTTCTACGCTGCTGAAAATTGTCATATGATGTCACGATGTTCTGTATCTGCCAAAGTCATCGACAATTTTTCGCGGCGCTTTTGTTTTTTCCCTACTTTTTATACCTCTTCTTAAACCCAACAGAAATATGTTTGTCTTGTATTAGAATAGAAATAACAGTATTGTATTTGAAGGACTAGCTATTTGAAGAGTTGCATGTGTCAGTTGGGGATTTGACGGTCATAAGTATTCGTTTTACTGGCCCCGCTACGCCGTCGCCAAGTTAATTCGCATTTGCGACGGTCAAATCCCCAATCTACGTCGACAACTCTTCAGGTACGACACTGTTATTCCTTTAATATAACCGGTATAGTATTTTTCGGTGGTGACAAAATATCAAAAGCAATTGCTTGAAATACATCTTAGATTTAGAAATAATACATTTCGATCGGCAAACATTTGCTCGATTTCATGATAGCTTGAATACGACACCTCGAATATAGCATAATGTTGGCGAATACAAAGTATCGAGTATGGGTCTCCTATTACGTTTTCCTGTAATAATCATCTTCGATCTTTCAATTGATTCAGTTTAAGTATATCATGATTCTTGCACCCACAACCCGAAAAACGGACGGCAAAAACTAATTGCTTCGGGTGAGGATCGAACTCACAACCTCCGCATTCCTCATACTGTGCAGAGCACAGTGAAGGTACTGTCTATAAGTACGGCGCGCTAACCGATTGTGCCACCAGAGCAATGTTACAAATTGACATAAAAGTTAAGCATTTATACTACACTCCACTCTCCGACCACTTGCACGGGCACTTCATCATCAGCACATTGTATCATTCTTGTGTTCTTTCGTTTTCAGCTGTTCCGTGGTCTTTTTACTTCTTTCATGATAACGAAAACGCATCATTCGATACAGTCTACTGATTCGACATTTAATTAATAAACATATCTTCATCTGCAACAGTCTTGACTAAAACGCAAATATATTATATGTACTTGAACATAAAATAAAATCACCCCAGCTAGGCCTATATGAACTCGCAATGGTAGTGATGAAATTATAATCTATCACCATTTGCCACGCACTGTAATTGTTGAGAAGTATAAATACTCAAAATAGTGTTAATTTAGTATGATCCCGTGATAGCTCAGTTGGTAGAGCGGAGGCCTGTAGTGGCATGTTCATAGTCATCCTTAGGTCGGTGGTTCAAATCCGCCTCGCGGGATACCTTTTTGTCCCGTCTTAAAGTACTTTTTTTCCCCCTCCTTCGTCAACTTTTGACCGTGTCAAAATCGTCATAACCCAATACAAAACTTATTTCATAGGCATTCCTCAAATTCAAACTAAGCCACGTCGACAATTTAACTGATAAGCACATCCATAATATTCGCATGTACATTTTCTTGTATTGCCTGCGGCAAATGAAAATAGATTGTATAAAATAATATATCAAAACTTTCCTTTCCACCACTAAGTCCACATAATTTGATTTCTCTAGCTGATGCTGCGTAATGTGCTCCTTCCCCGATTATATATGTACATGTTCACATCTGGTGTACACCCACATTTCATGAACAGTTTTTTTTTTTTTGTTGTAATAATAATAATGTGACGCCAGGAAGCAGTCAAAGTCGATTCCTCAATCGTTGGGCATCGCAGATTGCTCAGCGCATGGCTGCTATTTCAACATTATCATTCGTAGGATTCATGTACTCGTATAAATTACCATAAATAAAACAGTATATGACATTATTCTTGTTTTCCGAGATGATTGACTCCTCTGCAAATTAATTCGTTTTGACTATATGATGCAAACGCGGAAAATATTCCTGGTGAAAACAATCTTCTGTTTTTCCCTTCATCTTTCAGATAAATTGCAAATCAATGAAACATTCTACTGTTGCCACATCTGGAAGAGGTACTCCACATACATGTATGCGAGATGGTGCTTTCAAAAACAAACTATGCATTGTTGCAGACTTTGCAGAATTGTTTTAAGCAAATCACTATAAAACAAAGAAGAAATACACCGTCCAAATAAAGGTGGGAGATTTTTTTTTTATCCATTTCCGAGATAATCCCTTTACAAATGAAGAAAAGATCATACACATTTCCTTCAAATTCAAAGCATTTTTCACGATTAAAATAGCATGTAAGCGTGTAGAATAAAATGAGTAAATATGTTAGCATGTTCTGTATTTCTTTTTTTCTTTTTCAACCATTTGAAAACGTGTTAAACGTGAATTCTAATGCAGTCATTATATAACATGTTTCATCAGTGACTAATATTTGCCGTCAAATCCACAATTGATGTGTCGTAGCAGGAGATTTTAGTAGTGCGAACATTGAATTCTTGAAATCCATCAAGTCAATGAATACAAAATATGATAGAAACAAAACGCATCGCCTACCTTTAAGATAATATTCTGATGGATTTTGTGAAATGGCGTCCAGTGTTTACGTTCTACGCTGCTGAAAATTGTCATATGATGTCACGATTTTCTGTATCTGCCAAAGTCATCGACAATTTTTCGCGGCGCTTTTGTTTTTTCCCTACTTTTTATACCTCTTCTTAAACCCAACAGAAATATGTTTGTCTTGTATTAGAATAGAAATAACAGTATTGTATTTGAAGGACTAGCTATTTGAAGAGTTGCATGTGTCAGTTGGGGATTTGACGGTCATAAGTATTCGTTTTACTGGCCCCGCTACGCCGTCGCCAAGTTAATTCGCATTTGCGACGGTCAAATCCCCAATCTACGTCGACAACTCTTCAGGTACGACACTGTTATTCCTTTAATATAACCGGTATAGTATTTTTCGGTGGTGACAAAATATCAAAAGCAATTGCTTGAAATACATCTTAGATTTAGAAATAATACATTTCGATCGGCAAACATTTGCTCGATTTCATGATAGCTTGAATACGACACCTCGAATATAGCATAATGTTGGCGAATACAAAGTATCGAGTATGGGTCACCTATTACGTTTTCCTGTAATAATCATCTTCGATCTTTCAATTGATTCAGTTTAAGTATATCATGATTCTTGCACCCACAACCCGAAAAACGGACGGCAAAAACTAATTGCTCCGGGTGAGGATCGAACTCACAACCTCCGCATTCCTCATACTGTGCAGAGCACAGTGAAGGTACTGTCTATAAGTATGGCGCGCTAACCGATTGTGCCACCAGAGCAATGTTACAAATTGACATAAAAGTTAAGCATTTATACTACACTCCACTCTCCGACCACTTGCACGGGCACTTCATCATCAGCACATTGTATCATTCTTGTGTTCTTTCGTTTTCAGCTGTTCCGTGGTCTTTTTACTTCTTTCATGATAACGAAAACACATCATTCGATACAGTCTACTGATTCGACATTTAATTAATAAACATATCTTCATCTGCAACAGTCTTGACTAAAACGCAAATATATTATATGTACTTGAACATAAATAAAATCACCCCAGCTAGGCCTATATGAACTCGCAATGGTAGTGATGAAATTATAATCTATCACCATTTTCCACGCACTGTAATTGTTGAGAAGTATAAATACTCAAAATAGTGTTAATTTAGTATGATCCCGTGATAGCTCAGTTGGTAGAGCGGAGGACTGTAGTGGCATGTTCATAGTCATCCTTAGGTCGGTGGTTCAAATCCGCCTCGCGGGATACCTTTTTGTCCCGTCTTAAAGTACTTTTTTTCCCCCTCCTTCGTCAACTTTTGACCGTGTCAAAATCGTCATAACCCAATACAAAACTTATTTTATAGGCATTCCTCAAATTCAAACTAAGCCACGTCGACAATTTAACTGATAAGCACATCCATAATATTCGCATGTACATTTTCTTGTATTGCCTGCGGCAAATGAAAATAGATTGTATAAAATAATATATCAAAACTTTCCTTTCCACCACTAAGTCCACGTAATTTGATTTCTCTAGCTGATGCTGCGTAATGTGCTCCTTCCCCGATTATATATGTACATGTTCACATCTGGTGTACACCCACATTTCATGAACAGTTTTTTTTTTTTTGTTGTAATAATAATAATGTGACGCCAGGAAGCAGTCAACGTCGATTCCTCAATCGTTGGGCATCGCAGATTGCTCAGCGCATGGCTGCTATTTCAAAATTATCATTCGTAGGATTCATGTACTCGTATAAATTACCATAAATAAAACAGTATATGACATTATTCTTGTTTTCCGAGATGATTGACTCCTCTGCAAATTAATTCGTTTTGACTATATGATGCAAACGCGGAAAATATTCCTGGTGAAAACAATCTTCTGTTTTCCCCTTCATCTTTCAGATAAATTGCAAATCAATGAAACATTCTACTGTTGCCACATCTGGAAGAGGTACTCCACATACATGTATGCGAGATGGTGCTTTCAAAAACAAACTATGCATTGTTGCAGACTTTGCAGAATTGTTTTAAGCAAATCACTATAAAACAAAGAAGAAATACACCGTCCAAATAAAGGTGGGAGATTTTTTTTTTTATCCATTTCCGAGATAATCCCTTTACAAATGAAGAAAAGATCATACACATTTCCTTCAAATTCAAAGCATTTTTCACGATGAAAATAGCATGTAAGCGTGTAGAATAAAATGAGTAAATATGTTAGCATGTTCTGTATTTCTTTTTTTCTTTTTCAACCATTTGAAAACGTGTTAAACGTGAATTCTAATGCAGTCATTATATAACATGTTTCATCAGTGACTAATGTTTGCCGTCAAATCCACAATTGATGTGTCGTAGCAGGAGATTTTAGTAGTGCGAACATTGAATTCTTGAAATCCATCAAGTCAATGAATACAAAATATGATAGAAACAAAACGCATCGCCTACCTTTAAGATAATATTCTGATGGATTTTGTGAAATGGCGTCCAGTGTTTACGTTCTACGCTGCTGAAAATTGTCATATGATGTCACGATTTTCTGTATCTGCCAAAGTCATCGACAATTTTTCGCGGCGCTTTTGTTTTTTCCCTACTTTTTATACCTCTTCTTAAACCCAACAGAAATATGTTTGTCTTGTATTATAATAGAAATAACAGTATTGTATTTGAAGGACTAGCTATTTGAAGAGTTGCATGTGTCAGTTGGGAATTTGACGGTCATAAGTATTCGTTTTACTGGCCACGCTACGCCGTCGCCAAGTTAATTCGCATTTGCGACGGTCAAATCCCCAATCTACGTCGACAACTCTTCAGGTACGACACTGTTATTCCTTTAATATAACCGGTATAGTATTTTTCGGTGGTGACAAAATATCAAAAGCAATTGCTTGAAATACATCTTAGATTTAGAAATAATACATTTCGATCGGCAAACATTTGCTCGATTTCATGATAGCTTGAATACGACACCTCGAATATAGCATAATGTTGGCGAATACAAAGTATCGAGTATGGTTCTCCTATTACGTTTTCCTGTAATAATCATCTTCGATCTTTCAATTGATTCAGTTTAAGTATATCATGATTCTTGCACCCACAACCCGAAAAACGGACGGCAAAAACTAATTGCTCCGGGAGAGGATCGAACTCACAACCTCCGCATTCCTCATACTGTGCAGAGCACAGTGAAGGTACTGTCTATAAGTACGGCGCGCTAACCGATTGTGCCACCAGAGCAATGTTACAAATTGACATAAAAGTTAAGCATTTATACTACACTCCACTCTCCGACCACTTGCACGGGCACTTCATCATCAGCACATTGTATCATTCTTGTGTTCTTTCGTTTTCAGCTGTTCCGTGGTCTTTTTACTTCTTTCATGATAACGAAAACACATCATTCGATACAGTCTACTGATTCGACATTTAATTAATAAACATATCTTCATCTGCAACAGTCTTGACTAAAACGCAAATATATTATATGTACTTGAACATAAAATAAAATCACCCCAGCTAGGCCTATATGAACTCGCAATGGTAGTGATGAAATTATAATCTATCACCATTTGCCACGCACTGTAATTGTTGAGAAGTATAAATACTCAAAATAGTGGTAAGTTAGTATGATCCCGTGATAGCTCAGTTGGTAGAGCGGAGGACTGTAGTGGCATGTTCATAGTCATCCTTAGGTCGGTGGTTCAAATCCGCCTCGCGGGATACCTTTTTGTCCCGTCTTAAAGTACTTTTTTTCCCCCTCCTTCGTCAACTTTTGACCGTGTCAAAATCGTCATAACCCAATACAAAACTTATTTTATAGGCATTCCTCAAATTCAAACTAAGCCACGTCGACAATTTAACTGATAAGCACATCCATAATATTCGCATGTACATTTTCTTGTATTGCCTGCGGCAAATGAAAATAGATTGTATAAAATAATATATCAAAACTTTCCTTTCCACCACTAAGTCCACGTAATTTGATTTCTCTAGCTGATGCTGCGTAATGTGCTCCTTCCCCGATTATATATGTACATGTTCACATCTGGTGTACACCCACATTTCATGAACAGTTTTTTTTTTTTTGTTGTAATAATAATAATGTGACGCCAGGAAGCAGTCAACGTCGATTCCTCAATCGTTGGGCATCGCAGATTGCTCAGCGCATGGCTGCTATTTCAAAATTATCATTCGTAGGATTCATGTACTCGTATAAATTACCATAAATAAAACAGTATATGACATTATTCTTGTTTTCCGAGATGATTGACTCCTCTGCAAATTAATTCGTTTTGACTATATGATGCAAACGCGGAAAATATTCCTGGTGAAAACAATCTTCTGATTTCCCCTTCATCTTTCAGATAAATTGCAAATCAATGAAACATTCTACTGTTGCCACATCTGGAAGAGGTACTCCACATACATGTATGCGAGATGGTGCTTTCAAAAACAAACTATGCATTGTTGCAGACTTTGCAGAATTGTTTTAAGCAAATCACTATAAAACAAAGAAGAAATACACCGTCCAAATAAAGGTGGGAGATTTTTTTTTTATCCATTTCCGAGATAATCCCTTTACAAATGAAGAAAAGATCATACACATTTCCTTCAAATTCAAAGCATTTTTCACGATGAAAATAGCATGTAAGCGTGTAGAATAAAATGAGTAAATATGTTAGCATGTTCTGTATTTCTTTTTTTCTTTTTCAACCATTTGAAAACGTGTTAAACGTGAATTCTAATGCAGTCATTATATAACATGTTTCATCAGTGACTAATGTTTGCCGTCAAATCCACAATTGATGTGTCGTAGCAGGAGATTTTAGTAGTGCGAACATTGAATTCTTGAAATCCATCAAGTCAATGAATACAAAATATGATAGAAACAAAACGCATCGCCTACCTTTAAGATAATATTCTGATGGATTTTGTGAAATGACGTCCAGTGTTTACGTTCTACGCTGCTGAAAATTGTCATATGATGTCACGATTTTCTGTATCTGCCAAAGTCATCGACAATTTTTCGCGGCGCTTTTGTTTTTTCCCTACTTTTTATACCTCTTCTTAAACCCAACAGAAATATGTTTGTCTTGTATTAGAATAGAAATAACAGTATTGTATTTGAAGGACTAGCTATTTGAAGAGTTGCATGTGTCAGTTGGGGATTTGACGGTCATAAGTATTCGTTTTACTGGCCCCGCTACGCCGTCGCCAAGTTAATTCGCATTTGCGACGGTCAAATCCCCAATCTACGTCGACAACTCTTCAGGTACGACACTGTTATTCCTTTAATATAACCGGTATAGTATTTTTCGGTGGTGACAAAATATCAAAAGCAATTGCTTGAAATACATCTTAGATTTAGAAATAATACATTTCGATCGGCAAACATTTGCTCGATTTCATGATAGCTTGAATACGACACCTCGAATATAGCATAATGTTGGCGAATACAAAGTATCGAGTATGGGTCTCCTATTACGTTTTCCTGTAATAATCATCTTCGATCTTTCAATTGATTCAGTTTAAGTATATCATGATTCTTGCACCCACAACCCGAAAAACGGACGGCAAAAACTAATTGCTCCGGGTGAGGATCGAACTCACAACCTCCGCATTCCTCATACTGTGCAGAGCACAGTGAAGGTACTGTCTATAAGTACGGCGCGCTAACCGATTGTGCCACCAGAGCAATGTTACAAATTGACATAAAAGTTAAGCATTTATACTACACTCCACTCTCCGACCACTTGCACGGGCACTTCATCATCAGCACATTGTATCATTCTTGTGTTCTTTCGTTTTCAGCTGTTCCGTGGTCTTTTTACTTCTTTCATGATAACGAAAACACATCATTCGATACAGTCTACTGATTCGACATTTAATTAATAAACATATCTTCATCTGCAACAGTCTTGACTAAAACGCAAATATATTATATGTACTTGAACATAAAATAAAATCACCCCAGCTAGGCCTCTATGAACTCGCAATGGTAGTGATGAAATTATAATCTATCACCATTTGCCACGCACTGTAATTGTTGAGAAGTATAAATACTCAAAATAGTGTTAATTTAGTATGATCCCGTGATAGCTCAGTTGGTAGAGCGGAGGACTGTAGTGGCATGTTCATAGTCATCCTTAGGTCGGTGGTTCAAATCCGCCTCGCGGGATACCTTTTTGTCCCGTCTTAAAGTACTTTTTTTCCCCCTCCTTCGTCAACTTTTGACCGTGTCAAAATCGTCATAACCCAATACAAAACTTATTTTATAGGCATTCCTCAAATTCAAACTAAGCCACGTCGACAATTTAACTGATAAGCACATCCATAATATTCGCATGTACATTTTCTTGTATTGCCTGCGGCAAATGAAAATAGATTGTATAAAATAATATATCAAAACTTTCCTTTCCACCACTAAGTCCACGTAATTTGATTTCTCTAGCTGATGCTGCGTAATGTGCTCCTTCCCCGATTATATATGTACATGTTCACATCTGGTGTACACCCACATTTCATGAACAGTTTTTTTTTTTTTGTTGTAATAATAATAATGTGACGCCAGGAAGCAGTCAACGTCGATTCCTCAATCGTTGGGCATCGCAGATTGCTCAGCGCATGGCTGCTATTTCAAAATTATCATTCGTAGGATTCATGTACTCGTATAAATTACCATAAATAAAACAGTATATGACATTATTCTTGTTTTCCGAGATGATTGACTCCTCTGCAAATTAATTCGTTTTGACTATATGATGCAAACGCGGAAAATATTCCTGGTGAAAACAATCTTCTGATTTCCCCTTCATCTTTCAGATAAATTGCAAATCAATGAAACATTCTACTGTTGCCACATCTGGAAGAGGTACTCCACATACATGTATGCGAGATGGTGCTTTCAAAAACAAACTATGCATTGTTGCAGACTTTGCAGAATTGTTTTAAGCAAATCACTATAAAACAAAGAAGAAATACACCGTCCAAATAAAGGTGGGAGATTTTTTTTTTATCCATTTCCGAGATAATCCCTTTACAAATGAAGAAAAGATCATACACATTTCCTTCAAATTCAAAGCATTTTTCACGATGAAAATAGCATGTAAGCGTGTAGAATAAAATGAGTAAATATGTTAGCATGTTCTGTATTTCTTTTTTTCTTTTTCAACCATTTGAAAACGTGTTAAACGTGAATTCTAATGCAGTCATTATATAACATGTTTCATCAGTGACTAATGTTTGCCGTCAAATCCACAATTGATGTGTCGTAGCAGGAGATTTTAGTAGTGCGAACATTGAATTCTTGAAATCCATCAAGTCAATGAATACAAAATATGATAGAAACAAAACGCATCGCCTACCTTTAAGATAATATTCTGATGGATTTTGTGAAATGACGTCCAGTGTTTACGTTCTACGCTGCTGAAAATTGTCATATGATGTCACGATTTTCTGTATCTGCCAAAGTCATCGACAATTTTTCGCGGCGCTTTTGTTTTTTCCCTACTTTTTATACCTCTTCTTAAACCCAACAGAAATATGTTTGTCTTGTATTAGAATAGAAATAACAGTATTGTATTTGAAGGACTAGCTATTTGAAGAGTTGCATGTGTCAGTTGGGGATTTGACGGTCATAAGTATTCGTTTTACTGGCCCCGCTACGCCGTCGCCAAGTTAATTCGCATTTGCGACGGTCAAATCCCCAATCTACGTCGACAACTCTTCAGGTACGACACTGTTATTCCTTTAATATAACCGGTATAGTATTTTTCGGTGGTGACAAAATATCAAAAGCAATTGCTTGAAATACATCTTAGATTTAGAAATAATACATTTCGATCGGCAAACATTTGCTCGATTTCATGATAGCTTGAATACGACACCTCGAATATAGCATAATGTTGGCGAATACAAAGTATCGAGTATGGGTCTCCTATTACGTTTTCCTGTAATAATCATCTTCGATCTTTCAATTGATTCAGTTTAAGTATATCATGATTCTTGCACCCACAACCCGAAAAACGGACGGCAAAAACTAATTGCTCCGGGTGAGGATCGAACTCACAACCTCCGCATTCCTCATACTGTGCAGAGCACAGTGAAGGTACTGTCTATAAGTACGGCGCGCTAACCGATTGTGCCACCAGAGCAATGTTACAAATTGACATAAAAGTTAAGCATTTATACTACACTCCACTCTCCGACCACTTGCACGGGCACTTCATCATCAGCACATTGTATCATTCTTGTGTTCTTTCGTTTTCAGCTGTTCCGTGGTCTTTTTACTTCTTTCATGATAACGAAAACACATCATTCGATACAGTCTACTGATTCGACATTTAATTAATAAACATATCTTCATCTGCAACAGTCTTGACTAAAACGCAAATATATTATATGTACTTGAACATAAAATAAAATCACCCCAGCTAGGCCTCTATGAACTCGCAATGGTAGTGATGAAATTATAATCTATCACCATTTGCCACGCACTGTAATTGTTGAGAAGTATAAATACTCAAAATAGTGTTAATTTAGTATGATCCCGTGATAGCTCAGTTGGTAGAGCGGAGGACTGTAGTGGCATGTTCATAGTCATCCTTAGGTCGGTGGTTCAAATCCGCCTCGCGGGATACCTTTTTGTCCCGTCTTAAAGTACTTTTTTTCCCCCTCCTTCGTCAACTTTTGACCGTGTCAAAATCGTCATAACCCAATACAAAACTTATTTTATAGGCATTCCTCAAATTCAAACTAAGCCACGTCGACAATTTAACTGATAAGCACATCCATAATATTCGCATGTACATTTTCTTGTATTGCCTGCGGCAAATGAAAATAGATTGTATAAAATAATATATCAAAACTTTCCTTTCCACCACTAAGTCCACGTAATTTGATTTCTCTAGCTGATGCTGCGTAATGTGCTCCTTCCCCGATTATATATGTACATGTTCACATCTGGTGTACACCCACATTTCATGAACAGTTTTTTTTTTTTTGTTGTAATAATAATAATGTGACGCCAGGAAGCAGTCAACGTCGATTCCTCAATCGTTGGGCATCGCAGATTGCTCAGCGCATGGCTGCTATTTCAAAATTATCATTCGTAGGATTCATGTACTCGTATAAATTACCATAAATAAAACAGTATATGACATTATTCTTGTTTTCCGAGATGATTGACTCCTCTGCAAATTAATTCGTTTTGACTATATGATGCAAACGCGGAAAATATTCCTGGTGAAAACAATCTTCTGTTTTCCCCTTCATCTTTCAGATAAATTGCAAATCAATGAAACATTCTACTGTTGCCACATCTGGAAGAGGTACTCCACATACATGTATGCGAGATGGTGCTTTCAAAAACAAACTATGCATTGTTGCAGACTTTGCAGAATTGTTTTAAGCAAATCACTATAAAACAAAGAAGAAATACAACGTCCAAATAAAGGTGGGAGATTTTTTTTTTATCCATTTCCGAGATAATCCCTTTACAAATGAAGAAAAGATCATACACATTTCCTTCAAATTCAAAGCATTTTTCACGATGAAAATAGCATGTAAGCGTGTAGAATAAAATGAGTAAATATGTTAGCATGTTCTGTATTTCTTTTTTTCTTTTTCAACCATTTGAAAACGTGTTAAACGTGAATTCTAATGCAGTCATTATATAACATGTTTCATCAGTGACTAATGTTTGCCGTCAAATCCACAATTGATGTGTCGTAGCAGGAGATTTTAGTAGTGCGAACATTGAATTCTTGAAATCCATCAAGTCAATGAATACAAAATATGATAGAAACAAAACGCATTGCCTACCTTTAAGATAATATTCTGATGGATTTTGTGAAATGGCGTCCAGTGTTTACGTTCTACGCTGCTGAAAATTGTCATATGATGTCACGATTTTCTGTATCTGCCAAAGTCATCGACAATTTTTCGCGGCGCTTTTGTTTTTTCCCTACTTTTTATACCTCTTCTTAAACCCAACAGAAATATGTTTGTCTTGTATTAGAATAGAAATAACAGTATTGTATTTGAAGGACTAGCTATTTGAAGAGTTGCATGTGTCAGTTGGGGATTTGACGGTCATAAGTATTCGTTTTACTGGCCCCGCTACGCCGTCGCCAAGTTAATTCGCATTTGCGACGGTCAAATCCCCAATCTACGTCGACAACTCTTCAGGTACGACACTGTTATTCCTTTAATATAACCGGTATAGTATTTTTCGGTGGTGACAAAATATCAAAAGCAATTGCTTGAAATACATCTTAGATTTAGAAATAATACATTTCGATCGGCAAACATTTGCTCGATTTCATGATAGCTTGAATACGACACCTCGAATATAGCATAATGTTGGCGAATACAAAGTATCGAGTATGGGTCTCCTATTACGTTTTCCTGTAATAATCATCTTCGATCTTTCAATTGATTCAGTTTAAGTATATCATGATTCTTGCACCCACAACTCGAAAAACGGACGGCAAAAACTAATTGCTCCGGGTGAGGATCGAACTCACAACCTCCGCATTCCTCATACTGTGCAGAGCACAGTAAAGGTACTGTCTATAAGTACGGCGCGCTAACCGATTGTGCCACCAGAGCAATGTTACAAATTGACATAAAAGTTAAGCATTTATACTACACTCCACTCTCCGACCACTTGCACGGGCACTTCATCATCAGCACATTGTATCATTCTTGTGTTCTTTCGTTTTCAGCTGTTCCGTGGTCTTTTTACTTCTTTCATGATAACGAAAACGCATCATTCGATACAGTCTACTGATTCGACATTTAATTAATAAACATATCTTCATCTGCAACAGTCTTGACTAAAACGCAAATATATTATATGTACTTGAACATAAAATAAAATCACCCCAGCTAGGCCTATATGAACTCGCAATGGTAGTGATGAAATTATAATCTATCACCATTTGCCACGCACTGTAATTGTTGAGAAGTATAAATACTCAAAATAGTGTTAATTTAGTATGATCCCGTGATAGCTCAGTTGGTAGAGCGGAGGACTGTAGTGGCATGTTCATAGTCATCCTTAGGTCGGTGGTTCAAATCCGCCTCGCGGGATACCTTTTTTGTCCCGTCTTAAAGTACTTTTTTTCCCCCTCCTTCGTCAACTTTTGACCGTGTCAAAATCGTCATAACCCAATACAAAACTTATTTTATAGGCATTCCTCAAATTCAAACTAAGCCACGTCGACAATTTAACTGATAAGCACATCCATAATATTCGCATGTACATTTTCTTGTATTGCCTGCGGCAAATGAAAATAGATTGTATAAAATAATATATCAAAACTTTCCTTTCCACCACTAAGTCCACGTAATTTGATTTCTCTAGCTGATGCTGCGTAATGTGCTCCTTCCCCGATTATATATGTACATGTTCACATCTGGTGTACACCCACATTTCATGAACAGTTTTTTTTTTGTTGTTGTAATAATAATAATGTGACGCCAGGAAGCAGTCAACGTCGATTCCTCAATCGTTGGGCATCGCAGATTGCTCAGCGCATGGCTGCTATTTCAAAATTATCATTCGTAGGATTCATGTACTCGTATAAATTACCATAAATAAAACAGTATATGACATTATTCTTGTTTTCCGAGATGATTGACTCCTCTGCAAATTAATTCGTTTTGACTATATGATGCAAACGCGGAAAATATTCCTGGTGAAAACAATCTTCTGTTTTCCCCTTCATCTTTCAGATAAATTGCAAATCAATGAAACATTCTACTGTTGCCACATCTGGAAGAGGTACTCCACATACATGTATGCGAGATGGTGCTTTCAAAAACAAACTATGCATTGTTGCAGACTTTGCAGAATTGTTATAAGCAAATCACTATAAAACAAAGAAGAAATACAACGTCCAAATAAAGGTGGGAGATTTTTTTTTTATCCATTTCCGAGATAATCCCTTTACAAATGAAGAAAAGATCATACACATTTCCTTCAAATTCAAAGCATTTTTCACGATGAAAATAGCATGTAAGCGTGTAGAATAAAATGAGTAAATATGTTAGCATGTTCTGTATTTCTTTTTTTCTTTTTCAACCATTTGAAAACGTGTTAAACGTGAATTCTAATGCAGTCATTATATAACATGTTTCATCAGTGACTAATGTTTGCCGTCAAATCCACAATTGATGTGTCGTAGCAGGAGATTTTAGTAGTGCGAACATTGAATTCTTGAAATCCATCAAGTCAATGAATACAAAATATGATAGAAACAAAACGCATCGCCTACCTTTAAGATAATATTCTGATGGATTTTGTGAAATGGCGTCCAGTGTTTACGTTCTACGCTGCTGAAAATTGTCATATGATGTCACGATTTTCTGTATCTGCCAAAGTCATCGACAATTTTTCGCGGCGCTTTTGTTTTTTCCCTACTTTTTATACCTCTTCTTAAACCCAACAGAAATATGTTTGTCTTGTATTAGAATAGAAATAACAGTATTGTATTTGAAGGACTAGCTATTTGAAGAGTTGCATGTGTCAGTTGGGGATTTGACGGTCATAAGTATTCGTTTTACTGGCTCCGCTACGCCGTCGCCAAGTTAATTCGCATTTGCGACGGTCAAATCCCCAATCTACGTCGACAACTCTTCAGGTACGACACTGTTATTCCTTTAATATAACCGGTATAGTATTTTTCGGTGGTGACAAAATATCAAAAGCAATTGCTTGAAATACATCTTAGATTTAGAAATAATACATTTCGATCGGCAAACATTTGCTCGATTTCATGATAGCTTGAATACGACACCTCGAATATAGCATAATGTTGGCGAATACAAAGTATCGAATATGGGTCTCCTATTACGTTTTCCTGTAATAATCATCTTCGATCTTTCAATTGATTCAGTTTAAGTATATCATGATTCTTGCACCCACAACCCGAAAAACGGACGGCAAAAACTAATTGCTCCGGGTGAGGATCGAACTCACAACCTCCGCATTCCTCATACTGTGCAGAGCACAGTGAAGGTACTGTCTATAAGTACGGCGCGCTAACCGATTGTGCCACCAGAGCAATGTTACAAATTGACATAAAAGTTAAGCATTTATACTACACTCCACTCTCCGACCACTTGCACGGGCACTTCATCATCAGCACATTGTATCATTCTTGTGTTCTTTCGTTTTCAGCTGTTCCGTGGTCTTTTTACTTCTTTCATGATAACGAAAACGCATCATTCGATACAGTCTACTGATTCGACATTTAATTAATAAACATATCTTCATCTGCAACAGTCTTGACTAAAACGCAAATATATTATATGTACTTGAACATAAAATAAAATCACCCCAGCTAGGCCTATATGAACTCGCAATGGTAGTGATGAAATTATAATCTATCACCATTTGCCACGCACTGTAATTGTTGAGAAGTATAAATACTCAAAATAGTGTTAATTTAGTATGATCCCGTGATAGCTCAGTTGGTAGAGCGGAGGACTGTAGTGGCATGTTCATAGTCATCCTTAGGTCGGTGGTTCAAATCCGCCTCGCGGGATACCTTTTTTTGTCCCGTCTTAAAGTACTTTTTTTCCCCCTCCTTCGTCAACTTTTGACCGTGTCAAAATCGTCATAACCCAATACAAAACTTATTTTATAGGCATTCCTCAAATTCAAACTAAGCCACGTCGACAATTTAACTGATAAGCACATCCATAATATTCGCATGTACATTTTCTTGTATTGCCTGCGGCAAATGAAAATAGATTGTATAAAATAATATATCAAAACTTTCCTTTCCACCACTAAGTCCACGTAATTTGATTTCTCTAGCTGATGCTGCGTAATGTGCTCCTTCCCCGATTATATATGTACATGTTCACATCTGGTGTACACCCACATTTCATGAACAGTTTTTTTTTTTTTGTTGTAATAATAATAATGTGACGCCAGGAAGCAGTCAACGTCGATTCCTCAATCGTTGGGCATCGCAGATTGCTCAGCGCATGGCTGCTATTTCAAAATTATCATTCGTAGGATTCATGTACTCGTATAAATTACCATAAATAAAACAGTATATGACATTATTCTTGTTTTCCGAGATGATTGACTCCTCTGCAAATTAATTCGTTTTGACTATATGATGCAAACGCGGAAAATATTCCTGGTGAAAACAATCTTCTGTTTTCCCCTTCATCTTTCAGATAAATTGCAAATCAATGAAACATTCTACTGTTGCCACATCTGGAAGAGGTACTCCACATACATGTATGCGAGATGGTGCTTTCAAAAACAAACTATGCATTGTTGCAGACTTTGCAGAATTGTTTTAAGCAAATCACTATAAAACAAAGAAGAAATACACCGTCCAAATAAAGGTGGGAGATTTTTTTTTTATCCATTTCCGAGATAATCCCTTTACAAATGAAGAAAAGATCATACACATTTCCTTCAAATTCAAAGCATTTTTCACGATGAAAATAGCATGTAAGCGTGTAGAATAAAATGAGTAAATATGTTAGCATGTTCTGTATTTCTTTTTTTCTTTTTCAACCATTTGAAAACGTGTTAAACGTGAATTCTAATGCAGTCATTATATAACATGTTTCATCAGTGACTAATGTTTGCCGTCAAATCCACCATTGATGTGTCGTAGCAGGAGATTTTAGTAGTGCGAACATTGAATTCTTGAAATCCATCAAGTCAATGAATACAAAATATGATAGAAACAAAACGCATCGCCTACCTTTAAGATAATATTCTGATGGATTTTGTGAAATGGCGTCCAGTGTTTACGTTCTACGCTGCTGAAAATTGTCATATGATGTCACGATTTTCTGTATCTGCCAAAGTCATCGACAATTTTTCGCGGCGCTTTTGTTTTTTCCCTACTTTTTATACCTCTTCTTAAACCCAACAGAAATATGTTTGTCTTGTATTAGAATAGAAATAACAGTATTGTATTTGAAGGACTAGCTATTTGAAGAGTTGCATGTGTCAGTTGGGGATTTGACGGTCATAAGTATTCGTTTTACTGGCCCCGCTACGCCGTCGCCAAGTTAATTCGCATTTGCGACGGTCAAATCCCCAATCTACGTCGACAACTCTTCAGGTACGACACTGTTATTCCTTTAATATAACCGGTATAGTATTTTTCGGTGGTGACAAAATATCAAAAGCAATTGCTTGAAATACATCTTAGATTTAGAAATAATACATTTCGATCGGCAAACATTTGCTCGATTTCATGATAGCTTGAATACGACACCTCGAATATAGCATAATGTTGGCGAATACAAAGTATCGAGTATGGGTCTCCTATTACGTTTTCCTGTAATAATCATCTTCGATCTTTCAATTGATTCAGTTTAAGTATATCATGATTCTTGCACCCACAACCCGAAAAACGGACGGCAAAAACTAATTGCTCCGGGTGAGGATCGAACTCACAACCTCCGCATTCCTCATACTGTGCAGAGCACAGTGAAGGTACTGTCTATAAGTACGGCGCGCTAACCGATTGTGCCACCAGAGCAATGTTACAAATTGACATAAAAGTTAAGCATTTATACTACACTCCACTCTCCGACCACTTGCACGGGCACTTCATCATCAGCACATTGTATCATTCTTGTGTTCTTTCGTTTTCAGCTGTTCCGTGGTCTTTTTACTTCTTTCATGATAACGAAAACACATCATTCGATACAGTCTACTGATTCGACATTTAATTAATAAACATATCTTCATCTGCAACAGTCTTGACTAAAACGCAAATATATTATATGTACTTGAACATAAAATAAAATCACCCCAGCTAGGCCTATATGAACTCGCAATGGTAGTGATGAAATTATAATCTATCACTATTTGCCACGCACTGTAATTGTTGAGAAGTATAAATACTCAAAATAGTGTTAATTTAGTATGATCCCGTGATAGATCAGTTGGTAGAGCGGAGGACTGTAGTGGCATGTTCATAGTCATCCTTAGGTCGGTGGTTCAAATCCGCCTCGCGGGATACCTTTTTGTCCCGTCTTAAAGTACTTTTTTCCCCCTCCTTCGTCAACTTTTGACCGTGTCAAAATCGTCATAACCCAATACAAAACTTATTTCATAGGCATTCCTCAAATTCAAACTAAGCCACGTCGACAATTTAACTGATAAGCACATCCATAATATTCGCATGTACATTTTCTTGTATTGCCTGCGGCAAATGAAAATAGATTGTATAAAATAATATATCAAAACTTTCCTTTCCACCACTAAGTCCACGTAATTTGATTTCTCTAGCTGATGCTGCGTAATGTGCTCCTTCCCCGATTATATATGTACATGTTCACATCTGGTGTACACCCACATTTCATGAACAGTTTTTTTTTTTGTTGTAATAATAATAATGTGACGCCAGGAAGCAGTCAACGTCGATTCCTCAATCGATGGGCATCGCAGATTGCTCAGCGCATGGCTGCTATTTCAAAATTATCATTCGTAGGATTCATGTACTCGTATAAATTACCATAAATAAAACAGTATATGACATTATTCTTGTTTTCCGAGATGATTGACTCCTCTGCAAATTAATTCGTTTTGACTATATGATGCAAACGCGGAAAATATTCCAGGTGAAAACAATCTTCTGTTTTCCCCTTCATCTTTCAGATAAATTGCAAATCAATGAAACATTCTACTGTTGCCACATCTGGAAGAGGTACTCCACATACATGTATGCGAGATGGTGCTTTCAAAAACAAACTATGCATTGTTGCAGACTTTGCAGAATTGTTTTAAGCAAATCACTATAAAACAAAGAAGAAATACACCGTCCAAATAAAGGTGGGAGATTTTTTTTTTATCCATTTCCGAGATAATCCCTTTACAAATGAAGAAAAGATCATACACATTTCCTTCAAATTCAAAGCATTTTTCACGATGAAAATAGCATGTAAGCGTGTAGAATAAAATGAGTAAATATGTTAGCATGTTCTGTATTTCTTTTTTTCTTTTTCAACCATTTGAAAACGTGTTAAACGTGAATTCTAATGCAGTCATTATATAACATGTTTCATCAGTGACTAATGTTTGCCGTCAAATCCACAATTGATGTGTCGTAGCAGGAGATTTTAGTAGTGCGAACATTGAATTCTTGAAATCCATCAAGTCAATGAATACAAATTATGATAGAAACAAAACGCATCGCCTACCTTTAAGATAATATTCTGATGGATTTTGTGAAATGGCGTCCAGTGTTTACGTTCTACGCTGCTGAAAATTGTCATATGATGTCACGATTTTCTGTATCTGCCAAAGTCATCGACAATTTTTCGCGGCGCTTTTGTTTTTTCCCTACTTTTTATACCTCTTCTTAAACCCAACAGAAATATGTTTGTCTTGTATTAGAATAGAAATAACAGTATTGTATTTGAAGGACTAGCTATTTGAAGAGTTGCATGTGTCAGTTGGGGATTTGACGGTCATAAGTATTCGTTTTACTGGCCCCGCTACGCCGTCGCCAAGTTAATTCGCATTTGCGACGGTCAAATCCCCAATCTACGTCGACAACTCTTCAGGTACGACACTGTTATTCCTTTAATATAACCGGTATAGTATTTTTCGGTGGTGACAAAATATCAAAAGCAATTGCTTGAAATACATCTTAGATTTAGAAATAATACATTTCGATCGGCAAACATTTGCTCGATTTCATGATAGCTTGAATACGACACCTCGAATATAGCATAATGTTGGCGAATACAAAGTATCGAGTATGGGTCTCCTATTACGTTTTCCTGTAATAATCATCTTCGATCTTTCAATTGATTCAGTTTAAGTATATCATGATTCTTGCACCCACAACTCGAAAAACGGACGGCAAAAACTAATTGCTCCGGGTGAGGATCGAACTCACAACCTCCGCATTCCTCATACTGTGCAGAGCACAGTGAAGGTACTGTCTATAAGTACGGCGCGCTAACCGATTGTGCCACCAGAGCAATGTTACAAATTGACATAAAAGTTAAGCATGTATACTACACTCCACTCTCCGACCACTTGCACGGGCACTTCATCATCAGCACATTGTATCATTCTTGTGTTCTTTCGTTTTCAGCTGTTCCGTGGTCTTTTTACTTCTTTCATGATAACGAAAACACATCATTCGATACAGTCTACTGATTCGACATTTAATTAATAAACATATCTTCATCTGCAACAGTCTTGACTAAAACGCAAATATATTATATGTACTTGAACATAAAATAAAATCACCCCAGCTAGGCCTATATGAACTCGCAATGGTAGTGATGAAATTATAATCTATCACCATTTGCCACGCACTGTAATTGTTGAGAAGTATAAATACTCAAAATAGTGTTAATTTAGTATGATCCCGTGATAGCTCAGTTGGTAGAGCGGAGGACTGTAGTGGCATGTTCATAGTCATCCTTAGGTCGGTGGTTCAAATCCGCCTCGCGGGATACCTTTTTGTCCCGTCTTAAAGTACTTTTTTTCCCCCTCCTTCGTCAACTTTTGACCGTGTCAAAATCGTCATAACCCAATACAAAACTTATTTCATAGGCATTCCTCAAATTCAAACTAAGCCACGTCGACAATTTAACTGATAAGCACATCCATAATATTCGCATGTACATTTTCTTGTATTGCCTGCGGCAAATGAAAATAGATTGTATAAAATAATATATCAAAACTTTCCTTTCCACCACTAAGTCCACGTAATTTGATTTCTCTAGCTGATGCTGCGTAATGTGCTCCTTCCCCGATTATATATGTACATGTTCACATCTGGTGTACACCCACATTTCATGAACAGTTTTTTTTTTTTGTTGTAATAATAATAATGTGACGCCAGGAAGCAGTCAACGTCGATTCCTCAATCGTTGGGCATCGCAGATTGCTCAGCGCATGGCTGCTATTTCAAAATTATCATTCGTAGGATTCATGTACTCGTATAAATTACCATAAATAAAACAGTATATGACATTATTCTTGTTTTCCGAGATGATTGACTCCTCTGCAAATTAATTCGTTTTGACTATATGATGCAAACGCGGAAAATATTCCTGGTGAAAACAATCTTCTGTTTTCCCCTTCATCTTTCAGATAAATTGCAAATCAATGAAACATTCTACTGTTGCCACATCTGGAAGAGGTACTCCACATACATGTATGCGAGATGGTGCTTTCAAAAACAAACTATGCATTGTTGCAGACTTTGCAGAATTGTTTTAAGCAAATCACTATAAAACAAAGAAGAAATACACCGTCCAAATAAAGGTGGGAGATTTTTTTTTTATCCATTTCCGAGATAATCCCTTTACAAATGAAGAAAAGATCATACACATTTCCTTCAAATTCAAAGCATTTTTCACGATGAAAATAGCATGTAAGCGTGTAGAATAAAATGAGTAAATATGTTAGCATGTTCTGTATTTCTTTTTTTTCTTTTTCAACCATTTGAAAACGTGTTAAACGTGAATTCTAATGCAGTCATTATATAACATGTTTCATCAGTGACTAATGTTTGCCGTCAAATCCACAATTGATGTGTCGTAGCAGGATATTTTAGTAGTGCGAACATTGAATTCTTGAAATCCATCAAGTCAATGAATACAAAATATGATAGAAACAAAACGCATCGCCTACCTTTAAGATAATATTCTGATGGATTTTGTGAAATGGCGTCCAGTGTTTACGTTCTACGCTGCTGAAAATTGTCATATGATGTCACGATTTTCTGTATCTGCCAAAGTCATCGACAATTTTTCGCGGCGCTTTTGTTTTTTCCCTACTTTTTATACCTCTTCTTAAACCCAACAGAAATATGTTTGTCTTGTATTAGAATAGAAATAACAGTATTGTATTTGAAGGACTAGCTATTTGAAGAGTTGCATGTGTCAGTTGGGGATTTGACGGTCATAAGTATTCGTTTTACTGGCCCCGCTACGCCGTCGCCAAGTTAATTCGCATTTGCGACGGTCAAATACCCAATCTACGTCGACAACTCTTCAGGTACGACACTGTTATTCCTTTAATATAACCGGTATAGTATTTTTCGGTGGTGACAAAATATCAAAAGCAATTGCTTGAAATACATCTTAGATTTAGAAATAATACATTTCGATCGGCAAACATTTGCTCGATTTCATGATAGCTTGAATACGACACCTCGAATATAGCATAATGTTGGCGAATACAAAGTATCGAGTATGGGTCTCCTATTACGTTTTCCTGTAATAATCATCTTCGATCTTTCAATTGATTCAGTTTAAGTATATCATGATTCTTGCACCCACAACTCGAAAAACGGACGGCAAAAACTAATTGCTCCGGGTGAGGATCGAACTCACAACCTCCGCATTCCTCATACTGTGCAGAGCACAGTGAAGGTACTGTCTATAAGTACGGCGCGCTAACCGATTGTGCCACCAGAGCAATGTTACAAATTGACATAAAAGTTAAGCATTTATACTACACTCCACTCTCCGACCACTTGCACGGGCACTTCATCATCAGCACATTGTATCATTCTTGTGTTCTTTCGTTTTCAGCTGTTCCGTGGTCTTTTTACTTCTTTCATGATAACGAAAACGCATCATTCGATACAGTCTACTGATTCGACATTTAATTAATAAACATATCTTCATCTGCAACAGTCTTGACTAAAACGCAAATATATTATATGTACTTGAACATAAAATAAAATCACCCCAGCTAGGCCTATATGAACTCGCAATGGTAGTGATGAAATTATAATCTATCACCATTTGCCACGCACTGTAATTGTTGAGAAGTATAAATACTCAAAATAGTGTTAATTTAGTATGATCCCGTGATAGCTCAGTTGGTAGAGCGGAGGACTGTAGTGGCATGTTCATAGTCATCCTTAGGTCGGTGGTTCAAATCCGCCTCGCGGGATACCTTTTTGTCCCGTCTTAAAGTACTTTTTTCCCCCTCCTTCGTCAACTTTTGACCGTGTCAAAATCGTCATAACCCAATACAAAACTTATTTCATAGGCATTCCTCAAATTCAAACTAAGCCACGTCGACAATTTAACTGATAAGCACATCCATAATATTCGCATGTACATTTTCTTGTATTGCCTGCGGCAAATGAAAATAGATTGTATAAAATAATATATCAAAACTTTCCTTTCCACCACTAAGTCCACGTAATTTGATTTCTCTAGCTGATGCTGCGTAATGTGCTCCTTCCCCGATTATATATGTACATGTTCACATCTGGTGTACACCCACATTTCATGAACAGTTTTTTTTTTTTTTGTTGTAATAATAATAATGTGACGCCAGGAAGCAGTCAACGTCGATTCCTCAATCGTTGGGCATCGCAGATTGCTCAGCGCATGGCTGCTATTTCAAAATTATCATTCGTAGGATTCATGTACTCGTATAAATTACCATAAATAAAACAGTATATGACATTATTCTTGTTTTCCGAGATGATTGACTCCTCTGCAAATTAATTCGTTTTGAGTATATGATGCAAACGTGGAAAATATTCCTGGTGAAAACAATCTTCTGTTTTCCCCTTCATCTTTCAGATAAATTGCAAATCAATGGAACATTCTACTGTTGCCACATCTGGAAGAGGTACTCCACATACATGTATGCGAGATGGTGCTTTCAAAAACAAACTATGCATTGTTGCAGACTTTGCAGAATTGTTTTAAGCAAATCACTGTAAAACAAAGAAGAAATACACCGTCCAAATAAAGGTGGGAGATTTTTTTTTATCCATTTCCGAGATAATCCCTTTACAAATGAAGAAAAGATCATACACATTTCCTTCAAATTCAAAGCATTTTTCACGATGAAAATAGCATGTAAGCGTGTAGAATAAAATGAGTAAATATGTTAGCATGTTCTGTATTTCTTTTTTTCTTTTTCAACCATTTGAAAACGTGTTAAACGTGAATTCTAATGCAGTCATTATATAACATGTTTCATCAGTGACTAATGTTTGCCGTCAAATCCACAATTGACGTGTCGTAACAGGAGATTTTAGTAGTGCGAACATTGAATTCTTGAAATCCATCAAGTCAATGAATGCAAAATATGATAGAAACAAAACGCATCGCCTACCTTTAAGATAATATTCTGATGGATTTTGTGAAATGACGTCCAGTGTTTACGTTCTACGCTGCTGAAAATTGTCATATGATGTCACGATTTTCTGTATCTGCCAAAGTCATCGACAATTTTTCGCGGCGCTTTTGTTTTTTCCCTACTTTTTATACCTCTTCTTAAACCCAACAGAAATATGTTTGTCTTGTATTAGAATAGAAATAACAGTATTGTATTTGAAGGACTAGCTATTTGAAGAGTTGCATGTGTCAGTTGGGGATTTGACGGTCATAAGTATTCGTTTTACTGGCCCCGCTACGCCGTCGCCAAGTTAATTCGCATTTGCGACGGTCAAATCCCCAATCTACGTCGACAACTCTTCAGGTACGACACTGTTATTCCTTTAATATAACCGGTATAGTATTTTTCGGTGGTGACAAAATATCAAAAGCAATTGCTTGAAATACATCTTAGATTTAGAAATAATACATTTCGATCGGCAAACATTTGCTCGATTTCATGATAGCTTGAATACGACACCTCGAATATAGCATAATGTTGGCGAATACAAAGTATCGAGTATGGGTCTCCTATTACGTTTTCCTGTAATAATCATCTTCGATCTTTCAATTGATTCAGTTTAAGTATATCATGATTCTTGCACCCACAACCCGAAAAACGGACGGCAAAAACTAATTGCTCCGGGTGAGGATCGAACTCACAACCTCCGCATTCCTCATACTGTGCAGAGCACAGTGAAGGTACTGTCTATAAGTACGGCGCGCTAACCAATTGTGCCACCAGAGCAATGTTACAAATTGACATAAAAGTTAAGCATTTATACTACACTCCACTCTCCGACCACTTGCACGGGCACTTCATCATCAGCACATTGTATCATTCTTGTGTTCTTTCGTTTTCAGCTGTTCCGTGGTCTTTTTACTTCTTTCATGATAACGAAAACACATCATTCGATACAGTCTACTGATTCGACATTTAATTAATAAACATATCTTCATCTGCAACAGTCTTGACTAAAACGCAAATATATTATATGTACTTGAACATAAAATAAAATCACCCCAGCTAGGCCTATATGAACTCGCAATGGTAGTGATGAAATTATAATCTATCACCATTTGCCACGCACTGTAATTGTTGAGAAGTATAAATACTCAAAATAGTGTTAATTTAGTATGATCCCGTGATAGCTCAGTTGGTAGAGCGGAGGACTGTAGTGGCATGTTCATAGTCATCCTTAGGTCGGTGGTTCAAATCCGCCTCGCGGGATACCTTTTTGTCCCGTCTTAAAGTACTTTTTTTCCCCCTCCTTCGTCAACTTTTGACCGTGTCAAAATCGTCATAACCCAATACAAAACTTATTTCATAGGCATTCCTCAAATTCAAACTAAGCCACGTCGACAATTTAACTGATAAGCACATCCATAATATTCGCATGTACATTTTCTTGTATTGCCTGCGGCAAATGAAAATAGATTGTATAAAATAATATATCAAAACTTTCCTTTCCACCACTAAGTCCACGTAATTTGATTTCTCTAGCTGATGCTGCGTAATGTGCTCCTTCCCCGATTATATATGTACATGTTCACATCTGGTGTACACCCACATTTCATGAACAGTTTTTTTTTTTTTTGTTGTAATAATAATAATGTGACGCCAGGAAGCAGTCAACGTCGATTCCTCAATCGTTGGGCATCGCAGATTGCTCAGCGCATGGCTGCTATTTCAAAATTATCATTCGTAGGATTCATGTACTCGTATAAATTACCATAAATAAAACAGTATATGACATTATTCTTGTTTTCCGAGATGATTGACTCCTCTGCAAATTAATTCGTTTTGAGTATATGATGCAAACGTGGAAAATATTCCTGGTGAAAACAATCTTCTGTTTTCCCCTTCATCTTTCAGATAAATTGCAAATCAATGGAACATTCTACTGTTGCCACATCTGGAAGAGGTACTCCACATACATGTATGCGAGATGGTGCTTTCAAAAACAAACTATGCATTGTTGCAGACTTTGCAGAATTGTTTTAAGCAAATCACTGTAAAACAAAGAAGAAATACACCGTCCAAATAAAGGTGGGAGATTTTTTTTTATCCATTTCCGAGATAATCCCTTTACAAATGAAGAAAAGATCATACACATTTCCTTCAAATTCAAAGCATTTTTCACGATGAAAATAGCATGTAAGCGTGTAGAATAAAATGAGTAAATATGTTAGCATGTTCTGTATTTCTTTTTTTCTTTTTCAACCATTTGAAAACGTGTTAAACGTGAATTCTAATGCAGTCATTATATAACATGTTTCATCAGTGACTAATGTTTGCCGTCAAATCCACAATTGACGTGTCGTAACAGGAGATTTTAGTAGTGCGAACATTGAATTCTTGAAATCCATCAAGTCAATGAATGCAAAATATGATAGAAACAAAACGCATCGCCTACCTTTAAGATAATATTCTGATGGATTTTGTGAAATGACGTCCAGTGTTTACGTTCTACGCTGCTGAAAATTGTCATATGATGTCACGATTTTCTGTATCTGCCAAAGTCATCGACAATTTTTCGCGGCGCTTTTGTTTTTTCCCTACTTTTTATACCTCTTCTTAAACCCAACAGAAATATGTTTGTCTTGTATTAGAATAGAAATAACAGTATTGTATTTGAAGGACTAGCTATTTGAAGAGTTGCATGTGTCAGTTGGGGATTTGACGGTCATAAGTATTCGTTTTACTGGCCCCGCTACGCCGTCGCCAAGTTAATTCGCATTTGCGACGGTCAAATCCCCAATCTACGTCGACAACTCTTCAGGTACGACACTGTTATTCCTTTAATATAACCGGTATAGTATTTTTCGGTGGTGACAAAATATCAAAAGCAATTGCTTGAAATACATCTTAGATTTAGAAATAATACATTTCGATCGGCAAACATTTGCTCGATTTCATGATAGCTTGAATACGACACCTCGAATATAGCATAATGTTGGCGAATACAAAGTATCGAGTATGGGTCTCCTATTACGTTTTCCTGTAATAATCATCTTCGATCTTTCAATTGATTCAGTTTAAGTATATCATGATTCTTGCACCCACAACCCGAAAAACGGACGGCAAAAACTAATTGCTCCGGGTGAGGATCGAACTCACAACCTCCGCATTCCTCATACTGTGCAGAGCACAGTGAAGGTACTGTCTATAAGTACGGCGCGCTAACCAATTGTGCCACCAGAGCAATGTTACAAATTGACATAAAAGTTAAGCATTTATACTACACTCCACTCTCCGACCACTTGCACGGGCACTTCATCATCAGCACATTGTATCATTCTTGTGTTCTTTCGTTTTCAGCTGTTCCGTGGTCTTTTTACTTCTTTCATGATAACGAAAACACATCATTCGATACAGTCTACTGATTCGACATTTAATTAATAAACATATCTTCATCTGCAACAGTCTTGACTAAAACGCAAATATATTATATGTACTTGAACATAAAATAAAATCACCCCAGCTAGGCCTATATGAACTCGCAATGGTAGTGATGAAATTATAATCTATCACCATTTGCCACGCACTGTAATTGTTGAGAAGTATAAATACTCAAAATAGTGTTAATTTAGTATGATCCCGTGATAGCTCAGTTGGTAGAGCGGAGGACTGTAGTGGCATGTTCATAGTCATCCTTAGGTCGGTGGTTCAAATCCGCCTCGCGGGATACCTTTTTGTCCCGTCTTAAAGTACTTTTTTTCCCCCTCCTTCGTCAACTTTTGACCGTGTCAAAATCGTCATAACCCAATACAAAACTTATTTCATAGGCATTCCTCAAATTCAAACTAAGCCACGTCGACAATTTAACTGATAAGCACATCCATAATATTCGCATGTACATTTTCTTGTATTGCCTGCGGCAAATGAAAATAGATTGTATAAAATAATATATCAAAACTTTCCTTTCCACCACTAAGTCCACGTAATTTGATTTCTCTAGCTGATGCTGCGTAATGTGCTCCTTCCCCGATTATATATGTACATGTTCACATCTGGTGTACACCCACATTTCATGAACAGTTTTTTTTTTTTGTTGTAATAATAATAATGTGACGCCAGGAAGCAGTCAACGTCGATTCCTCAATCGTTGGGCATCGCAGATTGCTCAGCGCATGGCTGCTATTTCAAAATTATCATTCGTAGGATTCATGTACTCGTATAAATTACCATAAATAAAACAGTATATGACATTATTCTTGTTTTCCGAGATGATTGACTCATCTGCAAATTAATTCGTTTTGACTATATGATGCAAACGCGGAAAATATTCCAGGTGAAAACAATCTTCTGTTTTCCCCTTCATCTTTCAGATAAATTGCAAATCAATGAAACATTCTACTGTTGCCACATCTGGAAGAGGTACTCCACATACATGTATGCGAGATGGTGCTTTCAAAAACAAACTATGCATTGTTGCAGACTTTGCAGAATTGTTTTAAGCAAATCACTATAAAACAAAGAAGAAATACACCGTCCAAATAAAGGTGGGAGATTTTTTTTTTATCCATTTCCGAGATAATCCCTTTACAAATGAAGAAAAGATCATACACATTTCCTTCAAATTCAAAGCATTTTTCACGATGAAAATAGCATGTAAGCGTGTAGAATAAAATGAGTAAATATGTTAGCATGTTCTGTATTTCTTTTTTTCTTTTTCAACCATTTGAAAACGTGTTAAACGTGAATTCTAATGCAGTCATTATATAACATGTTTCATCAGTGACTAATGTTTGCCGTCAAATCCACAATTGATGTGTCGTAGCAGGAGATTTTAGTAGTGCGAACATTGAATTCTTGAAATCCATCAAGTCAATGAATACAAATTATGATAGAAACAAAACGCATCGCCTACCTTTAAGATAATATTCTGATGGATTTTGTGAAATGGCGTCCAGTGTTTACGTTCTACGCTGCTGAAAATTGTCATATGATGTCACGATTTTCTGTATCTGCCAAAGTCATCGACAATTTTTCGCGGCGCTTTTGTTTTTTCCCTACTTTTTATACCTCTTCTTAAACCCAACAGAAATATGTTTGTCTTGTATTAGAATAGAAATAACAGTATTGTATTTGAAGGACTAGCTATTTGAAGAGTTGCATGTGTCAGTTGGGGATTTGACGGTCATAAGTATTCGTTTTACTGGCCCCGCTACGCCGTCGCCAAGTTAATTCGCATTTGCGACGGTCAAATCCCCAATCTACGTCGACAACTCTTCAGGTACGACACTGTTATTCCTTTAATATAACCGGTATAGTATTTTTCGGTGGTGACAAAATATCAAAAGCAATTGCTTGAAATACATCTTAGATTTAGAAATAATACATTTCGATCGGCAAACATTTGCTCGATTTCATGATAGCTTGAATACGACACCTCGAATATAGCATAATGTTGGCGAATACAAAGTATCGAGTATGGGTCTCCTATTACGTTTTCCTGTAATAATCATCTTCGATCTTTCAATTGATTCAGTTTAAGTATATCATGATTCTTGCACCCACAACCCGAAAAACGGACGGCAAAAACTAATTGCTCCGGGTGAGGATCGAACTCACAACCTCCGCATTCCTCATACTGTGCAGAGCACAGTGAAGGTACTGTCTATAAGTACGGCGCGCTAACCGATTGTGCCACCAGAGCAATGTTACAAATTGACATAAAAGTTAAGCATTTATACTACACTCCACTCTCCGACCACTTGCACGGGCACTTCATCATCAGCACATTGTATCATTCTTGTGTTCTTTCGTTTTCAGCTGTTCCGTGGTCTTTTTACTTCTTTCATGATAACGAAAACGCATCATTCGATACAGTCTACTGATTCGACATTTAATTAATAAACATATCTTCATCTGCAACAGTCTTGACTAAAACGCAAATATATTATATGTACTTGAACATAAAATAAAATCACCCCAGCTAGGCCTATATGAACTCGCAATGGTAGTGATGAAATTATAATCTATCACCATTTGCCACGCACTGTAATTGTTGAGAAGTATAAATACTCAAAATAGTGTTAATTTAGTATGATCCCGTGATAGCTCAGTTGGTAGAGCGGAGGACTGTAGTGGCATGTTCATAGTCATCCTTAGGTCGGTGGTTCAAATCCGCCTCGCGGGATACCTTTTTGTCCCGTCTTAAAGTACTTTTTTTCCCCCTCCTTCGTCAACTTTTGACCGTGTCAAAATCGTCATAACCCAATACAAAACTTATTTCATAGGCATTCCTCAAATTCAAACTAAGCCACGTCGACAATTTAACTGATAAGCACATCCATAATATTCGCATGTACATTTTCTTGTATTGCCTGCGGCAAATGAAAATAGATTGTATAAAATAATATATCAAAACTTTCCTTTCCACCACTAAGTCCACGTAATTTGATTTCTCTAGCTGATGCTGCGTAATGTGCTCCTTCCCCGATTATATATGTACATGTTCACATCTGGTGTACACCCACATTTCATGAACAGTTTTTTTTTTTTGTTGTAATAATAATAATGTGACGCCAGGAAGCAGTCAACGTCGATTCCTCAATCGTTGGGCATCGCAGATTGCTCAGCGCATGGCTGCTATTTCAAAATTATCATTCGTAGGATTCATGTACTCGTATAAATTACCATAAATAAAACAGTATATGACATTATTCTTGTTTTCCGAGATGATTGACTCATCTGCAAATTAATTCGTTTTGACTATATGATGCAAACGCGGAAAATATTCCAGGTGAAAACAATCTTCTGTTTTCCCCTTCATCTTTCAGATAAATTGCAAATCAATGAAACATTCTACTGTTGCCACATCTGGAAGAGGTACTCCACATACATGTATGCGAGATGGTGCTTTCAAAAACAAACTATGCATTGTTGCAGACTTTGCAGAATTGTTTTAAGCAAATCACTATAAAACAAAGAAGAAATACACCGTCCAAATAAAGGTGGGAGATTTTTTTTTTATCCATTTCCGAGATAATCCCTTTACAAATGAAGAAAAGATCATACACATTTCCTTCAAATTCAAAGCATTTTTCACGATGAAAATAGCATGTAAGCGTGTAGAATAAAATGAGTAAATATGTTAGCATGTTCTGTATTTCTTTTTTTCTTTTTCAACCATTTGAAAACGTGTTAAACGTGAATTCTAATGCAGTCATTATATAACATGTTTCATCAGTGACTAATGTTTGCCGTCAAATCCACAATTGATGTGTCGTAGCAGGAGATTTTAGTAGTGCGAACATTGAATTCTTGAAATCCATCAAGTCAATGAATACAAATTATGATAGAAACAAAACGCATCGCCTACCTTTAAGATAATATTCTGATGGATTTTGTGAAATTGAAATGGCATCCAGTGTTTACGTTCTACGCTGCTGAAAATTGTCATATGATGTCACGATTTTCTGTATCTGCCAAAGTCATCGACAATTTTTCGCGGCGCTTTTGTTTTTTCCCTACTTTTTATACCTCTTCTTAAACCCAACAGAAATATGTTTGTCTTGTATTAGAATAGAAATAACAGTATTGTATTTGAAGGACTAGCTATTTGAAGAGTTGCATGTGTCAGTTGGGGATTTGACGGTCATAAGTATTCGTTTTACTGGCCCCGCTACGCCGTCGCCAAGTTAATTCGCATTTGCGACGGTCAAATCCCCAATCTACGTCGACAACTCTTCAGGTACGACACTGTTATTCCTTTAATATAACCGGTATAGTATTTTTCGGTGGTGACAAAATATCAAAAGCAATTGCTTGAAATACATCTTAGATTTAGAAATAATACATTTCGATCGGCAAACATTTGCTCGATTTCATGATAGCTTGAATACGACACCTCGAATATAGCATAATGTTGGCGAATACAAAGTATCGAGTATGGGTCTCCTATTACGTTTTCCTGTAATAATCATCTTCGATCTTTCAATTGATTCAGTTTAAGTATATCATGATTCTTGCACCCACAACCCGAAAAACGGACGGCAAAAACTAATTGCTCCGGGTGAGGATCGAACTCACAACCTCCGCATTCCTCATACTGTGCAGAGCACAGTGAAGGTACTGTCTATAAGTACGGCGCGCTAACCGATTGTGCCACCAGAGCAATGTTACAAATTGACATAAAAGTTAAGCATTTATACTACACTCCACTCTCCGACCACTTGCACGGGCACTTCATCATCAGCACATTGTATCATTCTTGTGTTCTTTCGTTTTCAGCTGTTCCGTGGTCTTTTTACTTCTTTCATGATAACGAAAACGCATCATTCGATACAGTCTACTGATTCGACATTTAATTAATAAACATATCTTCATCTGCAACAGTCTTGACTAAAACGCAAATATATTATATGTACTTGAACATAAAATAAAATCACCCCAGCTAGGCCTATATGAACTCGCAATGGTAGTGATGAAATTATAATCTATCACCATTTGCCACGCACTGTAATTGTTGAGAAGTATAAATACTCAAAATAGTGTTAATTTAGTATGATCCCGTGATAGCTCAGTTGGTAGAGCGGAGGACTGTAGTGGCATGTTCATAGTCATCCTTAGGTCGGTGGTTCAAATCCGCCTCGCGGGATACCTTTTTGTCCCGTCTTAAAGTACTTTTTTTCCCCCTCCTTCGTCAACTTTTGACCGTGTCAAAATCGTCATAACCCAATACAAAACTTATTTCATAGGCATTCCTCAAATTCAAACTAAGCCACGTCGACAATTTAACTGATAAGCACATCCATAATATTCGCATGTACATTTTCTTGTATTGCCTGCGGCAAATGAAAATAGATTGTATAAAATAATATATCAAAACTTTCCTTTCCACCACTAAGTCCACGTAATTTGATTTCTCTAGCTGATGCTGCGTAATGTGCTCCTTCCCCGATTATATATGTACATGTTCACATCTGGTGTACACCCACATTTCATGAACAGTTTTTTTTTTTTGTTGTAATAATAATAATGTGACGCCAGGAAGCAGTCAACGTCGATTCCTCAATCGTTGGGCATCGCAGATTGCTCAGCGCATGGCTGCTATTTCAAAATTATCATTCGTAGGATTCATGTACTCGTATAAATTACCATAAATAAAACAGTATATGACATTATTCTTGTTTTCCGAGATGATTGACTCATCTGCAAATTAATTCGTTTTGACTATATGATGCAAACGCGGAAAATATTCCAGGTGAAAACAATCTTCTGTTTTCCCCTTCATCTTTCAGATAAATTGCAAATCAATGAAACATTCTACTGTTGCCACATCTGGAAGAGGTACTCCACATACATGTATGCGAGATGGTGCTTTCAAAAACAAACTATGCATTGTTGCAGACTTTGCAGAATTGTTTTAAGCAAATCACTATAAAACAAAGAAGAAATACACCGTCCAAATAAAGGTGGGAGATTTTTTTTTTATCCATTTCCGAGATAATCCCTTTACAAATGAAGAAAAGATCATACACATTTCCTTCAAATTCAAAGCATTTTTCACGATGAAAATAGCATGTAAGCGTGTAGAATAAAATGAGTAAATATGTTAGCATGTTCTGTATTTCTTTTTTTCTTTTTCAACCATTTGAAAACGTGTTAAACGTGAATTCTAATGCAGTCATTATATAACATGTTTCATCAGTGACTAATGTTTGCCGTCAAATCCACAATTGATGTGTCGTAGCAGGAGATTTTAGTAGTGCGAACATTGAATTCTTGAAATCCATCAAGTCAATGAATACAAATTATGATAGAAACAAAACGCATCGCCTACCTTTAAGATAATATTCTGATGGATTTTGTGAAATTGAAATGGCATCCAGTGTTTACGTTCTACGCTGCTGAAAATTGTCATATGATGTCACGATTTTCTGTATCTGCCAAAGTCATCGACAATTTTTCGCGGCGCTTTTGTTTTTTCCCTACTTTTTATACCTCTTCTTAAACCCAACAGAAATATGTTTGTCTTGTATTAGAATAGAAATAACAGTATTGTATTTGAAGGACTAGCTATTTGAAGAGTTGCATGTGTCAGTTGGGGATTTGACGGTCATAAGTATTCGTTTTACTGGCCCCGCTACGCCGTCGCCAAGTTAATTCGCATTTGCGACGGTCAAATCCCCAATCTACGTCGACAACTCTTCAGGTACGACACTGTTATTCCTTTAATATAACCGGTATAGTATTTTTCGGTGGTGACAAAATATCAAAAGCAATTGCTTGAAATACATCTTAGATTTAGAAATAATACATTTCGATCGGCAAACATTTGCTCGATTTCATGATAGCTTGAATACGACACCTCGAATATAGCATAATGTTGGCGAATACAAAGTATCGAGTATGGGTCTCCTATTACGTTTTCCTGTAATAATCATCTTCGATCTTTCAATTGATTCAGTTTAAGTATATCATGATTCTTGCACCCACAACCCGAAAAACGGACGGCAAAAACTAATTGCTCCGGGTGAGGATCGAACTCACAACCTCCGCATTCCTCATACTGTGCAGAGCACAGTGAAGGTACTGTCTATAAGTACGGCGCGCTAACCGATTGTGCCACCAGAGCAATGTTACAAATTGACATAAAAGTTAAGCATTTATACTACACTCCACTCTCCGACCACTTGCACGGGCACTTCATCATCAGCACATTGTATCATTCTTGTGTTCTTTCGTTTTCAGCTGTTCCGTGGTCTTTTTACTTCTTTCATGATAACGAAAACGCATCATTCGATACAGTCTACTGATTCGACATTTAATTAATAAACATATCTTCATCTGCAACAGTCTTGACTAAAACGCAAATATATTATATGTACTTGAACATAAAATAAAATCACCCCAGCTAGGCCTATATGAACTCGCAATGGTAGTGATGAAATTATAATCTATCACCATTTGCCACGCACTGTAATTGTTGAGAAGTATAAATACTCAAAATAGTGTTAATTTAGTATGATCCCGTGATAGCTCAGTTGGTAGAGC
The DNA here is from genome assembly GCA_963680875.1 of Bathymodiolus brooksi. Classification (NCBI taxonomy): domain Eukaryota; kingdom Metazoa; phylum Mollusca; class Bivalvia; order Mytilida; family Modiolidae; genus Bathymodiolus; species Bathymodiolus brooksi. The sequence continues at coordinate 29,195,962 of OY804576.1, read as the reverse complement.
GGAGGACTGTAGTGGCATGTTCATAGTCATCCTTAGGTCGGTGGTTCAAATCCGCCTCGCGGGATACCTTTTTGTCCCGTCTTAAAGTACTTTTTTTCCCCCTCCTTCGTCAACTTTTGACCGTGTCAAAATCGTCATAACCCAATACAAAACTTATTTCATAGGCATTCCTCAAATTCAAACTAAGCCACGTCGACAATTTAACTGATAAGCACATCCATAATATTCGCATGTACATTTTCTTGTATTGCCTGCGGCAAATGAAAATAGATTGTATAAAATAATATATCAAAACTTTCCTTTCCACCACTAAGTCCACGTAATTTGATTTCTCTAGCTGATGCTGCGTAATGTGCTCCTTCCCCGATTATATATGTACATGTTCACATCTGGTGTACACCCACATTTCATGAACAGTTTTTTTTTTTTGTTGTAATAATAATAATGTGACGCCAGGAAGCAGTCAACGTCGATTCCTCAATCGTTGGGCATCGCAGATTGCTCAGCGCATGGCTGCTATTTCAAAATTATCATTCGTAGGATTCATGTACTCGTATAAATTACCATAAATAAAACAGTATATGACATTATTCTTGTTTTCCGAGATGATTGACTCATCTGCAAATTAATTCGTTTTGACTATATGATGCAAACGCGGAAAATATTCCAGGTGAAAACAATCTTCTGTTTTCCCCTTCATCTTTCAGATAAATTGCAAATCAATGAAACATTCTACTGTTGCCACATCTGGAAGAGGTACTCCACATACATGTATGCGAGATGGTGCTTTCAAAAACAAACTATGCATTGTTGCAGACTTTGCAGAATTGTTTTAAGCAAATCACTATAAAACAAAGAAGAAATACACCGTCCAAATAAAGGTGGGAGATTTTTTTTTTATCCATTTCCGAGATAATCCCTTTACAAATGAAGAAAAGATCATACACATTTCCTTCAAATTCAAAGCATTTTTCACGATGAAAATAGCATGTAAGCGTGTAGAATAAAATGAGTAAATATGTTAGCATGTTCTGTATTTCTTTTTTTCTTTTTCAACCATTTGAAAACGTGTTAAACGTGAATTCTAATGCAGTCATTATATAACATGTTTCATCAGTGACTAATGTTTGCCGTCAAATCCACAATTGATGTGTCGTAGCAGGAGATTTTAGTAGTGCGAACATTGAATTCTTGAAATCCATCAAGTCAATGAATACAAATTATGATAGAAACAAAACGCATCGCCTACCTTTAAGATAATATTCTGATGGATTTTGTGAAATGGCGTCCAGTGTTTACGTTCTACGCTGCTGAAAATTGTCATATGATGTCACGATTTTCTGTATCTGCCAAAGTCATCGACAATTTTTCGCGGCGCTTTTGTTTTTTCCCTACTTTTTATACCTCTTCTTAAACCCAACAGAAATATGTTTGTCTTGTATTAGAATAGAAATAACAGTATTGTATTTGAAGGACTAGCTATTTGAAGAGTTGCATGTGTCAGTTGGGGATTTGACGGTCATAAGTATTCGTTTTACTGGCCCCGCTACGCCGTCGCCAAGTTAATTCGCATTTGCGACGGTCAAATCCCCAATCTACGTCGACAACTCTTCAGGTACGACACTGTTATTCCTTTAATATAACCGGTATAGTATTTTTCGGTGGTGACAAAATATCAAAAGCAATTGCTTGAAATACATCTTAGATTTAGAAATAATACATTTCGATCGGCAAACATTTGCTCGATTTCATGATAGCTTGAATACGACACCTCGAATATAGCATAATGTTGGCGAATACAAAGTATCGAGTATGGGTCTCCTATTACGTTTTCCTGTAATAATCATCTTCGATCTTTCAATTGATTCAGTTTAAGTATATCATGATTCTTGCACCCACAACCCGAAAAACGGACGGCAAAAACTAATTGCTCCGGGTGAGGATCGAACTCACAACCTCCGCATTCCTCATACTGTGCAGAGCACAGTGAAGGTACTGTCTATAAGTACGGCGCGCTAACCGATTGTGCCACCAGAGCAATGTTACAAATTGACATAAAAGTTAAGCATTTATACTACACTCCACTCTCCGACCACTTGCACGGGCACTTCATCATCAGCACATTGTATCATTCTTGTGTTCTTTCGTTTTCAGCTGTTCCGTGGTCTTTTTACTTCTTTCATGATAACGAAAACGCATCATTCGATACAGTCTACTGATTCGACATTTAATTAATAAACATATCTTCATCTGCAACAGTCTTGACTAAAACGCAAATATATTATATGTACTTGAACATAAAATAAAATCACCCCAGCTAGGCCTATATGAACTCGCAATGGTAGTGATGAAATTATAATCTATCACCATTTGCCACGCACTGTAATTGTTGAGAAGTATAAATACTCAAAATAGTGTTAATTTAGTATGATCCCGTGATAGCTCAGTTGGTAGAGCGGAGGACTGTAGTGGCATGTTCATAGTCATCCTTAGGTCGGTGGTTCAAATCCGCCTCGCGGGATACCTTTTTGTCCCGTCTTAAAGTACTTTTTTTCCCCCTCCTTCGTCAACTTTTGACCGTGTCAAAATCGTCATAACCCAATACAAAACTTATTTCATAGGCATTCCTCAAATTCAAACTAAGCCACGTCGACAATTTAACTGATAAGCACATCCATAATATTCGCATGTACATTTTCTTGTATTGCCTGCGGCAAATGAAAATAGATTGTATAAAATAATATATCAAAACTTTCCTTTCCACCACTAAGTCCACGTAATTTGATTTCTCTAGCTGATGCTGCGTAATGTGCTCCTTCCCCGATTATATATGTACATGTTCACATCTGGTGTACACCCACATTTCATGAACAGTTTTTTTTTTTTGTTGTAATAATAATAATGTGACGCCAGGAAGCAGTCAACGTCGATTCCTCAATCGTTGGGCATCGCAGATTGCTCAGCGCATGGCTGCTATTTCAAAATTATCATTCGTAGGATTCATGTACTCGTATAAATTACCATAAATAAAACAGTATATGACATTATTCTTGTTTTCCGAGATGATTGACTCATCTGCAAATTAATTCGTTTTGACTATATGATGCAAACGCGGAAAATATTCCAGGTGAAAACAATCTTCTGTTTTCCCCTTCATCTTTCAGATAAATTGCAAATCAATGAAACATTCTACTGTTGCCACATCTGGAAGAGGTACTCCACATACATGTATGCGAGATGGTGCTTTCAAAAACAAACTATGCATTGTTGCAGACTTTGCAGAATTGTTTTAAGCAAATCACTATAAAACAAAGAAGAAATACACCGTCCAAATAAAGGTGGGAGATTTTTTTTTTATCCATTTCCGAGATAATCCCTTTACAAATGAAGAAAAGATCATACACATTTCCTTCAAATTCAAAGCATTTTTCACGATGAAAATAGCATGTAAGCGTGTAGAATAAAATGAGTAAATATGTTAGCATGTTCTGTATTTCTTTTTTTCTTTTTCAACCATTTGAAAACGTGTTAAACGTGAATTCTAATGCAGTCATTATATAACATGTTTCATCAGTGACTAATGTTTGCCGTCAAATCCACAATTGATGTGTCGTAGCAGGAGATTTTAGTAGTGCGAACATTGAATTCTTGAAATCCATCAAGTCAATGAATACAAATTATGATAGAAACAAAACGCATCGCCTACCTTTAAGATAATATTCTGATGGATTTTGTGAAATGGCGTCCAGTGTTTACGTTCTACGCTGCTGAAAATTGTCATATGATGTCACGATTTTCTGTATCTGCCAAAGTCATCGACAATTTTTCGCGGCGCTTTTGTTTTTTCCCTACTTTTTATACCTCTTCTTAAACCCAACAGAAATATGTTTGTCTTGTATTAGAATAGAAATAACAGTATTGTATTTGAAGGACTAGCTATTTGAAGAGTTGCATGTGTCAGTTGGGGATTTGACGGTCATAAGTATTCGTTTTACTGGCCCCGCTACGCCGTCGCCAAGTTAATTCGCATTTGCGACGGTCAAATCCCCAATCTACGTCGACAACTCTTCAGGTACGACACTGTTATTCCTTTAATATAACCGGTATAGTATTTTTCGGTGGTGACAAAATATCAAAAGCAATTGCTTGAAATACATCTTAGATTTAGAAATAATACATTTCGATCGGCAAACATTTGCTCGATTTCATGATAGCTTGAATACGACACCTCGAATATAGCATAATGTTGGCGAATACAAAGTATCGAGTATGGGTCTCCTATTACGTTTTCCTGTAATAATCATCTTCGATCTTTCAATTGATTCAGTTTAAGTATATCATGATTCTTGCACCCACAACCCGAAAAACGGACGGCAAAAACTAATTGCTCCGGGTGAGGATCGAACTCACAACCTCCGCATTCCTCATACTGTGCAGAGCACAGTGAAGGTACTGTCTATAAGTACGGCGCGCTAACCGATTGTGCCACCAGAGCAATGTTACAAATTGACATAAAAGTTAAGCATTTATACTACACTCCACTCTCCGACCACTTGCACGGGCACTTCATCATCAGCACATTGTATCATTCTTGTGTTCTTTCGTTTTCAGCTGTTCCGTGGTCTTTTTACTTCTTTCATGATAACGAAAACGCATCATTCGATACAGTCTACTGATTCGACATTTAATTAATAAACATATCTTCATCTGCAACAGTCTTGACTAAAACGCAAATATATTATATGTACTTGAACATAAAATAAAATCACCCCAGCTAGGCCTATATGAACTCGCAATGGTAGTGATGAAATTATAATCTATCACCATTTGCCACGCACTGTAATTGTTGAGAAGTATAAATACTCAAAATAGTGTTAATTTAGTATGATCCCGTGATAGCTCAGTTGGTAGAGCGGAGGACTGTAGTGGCATGTTCATAGTCATCCTTAGGTCGGTGGTTCAAATCCGCCTCGCGGGATACCTTTTTGTCCCGTCTTAAAGTACTTTTTTTCCCCCTCCTTCGTCAACTTTTGACCGTGTCAAAATCGTCATAACCCAATACAAAACTTATTTCATAGGCATTCCTCAAATTCAAACTAAGCCACGTCGACAATTTAACTGATAAGCACATCCATAATATTCGCATGTACATTTTCTTGTATTGCCTGCGGCAAATGAAAATAGATTGTATAAAATAATATATCAAAACTTTCCTTTCCACCACTAAGTCCACGTAATTTGATTTCTCTAGCTGATGCTGCGTAATGTGCTCCTTCCCCGATTATATATGTACATGTTCACATCTGGTGTACACCCACATTTCATGAACAGTTTTTTTTTTTTGTTGTAATAATAATAATGTGACGCCAGGAAGCAGTCAACGTCGATTCCTCAATCGTTGGGCATCGCAGATTGCTCAGCGCATGGCTGCTATTTCAAAATTATCATTCGTAGGATTCATGTACTCGTATAAATTACCATAAATAAAACAGTATATGACATTATTCTTGTTTTCCGAGATGATTGACTCATCTGCAAATTAATTCGTTTTGACTATATGATGCAAACGCGGAAAATATTCCAGGTGAAAACAATCTTCTGTTTTCCCCTTCATCTTTCAGATAAATTGCAAATCAATGAAACATTCTACTGTTGCCACATCTGGAAGAGGTACTCCACATACATGTATGCGAGATGGTGCTTTCAAAAACAAACTATGCATTGTTGCAGACTTTGCAGAATTGTTTTAAGCAAATCACTATAAAACAAAGAAGAAATACACCGTCCAAATAAAGGTGGGAGATTTTTTTTTTATCCATTTCCGAGATAATCCCTTTACAAATGAAGAAAAGATCATACACATTTCCTTCAAATTCAAAGCATTTTTCACGATGAAAATAGCATGTAAGCGTGTAGAATAAAATGAGTAAATATGTTAGCATGTTCTGTATTTCTTTTTTTCTTTTTCAACCATTTGAAAACGTGTTAAACGTGAATTCTAATGCAGTCATTATATAACATGTTTCATCAGTGACTAATGTTTGCCGTCAAATCCACAATTGATGTGTCGTAGCAGGAGATTTTAGTAGTGCGAACATTGAATTCTTGAAATCCATCAAGTCAATGAATACAAATTATGATAGAAACAAAACGCATCGCCTACCTTTAAGATAATATTCTGATGGATTTTGTGAAATGGCGTCCAGTGTTTACGTTCTACGCTGCTGAAAATTGTCATATGATGTCACGATTTTCTGTATCTGCCAAAGTCATCGACAATTTTTCGCGGCGCTTTTGTTTTTTCCCTACTTTTTATACCTCTTCTTAAACCCAACAGAAATATGTTTGTCTTGTATTAGAATAGAAATAACAGTATTGTATTTGAAGGACTAGCTATTTGAAGAGTTGCATGTGTCAGTTGGGGATTTGACGGTCATAAGTATTCGTTTTACTGGCCCCGCTACGCCGTCGCCAAGTTAATTCGCATTTGCGACGGTCAAATCCCCAATCTACGTCGACAACTCTTCAGGTACGACACTGTTATTCCTTTAATATAACCGGTATAGTATTTTTCGGTGGTGACAAAATATCAAAAGCAATTGCTTGAAATACATCTTAGATTTAGAAATAATACATTTCGATCGGCAAACATTTGCTCGATTTCATGATAGCTTGAATACGACACCTCGAATATAGCATAATGTTGGCGAATACAAAGTATCGAGTATGGGTCTCCTATTACGTTTTCCTGTAATAATCATCTTCGATCTTTCAATTGATTCAGTTTAAGTATATCATGATTCTTGCACCCACAACCCGAAAAACGGACGGCAAAAACTAATTGCTCCGGGTGAGGATCGAACTCACAACCTCCGCATTCCTCATACTGTGCAGAGCACAGTGAAGGTACTGTCTATAAGTACGGCGCGCTAACCGATTGTGCCACCAGAGCAATGTTACAAATTGACATAAAAGTTAAGCATTTATACTACACTCCACTCTCCGACCACTTGCACGGGCACTTCATCATCAGCACATTGTATCATTCTTGTGTTCTTTCGTTTTCAGCTGTTCCGTGGTCTTTTTACTTCTTTCATGATAACGAAAACGCATCATTCGATACAGTCTACTGATTCGACATTTAATTAATAAACATATCTTCATCTGCAACAGTCTTGACTAAAACGCAAATATATTATATGTACTTGAACATAAAATAAAATCACCCCAGCTAGGCCTATATGAACTCGCAATGGTAGTGATGAAATTATAATCTATCACCATTTGCCACGCACTGTAATTGTTGAGAAGTATAAATACTCAAAATAGTGTTAATTTAGTATGATCCCGTGATAGCTCAGTTGGTAGAGCGGAGGACTGTAGTGGCATGTTCATAGTCATCCTTAGGTCGGTGGTTCAAATCCGCCTCGCGGGATACCTTTTTGTCCCGTCTTAAAGTACTTTTTTTCCCCCTCCTTCGTCAACTTTTGACCGTGTCAAAATCGTCATAACCCAATACAAAACTTATTTCATAGGCATTCCTCAAATTCAAACTAAGCCACGTCGACAATTTAACTGATAAGCACATCCATAATATTCGCATGTACATTTTCTTGTATTGCCTGCGGCAAATGAAAATAGATTGTATAAAATAATATATCAAAACTTTCCTTTCCACCACTAAGTCCACGTAATTTGATTTCTCTAGCTGATGCTGCGTAATGTGCTCCTTCCCCGATTATATATGTACATGTTCACATCTGGTGTACACCCACATTTCATGAACAGTTTTTTTTTTTTGTTGTAATAATAATAATGTGACGCCAGGAAGCAGTCAACGTCGATTCCTCAATCGTTGGGCATCGCAGATTGCTCAGCGCATGGCTGCTATTTCAAAATTATCATTCGTAGGATTCATGTACTCGTATAAATTACCATAAATAAAACAGTATATGACATTATTCTTGTTTTCCGAGATGATTGACTCATCTGCAAATTAATTCGTTTTGACTATATGATGCAAACGCGGAAAATATTCCAGGTGAAAACAATCTTCTGTTTTCCCCTTCATCTTTCAGATAAATTGCAAATCAATGAAACATTCTACTGTTGCCACATCTGGAAGAGGTACTCCACATACATGTATGCGAGATGGTGCTTTCAAAAACAAACTATGCATTGTTGCAGACTTTGCAGAATTGTTTTAAGCAAATCACTATAAAACAAAGAAGAAATACACCGTCCAAATAAAGGTGGGAGATTTTTTTTTTATCCATTTCCGAGATAATCCCTTTACAAATGAAGAAAAGATCATACACATTTCCTTCAAATTCAAAGCATTTTTCACGATGAAAATAGCATGTAAGCGTGTAGAATAAAATGAGTAAATATGTTAGCATGTTCTGTATTTCTTTTTTTCTTTTTCAACCATTTGAAAACGTGTTAAACGTGAATTCTAATGCAGTCATTATATAACATGTTTCATCAGTGACTAATGTTTGCCGTCAAATCCACAATTGATGTGTCGTAGCAGGAGATTTTAGTAGTGCGAACATTGAATTCTTGAAATCCATCAAGTCAATGAATACAAATTATGATAGAAACAAAACGCATCGCCTACCTTTAAGATAATATTCTGATGGATTTTGTGAAATGGCGTCCAGTGTTTACGTTCTACGCTGCTGAAAATTGTCATATGATGTCACGATTTTCTGTATCTGCCAAAGTCATCGACAATTTTTCGCGGCGCTTTTGTTTTTTCCCTACTTTTTATACCTCTTCTTAAACCCAACAGAAATATGTTTGTCTTGTATTAGAATAGAAATAACAGTATTGTATTTGAAGGACTAGCTATTTGAAGAGTTGCATGTGTCAGTTGGGGATTTGACGGTCATAAGTAATCGTTTTACTGGCCCCGCTACGCCGTCGCCAAGTTAATTCGCATTTGCGACGGTCAAATCCCCAATCTACGTCGACAACTCTTCAGGTACGACACTGTTATTCCTTTAATATAACCGGTATAGTATTTTTCGGTGGTGACAAAATATCAAAAGCAATTGCTTGAAATACATCTTAGATTTAGAAATAATACATTTCGATCGGCAAACATTTGCTCGATTTCATGATAGCTTGAATACGACACCTCGAATATAGCATAATGTTGGCGAATACAAAGTATCGAGTATGGGTCTCCTATTACGTTTTCCTGTAATAATCATCTTCGATCTTTCAATTGATTCAGTTTAAGTATATCATGATTCTTGCACCCACAACCCGAAAAACGGACGGCAAAAACTAATTGCTCCGGGTGAGGATCGAACTCACAACCTCCGCATTCCTCATACTGTGCAGAGCACAGTGAAGGTACTGTCTATAAGTACGGCGCGCTAACCGATTGTGCCACCAGAGCAATGTTACAAATTGACATAAAAGTTAAGCATTTATACTACACTCCACTCTCCGACCACTTGCACGGGCACTTCATCATCAGCACATTGTATCATTCTTGTGTTCTTTCGTTTTCAGCTGTTCCGTGGTCTTTTTACTTCTTTCATGATAACGAAAACGCATCATTCGATACAGTCTACTGATTCGACATTTAATTAATAAACATATCTTCATCTGCAACAGTCTTGACTAAAACGCAAATATATTATATGTACTTGAACATAAAATAAAATCACCCCAGCTAGGCCTATATGAACTCGCAATGGTAGTGATGAAATTATAATCTATCACCATTTGCCACGCACTGTAATTGTTGAGAAGTATAAATACTCAAAATAGTGTTAATTTAGTATGATCCCGTGATAGCTCAGTTGGTAGAGCGGAGGACTGTAGTGGCATGTTCATAGTCATCCTTAGGTCGGTGGTTCAAATCCGCCTCGCGGGATACCTTTTTGTCCCGTCTTAAAGTACTTTTTTTCCCCCTCCTTCGTCAACTTTTGACCGTGTCAAAATCGTCATAACCCAATACAAAACTTATTTCATAGGCATTCCTCAAATTCAAACTAAGCCACGTCGACAATTTAACTGATAAGCACATCCATAATATTCGCATGTACATTTTCTTGTATTGCCTGCGGCAAATGAAAATAGATTGTATAAAATAATATATCAAAACTTTCCTTTCCACCACTAAGTCCACGTAATTTGATTTCTCTAGCTGATGCTGCGTAATGTGCTCCTTCCCCGATTATATATGTACATGTTCACATCTGGTGTACACCCACATTTCATGAACAGTTTTTTTTTTTTGTTGTAATAATAATAATGTGACGCCAGGAAGCAGTCAACGTCGATTCCTCAATCGTTGGGCATCGCAGATTGCTCAGCGCATGGCTGCTATTTCAAAATTATCATTCGTAGGATTCATGTACTCGTATAAATTACCATAAATAAAACAGTATATGACATTATTCTTGTTTTCCGAGATGATTGACTCCTCTGCAAATTAATTCGTTTTGAGTATATGATGCAAACGTGGAAAATATTCCTGGTGAAAACAATCTTCTGTTTTCCCCTTCATCTTTCAGATAAATTGCAAATCAATGGAACATTCTACTGTTGCCACATCTGGAAGAGGTACTCCACATACATGTATGCGAGATGGTGCTTTCAAAAACAAACTATGCATTGTTGCAGACTTTGCAGAATTGTTTTAAGCAAATCACTGTAAAACAAAGAAGAAATACACCGTCCAAATAAAGGTGGGAGATTTTTTTTTATCCATTTCCGAGATAATCCCTTTACAAATGAAGAAAAGATCATACACATTTCCTTCAAATTCAAAGCATTTTTCACGATGAAAATAGCATGTAAGCGTGTAGAATAAAATGAGTAAATATGTTAGCATGTTCTGTATTTCTTTTTTTCTTTTTCAACCATTTGAAAACGTGTTAAACGTGAATTCTAATGCAGTCATTATATAACATGTTTCATCAGTGACTAATGTTTGCCGTCAAATCCACAATTGACGTGTCGTAACAGGAGATTTTAGTAGTGCGAACATTGAATTCTTGAAATCCATCAAGTCAATGAATACAAAATATGATAGAAACAAAACGCATCGCCTACCTTTAAGATAATATTCTGATGGATTTTGTGAAATGACGTCCAGTGTTTACGTTCTACGCTGCTGAAAATTGTCATATGATGTCACGATTTTCTGTATCTGCCAAAGTCATCGACAATTTTTCGCGGCGCTTTTGTTTTTTCCCTACTTTTTATACCTCTTCTTAAACCCAACAGAAATATGTTTGTCTTGTATTAGAATAGAAATAACAGTATTGTATTTGAAGGACTAGCTATTTGAAGAGTTGCATGTGTCAGTTGGGGATTTGACGGTCATAAGTATTCGTTTTACTGGCCCCGCTACGCCGTCGCCAAGTTAATTCACATTTGCGACGGTCAAATCCCCAATCTACGTCGACAACTCTTCAGGTACGACACTGTTATTCCTTTAATATAACCGGTATAGTATTTTTCGGTGGTGACAAAATATCAAAAGCAATTGCTTGAAATACATCTTAGATTTAGAAATAATACATTTCGATCGGCAAACATTTGCTCGATTTCATGATAGCTTGAATACGACACCTCGAATATAGCATAATGTTGGCGAATACAAAGTATCGAGTATGGGTCTCCTATTACGTTTTCCTGTAATAATCATCTTCGATCTTTCAATTGATTCAGTTTAAGTATATCATGATTCTTGCACCCACAACCCGAAAAACGGACGGCAAAAACTAATTGCTCCGGGTGAGGATCGAACTCACAACCTCCGCATTCCTCATACTGTGCAGAGCACAGTGAAGGTACTGTCTATAAGTACGGCGCGCTAACCAATTGTGCCACCAGAGCAATGTTACAAATTGACATAAAAGTTAAGCATTTATACTACACTCCACTCTCCGACCACTTGCACGGGCACTTCATCATCAGCACATTGTATCATTCTTGTGTTCTTTCGTTTTCAGCTGTTCCGTGGTCTTTTTACTTCTTTCATGATAACGAAAACGCATCATTCGATACAGTCTACTGATTCGACATTTAATTAATAAACATATCTTCATCTGCAACAGTCTTGACTAAAACGCAAATATATTATATGTACTTGAACATAAAATAAAATCACCCCAGCTAGGCCTATATGAACTCGCAATGGTAGTGATGAAATTATAATCTATCACCATTTGCCACGCACTGTAATTGTTGAGAAGTATAAATACTCAAAATAGTGTTAATTTAGTATGATCCCGTGATAGCTCAGTTGGTAGAGCGGAGGACTGTAGTGGCATGTTCATAGTCATCCTTAGGTCGGTGGTTCAAATCCGCCTCGCGGGATACCTTTTTGTCCCGTCTTAAAGTACTTTTTTTCCCCCTCCTTCGTCAACTTTTGACCGTGTCAAAATCGTCATAACCCAATACAAAACTTATTTCATAGGCATTCCTCAAATTCAAACTAAGCCACGTCGACAATTTAACTGATAAGCACATCCATAATATTCGCATGTACATTTTCTTGTATTGCCTGCGGCAATTGAAAATAGATTGTATAAAATAATATATCAAAACTTTCCTTTCCACCACTAAGTCCACGTAATTTGATTTCTCTAGCTGATGCTGCGTAATGTGCTCCTTCCCCGATTATATATGTACATGTTCACATCTGGTGTACACCCACATTTCATGAACAGTTTTTTTTTTGTTGTTGTAATAATAATAATGTGACGCCAGGAAGCAGTCAACGTCGATTCCTCAATCGTTGGGCATCGCAGATTGCTCAGCGCATGGCTGCTATTTCAAAATTATCATTCGTAGGATTCATGTACTCGTATAAATTACCATAAATAAAACAGTATATGACATTATTCTTGTTTTCCGAGATGATTGACTCCTCTGCAAATTAATTCGTTTTGAGTATATGATGCAAACGCGGAAAATATTCCTGGTGAAAACAATCTTCTGTTTTCCCCTTCATCTTTCAGATAAATTGCAAATCAATGGAACATTCTACTGTTGCCACATCTGGAAGAGGTACTCCACATACATGTATGCGAGATGGTGCTTTCAAAAACAAACTATGCATTGTTGCAGACTTTGCAGAATTGTTTTAAGCAAATCACTGTAAAACAAAGAAGAAATACACCGTCCAAATAAAGGTGGGAGATTTTTTTTTATCCATTTCCGAGATAATCCCTTTACAAATGAGGAAAAGATCATACACATTTCCTTCAAATTCAAAGCATTTTTCACGATGAAAATAGCATGTAAGCGTGTAGAATAAAATGAGTAAATATGTTAGCATGTTCTGTATTTCTTTTTTTCTTTTTCAACCATTTGAAAACGTGTTAAACGTGAATTCTAATGCAGTCATTATATAACATGTTTCATCAGTGACTAATGTTTGCCGTCAAATCCACAATTGACGTGTCGTAACAGGAGATTTTAGTAGTGCGAACATTGAATTCTTGAAATCCATCAAGTCAATGAATACAAAATATGATAGAAACAAAACGCATCGCCTACCTTTAAGATAATATTCTGATGGATTTTGTGAAATGACGTCCAGTGTTTACGTTCTACGCTGCTGAAAATTGTCATATGATGTCACGATTTTCTGTATCTGCCAAAGTCATCGACAATTTTTCGCGGCGCTTTTGTTTTTTCCCTACTTTTTATACCTCTTCTTAAACCCAACAGAAATATGTTTGTCTTGTATTAGAATAGAAATAACAGTATTGTATTTGAAGGACTAGCTATTTGAAGAGTTGCATGTGTCAGTTGGGGATTTGACGGTCATAAGTATTCGTTTTACTGGCCCCGCTACGCCGTCGCCAAGTTAATTCACATTTGCGACGGTCAAATCCCCAATCTACGTCGACAACTCTTCAGGTACGACACTGTTATTCCTTTAATATAACCGGTATAGTATTTTTCGGTGGTGACAAAATATCAAAAGCAATTGCTTGAAATACATCTTAGATTTAGAAATAATACATTTCGATCGGCAAACATTTGCTCGATTTCATGATAGCTTGAATACGACACCTCGAATATAGCATAATGTTGGCGAATACAAAGTATCGAGTATGGGTCTCCTATTACGTTTTCCTGTAATAATCATCTTCGATCTTTCAATTGATTCAGTTTAAGTATATCATGATTCTTGCACCCACAACCCGAAAAACGGACGGCAAAAACTAATTGCTCCGGGTGAGGATCGAACTCACAACCTCCGCATTCCTCATACTGTGCAGAGCACAGTGAAGGTACTGTCTATAAGTACGGCGCGCTAACCAATTGTGCCACCAGAGCAATGTTACAAATTGACATAAAAGTTAAGCATTTATACTACACTCCACTCTCCGACCACTTGCACGGGCACTTTATCATCAGCACATTGTATCATTCTTGTGTTCTTTCGTTTTCAGCTGTTCCGTGGTCTTTTTACTTCTTTCATGATAACGAAAACGCATCATTCGATACAGTCTACTGATTCGACATTTAATTAATAAACATATCTTCATCTGCAACAGTCTTGACTAAAACGCAAATATATTATATGTACTTGAACATAAAATAAAATCACCCCAGCTAGGCCTATATGAACTCGCAATGGTAGTGATGAAATTATAATCTATCACCATTTGCCACGCACTGTAATTGTTGAGAAGTATAAATACTCAAAATAGTGTTAATTTAGTATGATCCCGTGATAGCTCAGTTGGTAGAGCGGAGGACTGTAGTGGCATGTTCATAGTCATCCTTAGGTCGGTGGTTCAAATCCGCCTCGCGGGATACCTTTTTGTCCCGTCTTAAAGTACTTTTTTCCCCCTCCTTCGTCAACTTTTGACCGTGTCAAAATCGTCATAACCCAATACAAAACTTATTTCATAGGCATTCCTCAAATTCAAACTAAGCCACGTCGACAATTTAACTGATAAGCACATCCATAATATTCGCATGTACATTTTCTTGTATTGCCTGCGGCAAATGAAAATAGATTGTATAAAATAATATATCAAAACTTTCCTTTCCACCACTAAGTCCACGTAATTTGATTTCTCTAGCTGATGCTGCGTAATGTGCTCCTTCCCCGATTATATATGTACATGTTCACATCTGGTGTACACCCACATTTCATGAACAGTTTTTTTTTTTTTTTTGTAATAATAATAATGTGACGCCAGGAAGCAGTCAACGTCGATTCCTCAATCGTTGGGCATCGCAGATTGCTCAGCGCATGGCTGCTATTTCAAAATTATCATTCGTAGGATTCATGTACTCGTATAAATTACCATAAATAAAACAGTATATGACATTATTCTTGTTTTCCGAGATGATTGACTCCTCTGCAAATTAATTCGTTTTGAGTATATGATGCAAACGTGGAAAATATTCCTGGTGAAAACAATCTTCTGTTTTCCCCTTCATCTTTCAGATAAATTGCAAATCAATGGAACATTCTACTGTTGCCACATCTGGAAGAGGTACTCCACATACATGTATGCGAGATGGTGCTTTCAAAAACAAACTATGCATTGTTGCAGACTTTGCAGAATTGTTTTAAGCAAATCACTGTAAAACAAAGAAGAAATACACCGTCCAAATAAAGGTGGGAGATTTTTTTTTATCCATTTCCGAGATAATCCCTTTACAAATGAAGAAAAGATCATACACATTTCCTTCAAATTCAAAGCATTTTTCACGATGAAAATAGCATGTAAGCGTGTAGAATAAAATGAGTAAATATGTTAGCATGTTCTGTATTTCTTTTTTTCTTTTTCAACCATTTGAAAACGTGTTAAACGTGAATTCTAATGCAGTCATTATATAACATGTTTCATCAGTGACTAATGTTTGCCGTCAAATCCACAATTGACGTGTCGTAACAGGAGATTTTAGTAGTGCGAACATTGAATTCTTGAAATCCATCAAGTCAATGAATACAAAATATGATAGAAACAAAACGCATCGCCTACCTTTAAGATAATATTCTGATGGATTTTGTGAAATGACGTCCAGTGTTTACGTTCTACGCTGCTGAAAATTGTCATATGATGTCACGATTTTCTGTATCTGCCAAAGTCATCGACAATTTTTCGCGGCGCTTTTGTTTTTTCCCTACTTTTTATACCTCTTCTTAAACCCAACAGAAATATGTTTGTCTTGTATTAGAATAGAAATAACAGTATTGTATTTGAAGGACTAGCTATTTGAAGAGTTGCATGTGTCAGTTGGGGATTTGACGGTCATAAGTATTCGTTTTACTGGCCCCGCTACGCCGTCGCCAAGTTAATTCGCATTTGCGACGGTCAAATCCCCAATCTACGTCGACAACTCTTCAGGTACGACACTGTTATTCCTTTAATATAACCGGTATAGTATTTTTCGGTGGTGACAAAATATCAAAAGCAATTGCTTGAAATACATCTTAGATTTAGAAATAATACATTTCGATCGGCAAACATTTGCTCGATTTCATGATAGCTTGAATACGACACCTCGAATATAGCATAATGTTGGCGAATACAAAGTATCGAGTATGGGTCTCCTATTACGTTTTCCTGTAATAATCATCTTCGATCTTTCAATTGATTCAGTTTAAGTATATCATGATTCTTGCACCCACAACCCGAAAAACGGACGGCAAAAACTAATTGCTCCGGGTGAGGATCGAACTCACAACCTCCGCATTCCTCATACTGTGCAGAGCACAGTGAAGGTACTGTCTATAAGTACGGCGCGCTAACCGATTGTGCCACCAGAGCAATGTTACAAATTGACATAAAAGTTAAGCATTTATACTACACTCCACTCTCCGACCACTTGCACGGGCACTTCATCATCAGCACATTGTATCATTCTTGTGTTCTTTCGTTTTCAGCTGTTCCGTGGTCTTTTTACTTCTTTCATGATAACGAAAACGCATCATTCGATACAGTCTACTGATTCGACATTTAATTAATAAACATATCTTCATCTGCAACAGTCTTGACTAAAACGCAAATATATTATATGTACTTGAACATAAAATAAAATCACCCCAGCTAGGCCTATATGAACTCGCAATGGTAGTGATGAAATTATAATCTATCACCATTTGCCACGCACTGTAATTGTTGAGAAGTATAAATACTCAAAATAGTGTTAATTTAGTATGATCCCGTGATAGCTCAGTTGGTAGAGCGGAGGACTGTAGTGGCATGTTCATAGTCATCCTTAGGTCGGTGGTTCAAATCCGCCTCGCGGGATACCTTTTTGTCCCGTCTTAAAGTACTTTTTTTCCCCCTCCTTCGTCAACTTTTGACCGTGTCAAAATCGTCATAACCCAATACAAAACTTATTTCATAGGCATTCCTCAAATTCAAACTAAGCCACGTCGACAATTTAACTGATAAGCACATCCATAATATTCGCATGTACATTTTCTTGTATTGCCTGCGGCAAATGAAAATAGATTGTATAAAATAATATATCAAAACTTTCCTTTCCACCACTAAGTCCACGTAATTTGATTTCTCTAGCTGATGCTGCGTAATGTGCTCCTTCCCCGATTATATATGTACATGTTCACATCTGGTGTACACCCACATTTCATGAACAGTTTTTTTTTTGTTGTTGTAATAATAATAATGTGACGCCAGGAAGCAGTCAACGTCGATTCCTCAATCGTTGGGCATCGCAGATTGCTCAGCGCATGGCTGCTATTTCAAAATTATCATTCGTAGGATTCATGTACTCGTATAAATTACCATAAATAAAACAGTATATGACATTATTCTTGTTTTCCGAGATGATTGACTCCTCTGCAAATTAATTCGTTTTGACTATATGATGCAAACGCGGAAAATATTCCTGGTGAAAACAATCTTCTGTTTTCCCCTTCATCTTTCAGATAAATTGCAAATCAATGAAACATTCTACTGTTGCCACATCTGGAAGAGGTACTCCACATACATGTATGCGAGATGGTGCTTTCAAAAACAAACTATGCATTGTTGCAGACTTTGCAGAATTGTTTTAAGCAAATCACTATAAAACAAAGAAGAAATACACCGTCCAAATAAAGGTGGGAGATTTTTTTTTTTATCCATTTCCGAGATAATCCCTTTACAAATGAAGAAAAGATCATACACATTTCCTTCAAATTCAAAGCATTTTTCACGATGAAAATAGCATGTAAGCGTGTAGAATAAAATGAGTAAATATGTTAGCATGTTCTGTATTTCTTTTTTTCTTTTTCAACCATTTGAAAACGTGTTAAACGTGAATTCTAATGCAGTCATTATATAACATGTTTCATCAGTGACTAATGTTTGCCGTCAAATCCACAATTGATGTGTCGTAGCAGGAGATTTTAGTAGTGCGAACATTGAATTCTTGAAATCCATCAAGTCAATGAATACAAAATATGATAGAAACAAAACGCATCGCCTACCTTTAAGATAATATTCTGATGGATTTTGTGAAATGGCGTCCAGTGTTTACGTTCTACGCTGCTGAAAATTGTCATATGATGTCACGATTTTCTGTATCTGCCAAAGTCATCGACAATTTTTCGCGGCGCTTTTGTTTTTTCCCTACTTTTTATACCTCTTCTTAAACCCAACAGAAATATGTTTGTCTTGTATTAGAATAGAAATAACAGTATTGTATTTGAAGGACTAGCTATTTGAAGAGTTGCATGTGTCAGTTGGGGATTTGACGGTCATAAGTATTCGTTTTACTGGTCCCGCTACGCCGTCGCCAAGTTAATTCGCATTTGCGACGGTCAAATCCCCAATCTACGTCGACAACTCTTCAGGTACGACACTGTTATTCCTTTAATATAACCGGTATAGTATTTTTCGGTGGTGACAAAATATCAAAAGCAATTGCTTGAAATACATCTTAGATTTAGAAATAATACATTTCGATCGGCAAACATTTGCTCGATTTCATGATAGCTTGAATACGACACCTCGAATATAGCATAATGTTGGCGAATACAAAGTATCGAGTATGGGTCTCCTATTACGTTTTCCTGTAATAATCATCTTCGATCTTTCAATTGATTCAGTTTAAGTATATCATGATTCTTGCACCCACAACTCGAAAAACGGACGGCAAAAACTAATTGCTCCGGGTGAGGATCGAACTCACAACCTCCGCATTCCTCATACTGTGCAGAGCACAGTGAAGGTACTGTCTATAAGTACGGCGCGCTAACCGATTGTGCCACCAGAGCAATGTTACAAATTGACATAAAAGTTAAGCATTTATACTACACTCCACTCTCCGACCACTTGCACGGGCACTTCATCATCAGCACATTGTATCATTCTTGTGTTCTTTCGTTTTCAGCTGTTCCGTGGTCTTTTTACTTCTTTCATGATAACGAAAACGCATCATTCGATACAGTCTACTGATTCGACATTTAATTAATAAACATATCTTCATCTGCAACAGTCTTGACTAAAACGCAAATATATTATATGTACTTGAACATAAAATAAAATCACCCCAGCTAGGCCTATATGAACTCGCAATGGTAGTGATGAAATTATAATCTATCACCATTTGCCACGCACTGTAATTGTTGAGAAGTATAAATACTCACAATAGTGTTAATTTAGTATGATCCCGTGATAGCTCAGTTGGTAGAGCGGAGGACTGTAGTGGCATGTTCATAGTCATCCTTAGGTCGGTGGTTCAAATCCGCCTCGCGGGATACCTTTTTGTCCCGTCTTAAAGTACTTTTTTTCCCCCTCCTTCGTCAACTTTTGACCGTGTCAAAATCGTCATAACCCAATACAAAACTTATTTCATAGGCATTCCTCAAATTCAAACTAAGCCACGTCGACAATTTAACTGATAAGCACATCCATAATATTCGCATGTACATTTTCTTGTATTGCCTGCGGCAAATGAAAATAGATTGTATAAAATAATATATCAAAACTTTCCTTTCCACCACTAAGTCCACGTAATTTGATTTCTCTAGCTGATGCTGCGTAATGTGCTCCTTCCCCGATTATATATGTACATGTTCACATCTGGTGTACACCCACATTTCATGAACAGTTTTTTTTTTGTTGTTGTAATAATAATAATGTGACGCCAGGAAGCAGTCAACGTCGATTCCTCAATCGTTGGGCATCGCAGATTGCTCAGCGCATGGCTGCTATTTCAAAATTATCATTCGTAGGATTCATGTACTCGTATAAATTACCATAAATAAAACAGTATATGACATTATTCTTGTTTTCCGAGATGATTGACTCCTCTGCAAATTAATTCGTTTTGACTATATGATGCAAACGTGGAAAATATTCCTGGTGAAAACAATCTTCTGTTTTCCCCTTCATCTTTCAGATAAATTGCAAATCAATGGAACATTCTACTGTTGCCACATCTGGAAGAGGTACTCCACATACATGTATGCGAGATGGTGCTTTCAAAAACAAACTATGCATTGTTGCAGACTTTGCAGAATTGTTTTAAGCAAATCACTGTAAAACAAAGAAGAAATACACCGTCCAAATAAAGGTGGGAGATTTTTTTTTATCCATTTCCGAGATAATCCCTTTACAAATGAAGAAAAGATCATACACATTTCCTTCAAATTCAAAGCATTTTTCACGATGAAAATAGCATGTAAGCGTGTAGAATAAAATGAGTAAATATGTTAGCATGTTCTGTATTTCTTTTTTTCTTTTTCAACCATTTGAAAACGTGTTAAACGTGAATTCTAATGCAGTCATTATATAACATGTTTCATCAGTGACTAATGTTTGCCGTCAAATCCACAATTGACGTGTCGTAACAGGAGATTTTAGTAGTGCGAACATTGAATTCTTGAAATCCATCAAGTCAATGAATACAAAATATGATAGAAACAAAACGCATCGCCTACCTTTAAGATAATATTCTGATGGATTTTGTGAAATGACGTCCAGTGTTTACGTTCTACGCTGCTGAAAATTGTCATATGATGTCACGATTTTCTGTATCTGCCAAAGTCATCGACAATTTTTCGCGGCGCTTTTGTTTTTTCCCTACTTTTTATACCTCTTCTTAAACCCAACAGAAATATGTTTGTCTTGTATTAGAATAGAAATAACAGTATTGTATTTGAAGGACTAGCTATTTGAAGAGTTGCATGTGTCAGTTGGGGATTTGACGGTCATAAGTATTCGTTTTACTGGCCCCGCTACGCCGTCGCCAAGTTAATTCACATTTGCGACGGTCAAATCCCCAATCTACGTCGACAACTCTTCAGGTACGACACTGTTATTCCTTTAATATAACCGGTATAGTATTTTTCGGTGGTGACAAAATATCAAAAGCAATTGCTTGAAATACATCTTAGATTTAGAAATAATACATTTCGATCGGCAAACATTTGCTCGATTTCATGATAGCTTGAATACGACACCTCGAATATAGCATAATGTTGGCGAATACAAAGTATCGAGTATGGGTCTCCTATTACGTTTTCCTGTAATAATCATCTTCGATCTTTCAATTGATTCAGTTTAAGTATATCATGATTCTTGCACCCACAACCCGAAAAACGGACGGCAAAAACTAATTGCTCCGGGTGAGGATCGAACTCACAACCTCCGCATTCCTCATACTGTGCAGAGCACAGTGAAGGTACTGTCTATAAGTACGGCGCGCTAACCAATTGTGCCACCAGAGCAATGTTACAAATTGACATAAAAGTTAAGCATTTATACTACACTCCACTCTCCGACCACTTGCACGGGCACTTCATCATCAGCACATTGTATCATTCTTGTGTTCTTTCGTTTTCAGCTGTTCCGTGGTCTTTTTACTTCTTTCATGATAACGAAAACGCATCATTCGATACAGTCTACTGATTCGACATTTAATTAATAAACATATCTTCATCTGCAACAGTCTTGACTGAAACGCAAATATATTATATGTACTTGAACATAAAATAAAATCACCCCAGCTAGGCCTATATGAACTCGCAATGGTAGTGATGAAATTATAATCTATCACCATTTGCCACGCACTGTAATTGTTGAGAAGTATAAATACTCAAAATAGTGTTAATTTAGTATGATCCCGTGATAGCTCAGTTGGTAGAGCGGAGGACTGTAGTGGCATGTTCATAGTCATCCTTAGGTCGGTGGTTCAAATCCGCCTCGCGGGATACCTTTTTGTCCCGTCTTAAAGTACTTTTTTTCCCCCTCCTTCGTCAACTTTTGACCGTGTCAAAATCGTCATAACCCAATACAAAACTTATTTCATAGGCATTCCTCAAATTCAAACTAAGCCACGTCGACAATTTAACTGATAAGCACATCCATAATATTCGCATGTACATTTTCTTGTATTGCCTGCGGCAAATGAAAATAGATTGTATAAAATAATATATCAAAACTTTCCTTTCCACCACTAAGTCCACGTAATTTGATTTCTCTAGCTGATGCTGCGTAATGTGCTCCTTCCCCGATTATATATGTACATGTTCACATCTGGTGTACACCCACATTTCATGAACAGTTTTTTTTTTTTGTTGTAATAATAATAATGTGACGCCAGGAAGCAGTCAACGTCGATTCCTCAATCGTTGGGCATCGCAGATTGCTCAGCGCATGGCTGCTATTTCAAAATTATCATTCGTAGGATTCATGTACTCGTATAAATTACCATAAATAAAACAGTATATGACATTATTCTTGTTTTCCGAGATGATTGACTCATCTGCAAATTAATTCGTTTTGACTATATGATGCAAACGCGGAAAATATTCCAGGTGAAAACAATCTTCTGTTTTCCCCTTCATCTTTCAGATAAATTGCAAATCAATGAAACATTCTACTGTTGCCACATCTGGAAGAGGTACTCCACATACATGTATGCGAGATGGTGCTTTCAAAAACAAACTATGCATTGTTGCAGACTTTGCAGAATTGTTTTAAGCAAATCACTATAAAACAAAGAAGAAATACACCGTCCAAATAAAGGTGGGAGATTTTTTTTTTTATCCATTTCCGAGATAATCCCTTTACAAATGAAGAAAAGATCATACACATTTCCTTCAAATTCAAAGCATTTTTCACGATGAAAATAGCATGTAAGCGTGTAGAATAAAATGAGTAAATATGTTAGCATGTTCTGTATTTCTTTTTTTCTTTTTCAACCATTTGAAAACGTGTTAAACGTGAATTCTAATGCAGTCATTATATAACATGTTTCATCAGTGACTAATGTTTGCCGTCAAATCCACAATTGATGTGTCGTAGCAGGAGATTTTAGTAGTGCGAACATTGAATTCTTGAAATCCATCAAGTCAATGAATACAAATTATGATAGAAACAAAACGCATCGCCTACCTTTAAGATAATATTCTGATGGATTTTGTGAAATGGCGTCCAGTGTTTACGTTCTACGCTGCTGAAAATTGTCATATGATGTCACGATTTTCTGTATCTGCCAAAGTCATCGACAATTTTTCGCGGCGCTTTGTTTTTTCCCTACTTTTTATACCTCTTCTTAAACCCAACAGAAATATGTTTGTCTTGTATTAGAATAGAAATAACAGTATTGTATTTGAAGGACTAGCTATTTGAAGAGTTGCATGTGTCAGTTGGGGATTTGACGGTCATAAGTATTCGTTTTACTGGCCCCGCTACGCCGTCGCCAAGTTAATTCGCATTTGCGACGGTCAAATCCCCAATCTACGTCGACAACTCTTCAGGTACGACACTGTTATTCCTTTAATATAACCGGTATAGTATTTTTCGGTGGTGACAAAATATCAAAAGCAATTGCTTGAAATACATCTTAGATTTAGAAATAATACATTTCGATCGGCAAACATTTGCTCGATTTCATGATAGCTTGAATACGACACCTCGAATATAGCATAATGTTGGCGAATACAAAGTATCGAGTATGGGTCTCCTATTACGTTTTCCTGTAATAATCATCTTCGATCTTTCAATTGATTCAGTTTAAGTATATCATGATTCTTGCACCCACAACTCGAAAAACGGACGGCAAAAACTAATTGCTCCGGGTGAGGATCGAACTCACAACCTCCGCATTCCTCATACTGTGCAGAGCACAGTGAAGGTACTGTCTATAAGTACGGCGCGCTAACCGATTGTGCCACCAGAGCAATGTTACAAATTGACATAAAAGTTAAGCATTTATACTACACTCCACTCTCCGACCACTTGCACGGGCACTTCATCATCAGCACATTGTATCATTCTTGTGTTCTTTCGTTTTCAGCTGTTCCGTGGTCTTTTTACTTCTTTCATGATAACGAAAACGCATCATTCGATACAGTCTACTGATTCGACATTTAATTAATAAACATATCTTCATCTGCAACAGTCTTGACTAAAACGCAAATATATTATATGTACTTGAACATAAAATAAAATCACCCCAGCTAGGCCTATATGAACTCGCAATGGTAGTGATGAAATTATAATCTATCACCATTTGCCACGCACTGTAATTGTTGAGAAGTATAAATACTCAAAATAGTGTTAATTTAGTATGATCCCGTGATAGCTCAGTTGGTAGAGCGGAGGACTGTAGTGGCATGTTCATAGTCATCCTTAGGTCGGTGGTTCAAATCCGCCTCGCGGGATACCTTTTTGTCCCGTCTTAAAGTACTTTTTTTCCCCCTCCTTCGTCAACTTTTGACCGTGTCAAAATCGTCATAACCCAATACAAAACTTATTTCATAGGCATTCCTCAAATTCAAACTAAGCCACGTCGACAATTTAACTGATAAGCACATCCATAATATTCGCATGTACATTTTCTTGTATTGCCTGCGGCAAATGAAAATAGATTGTATAAAATAATATATCAAAACTTTCCTTTCCACCACTAAGTCCACGTAATTTGATTTCTCTAGCTGATGCTGCGTAATGTGCTCCTTCCCCGATTATATATGTACATGTTCACATCTGGTGTACACCCACATTTCATGAACAGTTTTTTTTTTTTGTTGTAATAATAATAATGTGACGCCAGGAAGCAGTCAACGTCGATTCCTCAATCGTTGGGCATCGCAGATTGCTCAGCGCATGGCTGCTATTTCAAAATTATCATTCGTAGGATTCATGTACTCGTATAAATTACCATAAATAAAACAGTATATGACATTATTCTTGTTTTCCGAGATGATTGACTCATCTGCAAATTAATTCGTTTTGACTATATGATGCAAACGCGGAAAATATTCCAGGTGAAAACAATCTTCTGTTTTCCCCTTCATCTTTCAGATAAATTGCAAATCAATGAAACATTCTACTGTTGCCACATCTGGAAGAGGTACTCCACATACATGTATGCGAGATGGTGCTTTCAAAAACAAACTATGCATTGTTGCAGACTTTGCAGAATTGTTTTAAGCAAATCACTATAAAACAAAGAAGAAATACACCGTCCAAATAAAGGTGGGAGATTTTTTTTTTATCCATTTCCGAGATAATCCCTTTACAAATGAAGAAAAGATCATACACATTTCCTTCAAATTCAAAGCATTTTTCACGATGAAAATAGCATGTAAGCGTGTAGAATAAAATGAGTAAATATGTTAGCATGTTCTGTATTTCTTTTTTTCTTTTTCAACCATTTGAAAACGTGTTAAACGTGAATTCTAATGCAGTCATTATATAACATGTTTCATCAGTGACTAATGTTTGCCGTCAAATCCACAATTGATGTGTCGTAGCAGGAGATTTTAGTAGTGCGAACATTGAATTCTTGAAATCCATCAAGTCAATGAATACAAATTATGATAGAAACAAAACGCATCGCCTACCTTTAAGATAATATTCTGATGGATTTTGTGAAATGGCGTCCAGTGTTTACGTTCTACGCTGCTGAAAATTGTCATATGATGTCACGATTTTCTGTATCTGCCAAAGTCATCGACAATTTTTCGCGGCGCTTTGTTTTTTCCCTACTTTTTATACCTCTTCTTAAACCCAACAGAAATATGTTTGTCTTGTATTAGAATAGAAATAACAGTATTGTATTTGAAGGACTAGCTATTTGAAGAGTTGCATGTGTCAGTTGGGGATTTGACGGTCATAAGTATTCGTTTTACTGGCCCCGCTACGCCGTCGCCAAGTTAATTCGCATTTGCGACGGTCAAATCCCCAATCTACGTCGACAACTCTTCAGGTACGACACTGTTATTCCTTTAATATAACCGGTATAGTATTTTTCGGTGGTGACAAAATATCAAAAGCAATTGCTTGAAATACATCTTAGATTTAGAAATAATACATTTCGATCGGCAAACATTTGCTCGATTTCATGATAGCTTGAATACGACACCTCGAATATAGCATAATGTTGGCGAATACAAAGTATCGAGTATGGGTCTCCTATTACGTTTTCCTGTAATAATCATCTTCGATCTTTCAATTGATTCAGTTTAAGTATATCATGATTCTTGCACCCACAACTCGAAAAACGGACGGCAAAAACTAATTGCTCCGGGTGAGGATCGAACTCACAACCTCCGCATTCCTCATACTGTGCAGAGCACAGTGAAGGTACTGTCTATAAGTACGGCGCGCTAACCGATTGTGCCACCAGAGCAATGTTACAAATTGACATAAAAGTTAAGCATTTATACTACACTCCACTCTCCGACCACTTGCACGGGCACTTCATCATCAGCACATTGTATCATTCTTGTGTTCTTTCGTTTTCAGCTGTTCCGTGGTCTTTTTACTTCTTTCATGATAACGAAAACGCATCATTCGATACAGTCTACTGATTCGACATTTAATTAATAAACATATCTTCATCTGCAACAGTCTTGACTAAAACGCAAATATATTATATGTACTTGAACATAAAATAAAATCACCCCAGCTAGGCCTATATGAACTCGCAATGGTAGTGATGAAATTATAATCTATCACCATTTGCCACGCACTGTAATTGTTGAGAAGTATAAATACTCAAAATAGTGTTAATTTAGTATGATCCCGTGATAGCTCAGTTGGTAGAGCGGAGGACTGTAGTGGCATGTTCATAGTCATCCTTAGGTCGGTGGTTCAAATCCGCCTCGCGGGATACCTTTTTGTCCCGTCTTAAAGTACTTTTTTTCCCCCTCCTTCGTCAACTTTTGACCGTGTCAAAATCGTCATAACCCAATACAAAACTTATTTCATAGGCATTCCTCAAATTCAAACTAAGCCACGTCGACAATTTAACTGATAAGCACATCCATAATATTCGCATGTACATTTTCTTGTATTGCCTGCGGCAAATGAAAATAGATTGTATAAAATAATATATCAAAACTTTCCTTTCCACCACTAAGTCCACGTAATTTGATTTCTCTAGCTGATGCTGCGTAATGTGCTCCTTCCCCGATTATATATGTACATGTTCACATCTGGTGTACACCCACATTTCATGAACAGTTTTTTTTTTTTGTTGTAATAATAATAATGTGACGCCAGGAAGCAGTCAACGTCGATTCCTCAATCGTTGGGCATCGCAGATTGCTCAGCGCATGGCTGCTATTTCAAAATTATCATTCGTAGGATTCATGTACTCGTATAAATTACCATAAATAAAACAGTATATGACATTATTCTTGTTTTCCGAGATGATTGACTCATCTGCAAATTAATTCGTTTTGACTATATGATGCAAACGCGGAAAATATTCCAGGTGAAAACAATCTTCTGTTTTCCCCTTCATCTTTCAGATAAATTGCAAATCAATGAAACATTCTACTGTTGCCACATCTGGAAGAGGTACTCCACATACATGTATGCGAGATGGTGCTTTCAAAAACAAACTATGCATTGTTGCAGACTTTGCAGAATTGTTTTAAGCAAATCACTATAAAACAAAGAAGAAATACACCGTCCAAATAAAGGTGGGAGATTTTTTTTTTTATCCATTTCCGAGATAATCCCTTTACAAATGAAGAAAAGATCATACACATTTCCTTCAAATTCAAAGCATTTTTCACGATGAAAATAGCATGTAAGCGTGTAGAATAAAATGAGTAAATATGTTAGCATGTTCTGTATTTCTTTTTTTCTTTTTCAACCATTTGAAAACGTGTTAAACGTGAATTCTAATGCAGTCATTATATAACATGTTTCATCAGTGACTAATGTTTGCCGTCAAATCCACAATTGACGTGTCGTAACAGGAGATTTTAGTAGTGCGAACATTGAATTCTTGAAATCCATCAAGTCAATGAATACAAAATATGATAGAAACAAAACGCATCGCCTACCTTTAAGATAATATTCTGATGGATTTTGTGAAATGACGTCCAGTGTTTACGTTCTACGCTGCTGAAAATTGTCATATGATGTCACGATTTTCTGTATCTGCCAAAGTCATCGACAATTTTTCGCGGCGCTTTTGTTTTTTCCCTACTTTTTATACCTCTTCTTAAACCCAACAGAAATATGTTTGTCTTGTATTAGAATAGAAATAACAGTATTGTATTTGAAGGACTAGCTATTTGAAGAGTTGCATGTGTCAGTTGGGGATTTGACGGTCATAAGTATTCGTTTTACTGGCCCCGCTACGCCGTCGCCAAGTTAATTCACATTTGCGACGGTCAAATCCCCAATCTACGTCGACAACTCTTCAGGTACGACACTGTTATTCCTTTAATATAACCGGTATAGTATTTTTCGGTGGTGACAAAATATCAAAAGCAATTGCTTGAAATACATCTTAGATTTAGAAATAATACATTTCGATCGGCAAACATTTGCTCGATTTCATGATAGCTTGAATACGACACCTCGAATATAGCATAATGTTGGCGAATACAAAGTATCGAGTATGGGTCTCCTATTACGTTTTCCTGTAATAATCATCTTCGATCTTTCAATTGATTCAGTTTAAGTATATCATGATTCTTGCACCCACAACCCGAAAAACGGACGGCAAAAACTAATTGCTCCGGGTGAGGATCGAACTCACAACCTCCGCATTCCTCATACTGTGCAGAGCACAGTGAAGGTACTGTCTATAAGTACGGCGGGCTAACCAATTGTGCCACCAGAGCAATGTTACAAATTGACATAAAAGTTAAGCATTTATACTACACTCCACTCTCCGACCACTTGCACGGGCACTTCATCATCAGCACATTGTATCATTCTTGTGTTCTTTCGTTTTCAGCTGTTCCGTGGTCTTTTTACTTCTTTCATGATAACGAAAACGCATCATTCGATACAGTCTACTGATTCGACATTTAATTAATAAACATATCTTCATCTGCAACAGTCTTGACTAAAACGCAAATATATTATATGTACTTGAACATAAAATAAAATCACCCCAGCTAGGCCTATATGAACTCGCAATGGTAGTGATGAAATTATAATCTATCACCATTTGCCACGCACTGTAATTGTTGAGAAGTATAAATACTCAAAATAGTGTTAATTTAGTATGATCCCGTGATAGCTCAGTTGGTAGAGCGGAGGACTGTAGTGGCATGTTCATAGTCATCCTTAGGTCGGTGGTTCAAATCCGCCTCGCGGGATACCTTTTTGTCCCGTCTTAAAGTACTTTTTTTCCCCCTCCTTCGTCAACTTTTGACCGTGTCAAAATCGTCATAACCCAATACAAAACTTATTTCATAGGCATTCCTCAAATTCAAACTAAGCCACGTCGACAATTTAACTGATAAGCACATCCATAATATTCGCATGTACATTTTCTTGTATTGCCTGCGGCAAATGAAAATAGATTGTATAAAATAATATATCAAAACTTTCCTTTCCACCACTAAGTCCACGTAATTTGATTTCTCTAGCTGATGCTGCGTAATGTGCTCCTTCCCCGATTATATATGTACATGTTCACATCTGGTGTACACCCACATTTCATGAACAGTTTTTTTTTTTTGTTGTAATAATAATAATGTGACGCCAGGAAGCAGTCAACGTCGATTCCTCAATCGTTGGGCATCGCAGATTGCTCAGCGCATGGCTGCTATTTCAAAATTATCATTCGTAGGATTCATGTACTCGTATAAATTACCATAAATAAAACAGTATATGACATTATTCTTGTTTTCCGAGATGATTGACTCCTCTGCAAATTAATTCGTTTTGAGTATATGATGCAAACGTGGAAAATATTCCTGGTGAAAACAATCTTCTGTTTTCCCCTTCATCTTTCAGATAAATTGCAAATCAATGGAACATTCTACTGTTGCCACATCTGGAAGAGGTACTCCACATACATGTATGCGAGATGGTGCTTTCAAAAACAAACTATGCATTGTTGCAGACTTTGCAGAATTGTTTTAAGCAAATCACTGTAAAACAAAGAAGAAATACACCGTCCAAATAAAGGTGGGAGATTTTTTTTTATCCATTTCCGAGATAATCCCTTTACAAATGAAGAAAAGATCATACACATTTCCTTCAAATTCAAAGCATTTTTCACGATGAAAATAGCATGTAAGCGTGTAGAATAAAATGAGTAAATATGTTAGCATGTTCTGTATTTCTTTTTTTCTTTTTCAACCATTTGAAAACGTGTTAAACGTGAATTCTAATGCAGTCATTATATAACATGTTTCATCAGTGACTAATGCTTGCCGTCAAATCCACAATTGACGTGTCGTAACAGGAGATTTTAGTAGTGCGAACATTGAATTCTTGAAATCCATCAAGTCAATGAATACAAAATATGATAGAAACAAAACGCATCGCCTACCTTTAAGATAATATTCTGATGGATTTTGTGAAATGACGTCCAGTGTTTACGTTCTACGCTGCTGAAAATTGTCATATGATGTCACGATTTTCTGTATCTGCCAAAGTCATCGACAATTTTTCGCGGCGCTTTTGTTTTTTCCCTACTTTTTATACCTCTTCTTAAACCCAACAGAAATATGTTTGTCTTGTATTAGAATAGAAATAACAGTATTGTATTTGAAGGACTAGCTATTTGAAGAGTTGCATGTGTCAGTTGGGGATTTGACGGTCATAAGTATTCGTTTTACTGGCCCCGCTACGCCGTCGCCAAGTTAATTCACATTTGCGACGGTCAAATCCCCAATCTACGTCGACAACTCTTCAGGTACGACACTGTTATTCCTTTAATATAACCGGTATAGTATTTTTCGGTGGTGACAAAATATCAAAAGCAATTGCTTGAAATACATCTTAGATTTAGAAATAATACATTTCGATCGGCAAACATTTGCTCGATTTCATGATAGCTTGAATACGACACCTCGAATATAGCATAATGTTGGCGAATACAAAGTATCGAGTATGGGTCTCCTATTACGTTTTCCTGTAATAATCATCTTCGATCTTTCAATTGATTCAGTTTAAGTATATCATGATTCTTGCACCCACAACCCGAAAAACGGACGGCAAAAACTAATTGCTCCGGGTGAGGATCGAACTCACAACCTCCGCATTCCTCATACTGTGCAGAGCACAGTGAAGGTACTGTCTATAAGTACGGCGCGCTAACCAATTGTGCCACCAGAGCAATGTTACAAATTGACATAAAAGTTAAGCATTTATACTACACTCCACTCTCCGACCACTTGCACGGGCACTTCATCATCAGCACATTGTATCATTCTTGTGTTCTTTCGTTTTCAGCTGTTCCGTGGTCTTTTTACTTCTTTCATGATAACGAAAACGCATCATTCGATACAGTCTACTGATTCGACATTTAATTAATAAACATATCTTCATCTGCAACAGTCTTGACTAAAACGCAAATATATTATATGTACTTGAACATAAAATAAAATCACCCCAGCTAGGCCTATATGAACTCGCAATGGTAGTGATGAAATTATAATCTATCACCATTTGCCACGCACTGTAATTGTTGAGAAGTATAAATACTCAAAATAGTGTTAATTTAGTATGATCCCGTGATAGCTCAGTTGGTAGAGCGGAGGACTGTAGTGGCATGTTCATAGTCATCCTTAGGTCGGTGGTTCAAATCCGCCTCGCGGGATACCTTTTTGTCCCGTCTTAAAGTACTTTTTTTCCCCCTCCTTCGTCAACTTTTGACCGTGTCAAAATCGTCATAACCCAATACAAAACTTATTTCATAGGCATTCCTCAAATTCATACTAAGCCACGTCGACAATTTAACTGATAAGCACATCCATAATATTCGCATGTACATTTTCTTGTATTGCCTGCGGCAAATGAAAATAGATTGTATAAAATAATATATCAAAACTTTCCTTTCCACCACTAAGTCCACGTAATTTGATTTCTCTAGCTGATGCTGCGTAATGTGCTCCTTCCCCGATTATATATGTACATGTTCACATCTGGTGTACACCCACATTTCATGAACAGTTTTTTTTTTTTGTTGTAATAATAATAATGTGACGCCAGGAAGCAGTCAACGTCGATTCCTCAATCGTTGGGCATCGCAGATTGCTCAGCGCATGGCTGCTATTTCAAAATTATCATTCGTAGGATTCATGTACTCGTATAAATTACCATAAATAAAACAGTATATGACATTATTCTTGTTTTCCGAGATGATTGACTCATCTGCAAATTAATTCGTTTTGACTATATGATGCAAACGCGGAAAATATTCCAGGTGAAAACAATCTTCTGTTTTCCCCTTCATCTTTCAGATAAATTGCAAATCAATGAAACATTCTACTGTTGCCACATCTGGAAGAGGTACTCCACATACATGTATGCGAGATGGTGCTTTCAAAAACAAACTATGCATTGTTGCAGACTTTGCAGAATTGTTTTAAGCAAATCACTATAAAACAAAGAAGAAATACACCGTCCAAATAAAGGTGGGAGATTTTTTTTTTTATCCATTTCCGAGATAATCCCTTTACAAATGAAGAAAAGATCATACACATTTCCTTCAAATTCAAAGCATTTTTCACGATGAAAATAGCATGTAAGCGTGTAGAATAAAATGAGTAAATATGTTAGCATGTTCTGTATTTCTTTTTTTCTTTTTCAACCATTTGAAAACGTGTTAAACGTGAATTCTAATGCAGTCATTATATAACATGTTTCATCAGTGACTAATGTTTGCCGTCAAATCCACAATTGATGTGTCGTAGCAGGAGATTTTAGTAGTGCGAACATTGAATTCTTGAAATCCATCAAGTCAATGAATACAAATTATGATAGAAACAAAACGCATCGCCTACCTTTAAGATAATATTCTGATGGATTTTGTGAAATGGCGTCCAGTGTTTACGTTCTACGCTGCTGAAAATTGTCATATGATGTCACGATTTTCTGTATCTGCCAAAGTCATCGACAATTTTTCGCGGCGCTTTGTTTTTTCCCTACTTTTTATACCTCTTCTTAAACCCAACAGAAATATGTTTGTCTTGTATTAGAATAGAAATAACAGTATTGTATTTGAAGGACTAGCTATTTGAAGAGTTGCATGTGTCAGTTGGGGATTTGACGGTCATAAGTATTCGTTTTACTGGCCCCGCTACGCCGTCGCCAAGTTAATTCGCATTTGCGACGGTCAAATCCCCAATCTACGTCGACAACTCTTCAGGTACGACACTGTTATTCCTTTAATATAACCGGTATAGTATTTTTCGGTGGTGACAAAATATCAAAAGCAATTGCTTGAAATACATCTTAGATTTAGAAATAATACATTTCGATCGGCAAACATTTGCTCGATTTCATGATAGCTTGAATACGACACCTCGAATATAGCATAATGTTGGCGAATACAAAGTATCGAGTATGGGTCTCCTATTACGTTTTCCTGTAATAATCATCTTCGATCTTTCAATTGATTCAGTTTAAGTATATCATGATTCTTGCACCCACAACTCGAAAAACGGACGGCAAAAACTAATTGCTCCGGGTGAGGATCGAACTCACAACCTCCGCATTCCTCATACTGTGCAGAGCACAGTGAAGGTACTGTCTATAAGTACGGCGCGCTAACCGATTGTGCCACCAGAGCAATGTTACAAATTGACATAAAAGTTAAGCATTTATACTACACTCCACTCTCCGACCACTTGCACGGGCACTTCATCATCAGCACATTGTATCATTCTTGTGTTCTTTCGTTTTCAGCTGTTCCGTGGTCTTTTTACTTCTTTCATGATAACGAAAACGCATCATTCGATACAGTCTACTGATTCGACATTTAATTAATAAACATATCTTCATCTGCAACAGTCTTGACTAAAACGCAAATATATTATATGTACTTGAACATAAAATAAAATCACCCCAGCTAGGCCTATATGAACTCGCAATGGTAGTGATGAAATTATAATCTATCACCATTTGCCACGCACTGTAATTGTTGAGAAGTATAAATACTCAAAATAGTGTTAATTTAGTATGATCCCGTGATAGCTCAGTTGGTAGAGCGGAGGACTGTAGTGGCATGTTCATAGTCATCCTTAGGTCGGTGGTTCAAATCCGCCTCGCGGGATACCTTTTTGTCCCGTCTTAAAGTACTTTTTTTCCCCCTCCTTCGTCAACTTTTGACCGTGTCAAAATCGTCATAACCCAATACAAAACTTATTTCATAGGCATTCCTCAAATTCAAACTAAGCCACGTCGACAATTTAACTGATAAGCACATCCATAATATTCGCATGTACATTTTCTTGTATTGCCTGCGGCAAATGAAAATAGATTGTATAAAATAATATATCAAAACTTTCCTTTCCACCACTAAGTCCACGTAATTTGATTTCTCTAGCTGATGCTGCGTAATGTGCTCCTTCCCCGATTATATATGTACATGTTCACATCTGGTGTACACCCACATTTCATGAACAGTTTTTTTTTTTTGTTGTAATAATAATAATGTGACGCCAGGAAGCAGTCAACGTCGATTCCTCAATCGTTGGGCATCGCAGATTGCTCAGCGCATGGCTGCTATTTCAAAATTATCATTCGTAGGATTCATGTACTCGTATAAATTACCATAAATAAAACAGTATATGACATTATTCTTGTTTTCCGAGATGATTGACTCATCTGCAAATTAATTCGTTTTGACTATATGATGCAAACGCGGAAAATATTCCAGGTGAAAACAATCTTCTGTTTTCCCCTTCATCTTTCAGATAAATTGCAAATCAATGAAACATTCTACTGTTGCCACATCTGGAAGAGGTACTCCACATACATGTATGCGAGATGGTGCTTTCAAAAACAAACTATGCATTGTTGCAGACTTTGCAGAATTGTTTTAAGCAAATCACTATAAAACAAAGAAGAAATACACCGTCCAAATAAAGGTGGGAGATTTTTTTTTTTATCCATTTCCGAGATAATCCCTTTACAAATGAAGAAAAGATCATACACATTTCCTTCAAATTCAAAGCATTTTTCACGATGAAAATAGCATGTAAGCGTGTAGAATAAAATGAGTAAATATGTTAGCATGTTCTGTATTTCTTTTTTTCTTTTTCAACCATTTGAAAACGTGTTAAACGTGAATTCTAATGCAGTCATTATATAACATGTTTCATCAGTGACTAATGTTTGCCGTCAAATCCACAATTGATGTGTCGTAGCAGGAGATTTTAGTAGTGCGAACATTGAATTCTTGAAATCCATCAAGTCAATGAATACAAATTATGATAGAAACAAAACGCATCGCCTACCTTTAAGATAATATTCTGATGGATTTTGTGAAATGGCGTCCAGTGTTTACGTTCTACGCTGCTGAAAATTGTCATATGATGTCACGATTTTCTGTATCTGCCAAAGTCATCGACAATTTTTCGCGGCGCTTTGTTTTTTCCCTACTTTTTATACCTCTTCTTAAACCCAACAGAAATATGTTTGTCTTGTATTAGAATAGAAATAACAGTATTGTATTTGAAGGACTAGCTATTTGAAGAGTTGCATGTGTCAGTTGGGGATTTGACGGTCATAAGTATTCGTTTTACTGGCCCCGCTACGCCGTCGCCAAGTTAATTCGCATTTGCGACGGTCAAATCCCCAATCTACGTCGACAACTCTTCAGGTACGACACTGTTATTCCTTTAATATAACCGGTATAGTATTTTTCGGTGGTGACAAAATATCAAAAGCAATTGCTTGAAATACATCTTAGATTTAGAAATAATACATTTCGATCGGCAAACATTTGCTCGATTTCATGATAGCTTGAATACGACACCTCGAATATAGCATAATGTTGGCGAATACAAAGTATCGAGTATGGGTCTCCTATTACGTTTTCCTGTAATAATCATCTTCGATCTTTCAATTGATTCAGTTTAAGTATATCATGATTCTTGCACCCACAACTCGAAAAACGGACGGCAAAAACTAATTGCTCCGGGTGAGGATCGAACTCACAACCTCCGCATTCCTCATACTGTGCAGAGCACAGTGAAGGTACTGTCTATAAGTACGGCGCGCTAACCGATTGTGCCACCAGAGCAATGTTACAAATTGACATAAAAGTTAAGCATTTATACTACACTCCACTCTCCGACCACTTGCACGGGCACTTCATCATCAGCACATTGTATCATTCTTGTGTTCTTTCGTTTTCAGCTGTTCCGTGGTCTTTTTACTTCTTTCATGATAACGAAAACGCATCATTCGATACAGTCTACTGATTCGACATTTAATTAATAAACATATCTTCATCTGCAACAGTCTTGACTAAAACGCAAATATATTATATGTACTTGAACATAAAATAAAATCACCCCAGCTAGGCCTATATGAACTCGCAATGGTAGTGATGAAATTATAATCTATCACCATTTGCCACGCACTGTAATTGTTGAGAAGTATAAATACTCAAAATAGTGTTAATTTAGTATGATCCCGTGATAGCTCAGTTGGTAGAGCGGAGGACTGTAGTGGCATGTTCATAGTCATCCTTAGGTCGGTGGTTCAAATCCGCCTCGCGGGATACCTTTTTGTCCCGTCTTAAAGTACTTTTTTTCCCCCTCCTTCGTCAACTTTTGACCGTGTCAAAATCGTCATAACCCAATACAAAACTTATTTCATAGGCATTCCTCAAATTCAAACTAAGCCACGTCGACAATTTAACTGATAAGCACATCCATAATATTCGCATGTACATTTTCTTGTATTGCCTGCGGCAAATGAAAATAGATTGTATAAAATAATATATCAAAACTTTCCTTTCCACCACTAAGTCCACGTAATTTGATTTCTCTAGCTGATGCTGCGTAATGTGCTCCTTCCCCGATTATATATGTACATGTTCACATCTGGTGTACACCCACATTTCATGAACAGTTTTTTTTTTTTGTTGTAATAATAATAATGTGACGCCAGGAAGCAGTCAACGTCGATTCCTCAATCGTTGGGCATCGCAGATTGCTCAGCGCATGGCTGCTATTTCAAAATTATCATTCGTAGGATTCATGTACTCGTATAAATTACCATAAATAAAACAGTATATGACATTATTCTTGTTTTCCGAGATGATTGACTCATCTGCAAATTAATTCGTTTTGACTATATGATGCAAACGCGGAAAATATTCCAGGTGAAAACAATCTTCTGTTTTCCCCTTCATCTTTCAGATAAATTGCAAATCAATGAAACATTCTACTGTTGCCACATCTGGAAGAGGTACTCCACATACATGTATGCGAGATGGTGCTTTCAAAAACAAACTATGCATTGTTGCAGACTTTGCAGAATTGTTTTAAGCAAATCACTATAAAACAAAGAAGAAATACACCGTCCAAATAAAGGTGGGAGATTTTTTTTTTTATCCATTTCCGAGATAATCCCTTTACAAATGAAGAAAAGATCATACACATTTCCTTCAAATTCAAAGCATTTTTCACGATGAAAATAGCATGTAAGCGTGTAGAATAAAATGAGTAAATATGTTAGCATGTTCTGTATTTCTTTTTTTCTTTTTCAACCATTTGAAAACGTGTTAAACGTGAATTCTAATGCAGTCATTATATAACATGTTTCATCAGTGACTAATGTTTGCCGTCAAATCCACAATTGATGTGTCGTAGCAGGAGATTTTAGTAGTGCGAACATTGAATTCTTGAAATCCATCAAGTCAATGAATACAAATTATGATAGAAACAAAACGCATCGCCTACCTTTAAGATAATATTCTGATGGATTTTGTGAAATGGCGTCCAGTGTTTACGTTCTACGCTGCTGAAAATTGTCATATGATGTCACGATTTTCTGTATCTGCCAAAGTCATCGACAATTTTTCGCGGCGCTTTGTTTTTTCCCTACTTTTTATACCTCTTCTTAAACCCAACAGAAATATGTTTGTCTTGTATTAGAATAGAAATAACAGTATTGTATTTGAAGGACTAGCTATTTGAAGAGTTGCATGTGTCAGTTGGGGATTTGACGGTCATAAGTATTCGTTTTACTGGCCCCGCTACGCCGTCGCCAAGTTAATTCGCATTTGCGACGGTCAAATCCCCAATCTACGTCGACAACTCTTCAGGTACGACACTGTTATTCCTTTAATATAACCGGTATAGTATTTTTCGGTGGTGACAAAATATCAAAAGCAATTGCTTGAAATACATCTTAGATTTAGAAATAATACATTTCGATCG
The DNA here is from genome assembly GCA_963680875.1 of Bathymodiolus brooksi. Taxonomy (NCBI): domain Eukaryota; kingdom Metazoa; phylum Mollusca; class Bivalvia; order Mytilida; family Modiolidae; genus Bathymodiolus; species Bathymodiolus brooksi. Next base: position 29,157,378 of record OY804576.1, on the reverse strand, counting down.
GCAAACATTTGCTCGATTTCATGATAGCTTGAATACGACACCTCGAATATAGCATAATGTTGGCGAATACAAAGTATCGAGTATGGGTCTCCTATTACGTTTTCCTGTAATAATCATCTTCGATCTTTCAATTGATTCAGTTTAAGTATATCATGATTCTTGCACCCACAACTCGAAAAACGGACGGCAAAAACTAATTGCTCCGGGTGAGGATCGAACTCACAACCTCCGCATTCCTCATACTGTGCAGAGCACAGTGAAGGTACTGTCTATAAGTACGGCGCGCTAACCGATTGTGCCACCAGAGCAATGTTACAAATTGACATAAAAATTAAGCATTTATACTACACTCCACTCTCCGACCACTTGCACGGGCACTTCATCATCAGCACATTGTATCATTCTTGTGTTCTTTCGTTTTCAGCTGTTCCGTGGTCTTTTTACTTCTTTCATGATAACGAAAACGCATCATTCGATACAGTCTACTGATTCGACATTTAATTAATAAACATATCTTCATCTGCAACAGTCTTGACTAAAACGCAAATATATTATATGTACTTGAACATAAAATAAAATCACCCCAGCTAGGCCTATATGAACTCGCAATGGTAGTGATGAAATTATAATCTATCACCATTTGCCACGCACTGTAATTGTTGAGAAGTATAAATACTCAAAATAGTGTTAATTTAGTATGATCCCGTGATAGCTCAGTTGGTAGAGCGGAGGACTGTAGTGGCATGTTCATAGTCATCCTTAGGTCGGTGGTTCAAATCCGCCTCGCGGGATACCTTTTTGTCCCGTCTTAAAGTACTTTTTTTCCCCCTCCTTCGTCAACTTTTGACCGTGTCAAAATCGTCATAACCCAATACAAAACTTATTTCATAGGCATTCCTCAAATTCAAACTAAGCCACGTCGACAATTTAACTGATAAGCACATCCATAATATTCGCATGTACATTTTCTTGTATTGCCTGCGGCAAATGAAAATAGATTGTATAAAATAATATATCAAAACTTTCCTTTCCACCACTAAGTCCACGTAATTTGATTTCTCTAGCTGATGCTGCGTAATGTGCTCCTTCCCCGATTATATATGTACATGTTCACATCTGGTGTACACCCACATTTCATGAACAGTTTTTTTTTTTTGTTGTAATAATAATAATGTGACGCCAGGAAGCAGTCAACGTCGATTCCTCAATCGTTGGGCATCGCAGATTGCTCAGCGCATGGCTGCTATTTCAAAATTATCATTCGTAGGATTCATGTACTCGTATAAATTACCATAAATAAAACAGTATATGACATTATTCTTGTTTTCCGAGATGATTGACTCATCTGCAAATTAATTCGTTTTGACTATATGATGCAAACGCGGAAAATATTCCAGGTGAAAACAATCTTCTGTTTTCCCCTTCATCTTTCAGATAAATTGCAAATCAATGAAACATTCTACTGTTGCCACATCTGGAAGAGGTACTCCACATACATGTATGCGAGATGGTGCTTTCAAAAACAAACTATGCATTGTTGCAGACTTTGCAGAATTGTTTTAAGCAAATCACTATAAAACAAAGAAGAAATACACCGTCCAAATAAAGGTGGGAGATTTTTTTTTTATCCATTTCCGAGATAATCCCTTTACAAATGAAGAAAAGATCATACACATTTCCTTCAAATTCAAAGCATTTTTCACGATGAAAATAGCATGTAAGCGTGTAGAATAAAATGAGTAAATATGTTAGCATGTTCTGTATTTCTTTTTTTCTTTTTCAACCATTTGAAAACGTGTTAAACGTGAATTCTAATGCAGTCATTATATAACATGTTTCATCAGTGACTAATGTTTGCCGTCAAATCCACAATTGATGTGTCGTAGCAGGAGATTTTAGTAGTGCGAACATTGAATTCTTGAAATCCATCAAGTCAATGAATACAAATTATGATAGAAACAAAACGCATCGCCTACCTTTAAGATAATATTCTGATGGATTTTGTGAAATGGCGTCCAGTGTTTACGTTCTACGCTGCTGAAAATTGTCATATGATGTCACGATTTTCTGTATCTGCCAAAGTCATCGACAATTTTTCGCGGCGCTTTGTTTTTTCCCTACTTTTTATACCTCTTCTTAAACCCAACAGAAATATGTTTGTCTTGTATTAGAATAGAAATAACAGTATTGTATTTGAAGGACTAGCTATTTGAAGAGTTGCATGTGTCAGTTGGGGATTTGACGGTCATAAGTATTCGTTTTACTGGCCCCGCTACGCCGTCGCCAAGTTAATTCGCATTTGCGACGGTCAAATCCCCAATCTACGTCGACAACTCTTCAGGTACGACACTGTTATTCCTTTAATATAACCGGTATAGTATTTTTCGGTGGTGACAAAATATCAAAAGCAATTGCTTGAAATACATCTTAGATTTAGAAATAATACATTTCGATCGGCAAACATTTGCTCGATTTCATGATAGCTTGAATACGACACCTCGAATATAGCATAATGTTGGCGAATACAAAGTATCGAGTATGGGTCTCCTATTACGTTTTCCTGTAATAATCATCTTCGATCTTTCAATTGATTCAGTTTAAGTATATCATGATTCTTGCACCCACAACTCGAAAAACGGACGGCAAAAACTAATTGCTCCGGGTGAGGATCGAACTCACAACCTCCGCATTCCTCATACTGTGCAGAGCACAGTGAAGGTACTGTCTATAAGTACGGCGCGCTAACCGATTGTGCCACCAGAGCAATGTTACAAATTGACATAAAAGTTAAGCATTTATACTACACTCCACTCTCCGACCACTTGCACGGGCACTTCATCATCAGCACATTGTATCATTCTTGTGTTCTTTCGTTTTCAGCTGTTCCGTGGTCTTTTTACTTCTTTCATGATAACGAAAACGCATCATTCGATACAGTCTACTGATTCGACATTTAATTAATAAACATATCTTCATCTGCAACAGTCTTGACTAAAACGCAAATATATTATATGTACTTGAACATAAAATAAAATCACCCCAGCTAGGCCTATATGAACTCGCAATGGTAGTGATGAAATTATAATCTATCACCATTTGCCACGCACTGTAATTGTTGAGAAGTATAAATACTCAAAATAGTGTTAATTTAGTATGATCCCGTGATAGCTCAGTTGGTAGAGCGGAGGACTGTAGTGGCATGTTCATAGTCATCCTTAGGTCGGTGGTTCAAATCCGCCTCGCGGGATACCTTTTTGTCCCGTCTTAAAGTACTTTTTTTCCCCCTCCTTCGTCAACTTTTGACCGTGTCAAAATCGTCATAACCCAATACAAAACTTATTTCATAGGCATTCCTCAAATTCAAACTAAGCCACGTCGACAATTTAACTGATAAGCACATCCATAATATTCGCATGTACATTTTCTTGTATTGCCTGCGGCAAATGAAAATAGATTGTATAAAATAATATATCAAAACTTTCCTTTCCACCACTAAGTCCACGTAATTTGATTTCTCTAGCTGATGCTGCGTAATGTGCTCCTTCCCCGATTATATATGTACATGTTCACATCTGGTGTACACCCACATTTCATGAACAGTTTTTTTTTTGTTGTTGTAATAATAATAATGTGACGCCAGGAAGCAGTCAACATCGATTCCTCAATCGTTGGGCATCGCAGATTGCTCAGCGCATGGCTGCTATTTCAAAATTATCATTCGTAGGATTCATGTACTCGTATAAATTACCATAAATAAAACAGTATATGACATTATTCTTGTTTTCCGAGATGATTGACTCCTCTGCAAATTAATTCGTTTTGACTATATGATGCAAACGCGGAAAATATTCCTGGTGAAAACAATCTTCTGTTTTCCCCTTCATCTTTCAGATAAATTGCAAATCAATGAAACATTCTACTGTTGCCACATCTGGAAGAGGTACTCCACATACATGTATGCGAGATGGTGCTTTCAAAAACAAACTATGCATTGTTGCAGACTTTGCAGAATTGTTTTAAGCAAATCACTATAGAAACAAAGAAGAAATACACCGTCCAAATAAAGGTGGGAGATTTTTTTTTTATCCATTTCCGAGATAATCCCTTTACAAATGAAGAAAAGATCATACACATTTCCTTCAAATTCAAAGCATTTTTCACGATGAAAATAGCATGTAAGCGTGTAGAATAAAATGAGTAAATATGTTAGCATGTTCTGTATTTCTTTTTTTCTTTTTCAACCATTTGAAAACGTGTTAAACGTGAATTCTAATGCAGTCATTATATAACATGTTTCATCAGTGACTAATGTTTGCCGTCAAATCCACAATTGATGTGTCGTAGCAGGAGATTTTAGTAGTGCGAACATTGAATTCTTGAAATCCATTAAGTCAATGAATACAAAATATGATAGAAACAAAACGCATCGCCTACCTTTAAGATAATATTCTGATGGATTTTGTGAAATGGCGTCCAGTGTTTACGTTCTACGCTGCTGAAAATTGTCATATGATGTCACGATTTTCTGTATCTGCCAAAGTCATCGACAATTTTTCGCGGCGCTTTTGTTTTTTCCCTACTTTTTATACCTCTTCTTAAACCCAACAGAAATATGTTTGTCTTGTATTAGAATAGAAATAACAGTATTGTATTTGAAGGACTAGCTATTTGAAGAGTTGCATGTGTCAGTTGGGGATTTGACGGTCATAAGTATTCGTTTTACTGGCCCCGCTACGCCGTCGCCAAGTTAATTCGCATTTGCGACGGTCAAATCCCCAATCTACGTCGACAACTCTTCAGGTACGACACTGTTATTCCTTTAATATAACCGGTATAGTATTTTTCGGTGGTGACAAAATATCAAAAGCAATTGCTTGAAATACATCTTAGATTTAGAAATAATACATTTCGATCGGCAAACATTTGCTCGATTTCATGATAGCTTGAATACGACACCTCGAATATAGCATAATGTTGGCGAATACAAAGTATCGAGTATGGGTCTCCTATTACGTTTTCCTGTAATAATCATCTTCGATCTTTCAATTGATTCAGTTTAAGTATATCATGATTCTTGCACCCACAACTCGAAAAACGGACGGCAAAAACTAATTGCTCCGGGTGAGGATCGAACTCACAACCTCCGCATTCCTCATACTGTGCAGAGCACAGTGAAGGTACTGTCTATAAGTACGGCGCGCTAACCGATTGTGCCACCAGAGCAATGTTACAAATTGACATAAAAGTTAAGCATTTATACTACACTCCACTCTCCGACCACTTGCACGGGCACTTCATCATCAGCACATTGTATCATTCTTGTGTTCTTTCGTTTTCAGCTGTTCCGTGGTCTTTTTACTTCTTTCATGATAACGAAAACGCATCATTCGATACAGTCTACTGATTCGACATTTAATTAATAAACATATCTTCATCTGCAACAGTCTTGACTAAAACGCAAATATATTATATGTACTTGAACATAAAATAAAATCACCCCAGCTAGGCCTATGTGAACTCGCAATGGTAGTGATGAAATTATAATCTATCACCATTTGCCACGCACTGTAATTGTTGAGAAGTATAAATACTCAAAATAGTGTTAATTTAGTATGATCCCGTGATAGCTCAGTTGGTAGAGCGGAGGACTGTAGTGGCATGTTCATAGTCATCCTTAGGTCGGTGGTTCAAATCCGCCTCGCGGGATACCTTTTTGTCCCGTCTTAAAGTACTTTTTTTCCCCCTCCTTCGTCAACTTTTGACCGTGTCAAAATCGTCATAACCCAATACAAAACTTATTTCATAGGCATTCCTCAAATTCAAACTAAGCCACGTCGACAATTTAACTGATAAGCACATCCATAATATTCGCATGTACATTTTCTTGTATTGCCTGCGGCAAATGAAAATAGATTGTATAAAATAATATATCAAAACTTTCCTTTCCACCACTAAGTCCACGTAATTTGATTTCTCTAGCTGATGCTGCGTAATGTGCTCCTTCCCCGATTATATATGTACATGTTCACATCTGGTGTACACCCACATTTCATGAACAGTTTTTTTGTTGTTGTTGTAATAATAATAATGTGACGCCAGGAAGCAGTCAACATCGATTCCTCAATCGTTGGGCATCGCAGATTGCTCAGCGCATGGCTGCTATTTCAAAATTATCATTCGTAGGATTCATGTACTCGTATAAATTACCATAAATAAAACAGTATATGACATTATTCTTGTTTTCCGAGATGATTGACTCCTCTGCAAATTAATTCGTTTTGACTATATGATGCAAACGCGGAAAATATTCCTGGTGAAAACAATCTTCTGTTTTCCCCTTCATCTTTCAGATAAATTGCAAATCAATGAAACATTCTACTGTTGCCACATCTGGAAGAGGTACTCCACATACATGTATGCGAGATGGTGCTTTCAAAAACAAACTATGCATTGTTGCAGACTTTGCAGAATTGTTTTAAGCAAATCACTATAAAACAAAGAAGAAATACACCGTCCAAATAAAGGTGGGAGATTTTTTTTTATCCATTTCCGAGATAATCCCTTTACAAATGAAGAAAAGATCATACACATTTCCTTCAAATTCAAAGCATTTTTCACGATGAAAATAGCATGTAAGCGTGTAGAATAAAATGAGTAAATATGTTAGCATGTTCTGTATTTCTTTTTTTCTTTTTCAACCATTTGAAAACGTGTTAAACGTGAATTCTAATGCAGTCATTATATAACATGTTTCATCAGTGACTAATGTTTGCCGTCAAATCCACAATTGATGTGTCGTAGCAGGAGATTTTAGTAGTGCGAACATTGAATTCTTGAAATCCATCAAGTCAATGAATACAAAATATGATAGAAACAAAACGCATCGCCTACCTTTAAGATAATATTCTGATGGATTTTGTGAAATGGCGTCCAGTGTTTACGTTCTACGCTGCTGAAAATTGTCATATGATGTCACGATTTTCTGTATCTGCCAAAGTCATCGACAATTTTTCGCGGCGCTTTTGTTTTTTCCCTACTTTTTATACCTCTTCTTAAACCCAACAGAAATATGTTTGTCTTGTATTAGAATAGAAATAACAGTATTGTATTTGAAGGACTAGCTATTTGAAGAGTTGCATGTGTCAGTTGGGGATTTGACGGTCATAAGTATTCGTTTTACTGGTCCCGCTACGCCGTCGCCAAGTTAATTCGCATTTGCGACGGTCAAATCCCCAATCTACGTCGACAACTCTTCAGGTACGACACTGTTATTCCTTTAATATAACCGGTATAGTATTTTTCGGTGGTGACAAAATATCAAAAGCAATTGCTTGAAATACATCTTAGATTTAGAAATAATACATTTCGATCGGCAAACATTTGCTCGATTTCATGATAGCTTGAATACGACACCTCGAATATAGCATAATGTTGGCGAATACAAAATATCGAGTATGGGTCTCCTATTACGTTTTCCTGTAATAATCATCTTCGATCTTTCAATTGATTCAGTTTAAGCATATCATGATTCTTGCACCCACAACTCGAAAAACGGACGGCAAAAACTAATTGCTCCGGGTGAGGATCGAACTCACAACCTCCGCATTCCTCATACTGTGCAGAGCACAGTGAAGGTACTGTCTATAAGTACGGCGCGCTAACCGATTGTGCCACCAGAGCAATGTTACAAATTGACATAAAAGTTAAGCATTTATACTACACTCCACTCTCCGACCACTTGCACGGGCACTTCATCATCAGCACATTGTATCATTCTTGTGTTCTTTCGTTTTCAGCTGTTCCGTGGTCTTTTTACTTCTTTCATGATAACGAAAACGCATCATTCGATACAGTCTACTGATTCGACATTTAATTAATAAACATATCTTCATCTGCAACAGTCTTGACTAAAACGCAAATATATTATATGTACTTGAACATAAAATAAAATCACCCCAGCTAGGCCTATATGAACTCGCAATGGTAGTGATGAAATTATAATCTATCACCATTTGCCACGCACTGTAATTGTTGAGAAGTATAAATACTCAAAATAGTGTTAATTTAGTATGATCCCGTGATAGCTCAGTTGGTAGAGCGGAGGACTGTAGTCATCCTTAGGTCGGTGGTTCAAATCCGCCTCGCGGGATACCTTTTTGTCCCGTCTTAAAGTACTTTTTTTCCCCCTCCTTCGTCAACTTTTGACCGTGTCAAAATCGTCATAACCCAATACAAAACTTATTTCATAGGCATTCCTCAAATTCAAACTAAGCCACGTCGACAATTTAACTGATAAGCACATCCATAATATTCGCATGTACATTTTCTTGTATTGCCTGCGGCAAATGAAAATAGATTGTATAAAATAATATATCAAAACTTTCCTTTCCACCACTAAGTCCACGTAATTTGATTTCTCTAGCTGATGCTGCGTAATGTGCTCCTTCCCCGATTATATATGTACATGTTCACATCTGGTGTACACCCACATTTCATGAACAGTTTTTTTTTTTGTTGTTGTAATAATAATAATGTGACGCCAGGAAGCAGTCAACGTCGATTCCTCAATCGTTGGGCATCGCAGATTGCTCAGCGCATGGCTGCTATTTCAAAATTATCATTCGTAGGATTCATGTACTCGTATAAATTACCATAAATAAAACAGTATATGACATTATTCTTGTTTTCCGAGATGATTGACTCCTCTGCAAATTAATTCGTTTTGACTATATGATGCAAACGCGGAAAATATTCCTGGTGAAAACAATCTTCTGTTTTCCCCTTCATCTTTCAGATAAATTGCAAATCAATGAAACATTCTACTGTTGCCACATCTGGAAGAGGTACTCCACATACATGTATGCGAGATGGTGCTTTCAAAAACAAACTATGCATTGTTGCAGACTTTGCAGAATTGTTTTAAGCAAATCACTATAAAACAAAGAAGGAATACAACGTCCAAATAAAGGTGGGAGATTTTTTTTTTTATCCATTTCCGAGATAATCCCTTTACAAATGAAGAAAAGATCATACACATTTCCTTCAAATTCAAAGCATTTTTCACGATGAAAATAGCATGTAAGCGTGTAGAATAAAATGAGTAAATATGTTAGCATGTTCTGTATTTCTTTTTTTCTTTTTCAACCATTTGAAAACGTGTTAAACGTGAATTCTAATGCAGTCATTATATAACATGTTTCATCAGTGACTAATGTTTGCCGTCAAATCCACAATTGATGTGTCGTAGCAGGAGATTTTAGTAGTGCGAACATTGAATTCTTGAAATCCATCAAGTCAATGAATACAAAATATGATAGAAACAAAACGCATCGCCTACCTTTAAGATAATATTCTGATGGATTTTGTGAAATGGCGTCCAGTGTTTACGTTCTACGCTGCTGAAAATTGTCATATGATGTCACGATTTTCTGTATCTGCCAAAGTCATCGACAATTTTTCGCGGCGCTTTTGTTTTTTCCCTACTTTTTATACCTCTTCTTAAACCCAACAGAAATATGTTTGTCTTGTATTAGAATAGAAATAACAGTATTGTATTTGAAGGACTAGCTATTTGAAGAGTTGCATGTGTCAGTTGGGGATTTGACGGTCATAAGTATTCGTTTTACTGGTCCCGCTACGCCGTCGCCAAGTTAATTCGCATTTGCGACGGTCAAATCCCCAATCTACGTCGACAACTCTTCAGGTACGACACTGTTATTCCTTTAATATAACCGGTATAGTATTTTTCGGTGGTGACAAAATATCAAAAGCAATTGCTTGAAATACATCTTAGATTTAGAAATAATACATTTCGATCGGCAAACATTTGCTCGATTTCATGATAGCTTGAATACGACACCTCGAATATAGCATAATGTTGGCGAATACAAAGTATCGAGTATGGGTCTCCTATTACGTTTTCCTGTAATAATCATCTTCGATCTTTCAATTGATTCAGTTTAAGTATATCATGATTCTTGCACCCACAACTCGAAAAACGGACGGCAAAAACTAATTGCTCCGGGTGAGGATCGAACTCACAACCTCCGCATTCCTCATACTGTGCAGAGCACAGTGAAGGTACTGTCTATAAGTACGGCGCGCTAACCGATTGTGCCACCAGAGCAATGTTACAAATTGACATAAAAGTTAAGCATTTATACTACACTCCACTCTCCGACCACTTGCACGGGCACTTCATCATCAGCACATTGTATCATTCTTGTGTTCTTTCGTTTTCAGCTGTTCCGTGGTCTTTTTACTTCTTTCATGATAACGAAAACGCATCATTCGATACAGTCTACTGATTCGACATTTAATTAATAAACATATCTTCATCTGCAACAGTCTTGACTAAAACGCAAATATATTATATGTACTTGAACATAAAATAAAATCACCCCAGCTAGGCCTATATGAACTCGCAATGGTAGTGATGAAATTATAATCTATCACCATTTGCCACGCACTGTAATTGTTGAGAAGTATAAATACTCAAAATAGTGTTAATTTAGTATGATCCCGTGATAGCTCAGTTGGTAGAGCGGAGGACTGTAGTGGCATGTTCATAGTCATCCTTAGGTCGGTGGTTCAAATCCGCCTCGCGGGATACCTTTTTGTCCCGTCTTAAAGTACTTTTTTTCCCCCTCCTTCGTCAACTTTTGACCGTGTCAAAATCGTCATAACCCAATACAAAACTTATTTCATAGGCATTCCTCAAATTCAAACTAAGCCACGTCGACAATTTAACTGATAAGCACATCCATAATATTCGCATGTACATTTTCTTGTATTGCCTGCGGCAAATGAAAATAGATTGTATAAAATAATATATCAAAACTTTCCTTTCCACCACTAAGTCCACGTAATTTGATTTCTCTAGCTGATGCTGCGTAATGTGCTCCTTCCCCGATTATATATGTACATGTTCACATCTGGTGTACACCCACATTTCATGAACAGTTTTTTTTTGTTGTTGTAATAATAATAATGTGACGCCAGGAAGCAGTCAACGTCGATTCCTCAATCGTTGGGCATCGCAGATTGCTCAGCGCATGGCTGCTATTTCAAAATTATCATTCGTAGGATTCATGTACTCGTATAAATTACCATAAATAAAACAGTATATGACATTATTCTTGTTTTCCGAGATGATTGACTCCTCTGCAAATTAATTCGTTTTGACTATATGATGCAAACGCGGAAAATATTCCTGGTGAAAACAATCTTCTGTTTTCCCCTTCATCTTTCAGATAAATTGCAAATCAATGAAACATTCTACTGTTGCCACATCTGGAAGAGGTACTCCACATACATGTATGCGAGATGGTGCTTTCAAAAACAAACTATGCATTGTTGCAGACTTTGCAGAATTGTTTTAAGCAAATCACTATAAAACAAAGAAGAAATACACCGTCCAAATAAAGGTGGGAGATTTTTTTTTTTATCCATTTCCGAGATAATCCCTTTACAAATGAAGAAAAGATCATACACATTTCCTTCAAATTCAAAGCATTTTTCACGATGAAAATAGCATGTAAGCGTGTAGAATAAAATGAGTAAATATGTTAGCATGTTCTGTATTTCTTTTTTTCTTTTTCAACCATTTGAAAACGTGTTAAACGTGAATTCTAATGCAGTCATTATATAACATGTTTCATCAGTGACTAATGTTTGCCGTCAAATCCACAATTGATGTGTCGTAGCAGGAGATTTTAGTAGTGCGAACATTGAATTCTTGAAATCCATCAAGTCAATGAATACAAAATATGATAGAAACAAAACGCATCGCCTACCTTTAAGATAATATTCTGATGGATTTTGTGAAATGGCGTCCAGTGTTTACGTTCTACGCTGCTGAAAATTGTCATATGATGTCACGATTTTCTGTATCTGCCAAAGTCATCGACAATTTTTCGCGGCGCTTTTGTTTTTTCCCTACTTTTTATACCTCTTCTTAAACCCAACAGAAATATGTTTGTCTTGTATTAGAATAGAAATAACAGTATTGTATTTGAAGGACTAGCTATTTGAAGAGTTGCATGTGTCAGTTGGGGATTTGACGGTCATAAGTATTCGTTTTACTGGTCCCGCTACGCCGTCGCCAAGTTAATTCGCATTTGCGACGGTCAAATCCCCAATCTACGTCGACAACTCTTCAGGTACGACACTGTTATTCCTTTAATATAACCGGTATAGTATTTTTCGGTGGTGACAAAATATCAAAAGCAATTGCTTGAAATACATCTTAGATTTAGAAATAATACATTTCGATCGGCAAACATTTGCTCGATTTCATGATAGCTTGAATACGACACCTCGAATATAGCATAATGTTGGCGAATACAAAGTATCGAGTATGGGTCTCCTATTACGTTTTCCTGTAATAATCATCTTCGATCTTTCAATTGATTCAGTTTAAGTATATCATGATTCTTGCACCCACAACTCGAAAAACGGACGGCAAAAACTAATTGCTCCGGGTGAGGATCGAACTCACAACCTCCGCATTCCTCATACTGTGCAGAGCACAGTGAAGGTACTGTCTATAAGTACGGCGCGCTAACCGATTGTGCCACCAGAGCAATGTTACAAATTGACATAAAAGTTAAGCATTTATACTACACTCCACTCTCCGACCACTTGCACGGGCACTTCATCATCAGCACATTGTATCATTCTTGTGTTCTTTCGTTTTCAGCTGTTCCGTGGTCTTTTTACTTCTTTCATGATAACGAAAACGCATCATTCGATACAGTCTACTGATTCGACATTTAATTAATAAACATATCTTCATCTGCAACAGTCTTGACTAAAACGCAAATATATTATATGTACTTGAACATAAAATAAAATCACCCCAGCTAGGCCTATATGAACTCGCAATGGTAGTGATGAAATTATAATCTATCACCATTTGCCACGCACTGTAATTGTTGAGAAGTATAAATACTCAAAATAGTGTTAATTTAGTATGATCCCGTGATAGCTCAGTTGGTAGAGCGGAGGACTGTAGTGGCATGTTCATAGTCATCCTTAGGTCGGTGGTTCAAATCCGCCTCGCGGGATACCTTTTTGTCCCGTCTTAAAGTACTTTTTTTCCCCCTCCTTCGTCAACTTTTGACCGTGTCAAAATCGTCATAACCCAATACAAAACTTATTTCATAGGCATTCCTCAAATTCAAACTAAGCCACGTCGACAATTTAACTGATAAGCACATCCATAATATTCGCATGTACATTTTCTTGTATTGCCTGCGGCAAATGAAAATAGATTGTATAAAATAATATATCAAAACTTTCCTTTCCACCACTAAGTCCACGTAATTTGATTTCTCTAGCTGATGCTGCGTAATGTGCTCCTTCCCCGATTATATATGTACATGTTCACATCTGGTGTACACCCACATTTCATGAACAGTTTTTTTTTTGTTGTTGTAATAATAATAATGTGACGCCAGGAAGCAGTCAACGTCGATTCCTCAATCGTTGGGCATCGCAGATTGCTCAGCGCATGGCTGCTATTTCAAAATTATCATTCGTAGGATTCATGTACTCGTATAAATTACCATAAATAAAACAGTATATGACATTATTCTTGTTTTCCGAGATGATTGACTCCTCTGCAAATTAATTCGTTTTGACTATATGATGCAAACGCGGAAAATATTCCTGGTGAAAACAATCTTCTGTTTTCCCCTTCATCTTTCAGATAAATTGCAAATCAATGAAACATTCTACTGTTGCCACTTCTGGAAGAGGTACTCCACATACATGTATGCGAGATGGTGCTTTCAAAAACAAACTATGCATTGTTGCAGACTTTGCAGAATTGTTTTAAGCAAATCACTATAAAACAAAGAAGAAATACACCGTCCAAATAAAGGTGGGAGATTTTTTTTTTTATCCATTTCCGAGATAATCCCTTTACAAATGAAGAAAAGATCATACACATTTCCTTCAAATTCAAAGCATTTTTCACGATGAAAATAGCATGTAAGCGTGTAGAATAAAATGAGTAAATATGTTAGCATGTTCTGTATTTCTTTTTTTCTTTTTCAACCATTTGAAAACGTGTTAAACGTGAATTCTAATGCAGTCATTATATAACATGTTTCATCAGTGACTAATGTTTGCCGTCAAATCCACAATTGATGTGTCGTAGCAGGAGATTTTAGTAGTGCGAACATTGAATTCTTGAAATCCATCAAGTCAATGAATACAAAATATGATAGAAACAAAACGCATCGCCTACCTTTAAGATAATATTCTGATGGATTTTGTGAAATGGCGTCCAGTGTTTACGTTCTACGCTGCTGAAAATTGTCATATGATGTCACGATTTTCTGTATCTGCCAAAGTCATCGACAATTTTTCGCGGCGCTTTTGTTTTTTCCCTACTTTTTATACCTCTTCTTAAACCCAACAGAAATATGTTTGTCTTGTATTAGAATAGAAATAACAGTATTGTATTTGAAGGACTAGCTATTTGAAGAGTTGCATGTGTCAGTTGGGGATTTGACGGTCATAAGTATTCGTTTTACTGGTCCCGCTACGCCGTCGCCAAGTTAATTCGCATTTGCGACGGTCAAATCCCCAATCTACGTCGACAACTCTTCAGGTACGACACTGTTATTCCTTTAATATAACCGGTATAGTATTTTTCGGTGGTGACAAAATATCAAAAGCAATTGCTTGAAATACATCTTAGATTTAGAAATAATACATTTCGATCGGCAAACATTTGCTCGATTTCATGATAGCTTGAATACGACACCTCGAATATAGCATAATGTTGGCGAATACAAAGTATCGAGTATGGGTCTCCTATTACGTTTTCCTGTAATAATCATCTTCGATCTTTCAATTGATTCAGTTTAAGTATATCATGATTCTTGCACCCACAACTCGAAAAACGGACGGCAAAAACTAATTGCTCCGGGTGAGGATCGAACTCACAACCTCCGCATTCCTCATACTGTGCAGAGCACAGTGAAGGTACTGTCTATAAGTACGGCGCGCTAACCGATTGTGCCACCAGAGCAATGTTACAAATTGACATAAAAGTTAAGCATTTATACTACACTCCACTCTCCGACCACTTGCACGGGCACTTCATCATCAGCACATTGTATCATTCTTGTGTTCTTTCGTTTTCAGCTGTTCCGTGGTCTTTTTACTTCTTTCATGATAACGAAAACGCATCATTCGATACAGTCTACTGATTCGACATTTAATTAATAAACATATCTTCATCTGCAACAGTCTTGACTAAAACGCAAATATATTATATGTACTTGAACATAAAATAAAATCACCCCAGCTAGGCCTATATGAACTCGCAATGGTAGTGATGAAATTATAATCTATCACCATTTGCCACGCACTGTAATTGTTGAGAAGTATAAATACTCAAAATAGTGTTAATTTAGTATGATCCCGTGATAGCTCAGTTGGTAGAGCGGAGGACTGTAGTGGCATGTTCATAGTCATCCTTAGGTCGGTGGTTCAAATCCGCCTCGCGGGATACCTTTTTGTCCCGTCTTAAAGTACTTTTTTTCCCCCTCCTTCGTCAACTTTTGACCGTGTCAAAATCGTCATAACCCAATACAAAACTTATTTCATAGGCATTCCTCAAATTCAAACTAAGCCACGTCGACAATTTAACTGATAAGCACATCCATAATATTCGCATGTACATTTTCTTGTATTGCCTGCGGCAAATGAAAATAGATTGTATAAAATAATATATCAAAACTTTCCTTTCCACCACTAAGTCCACGTAATTTGATTTCTCTAGCTGATGCTGCGTAATGTGCTCCTTCCCCGATTATATATGTACATGTTCACATCTGGTGTACACCCACATTTCATGAACAGTTTTTTTTTTGTTGTTGTAATAATAATAATGTGACGCCAGGAAGCAGTCAACGTCGATTCCTCAATCGTTGGGCATCGCAGATTGCTCAGCGCATGGCTGCTATTTCAAAATTATCATTCGTAGGATTCATGTACTCGTATAAATTACCATAAATAAAACAGTATATGACATTATTCTTGTTTTCCGAGATGATTGACTCCTCTGCAAATTAATTCGTTTTGACTATATGATGCAAACGCGGAAAATATTCCTGGTGAAAACAATCTTCTGTTTTCCCCTTCATCTTTCAGATAAATTGCAAATCAATGAAACATTCTACTGTTGCCACTTCTGGAAGAGGTACTCCACATACATGTATGCGAGATGGTGCTTTCAAAAACAAACTATGCATTGTTGCAGACTTTGCAGAATTGTTTTAAGCAAATCACTATAAAACAAAGAAGAAATACACCGTCCAAATAAAGGTGGGAGATTTTTTTTTTTATCCATTTCCGAGATAATCCCTTTACAAATGAAGAAAAGATCATACACATTTCCTTCAAATTCAAAGCATTTTTCACGATGAAAATAGCATGTAAGCGTGTAGAATAAAATGAGTAAATATGTTAGCATGTTCTGTATTTCTTTTTTTCTTTTTCAACCATTTGAAAACGTGTTAAACGTGAATTCTAATGCAGTCATTATATAACATGTTTCATCAGTGACTAATGTTTGCCGTCAAATCCACAATTGATGTGTCGTAGCAGGAGATTTTAGTAGTGCGAACATTGAATTCTTGAAATCCATCAAGTCAATGAATACAAAATATGATAGAAACAAAACGCATCGCCTACCTTTAAGATAATATTCTGATGGATTTTGTGAAATGGCGTCCAGTGTTTACGTTCTACGCTGCTGAAAATTGTCATATGATGTCACGATTTTCTGTATCTGCCAAAGTCATCGACAATTTTTCGCGGCGCTTTTGTTTTTTCCCTACTTTTTATACCTCTTCTTAAACCCAACAGAAATATGTTTGTCTTGTATTAGAATAGAAATAACAGTATTGTATTTGAAGGACTAGCTATTTGAAGAGTTGCATGTGTCAGTTGGGGATTTGACGGTCATAAGTATTCGTTTTACTGGCCCCGCTACGCCGTCGCCAAGTTAATTCGCATTTGCGACGGTCAAATCCCCAATCTACGTCGACAACTCTTCAGGTACGACACTGTTATTCCTTTAATATAACCGGTATAGTATTTTTCGGTGGTGACAAAATATCAAAAGCAATTGCTTGAAATACATCTTAGATTTAGAAATAATACATTTCGATCGGCAAACATTTGCTCGATTTCATGATAGCTTGAATACGACACCTCGAATATAGCATAATGTTGGCGAATACAAAGTATCGAGTATGGGTCTCCTATTACGTTTTCCTGTAATAATCATCTTCGATCTTTCAATTGATTCAGTTTAAGTATATCATGATTCTTGCACCCACAACCCGAAAAACGGACGGCAAAAACTAATTGCTCCGGGTGAGGATCGAACTCACAACCTCCGCATTCCTCATACTGTGCAGAGCACAGTGAAGGTACTGTCTATAAGTACGGCGCGCTAACCAATTGTGCCACCAGAGCAATGTTACAAATTGATATAAAAGTTAAGCATTTATACTACACTCCACTCTCCGACCACTTGCACGGGCACTTCATCATCAGCACATTGTATCATTCTTGTGTTCTTTCGTTTTCAGCTGTTCCGTGGTCTTTTTACTTCTTTCATGATAACGAAAACACATCATTCGATACAGTCTACTGATTCGACATTTAATTAATAAACATATCTTCATCTGCAACAGTCTTGACTAAAACGCAAATATATTATATGTACTTGAACATAAAATAAAATCACCCCAGCTAGGCCTATATGAACTCGCAATGGTAGTGATGAAATTATAATCTATCACCATTTGCCACGCACTGTAATTGTTGAGAAGTATAAATACTCAAAATAGTGTTAATTTAGTATGATCCCGTGATAGCTCAGCTGGTAGAGCGGAGGACTGTAGTGGCATGTTCATAGTCATCCTTAGGTCGGTGGTTCAAATCCGCCTCGCGGGATACCTTTTTATCCCGTCTTAAAGTACTTTTTTTCCCCCTCCTTCGTCAACTTTTGACCGTGTCAAAATCGTCATAACCCAATACAAAACTTATTTTATAGGCATTCCTCAAATTCAAACTAAGCCACGTCGACAATTTAACTGATAAGCACATCCATAATATTCGCATGTACATTTTCTTGTATTGCCTGCGGCAAATGAAAATAGATTGTATAAAATAATATAGCAAAACTTTCCTTTCCACCACTAAGTCCACGTAATTTGATTTCTCTAGCTGATGCTGCGTAATGTGCTCCTTCCCCGATTATATATGTACATGTTCACATCTGGTGTACACCCACATTTCATGAACAGTTTTTTTTTTTTTGTTGTAATAATAATAATGTGACGCCAGGAAGCAGTCAACGTCGATTCCTCAATCGTTGGGCATCGCAGATTGCTCAGCGCATGGCTGCTATTTCAAAATTATCATTCGTAGGATTCATGTACTCGTATAAATTACCATAAATAAAACAGTATATGACATTATTCTTGTTTTCCGAGATGATTGACTCCTCTGCAAATTAATTCGTTTTGACTATATGATGCAAACGCGGAAAATATTCCTGGTGAAAACAATCTTCTGTTTTCCCCTTCATCTTTCAGATAAATTGCAAATCAATGAAACATTCTACTGTTGCCACATCTGGAAGAGGTACTCCACATACATGTATGCGAGATGGTGCTTTCAAAAACAAACTATGCATTGTTGCAGACTTTGCAGAATTGTTTTAAGCAAATCACTATAAAACAAAGAAGAAATACACCGTCCAAATAAAGGTGGGAGATTTTTTTTTTTATCCATTTCCGAGATAATCCCTTTACAAATGAAGAAAAGATCATACACATTTCCTTCAAATTCAAAGCATTTTTCACGATGAAAATAGCATGTAAGCGTGTAGAATAAAATGAGTAAATATGTTAGCATGTTCTGTATTTCTTTTTTTCTTTTTCAACCATTTGAAAACGTGTTAAACGTGAATTCTAATGCAGTCATTATATAACATGTTTCATCAGTGACTAATGTTTGCCGTCAAATCCACAATTGATGTGTCGTAGCAGGAGATTTTAGTAGTGCGAACATTGAATTCTTGAAATCCATCAAGTCAATGAATACAAAATATGATAGAAACAAAACGCATCGCCTACCTTTAAGATAATATTCTGATGGATTTTGTGAAATGGCGTCCAGTGTTTACGTTCTACGCTGCTGAAAATTGTCATATGATGTCACGATTTTCTGTATCTGCCAAAGTCATCGACAATTTTTCGCGGCGCTTTTGTTTTTTCCCTACTTTTTATACCTCTTCTTAAACCCAACAGAAATATGTTTGTCTTGTATTAGAATAGAAATAACAGTATTGTATTTGAAGGACTAGCTATTTGAAGAGTTGCATGTGTCAGTTGGGGATTTGACGGTCATAAGTATTCGTTTTACTGGCCCCGCTACGCCGTCGCCAAGTTAATTCGCATTTGCGACGGTCAAATCCCCAATCTACGTCGACAACTCTTCAGGTACGACACTGTTATTCCTTTAATATAACCGGTATAGTATTTTTCGGTGGTGACAAAATATCAAAAGCAATTGCTTGAAATACATCTTAGATTTAGAAATAATACATTTCGATCGGCAAACATTTGCTCGATTTCATGATAGCTTGAATACGACACCTCGAATATAGCATAATGTTGGCGAATACAAAGTATCGAGTATGGGTCTCCTATTACGTTTTCCTGTAATAATCATCTTCGATCTTTCAATTGATTCAGTTTAAGTATATCATGATTCTTGCACCCACAACCCGAAAAACGGACGGCAAAAACTAATTGCTCCGGGTGAGGATCGAACTCACAACCTCCGCATTCCTCATACTGTGCAGAGCACAGTGAAGGTACTGTCTATAAGTACGGCGCGCTAACCAATTGTGCCACCAGAGCAATGTTACAAATTGATATAAAAGTTAAGCATTTATACTACACTCCACTCTCCGACCACTTGCACGGGCACTTCATCATCAGCACATTGTATCATTCTTGTGTTCTTTCGTTTTCAGCTGTTCCGTGGTCTTTTTACTTCTTTCATGATAACGAAAACACATCATTCGATACAGTCTACTGATTCGACATTTAATTAATAAACATATCTTCATCTGCAACAGTCTTGACTAAAACGCAAATATATTATATGTACTTGAACATAAAATAAAATCACCCCAGCTAGGCCTATATGAACTCGCAATGGTAGTGATGAAATTATAATCTATCACCATTTGCCACGCACTGTAATTGTTGAGAAGTATAAATACTCAAAATAGTGTTAATTTAGTATGATCCCGTGATAGCTCAGCTGGTAGAGCGGAGGACTGTAGTGGCATGTTCATAGTCATCCTTAGGTCGGTGGTTCAAATCCGCCTCGCGGGATACCTTTTTATCCCGTCTTAAAGTACTTTTTTTCCCCCTCCTTCGTCAACTTTTGACCGTGTCAAAATCGTCATAACCCAATACAAAACTTATTTTATAGGCATTCCTCAAATTCAAACTAAGCCACGTCGACAATTTAACTGATAAGCACATCCATAATATTCGCATGTACATTTTCTTGTATTGCCTGCGGCAAATGAAAATAGATTGTATAAAATAATATAGCAAAACTTTCCTTTCCACCACTAAGTCCACGTAATTTGATTTCTCTAGCTGATGCTGCGTAATGTGCTCCTTCCCCGATTATATATGTACATGTTCACATCTGGTGTACACCCACATTTCATGAACAGTTTTTTTTTTTTTGTTGTAATAATAATAATGTGACGCCAGGAAGCAGTCAACGTCGATTCCTCAATCGTTGGGCATCGCAGATTGCTCAGCGCATGGCTGCTATTTCAAAATTATCATTCGTAGGATTCATGTACTCGTATAAATTACCATAAATAAAACAGTATATGACATTATTCTTGTTTTCCGAGATGATTGACTCCTCTGCAAATTAATTCGTTTTGACTATATGATGCAAACGCGGAAAATATTCCTGGTGAAAACAATCTTCTGTTTTCCCCTTCATCTTTCAGATAAATTGCAAATCAATGAAACATTCTACTGTTGCCACATCTGGAAGAGGTACTCCACATACATGTATGCGAGATGGTGCTTTCAAAAACAAACTATGCATTGTTGCAGACTTTGCAGAATTGTTTTAAGCAAATCACTATAAAACAAAGAAGAAATACACCGTCCAAATAAAGGTGGGAGATTTTTTTTTTTATCCATTTCCGAGATAATCCCTTTACAAATGAAGAAAAGATCATACACATTTCCTTCAAATTCAAAGCATTTTTCACGATGAAAATAGCATGTAAGCGTGTAGAATAAAATGAGTAAATATGTTAGCATGTTCTGTATTTCTTTTTTTCTTTTTCAACCATTTGAAAACGTGTTAAACGTGAATTCTAATGCAGTCATTATATAACATGTTTCATCAGTGACTAATGTTTGCCGTCAAATCCACAATTGATGTGTCGTAGCAGGAGATTTTAGTAGTGCGAACATTGAATTCTTGAAATCCATCAAGTCAATGAATACAAAATATGATAGAAACAAAACGCATCGCCTACCTTTAAGATAATATTCTGATGGATTTTGTGAAATGGCGTCCAGTGTTTACGTTCTACGCTGCTGAAAATTGTCATATGATGTCACGATTTTCTGTATCTGCCAAAGTCATCGACAATTTTTCGCGGCGCTTTTGTTTTTTCCCTACTTTTTATACCTCTTCTTAAACCCAACAGAAATATGTTTGTCTTGTATTAGAATAGAAATAACAGTATTGTATTTGAAGGACTAGCTATTTGAAGAGTTGCATGTGTCAGTTGGGGATTTGACGGTCATAAGTATTCGTTTTACTGGCCCCGCTACGCCGTCGCCAAGTTAATTCGCATTTGCGACGGTCAAATCCCCAATCTACGTCGACAACTCTTCAGGTACGACACTGTTATTCCTTTAATATAACCGGTATAGTATTTTTCGGTGGTGACAAAATATCAAAAGCAATTGCTTGAAATACATCTTAGATTTAGAAATAATACATTTCGATCGGCAAACATTTGCTCGATTTCATGATAGCTTGAATACGACACCTCGAATATAGCATAATGTTGGCGAATACAAAGTATCGAGTATGGGTCTCCTATTACGTTTTCCTGTAATAATCATCTTCGATCTTTCAATTGATTCAGTTTAAGTATATCATGATTCTTGCACCCACAACCCGAAAAACGGACGGCAAAAACTAATTGCTCCGGGTGAGGATCGAACTCACAACCTCCGCATTCCTCATACTGTGCAGAGCACAGTGAAGGTACTGTCTATAAGTACGGCGCGCTAACCAATTGTGCCACCAGAGCAATGTTACAAATTGACATAAAAGTTAAGCATTTATACTACACTCCACTCTCCGACCACTTGCACGGGCACTTCATCATCAGCACATTGTATCATTCTTGTGTTCTTTCGTTTTCAGCTGTTCCGTGGTCTTTTTACTTCTTTCATGATAACGAAAACACATCATTCGATACAGTCTACTGATTCGACATTTAATTAATAAACATATCTTCATCTGCAACAGTCTTGACTAAAACGCAAATATATTATATGTACTTGAACATAAAATAAAATCACCCCAGCTAGGCCTATATGAACTCGCAATGGTAGTGATGAAATTATAATCTATCACCATTTGCCACGCACTGTAATTGTTGAGAAGTATAAATACTCAAAATAGTGTTAATTTAGTATGATCCCGTGATAGCTCAGTTGGTAGAGCGGAGGACTGTAGTGGCATGTTCATAGTCATCCTTAGGTCGGTGGTTCAAATCCGCCTCGCGGGATACCTTTTTGTCCCGTCTTAAAGTACTTTTTTTCCCCCTCCTTCGTCAACTTTTGACCGTGTCAAAATCGTCATAACCCAATACAAAACTTATTTCATAGGCATTCCTCAAATTCAAACTAAGCCACGTCGACAATTTAACTGATAAGCACATCCATAATATTCGCATGTACATTTTCTTGTATTGCCTGCGGCAAATGAAAATAGATTGTATAAAATAATATATCAAAGCTTTCCTTTCCACCACTAAGTCCACGTAATTTGATTTCTCTAGCTGATGCTGCGTAATGTGCTCCTTCCCCGATTATATATGTACATGTTCACATCTGGTGTACACCCACATTTCATGAACAGTTTTTTTTTTTTTGTTGTAATAATAATAATGTGACGCCAGGAAGCAGTCAACGTCGATTCCTCAATCGTTGGGCATCGCAGATTGCTCAGCGCATGGCTGCTATTTCAAAATTATCATTCGTAGGATTCATGTACTCGTATAAATTACCATAAATAAAACAGTATATGACATTATTCTTGTTTTCCGAGATGATTGACTCCTCTGCAAATTAATTCGTTTTGACTATATGATGCAAACGCGGAAAATATTCCTGGTGAAAACAATCTTCTGTTTTCCCCTTCATCTTTCAGATAAATTGCAAATCAATGAAACATTCTACTGTTGCCACATCTGGAAGAGGTACTCCACATACATGTATGCGAGATGGTGCTTTCAAAAACAAACTATGCATTGTTGCAGACTTTGCAGAATTGTTTTAAGCAAATCACTATAAAACAAAGAAGAAATACACCGTCCAAATAAAGGTGGGAGATTTTTTTTTTTATCCATTTCCGAGATAATCCCTTTACAAATGAAGAAAAGATCATACACATTTCCTTCAAATTCAAAGCATTTTTCACGATGAAAATAGCATGTAAGCGTGTAGAATAAAATGAGTAAATATGTTAGCATGTTCTGTATTTCTTTTTTTCTTTTTCAACCATTTGAAAACGTGTTAAACGTGAATTCTAATGCAGTCATTATATAACATGTTTCATCAGTGACTAATGTTTGCCGTCAAATCCACAATTGATGTGTCGTAGCAGGAGATTTTAGTAGTGCGAACATTGAATTCTTGAAATCCATCAAGTCAATGAATACAAAATATGATAGAAACAAAACGCATCGCCTACCTTTAAGATAATATTCTGATGGATTTTGTGAAATGGCGTCCAGTGTTTACGTTCTACGCTGCTGAAAATTGTCATATGATGTCACGATTTTCTGTATCTGCCAAAGTCATCGACAATTTTTCGCGGCGCTTTTGTTTTTTCCCTACTTTTTATACCTCTTCTTAAACCCAACAGAAATATGTTTGTCTTGTATTAGAATAGAAATAACAGTATTGTATTTGAAGGACTAGCTATTTGAAGAGTTGCATGTGTCAGTTGGGGATTTGACGGTCATAAGTATTCGTTTTACTGGCCCCGCTACGCCGTCGCCAAGTTAATTCGCATTTGCGACGGTCAAATCCCCAATCTACGTCGACAACTCTTCAGGTACGACACTGTTATTCCTTTAATATAACCGGTATAGTATTTTTCGGTGGTGACAAAATATCAAAAGCAATTGCTTGAAATACATCTTAGATTTAGAAATAATACATTTCGATCGGCAAACATTTGCTCGATTTCATGATAGCTTGAATACGACACCTCGAATATAGCATAATGTTGGCGAATACAAAGTATCGAGTATGGGTCTCCTACTACGTTTTCCTGTAATAATCATCTTCGATCTTTCAATTGATTCAGTTTAAGTATATCATGATTCTTGCACCCACAACCCGAAAAACGGACGGCAAAAACTAATTGCTCCGGGTGAGGATCGAACTCACAACCTCCGCATTCCTCATACTGTGCAGAGCACAGTGAAGGTACTGTCTATAAGTACGGCGCGCTAACCAATTGTGCCACCAGAGCAATGTTACAAATTGACATAAAAGTTAAGCATTTATACTACACTCCACTCTCCGACCACTTGCACGGGCACTTCATCATCAGCACATTGTATCATTCTTGTGTTCTTTCGTTTTCAGCTGTTCCGTGGTCTTTTTACTTCTTTCATGATAACGAAAACACATCATTCGATACAGTCTACTGATTCGACATTTAATTAATAAACATATCTTCATCTGCAACAGTCTTGACTAAAACGCAAATATATTATATGTACTTGAACATAAAATAAAATCACCCCAGCTAGGCCTATATGAACTCGCAATGGTAGTGATGAAATTATAATCTATCACCATTTGCCACGCACTGTAATTGTTGAGAAGTATAAATACTCAAAATAGTGTTAATTTAGTATGATCCCGTGATAGCTCAGTTGGTAGAGCGGAGGACTGTAGTGGCATGTTCATAGTCATCCTTAGGTCGGTGGTTCAAATCCGCCTCGCGGGATACCTTTTTGTCCCGTCTTAAAGTACTTTTTTTCCCCCTCCTTCGTCAACTTTTGACCGTGTCAAAATCGTCATAACCCAATACAAAACTTATTTCATAGGCATTCCTCAAATTCAAACTAAGCCACGTCGACAATTTAACTGATAAGCACATCCATAATATTCGCATGTACATTTTCTTGTATTGCCTGCGGCAAATGAAAATAGATTGTATAAAATAATATATCAAAGCTTTCCTTTCCACCACTAAGTCCACGTAATTTGATTTCTCTAGCTGATGCTGCGTAATGTGCTCCTTCCCCGATTATATATGTACATGTTCACATCTGGTGTACACCCACATTTCATGAACAGTTTTTTTTTTTTTGTTGTAATAATAATAATGTGACGCCAGGAAGCAGTCAACGTCGATTCCTCAATCGTTGGGCATCGCAGATTGCTCAGCGCATGGCTGCTATTTCAAAATTATCATTCGTAGGATTCATGTACTCGTATAAATTACCATAAATAAAACAGTATATGACATTATTCTTGTTTTCCGAGATGATTGACTCCTCTGCAAATTAATTCGTTTTGACTATATGATGCAAACGCGGAAAATATTCCTGGTGAAAACAATCTTCTGTTTTCCCCTTCATCTTTCAGATAAATTGCAAATCAATGAAACATTCTACTGTTGCCACATCTGGAAGAGGTACTCCACATACGTGTATGCGAGATGGTGCTTTCAAAAACAAACTATGCATTGTTGCAGACTTTGCAGAATTGTTTTAAGCAAATCACTATAAAACAAAGAAGAAATACACCGTCCAAATAAAGGTGGGAGATTTTTTTTTTTATCCATTTCCGAGATAATCCCTTTACAAATGAAGAAAAGATCATACACATTTCCTTCAAATTCAAAGCATTTTTCACGATGAAAATAGCATGTAAGCGTGTAGAATAAAATGAGTAAATATGTTAGCATGTTCTGTATTTCTTTTTTTTCTTTTTCAACCATTTGAAAACGTGTTAAACGTGAATTCTAATGCAGTCATTATATAACATGTTTCATCAGTGACTAATGTTTGCCGTCAAATCCACAATTGATGTGTCGTAGCAGGAGATTTTAGTAGTGCGAACATTGAATTCTTGAAATCCATCAAGTCAATGAATACAAAATATGATAGAAACAAAACGCATCGCCTACCTTTAAGATAATATTCTGATGGATTTTGTGAAATGGCGTCCAGTGTTTACGTTCTACGCTGCTGAAAATTGTCATATGATGTCACGATTTTCTGTATCTGCCAAAGTCATCGACAATTTTTCGCGGCGCTTTTGTTTTTTCCCTACTTTTTATACCTCTTCTTAAACCCAACAGAAATATGTTTGTCTTGTATTAGAATAGAAATAACAGTATTGTATTTGAAGGACTAGCTATTTGAAGAGTTGCATGTGTCAGTTGGGGATTTGACGGTCATAAGTATTCGTTTTACTGGCCCCGCTACACCGTCGCCAAGTTAATTCGCATTTGCGACGGTCAAATCCCCAATCTACGTCGACAACTCTTCAGGTACGACACTGTTATTCCTTTAATATAACCGGTATAGTATTTTTCGGTGGTGACAAAATATCAAAAGCAATTGCTTGAAATACATCTTAGATTTAGAAATAATACATTTCGATCGGCAAACATTTGCTCGATTTCATGATAGCTTGAATACGACACCTCGAATATAGCATAATGTTGGCGAATACAAAGTATCGAGTATGGGTCTCCTATTACGTTTTCCTGTAATAATCATCTTCGATCTTTCAATTGATTCAGTTTAAGTATATCATGATTCTTGCACCCACAACCCGAAAAACGGACGGCAAAAACTAATTGCTCCGGGTGAGGATCGAACTCACAACCTCCGCATTCCTCATACTGTGCAGAGCACAGTGAAGGTACTGTCTATAAGTACGGCGCGCTAACCGATTGTGCCACCAGAGCAATGTTACAAATTGACATAAAAGTTAAGCATTTATACTACACTCCACTCTCCGACCACTTGCACGGGCACTTCATCATCAGCACATTGTATCATTCTTGTGTTCTTTCGTTTTCAGCTGTTCCGTGGTCTTTTTACTTCTTTCATGATAACGAAAACGCATCATTCGATACAGTCTACTGATTCGACATTTAATTAATAAACATATCTTCATCTGCAACAGTCTTGACTAAAACGCAAATATATTATATGTACTTGAACATAAAATAAAATCACCCCAGCTAGGCCTATATGAACTCGCAATGGTAGTGATGAAATTATAATCTATCACCATTTGCCACGCACTGTAATTGTTGAGAAGTATAAATACTCAAAATAGTGTTAATTTAGTATGATCCCGTGATAGCTCAGTTGGTAGAGCGGAGGACTGTAGTGGCATGTTCATAGTCATCCTTAGGTCGGTGGTTCAAATCCGCCTCGCGGGATACCTTTTTTTGTCCCGTCTTAAAGTACTTTTTTTCCCCCTCCTTCGTCAACTTTTGACCGTGTCAAAATCGTCATAACCCAATACAAAACTTATTTTATAGGCATTCCTCAAATTCAAACTAAGCCACGTCGACAATTTAACTGATAAGCACATCCATAATATTCGCATGTACATTTTCTTGTATTGCCTGCGGCAAATGAAAATAGATTGTATAAAATAATATATCAAAACTTTCCTTTCCACCACTAAGTCCACGTAATTTGATTTCTCTAGCTGATGCTGCGTAATGTGCTCCTTCCCCGATTATATATGTACATGTTCACATCTGGTGTACACCCACATTTCATGAACAGTTTTTTTTTTTTTGTTGTAATAATAATAATGTGACGCCAGGAAGCAGTCAACGTCGATTCCTCAATCGTTGGGCATCGCAGATTGCTCAGCGCATGGCTGCTATTTCAAAATTATCATTCGTAGGATTCATGTACTCGTATAAATTACCATAAATAAAACAGTATATGACATTATTCTTGTTTTCCGAGATGATTGACTCCTCTGCAAATTAATTCGTTTTGACTATATGATGCAAACGCGGAAAATATTCCTGGTGAAAACAATCTTCTGTTTTCCCCTTCATCTTTCAGATAAATTGCAAATCAATGAAACATTCTACTGTTGCCACATCTGGAAGAGGTACTCCACATACATGTATGCGAGATGGTGCTTTCAAAAACAAACTATGCATTGTTGCTGACTTTGCAGAATTGTTTTAAGCAAATCACTATAAAACAAAGAAGAAATACAACGTCCAAATAAAGGTGGGAGATTTTTTTTTTATCCATTTCCGAGATAATCCCTTTACAAATGAAGAAAAGATCATACACATTTCCTTCAAATTCAAAGCATTTTTCACGATGAAAATAGCATGTAAGCGTGTAGAATAAAATGAGTAAATATGTTAGCATGTTCTGTATTTCTTTTTTTCTTTTTCAACCATTTGAAAACGTGTTAAACGTGAATTCTAATGCAGTCATTATATAACATGTTTCATCAGTGACTAATGTTTGCCGTCAAATCCACAATTGATGTGTCGTAGCAGGAGATTTTAGTAGTGCGAACATTGAATTCTTGAAATCCATCAAGTCAATGAATACAAAATATGATAGAAACAAAACGCATCGCCTACCTTTAAGATAATATTCTGATGGATTTTGTGAAATGGCGTCCAGTGTTTACGTTCTACGCTGCTGAAAATTGTCATATGATGTCACGATTTTCTGTATCTGCCAAAGTCATCGACAATTTTTCGCGGCGCTTTTGTTTTTTCCCTACTTTTTATACCTCTTCTTAAACCCAACAGAAATATGTTTGTCTTGTATTAGAATAGAAATAACAGTATTGTATTTGAAGGACTAGCTATTTGAAGAGTTGCATGTGTCAGTTGGGGATTTGACGGTCATAAGTATTCGTTTTACTGGCCCCGCTACGCCGTCGCCAAGTTAATTCGCATTTGCGACGGTCAAATCCCCAATCTACGTCGACAACTCTTCAGGTACGACACTGTTATTCCTTTAATATAACCGGTATAGTATTTTTCGGTGGTGACAAAATATCAAAAGCAATTGCTTGAAATACATCTTAGATTTAGAAATAATACATTTCGATCGGCAAACATTTGCTCGATTTCATGATAGCTTGAATACGACACCTCGAATATAGCATAATGTTGGCGAATACAAAGTATCGAGTATGGGTCTCCTATTACGTTTTCCTGTAATAATCATCTTCGATCTTTCAATTGATTCAGTTTAAGTATATCATGATTCTTGCACCCACAACCCGAAAAACGGACGGCAAAAACTAATTGCTCCGGGTGAGGATCGAACTCACAACCTCCGCATTCCTCATACTGTGCAGAGCACAGTGAAGGTACTGTCTATAAGTACGGCGCGCTAACCGATTGTGCCACCAGAGCAATGTTACAAATTGACATAAAAGTTAAGCATTTATACTACACTCCACTCTCCGACCACTTGCACGGGCACTTCATCATCAGCACATTGTATCATTCTTGTGTTCTTTCGTTTTCAGCTGTTCCGTGGTCTTTTTACTTCTTTTATGATAACGAAAACACATCATTCGATACAGTCTACTGATTCGACATTTAATTAATAAACATATCTTCATCTGCAACAGTCTTGACTAAAACGCAAATATATTATATGTACTTGAACATAAAATAAAATCACCCCAGCTAGGCCTATATGAACTCGCAATGGTAGTGATGAAATTATAAACTATCACCATTTGCCACGCACTGTAATTGTTGAGAAGTATAAATACTCAAAATAGTGTTAATTTAGTATGATCCCGTGATAGCTCAGTTGGTAGAGCGGAGGACTGTAGTGGCATGTTCATAGTCATCCTTAGGTCGGTGGTTCAAATCCGCCTCGCGGGATACCTTTTTGTCCCGTCTTAAAGTACTTTTTTTCCCCCTCCTTCGTCAACTTTTGACCGTGTCAAAATCGTCATAACCCAATACAAAACTTATTTCATAGGCATTCCTCAAATTCAAACTAAGCCACGTCGACAATTAAACTGATAAGCACATCCATAATATTCGCATGTACATTTTCTTGTATTGCCTGCGGCAAATGAAAATAGATTGTATAAAATAATATATCAAAACTTTCCTTTCCACCACTAAGTCCACGTAATTTGATTTCTCTAGCTGATGCTGCGTAATGTGCTCCTTCCCCGATTATATATGTACATGTTCACATCTGGTGTACACCCACATTTCATGAACAGTTTTTTTTTTTGTTGTAATAATAATAATGTGACGCCAGGAAGCAGTCAACGTCGATTCCTCAATCGTTGGGCATCGCAGATTGCTCAGCGCATGGCTGCTATTTCAAAATTATCATTCGTAGGATTCATGTACTCGTATAAATTACCATAAATAAAACAGTATATGACATTATTCTTGTTTTCCGAGATGATTGACTCCTCTGCAAATTAATTCGTTTTGACTATATGATGCAAACGCGGAAAATATTCCTGGTGAAAACAATCTTCTGTTTTCCCCTTCATCTTTCAGATAAATTGCAAATCAATGAAACATTCTACTGTTGCCACATCTGGAAGAGGTACTCCACATACATGTATGCGAGATGGTGCTTTCAAAAACAAACTATGCATTGTTGCAGACTTTGCAGAATTGTTTTAAGCAAATCACTATAAAACAAAGAAGAAATACACCGTCCAAATAAAGGTGGGAGATTTTTTTTTTATCCATTTCCGAGATAATCCCTTTACAAATGAAGAAAAGATCATACACATTTCCTTCAAATTCAAAGCATTTTTCACGATGAAAATAGCATGTAAGCGTGTAGAATAAAATGAGTAAATATGTTAGCATGTTCTGTATTTCTTTTTTTCTTTTTCAACCATTTGAAAACGTGTTAAACGTGAATTCTAATGCAGTCATTATATAACATGTTTCATCAGTGACTAATGTTTGCCGTCAAATCCACAATTGATGTGTCGTAGCAGGAGATTTTAGTAGTGCGAACATTGAATTCTTGAAATCCATCAAGTCAATGAATACAAAATGTGATAGAAACAAAACGCATCGCCTACCTTTAAGATAATATTCTGATGGATTTTGTGAAATGGCGTCCAGTGTTTACGTTCTACGCTGCTGAAAATTGTCATATGATGTCACGATTTTCTGTATCTGCCAAAGTCATCGACAATTTTTCGCGGCGCTTTTGTTTTTTCCCTACTTTTTATACCTCTTCTTAAACCCAACAGAAATATGTTTGTCTTGTATTAGAATAGAAATAACAGTATTGTATTTGAAGGACTAGCTATTTGAAGAGTTGCATGTGTCAGTTGGGGATTTGACGGTCATAAGTATTCGTTTTACTGGCCCCGCTACGCCGTCGCCAAGTTAATTCGCATTTGCGACGGTCAAATCCCCAATCTACGTCGACAACTCTTCAGGTACGACACTGTTATTCCTTTAATATAACCGGTATAGTATTTTTCGGTGGTGACAAAATATCAAAAGCAATTGCTTGAAATACATCTTAGATTTAGAAATAATACATTTCGATCGGCAAACATTTGCTCGATTTCATGATAGCTTGAATACGACACCTCGAATATAGCATAATGTTGGCGAATACAAAGTATCGAGTATGGGTCTCCTATTACGTTTTCCTGTAATAATCATCTTCGATCTTTCAATTGATTCAGTTTAAGTATATCATGATTCTTGCACCCACAACCCGAAAAACGGACGGCAAAAACTAATTGCTCCGGGTGAGGATCGAACTCACAACCTCCGCATTCCTCATACTGTGCAGAGCACAGTGAAGGTACTGTCTATAAGTACGGCGCGCTAACCGATTGTGCCACCAGAGCAATGTTACAAATTGACATAAAAGTTAAGCATTTATACTACACTCCACTCTCCGACCACTTGCACGGGCACTTCATCATCAGCACATTGTATCATTCTTGTGTTCTTTCGTTTTCAGCTGTTCCGTGGTCTTTTTACTTCTTTCATGATAACGAAAACACATCATTCGATACAGTCTACTGATTCGACATTTAATTAATAAACATATCTTCATCTGCAACAGTCTTGACTAAAACGCAAATATATTATATGTACTTGAACATAAAATAAAATCACCCCAGCTAGGCCTATATGAACTCGCAATGGTAGTGATGAAATTATAATTTATCACCATTTGCCACGCACTGTAATTGTTGAGAAGTATAAATACTCAAAATAGTGTTAATTTAGTATGATCCCGTGATAGCTCAGTTGGTAGAGCGGAGGACTGTAGTGGCATGTTCATAGTCATCCTTAGGTCGGTGGTTCAAATCCGCCTCGCGGGATACCTTTTTGTCCCGTCTTAAAGTACTTTTTTTCCCCCTCCTTCGTCAACTTTTGACCGTGTCAAAATCGTCATAACCCAATACAAAACTTATTTCATAGGCATTCCTCAAATTCAAACTAAGCCACGTCGACAATTTAACTGATAAGCACATCCATAATATTCGCATGTACATTTTCTTGTATTGCCTGCGGCAAATGAAAATAGATTGTATAAAATAATATATCAAAACTTTCCTTTCCACCACTAAGTCCACGTAATTTGATTTCTCTAGCTGATGCTGCGTAATGTGCTCCTTCCCCGATTATATATGTACATGTTCACATCTGGTGTACACCCACATTTCATGAACAGTTTTTTTTTTTTTGTTGTAATAATAATAATGTGACGCCAGGAAGCAGTCAACGTCGATTCCTCAATCGTTGGGCATCGCAGATTGCTCAGCGCATGGCTGCTATTTCAAAATTATCATTCGTAGGATTCATGTACTCGTATAAATTACCATAAATAAAACAGTATATGACATTATTCTTGTTTTCCGAGATGATTGACTCCTCTGCAAATTAATTCGTTTTGACTATATGATGCAAACGCGGAAAATATTCCAGGTGAAAACAATCTTCTGTTTTCCCCTTCATCTTTCAGATAAATTGCAAATCAATGAAACATTCTACTGTTGCCACATCTGGAAGAGGTACTCCACATACATGTATGCGAGATGGTGCTTTCAAAAACAAACTATGCATTGTTGCAGACTTTGCAGAATTGTTTTAAGCAAATCACTATAAAACAAAGAAGAAATACAACGTCCAAATAAAGGTGGGAGATTTTTTTTTTATCCATTTCCGAGATAATCCCTTTACAAATGAAGAAAAGATCATACACATTTCCTTCAAATTCAAAGCATTTTTCACGATGAAAATAGCATGTAAGCGTGTAGAATAAAATGAGTAAATATGTTAGCATGTTCTGTATTTCTTTTTTTCTTTTTCAACCATTTGAAAACGTGTTAAACGTGAATTCTAATGCAGTCATTATATAACATGTTTCATCAGTGACTAATGTTTGCCGTCAAATCCACAATTGATGTGTCGTAGCAGGGGATTTTAGTAGTGCGAACATTGAATTCTTGAAATCCATCAAGTCAATGAATACAAAATATGATAGAAACAAAACGCATCGCCTACCTTTAAGATAATATTCTGATGGATTTTGTGAAATGGCGTCCAGTGTTTACGTTCTACGCTGCTGAAAATTGTCATATGATGTCACGATTTTCTGTATCTGCCAAAGTCATCGACAATTTTTCGCGGCGCTTTTGTTTTTTCCCTACTTTTTATACCTCTTCTTAAACCCAACAGAAATATGTTTGTCTTGTATTAGAATAGAAATAACAGTATTGTATTTGAAGGACTAGCTATTTGAAGAGTTGCATGTGTCAGTTGGGGATTTGACGGTCATAAGTATTCGTTTTACTGGCCCCGCTACGCCGTCGCCAAGTTAATTCGCATTTGCGACGGTCAAATCCCCAATCTACGTCGACAACTCTTCAGGTACGACACTGTTATTCCTTTAATATAACCGGTATAGTATTTTTCGGTGGTGACAAAATATCAAAAGCAATTGCTTGAAATACATCTTAGATTTAGAAATAATACATTTCGATCGGCAAACATTTGCTCGATTTCATGATAGCTTGAATACGACACCTCGAATATAGCATAATGTTGGCGAATACAAAGTATCGAGTATGGGTCTCCTATTACGTTTTCCTGTAATAATCATCTTCGATCTTTCAATTGATTCAGTTTAAGTATATCATGATTCTTGCACCCACAACCCGAAAAACGGACGGCAAAAACTAATTGCTCCGGGTGAGGATCGAACTCACAACCTCCGCATTCCTCATACTGTGCAGAGCACAGTGAAGGTACTGTCTATAAGTACGGCGCGCTAACCAATTGTGCCACCAGAGCAATGTTACAAATTGACATAAAAGTTAAGCATTTATACTACACTCCACTCTCCGACCACTTGCACGGGCACTTCATCATCAGCACATTGTATCATTCTTGTGTTCTTTCGTTTTCAGCTGTTCCGTGGTCTTTTTACTTCTTTCATGATAACGAAAACGCATCATTCGATACAGTCTACTGATTCGACATTTAATTAATAAACATATCTTCATCTGCAACAGTCTTGACTAAAACGCAAATATATTATATGTACTTGAACATAAAATAAAATCACCCCAGCTAGGCCTATATGAACTCGCAATGGTAGTGATGAAATTATAATCTATCACCATTTGCCACGCACTGTAATTGTTGAGAAGTATAAATACTCAAAATAGTGTTAATTTAGTATGATCCCGTGATAGCTCAGTTGGTAGAGCGGAGGACTGTAGTGGCATGTTCATAGTCATCCTTAGGTCGGTGGTTCAAATCCGCCTCGCGGGATACCTTTTTTTGTCCCGTCTTAAAGTACTTTTTTTCCCCCTCCTTCGTCAACTTTTGACCGTGTCAAAATCGTCATAACCCAATACAAAACTTATTTTATAGGCATTCCTCAAATTCAAACTAAGCCACGTCGACAATTTAACTGATAAGCACATCCATAATATTCGCATGTACATTTTCTTGTATTGCCTGCGGCAAATGAAAATAGATTGTATAAAATAATATATCAAAACTTTCCTTTCCACCACTAAGTCCACGTAATTTGATTTCTCTAGCTGATGCTGCGTAATGTGCTCCTTCCCCGATTATATATGTACATGTTCACATCTGGTGTACACCCACATTTCATGAACAGTTTTTTTTTTTTTTGTTGTAATAATAATAATGTGACGCCAGGAAGCAGTCAACGTCGATTCCTCAATCGTTGGGCATCGCAGATTGCTCAGCGCATGGCTGCTATTTCAAAATTATCATTCGTAGGATTCATGTACTCGTATAAATTACCATAAATAAAACAGTATATGACATTATTCTTGTTTTCCGAGATGATTGACTCATCTGCAAATTAATTCGTTTTGACTATATGATGCAAACGCGGAAAATATTCCAGGTGAAAACAATCTTCTGTTTTCCCCTTCATCTTTCAGATAAATTGCAAATCAATGAAACATTCTACTGTTGCCACATCTGGAAGAGGTACTCCACATACATGTATGCGAGATGGTGCTTTCAAAAACAAACTATGCATTGTTGCAGACTTTGCAGAATTGTTTTAAGCAAATCACTATAAAACAAAGAAGAAATACAACGTCCAAATAAAGGTGGGAGATTTTTTTTTTATCCATTTCCGAGATAATCCCTTTACAAATGAAGAAAAGATCATACACATTTCCTTCAAATTCAAAGCATTTTTCACGATGAAAATAGCATGTAAGCGTGTAGAATAAAATGAGTAAATATGTTAGCATGTTCTGTATTTCTTTTTTTCTTTTTCAACCATTTGAAAACGTGTTAAACGTGAATTCTAATGCAGTCATTATATAACATGTTTCATCAGTGACTAATGTTTGCCGTCAAATCCACAATTGATGTGTCGTAGCAGGAGATTTTAGTAGTGCGAACATTGAATTCTTGAAATCCATCAAGTCAATGAATACAAAATATGATAGAAACAAAACGCATCGCCTACCTTTAAGATAATATTCTGATGGATTTTGTGAAATGGCGTCCAGTGTTTACGTTCTACGCTGCTGAAAATTGTCATATGATGTCACGATTTTCTGTATCTGCCAAAGTCATCGACAATTTTTCGCGGCGCTTTTGTTTTTTCCCTACTTTTTATACCTCTTCTTAAACCCAACAGAAATATGTTTGTCTTGTATTAGAATAGAAATAACAGTATTGTATTTGAAGGACTAGCTATTTGAAGAGTTGCATGTGTCAGTTGGGGATTTGACGGTCATAAGTATTCGTTTTACTGGCCCCGCTACGCCGTCGCCAAGTTAATTCGCATTTGCGACGGTCAAATCCCCAATCTACGTCGACAACTCTTCAGGTACGACACTGTTATTCCTTTAATATAACCGGTATAGTATTTTTCGGTGGTGACAAAATATCAAAAGCAATTGCTTGAAATACATCTTAGATTTAGAAATAATACATTTCGATCGGCAAACATTTGCTCGATTTCATGATAGCTTGAATACGACACCTCGAATATAGCATAATGTTGGCGAATACAAAGTATCGAGTATGGGTCTCCTATTACGTTTTCCTGTAATAATCATCTTCGATCTTTCAATTGATTCAGTTTAAGTATATCATGATTCTTGCACCCACAACCCGAAAAACGGACGGCAAAAACTAATTGCTCCGGGTGAGGATCGAACTCACAACCTCCGCATTCCTCATACTGTGCAGAGCACAGTGAAGGTACTGTCTATAAGTACGGCGCGCTAACCAATTGTGCCACCAGAGCAATGTTACAAATTGACATAAAAGTTAAGCATTTATACTACACTCCACTCTCCGACCACTTGCACGGGCACTTCATCATCAGCACATTGTATCATTCTTGTGTTCTTTCGTTTTCAGCTGTTCCGTGGTCTTTTTACTTCTTTCATGATAACGAAAACGCATCATTCGATACAGTCTACTGATTCGACATTTAATTAATAAACATATCTTCATCTGCAACAGTCTTGACTAAAACGCAAATATATTATATGTACTTGAACATAAAATAAAATCACCCCAGCTAGGCCTATATGAACTCGCAATGGTAGTGATGAAATTATAATCTATCACCATTTGCCACGCACTGTAATTGTTGAGAAGTATAAATACTCAAAATAGTGTTAATTTAGTATGATCCCGTGATAGCTCAGTTGGTAGAGCGGAGGACTGTAGTGGCATGTTCATAGTCATCCTTAGGTCGGTGGTTCAAATCCGCCTCGCGGGATACCTTTTTTTGTCCCGTCTTAAAGTACTTTTTTTCCCCCTCCTTGGTCAACTTTTGACCGTGTCAAAATCGTCATAACCCAATACAAAACTTATTTTATAGGCATTCCTCAAATTCAAACTAAGCCACGTCGACAATTTAACTGATAAGCACATCCATAATATTCGCATGTACATTTTCTTGTATTGCCTGCGGCAAATGAAAATAGATTGTATAAAATAATATATCAAAACTTTCCTTTCCACCACTAAGTCCACGTAATTTGATTTCTCTAGCTGATGCTGCGTAATGTGCTCCTTCCCCGATTATATATGTACATGTTCACATCTGGTGTACACCCACATTTCATGAACAGTTTTTTTTTTTTTGTTGTAATAATAATAATGTGACGCCAGGAAGCAGTCAACGTCGATTCCTCAATCGTTGGGCATCGCAGATTGCTCAGCGCATGGCTGCTATTTCAAAATTATCATTCGTAGGATTCATGTACTCGTATAAATTACCATAAATAAAACAGTATATGACATTATTCTTGTTTTCCGAGATGATTGACTCCTCTGCAAATTAATTCGTTTTGACTATATGATGCAAACGCGGAAAATATTCCTGGTGAAAACAATCTTCTGTTTTCCCCTTCATCTTTCAGATAAATTGCAAATCAATGAAACATTCTACTGTTGCCACATCTGGAAGAGGTACTCCACATACATGTATGCGAGATGGTGCTTTCAAAAACAAACTATGCATTGATGCAGACTTTGCAGAATTGTTTTAAGCAAATCACTATAAAACAAAGAAGAAATACACCGTCCAAATAAAGGTGGGAGATTTTTTTTTTTATCCATTTCCGAGATAATCCCTTTACAAATGAAGAAAAGATCATACACATTTCCTTCAAATTCAAAGCATTTTTCACGATGAAAATAGCATGTAAGCGTGTAGAATAAAATGAGTAAATATGTTAGCATGTTCTGTATTTCTTTTTTTCTTTTTCAACCATTTGAAAACGTGTTAAACGTGAATTCTAATGCAGTCATTATATAACATGTTTCATCAGTGACTAATGTTTGCCGTCAAATCCACAATTGATGTGTCGTAGCAGGAGATTTTAGTAGTGCGAACATTGAATTCTTGAAATCCATCAAGTCAATGAATACAAAATATGATAGAAACAAAACGCATCGCCTACCTTTAAGATAATATTCTGATGGATTTTGTGAAATGACGTCCAGTGTTTACGTTCTACGCTGCTGAAAATTGTCATATGATGTCACGATTTTCTGTATCTGCCAAAGTCATCGACAATTTTTCGCGGCGCTTTTGTTTTTTCCCTACTTTTTATACCTCTTCTTAAACCCAACAGAAATATGTTTGTCTTGTATTAGAATAGAAATAACAGTATTGTATTTGAAGGACTAGCTATTTGAAGAGTTGCATGTGTCAGTTGGGGATTTGACGGTCATAAGTATTCGTTTTACTGGCCCCGCTACGCCGTCGCCAAGTTAATTCGCATTTGCGACGGTCAAATCCCCAATCTACGTCGACAACTCTTCAGGTACGACACTGTTATTCCTTTAATATAACCGGTATAGTATTTTTCGGTGGTGACAAAATATCAAAAGCAATTGCTTGAAATACATCTTAGATTTAGAAATAATACATTTCGATCGGCAAACATTTGCTCGATTTCATGATAGCTTGAATACGACACCTCGAATATAGCATAATGTTGGCGAATACAAAGTATCGAGTATGGGTCTCCTATTACGTTTTCCTGTAATAATCATCTTCGATCTTTCAATTGATTCAGTTTAAGTATATCATGATTCTTGCACCCACAACCCGAAAAACGGACGGCAAAAACTAATTGCTCCGGGTGAGGATCGAACTCACAACCTCCGCATTCCTCATACTGTGCAGAGCACAGTGAAGGTACTGTCTATAAGTACGGCGCGCTAACCGATTGTGCCACCAGAG
The DNA here is from genome assembly GCA_963680875.1 of Bathymodiolus brooksi. Lineage (NCBI taxonomy): Eukaryota > Metazoa > Mollusca > Bivalvia > Mytilida > Modiolidae > Bathymodiolus > Bathymodiolus brooksi. The sequence continues at coordinate 29,117,744 of OY804576.1, read as the reverse complement.
CAATGTTACAAATTGACATAAAAGTTAAGCATTTATACTACACTCCACTCTCCGACCACTTGCACGGGCACTTCATCATCAGCACATTGTATCATTCTTGTGTTCTTTCGTTTTCAGCTGTTCCGTGGTCTTTTTACTTCTTTCATGATAACGAAAACACATCATTCGATACAGTCTACTGATTCGACATTTAATTAATAAACATATCTTCATCTGCAACAGTCTTGACTAAAACGCAAATATATTATATGTACTTGAACATAAAATAAAATCACCCCAGCTAGGCCTATATGAACTCGCAATGGTAGTGATGAAATTATAATCTATCACTATTTGCCACGCACTGTAATTGTTGAGAAGTATAAATACTCAAAATAGTGTTAATTTAGTATGATCCCGTGATAGATCAGTTGGTAGAGCGGAGGACTGTAGTGGCATGTTCATAGTCATCCTTAGGTCGGTGGTTCAAATCCGCCTCGCGGGATACCTTTTTGTCCCGTCTTAAAGTACTTTTTTCCCCCTCCTTCGTCAACTTTTGACCGTGTCAAAATCGTCATAACCCAATACAAAACTTATTTCATAGGCATTCCTCAAATTCAAACTAAGCCACGTCGACAATTTAACTGATAAGCACATCCATAATATTCGCATGTACATTTTCTTGTATTGCCTGCGGCAAATGAAAATAGATTGTATAAAATAATATATCAAAACTTTCCTTTCCACCACTAAGTCCACGTAATTTGATTTCTCTAGCTGATGCTGCGTAATGTGCTCCTTCCCCGATTATATATGTACATGTTCACATCTGGTGTACACCCACATTTCATGAACAGTTTTTTTTTTTGTTGTAATAATAATAATGTGACGCCAGGAAGCAGTCAACGTCGATTCCTCAATCGTTGGGCATCGCAGATTGCTCAGCGCATGGCTGCTATTTCAAAATTATCATTCGTAGGATTCATGTACTCGTATAAATTACCATAAATAAAACAGTATATGACATTATTCTTGTTTTCCGAGATGATTGACTCCTCTGCAAATTAATTCGTTTTGACTATATGATGCAAACGCGGAAAATATTCCAGGTGAAAACAATCTTCTGTTTTCCCCTTCATCTTTCAGATAAATTGCAAATCAATGAAACATTCTACTGTTGCCACATCTGGAAGAGGTACTCCACATACATGTATGCGAGATGGTGCTTTCAAAAACAAACTATGCATTGTTGCAGACTTTGCAGAATTGTTTTAAGCAAATCACTATAAAACAAAGAAGAAATACACCGTCCAAATAAAGGTGGGAGATTTTTTTTTTATCCATTTCCGAGATAATCCCTTTACAAATGAAGAAAAGATCATACACATTTCCTTCAAATTCAAAGCATTTTTCACGATGAAAATAGCATGTAAGCGTGTAGAATAAAATGAGTAAATATGTTAGCATGTTCTGTATTTCTTTTTTTCTTTTTCAACCATTTGAAAACGTGTTAAACGTGAATTCTAATGCAGTCATTATATAACATGTTTCATCAGTGACTAATGTTTGCCGTCAAATCCACCATTGATGTGTCGTAGCAGGAGATTTTAGTAGTGCGAACATTGAATTCTTGAAATCCATCAAGTCAATGAATACAAAATATGATAGAAACAAAACGCATCGCCTACCTTTAAGATAATATTCTGATGGATTTTGTGAAATGGCGTCCAGTGTTTACGTTCTACGCTGCTGAAAATTGTCATATGATGTCACGATTTTCTGTATCTGCCAAAGTCATCGACAATTTTTCGCGGCGCTTTTGTTTTTTCCCTACTTTTTATACCTCTTCTTAAACCCAACAGAAATATGTTTGTCTTGTATTAGAATAGAAATAACAGTATTGTATTTGAAGGACTAGCTATTTGAAGAGTTGCATGTGTCAGTTGGGGATTTGACGGTCATAAGTATTCGTTTTACTGGCCCCGCTACGCCGTCGCCAAGTTAATTCGCATTTGCGACGGTCAAATCCCCAATCTACGTCGACAACTCTTCAGGTACGACACTGTTATTCCTTTAATATAACCGGTATAGTATTTTTCGGTGGTGACAAAATATCAAAAGCAATTGCTTGAAATACATCTTAGATTTAGAAATAATACATTTCGATCGGCAAACATTTGCTCGATTTCATGATAGCTTGAATACGACACCTCGAATATAGCATAATGTTGGCGAATACAAAGTATCGAGTATGGGTCTCCTATTACGTTTTCCCGTAATAATCATCTTCGATCTTTCAATTGATTCAGTTTAAGTATATCATGATTCTTGCACCCACAACCCGAAAAACGGACGGCAAAAACTAATTGCTCCGGGTGAGGATCGAACTCACAACCTCCGCATTCCTCATACTGTGCAGAGCACAGTGAAGGTACTGTCTATAAGTACGGCGCGCTAACCGATTGTGCCACCAGAGCAATGTTACAAATTGACATAAAAGTTAAGCATTTATACTACACTCCACTCTCCGACCACTTGCACGGGCACTTCATCATCAGCACATTGTATCATTCTTGTGTTCTTTCGTTTTCAGCTGTTCCGTGGTCTTTTTACTTCTTTCATGATAACGAAAACACATCATTCGATACAGTCTACTGATTCGACATTTAATTAATAAACATATCTTCATCTGCAACAGTCTTGACTAAAACGCAAATATATTATATGTACTTGAACATAAAATAAAATCACCCCAGCTAGGCCTATATGAACTCGCAATGGTAGTGATGAAATTATAATCTATCACTATTTGCCACGCACTGTAATTGTTGAGAAGTATAAATACTCAAAATAGTGTTAATTTAGTATGATCCCGTGATAGATCAGTTGGTAGAGCGGAGGACTGTAGTGGCATGTTCATAGTCATCCTTAGGTCGGTGGTTCAAATCCGCCTCGCGGGATACCTTTTTGTCCCGTCTTAAAGTACTTTTTTCCCCCTCCTTCGTCAACTTTTGACCGTGTCAAAATCGTCATAACCCAATACAAAACTTATTTCATAGGCATTCCTCAAATTCAAACTAAGCCACGTCGACAATTTAACTGATAAGCACATCCATAATATTCGCATGTACATTTTCTTGTATTGCCTGCGGCAAATGAAAATAGATTGTATAAAATAATATATCAAAACTTTCCTTTCCACCACTAAGTCCACGTAATTTGATTTCTCTAGCTGATGCTGCGTAATGTGCTCCTTCCCCGATTATATATGTACATGTTCACATCTGGTGTACACCCACATTTCATGAACAGTTTTTTTTTTTGTTGTAATAATAATAATGTGACGCCAGGAAGCAGTCAACGTCGATTCCTCAATCGTTGGGCATCGCAGATTGCTCAGCGCATGGCTGCTATTTCAAAATTATCATTCGTAGGATTCATGTACTCGTATAAATTACCATAAATAAAACAGTATATGACATTATTCTTGTTTTCCGAGATGATTGACTCCTCTGCAAATTAATTCGTTTTGACTATATGATGCAAACGCGGAAAATATTCCAGGTGAAAACAATCTTCTGTTTTCCCCTTCATCTTTCAGATAAATTGCAAATCAATGAAACATTCTACTGTTGCCACATCTGGAAGAGGTACTCCACATACATGTATGCGAGATGGTGCTTTCAAAAACAAACTATGCATTGTTGCAGACTTTGCAGAATTGTTTTAAGCAAATCACTATAAAACAAAGAAGAAATACACCGTCCAAATAAAGGTGGGAGATTTTTTTTTTATCCATTTCCGAGATAATCCCTTTACAAATGAAGAAAAGATCATACACATTTCCTTCAAATTCAAAGCATTTTTCACGATGAAAATAGCATGTAAGCGTGTAGAATAAAATGAGTAAATATGTTAGCATGTTCTGTATTTCTTTTTTTCTTTTTCAACCATTTGAAAACGTGTTAAACGTGAATTCTAATGCAGTCATTATATAACATGTTTCATCAGTGACTAATGTTTGCCGTCAAATCCACAATTGATGTGTCGTAGCAGGAGATTTTAGTAGTGCGAACATTGAATTCTTGAAATCCATCAAGTCAATGAATACAAATTATGATAGAAACAAAACGCATCGCCTACCTTTAAGATAATATTCTGATGGATTTTGTGAAATGGCGTCCAGTGTTTACGTTCTACGCTGCTGAAAATTGTCATATGATGTCACGATTTTCTGTATCTGCCAAAGTCATCGACAATTTTTCGCGGCGCTTTTGTTTTTTCCCTACTTTTTATACCTCTTCTTAAACCCAACAGAAATATGTTTGTCTTGTATTAGAATAGAAATAACAGTATTGTATTTGAAGGACTAGCTATTTGAAGAGTTGCATGTGTCAGTTGGGGATTTGACGGTCATAAGTATTCGTTTTACTGGCCCCGCTACGCCGTCGCCAAGTTAATTCGCATTTGCGACGGTCAAATCCCCAATCTACGTCGACAACTCTTCAGGTACGACACTGTTATTCCTTTAATATAACCGGTATAGTATTTTTCGGTGGTGACAAAATATCAAAAGCAATTGCTTGAAATACATCTTAGATTTAGAAATAATACATTTCGATCGGCAAACATTTGCTCGATTTCATGATAGCTTGAATACGACACCTCGAATATAGCATAATGTTGGCGAATACAAAGTATCGAGTATGGGTCTCCTATTACGTTTTCCTGTAATAATCATCTTCGATCTTTCAATTGATTCAGTTTAAGTATATCATGATTCTTGCACCCACAACTCGAAAAACGGACGGCAAAAACTAATTGCTCCGGGTGAGGATCGAACTCACAACCTCCGCATTCCTCATACTGTGCAGAGCACAGTGAAGGTACTGTCTATAAGTACGGCGCGCTAACCGATTGTGCCACCAGAGCAATGTTACAAATTGACATAAAAGTTAAGCATTTATACTACACTCCACTCTCCGACCACTTGCACGGGCACTTCATCATCAGCACATTGTATCATTCTTGTGTTCTTTCGTTTTCAGCTGTTCCGTGGTCTTTTTACTTCTTTCATGATAACGAAAACGCATCATTCGATACAGTCTACTGATTCGACATTTAATTAATAAACATATCTTCATCTGCAACAGTCTTGACTAAAACGCAAATATATTATATGTACTTGAACATAAAATAAAATCACCCCAGCTAGGCCTATATGAACTCGCAATGGTAGTGATGAAATTATAATCTATCACCATTTGCCACGCACTGTAATTGTTGAGAAGTATAAATACTCAAAATAGTGTTAATTTAGTATGATCCCGTGATAGCTCAGTTGGTAGAGCGGAGGACTGTAGTGGCATGTTCATAGTCATCCTTAGGTCGGTGGTTCAAATCCGCCTCGCGGGATACCTTTTTGTCCCGTCTTAAAGTACTTTTTTTCCCCCTCCTTCGTCAACTTTTGACCGTGTCAAAATCGTCATAACCCAATACAAAACTTATTTCATAGGCATTCCTCAAATTCAAACTAAGCCACGTCGACAATTTAACTGATAAGCACATCCATAATATTCGCATGTACATTTTCTTGTATTGCCTGCGGCAAATGAAAATAGATTGTATAAAATAATATATCAAAACTTTCCTTTCCACCACTAAGTCCACGTAATTTGATTTCTCTAGCTGATGCTGCGTAATGTGCTCCTTCCCCGATTATATATGTACATGTTCACATCTGGTGTACACCCACATTTCATGAACAGTTTTTTTTTTGTTGTTGTAATAATAATAATGTGACGCCAGGAAGCAGTCAACGTCGATTCCTCAATCGTTGGGCATCGCAGATTGCTCAGCGCATGGCTGCTATTTCAAAATTATCATTCGTAGGATTCATGTACTCGTATAAATTACCATAAATAAAACAGTATATGACATTATTCTTGTTTTCCGAGATGATTGACTCCTCTGCAAATTAATTCGTTTTGACTATATGATGCAAACGCGGAAAATATTCCTGGTGAAAACAATCTTCTGTTTTCCCCTTCATCTTTCAGATAAATTGCAAATCAATGAAACATTTTACTGTTGCCACATCTGGAAGAGGTACTCCACATACATGTATGCGAGATGGTGCTTTCAAAAACAAACTATGCATTGTTGCAGACTTTGCAGAATTGTTTTAAGCAAATCACTATAAAACAAAGAAGAAATACACCGTCCAAATAAAGGTGGGAGATTTTTTTTTTATCCATTTCCGAGATAATCCCTTTACAAATGAAGAAAAGATCATACACATTTCCTTCAAATTCAAAGCATTTTTCACGATGAAAATAGCATGTAAGCGTGTAGAATAAAATGAGTAAATATGTTAGCATGTTCTGTATTTCTTTTTTTCTTTTTCAACCATTTGAAAACGTGTTAAACGTGAATTCTAATGCAGTCATTATATAACATGTTTCATCAGTGACTAATGTTTGCCGTCAAATCCACAATTGATGTGTCGTAGCAGGAGATTTTAGTAGTGCGAACATTGAATTCTTGAAATCCATCAAGTCAATGAATACAAAATATGATAGAAACAAAACGCATCGCCTACCTTTAAGATAATATTCTGATGGATTTTGTGAAATGGCGTCCAGTGTTTACGTTCTACGCTGCTGAAAATTGTCATATGATGTCACGATTTTCTGTATCTGCCAAAGTCATCGACAATTTTTCGCGGCGCTTTTGTTTTTTCCCTACTTTTTATACCTCTTCTTAAACCCAACAGAAATATGTTTGTCTTGTATTAGAATAGAAATAACAGTATTGTATTTGAAGGACTAGCTATTTGAAGAGTTGCATGTGTCAGTTGGGGATTTGACGGTCATAAGTATTCGTTTTACTGGCCCCGCTACGCCGTCGCCAAGTTAATTCGCATTTGCGACGGTCAAATCCCCAATCTACGTCGACAACTCTTCAGGTACGACACTGTTATTCCTTTAATATAACCGGTATAGTATTTTTCGGTGGTGACAAAATATCAAAAGCAATTGCTTGAAATACATCTTAGATTTAGAAATAATACATTTCGATCGGCAAACATTTGCTCGATTTCATGATAGCTTGAATACGACACCTCGAATATAGCATAATGTTGGCGAATACAAAGTATCGAGTATGGGTCTCCTATTACGTTTTCCTGTAATAATCATCTTCGATCTTTCAATTGATTCAGTTTAAGTATATCATGATTCTTGCACCCACAACTCGAAAAACGGACGGCAAAAACTAATTGCTCCGGGTGAGGATCGAACTCACAACCTCCGCATTCCTCATACTGTGCAGAGCACAGTGAAGGTACTGTCTATAAGTACGGCGCGCTAACCGATTGTGCCACCAGAGCAATGTTACAAATTGACATAAAAGTTAAGCATTTATACTACACTCCACTCTCCGACCACTTGCACGGGCACTTCATCATCAGCACATTGTATCATTCTTGTGTTCTTTCGTTTTCAGCTGTTCCGTGGTCTTTTTACTTCTTTCATGATAACGAAAACGCATCATTCGATACAGTCTACTGATTCGACATTTAATTAATAAACATATCTTCATCTGCAACAGTCTTGACTAAAACGCAAATATATTATATGTACTTGAACATAAAATAAAATCACCCCAGCTAGGCCTATATGAACTCGCAATGGTAGTGATGAAATTATAATCTATCACCATTTGCCACGCACTGTAATTGTTGAGAAGTATAAATACTCAAAATAGTGTTAATTTAGTATGATCCCGTGATAGCTCAGTTGGTAGAGCGGAGGACTGTAGTGGCATGTTCATAGTCATCCTTAGGTCGGTGGTTCAAATCCGCCTCGCGGGATACCTTTTTGTCCCGTCTTAAAGTACTTTTTTTCCCCCTCCTTCGTCAACTTTTGACCGTGTCAAAATCGTCATAACCCAATACAAAACTTATTTTATAGGCATTCCTCAAATTCAAACTAAGCCACGTCGACAATTTAACTGATAAGCACATCCATAATATTCGCATGTACATTTTCTTGTATTGCCTGCGGCAAATGAAAATAGATTGTATAAAATAATATATCAAAACTTTCCTTTCCACCACTAAGTCCACGTAATTTGATTTCTCTAGCTGATGCTGCGTAATGTGCTCCTTCCCCGATTATATATGTACATGTTCACATCTGGTGTACACCCACATTTCATGAACAGTTTTTTTGTTTTTTGTTGTAATAATAATAATGTGACGCCAGGAAGCAGTCAACGTCGATTCCTCAATCGTTGGGCATCGCAGATTGCTCAGCGCATGGCTGCTATTTCAAAATTATCATTCGTAGGATTCATGTACTCGTATAAATTACCATAAATAAAACAGTATATGACATTATTCTTGTTTTCCGAGATGATTGACTCCTCTGCAAATTAATTCGTTTTGACTATATGATGCAAACGCGGAAAATATTCCTGGTGAAAACAATCTTCTGTTTTCCCCTTCATCTTTCAGATAAATTGCAAATCAATGAAACATTTTACTGTTGCCACATCTGGAAGAGGTACTCCACATACATGTATGCGAGATGGTGCTTTCAAAAACAAACTATGCATTGTTGCAGACTTTGCAGAATTGTTTTAAGCAAATCACTATAAAACAAAGAAGAAATACACCGTCCAAATAAAGGTGGGAGATTTTTTTTTTATCCATTTCCGAGATAATCCCTTTACAAATGAAGAAAAGATCATACACATTTCCTTCAAATTCAAAGCATTTTTCACGATGAAAATAGCATGTAAGCGTGTAGAATAAAATGAGTAAATATGTTAGCATGTTCTGTATTTCTTTTTTTCTTTTTCAACCATTTGAAAACGTGTTAAACGTGAATTCTAATGCAGTCATTATATAACATGTTTCATCAGTGACTAATGTTTGCCGTCAAATCCACAATTGATGTGTCGTAGCAGGAGATTTTAGTAGTGCGAACATTGAATTCTTGAAATCCATCAAGTCAATGAATACAAAATATGATAGAAACAAAACGCATCGCCTACCTTTAAGATAATATTCTGATGGATTTTGTGAAATGGCGTCCAGTGTTTACGTTCTACGCTGCTGAAAATTGTCATATGATGTCACGATTTTCTGTATCTGCCAAAGTCATCGACAATTTTTCGCGGCGCTTTTGTTTTTTCCCTACTTTTTATACCTCTTCTTAAACCCAACAGAAATATGTTTGTCTTGTATTAGAATAGAAATAACAGTATTGTATTTGAAGGACTAGCTATTTGAAGAGTTGCATGTGTCAGTTGGGGATTTGACGGTCATAAGTATTCGTTTTACTGGCCCCGCTACGCCGTCGCCAAGTTAATTCGCATTTGCGACGGTCAAATCCCCAATCTACGTCGACAACTCTTCAGGTACGACACTGTTATTCCTTTAATATAACCGGTATAGTATTTTTCGGTGGTGACAAAATATCAAAAGCAATTGCTTGAAATACATCTTAGATTTAGAAATAATACATTTCGATCGGCAAACATTTGCTCGATTTCATGATAGCTTGAATACGACACCTCGAATATAGCATAATGTTGGCGAATACAAAGTATCGAGTATGGGTCTCCTATTACGTTTTCCTGTAATAATCATCTTCGATCTTTCAATTGATTCAGTTTAAGTATATCATGATTCTTGCACCCACAACCCGAAAAACGGACGGCAAAAACTAATTGCTCCGGGTGAGGATCGAACTCACAACCTCCGCATTCCTCATACTGTGCAGAGCACAGTGAAGGTACTGTCTATAAGTACGGCGCGCTAACCAATTGTGCCACCAGAGCAATGTTACAAATTGACATAAAAGTTAAGCATTTATACTACACTCCACTCTCCGACCACTTGCACGGGCACTTCATCATCAGCACATTGTATCATTCTTGTGTTCTTTCGTTTTCAGCTGTTCCGTGGTCTTTTTACTTCTTTCATGATAACGAAAACACATCATTCGATACAGTCTACTGATTCGACATTTAATTAATAAACATATCTTCATCTGCAACAGTCTTGACTAAAACGCAAATATATTATATGTACTTGAACATAAAATAAAATCACCCCAGCTAGGCCTATATGAACTCGCAATGGTAGTGATGAAATTATAATCTATCACCATTTGCCACGCACTGTAATTGTTGAGAAGTATAAATACTCAAAATAGTGTTAATTTAGTATGATCCCGTGATAGCTCAGTTGGTAGAGCGGAGGACTGTAGTGGCATGTTCATAGTCATCCTTAGGTCGGTGGTTCAAATCCGCCTCGCGGGATACCTTTTTGTCCCGTCTTAAAGTACTTTTTTTCCCCCTCCTTCGTCAACTTTTGACCGTGTCAAAATCGTCATAACCCAATACAAAACTTATTTCATAGGCATTCCTCAAATTCAAACTAAGCCACGTCGACAATTTAACTGATAAGCACATCCATAATATTCGCATGTACATTTTCTTGTATTGCCTGCGGCAAATGAAAATAGATTGTATAAAATAATATATCAAAACTTTCCTTTCCACCACTAAGTCCACGTAATTTGATTTCTCTAGCTGATGCTGCGTAATGTGCTCCTTCCCCGATTATATATGTACATGTTCACATCTGGTGTACACCCACATTTCATGAACAGTTTTTTTTTTGTTGTTGTAATAATAATAATGTGACGCCAGGAAGCAGTCAACGTCGATTCCTCAATCGTTGGGCATCGCAGATTGCTCAGCGCATGGCTGCTATTTCAAAATTATCATTCGTAGGATTCATGTACTCGTATAAATTACCATAAATAAAACAGTATATGACATTATTCTTGTTTTCCGAGATGATTGACTCCTCTGCAAATTAATTCGTTTTGACTATATGATGCAAACGCGGAAAATATTCCTGGTGAAAACAATCTTCTGTTTTCCCCTTCATCTTTCAGATAAATTGCAAATCAATGAAACATTCTACTGTTGCCACATCTGGAAGAGGTACTCCACATACATGTATGCGAGATGGTGCTTTCAAAAACAAACTATGCATTGTTGCAGACTTTGCAGAATTGTTTTAAGCAAATCACTATAAAACAAAGAAGAAATACACCGTCCAAATAAAGGTGGGAGATTTTTTTTTTTATCCATTTCCGAGATAATCCCTTTACAAATGAAGAAAAGATCATACACATTTCCTTCAAATTCAAAGCATTTTTCACGATGAAAATAGCATGTAAGCGTGTAGAATAAAATGAGTAAATATGTTAGCATGTTCTGTATTTCTTTTTTTCTTTTTCAACCATTTGAAAACGTGTTAAACGTGAATTCTAATGCAGTCATTATATAACATGTTTCATCAGTGACTAATGTTTGCCGTCAAATCCACAATTGATGTGTCGTAGCAGGAGATTTTAGTAGTGCGAACATTGAATTCTTGAAATCCATCAAGTCAATGAATACAAAATATGATAGAAACAAAACGCATCGCCTACCTTTAAGATAATATTCTGATGGATTTTGTGAAATGGCGTCCAGTGTTTACGTTCTACCTGCTGAAAATTGTCATATGATGTCACGATTTTCTGTATCTGCCAAAGTCATCGACAATTTTTCGCGGCGCTTTTGTTTTTTCCCTACTTTTTATACCTCTTCTTAAACCCAACAGAAATATGTTTGTCTTGTATTAGAATAGAAATAACAGTATTGTATTTGAAGGACTAGCTATTTGAAGAGTTGCATGTGTCAGTTGGGGATTTGACGGTCATAAGTATTCGTTTTACTGGCCCCGCTACGCCGTCGCCAAGTTAATTCGCATTTGCGACGGTCAAATCCCCAATCTACGTCGACAACTCTTCAGGTACGACACTGTTATTCCTTTAATATAACCGGTATAGTATTTTTCGGTGGTGACAAAATATCAAAAGCAATTGCTTGAAATACATCTTAGATTTAGAAATAATACATTTCGATCGGCAAACATTTGCTCGATTTCATGATAGCTTGAATACGACACCTCGAATATAGCATAATGTTGGCGAATACAAAGTATCGAGTATGGGTCTCCTATTACGTTTTCCTGTAATAATCATCTTCGATCTTTCAATTGATTCAGTTTAAGTATATCATGATTCTTGCACCCACAACCCGAAAAACGGACGGCAAAAACTAATTGCTCCGGGTGAGGATCGAACTCACAACCTCCGCATTCCTCATACTGTGCAGAGCACAGTGAAGGTACTGTCTATAAGTACGGCGCGCTAACCAATTGTGCCACCAGAGCAATGTTACAAATTGACATAAAAGTTAAGCATTTATACTACACTCCACTCTCCGACCACTTGCACGGGCACTTCATCATCAGCACATTGTATCATTCTTGTGTTCTTTCGTTTTCAGCTGTTCCGTGGTCTTTTTACTTCTTTCATGATAACGAAAACACATCATTCGATACAGTCTACTGATTCGACATTTAATTAATAAACATATCTTCATCTGCAACAGTCTTGACTAAAACGCAAATATATTATATGTACTTGAACATAAAATAAAATCACCCCAGCTAGGCCTATATGAACTCGCAATGGTAGTGATGAAATTATAATCTATCACCATTTGCCACGCACTGTAATTGTTGAGAAGTATAAATACTCAAAATAGTGTTAATTTAGTATGATCCCGTGATAGCTCAGTTGGTAGAGCGGAGGACTGTAGTGACATGTTCATAGTCATCCTTAGGTCGGTGGTTCAAATCCGCCTCGCGGGATACCTTTTTGTCCCGTCTTAAAGTACTTTTTTTCCCCCTCCTTCGTCAACTTTTGACCGTGTCAAAATCGTCATAACCCAATACAAAACTTATTTCATAGGCATTCCTCAAATTCAAACTAAGCCACGTCGACAATTTAACTGATAAGCACATCCATAATATTCGCATGTACATTTTCTTGTATTGCCTGCGGCAAATGAAAATAGATTGTATAAAATAATATATCAAAACTTTCCTTTCCACCACTAAGTCCACGTAATTTGATTTCTCTAGCTGATGCTGCGTAATGTGCTCCTTCCCCGATTATATATGTACATGTTCACATCTGGTGTACACCCACATTTCATGAACAGTTTTTTTTTTTTGTTGTAATAATAATAATGTGACGCCAGGAAGCAGTCAACGTCGATTCCTCAATCGTTGGGCATCGCAGATTGCTCAGCGCATGGCTGCTATTTCAAAATTATCATTCGTAGGATTCATGTACTCGTATAAATTACCATAAATAAAACAGTATATGACATTATTCTTGTTTTCCGAGATGATTGACTCCTCTGCAAATTAATTCGTTTTGACTATATGATGCAAACGCGGAAAATATTCCAGGTGAAAACAATCTTCTGTTTTCCCCTTCATCTTTCAGATAAATTGCAAATCAATGAAACATTCTACTGTTGCCACATCTGGAAGAGGTACTCCACATACATGTATGCGAGATGGTGCTTTCAAAAACAAACTATGCATTGTTGCAGACTTTGCAGAATTGTTTTAAGCAAATCACTATAAAACAAAGAAGAAATACACCGTCCAAATAAAGGTGGGAGATTTTTTTTTTATCCATTTCCGAGATAATCCCTTTACAAATGAAGAAAAGATCATACACATTTCCTTCAAATTCAAAGCATTTTTCACGATGAAAATAGCATGTAAGCGTGTAGAATAAAATGAGTAAATATGTTAGCATGTTCTGTATTTCTTTTTTTCTTTTTCAACCATTTGAAAACGTGTTAAACGTGAATTCTAATGCAGTCATTATATAACATGTTTCATCAGTGACTAATGTTTGCCGTCAAATCCACAATTGATGTGTCGTAGCAGGAGATTTTAGTAGTGCGAACATTGAATTCTTGAAATCCATCAAGTCAATGAATACAAAATATGATAGAAACAAAACGCATCGCCTACCTTTAAGATAATATTCTGATGGATTTTGTGAAATGGCGTCCAGTGTTTACGTTCTACGCTGCTGAAAATTGTCATATGATGTCACGATTTTCTGTATCTGCCAAAGTCATCGACAATTTTTCGCGGCGCTTTGTTTTTTCCCTACTTTTTATACCTCTTCTTAAACCCAACAGAAATATGTTTGTCTTGTATTAGAATAGAAATAACAGTATTGTATTTGAAGGACTAGCTATTTGAAGAGTTGCATGTGTCAGTTGGGGATTTGACGGTCATAAGTATTCGTTTTACTGGCCCCGCTACGCCGTCGCCAAGTTAATTCGCATTTGCGACGGTCAAATCCCCAATCTACGTCGACAACTCTTCAGGTACGACACTGTTATTCCTTTAATATAACCGGTATAGTATTTTTCGGTGGTGACAAAATATCAAAAGCAATTGCTTGAAATACATCTTAGATTTAGAAATAATACATTTCGATCGGCAAACATTTGCTCGATTTCATGATAGCTTGAATACGACACCTCGAATATAGCATAATGTTGGCGAATACAAAGTATCGAGTATGGGTCTCCTATTACGTTTTCCTGTAATAATCATCTTCGATCTTTCAATTGATTCAGTTTAAGTATATCATGATTCTTGCACCCACAACTCGAAAAACGGACGGCAAAAACTAATTGCTCCGGGTGAGGATCGAACTCACAACCTCCGCATTCCTCATACTGTGCAGAGCACAGTGAAGGTACTGTCTATAAGTACGGCGCGCTAACCGATTGTGCCACCAGAGCAATGTTACAAATTGACATAAAAGTTAAGCATTTATACTACACTCCACTCTCCGACCACTTGCACGGGCACTTCATCATCAGCACATTGTATCATTCTTGTGTTCTTTCGTTTTCAGCTGTTCCGTGGTCTTTTTACTTCTTTCATGATAACGAAAACGCATCATTCGATACAGTCTACTGATTCGACATTTAATTAATAAACATATCTTCATCTGCAACAGTCTTGACTAAAACGCAAATATATTATATGTACTTGAACATAAAATAAAATCACCCCAGCTAGGCCTATATGAACTCGCAATGGTAGTGATGAAATTATAATCTATCACCATTTGCCACGCACTGTAATTGTTGAGAAGTATAAATACTCAAAATAGTGTTAATTTAGTATGATCCCGTGATAGCTCAGTTGGTAGAGCGGAGGACTGTAGTGGCATGTTCATAGTCATCCTTAGGTCGGTGGTTCAAATCCGCCTCGCGGGATACCTTTTTTTGTCCCGTCTTAAAGTACTTTTTTTCCCCCTCCTTCGTCAACTTTTGACCGTGTCAAAATCGTCATAACCCAATACAAAACTTATTTTATAGGCATTCCTCAAATTCAAACTAAGCCACGTCGACAATTTAACTGATAAGCACATCCATAATATTCGCATGTACATTTTCTTGTATTGCCTGCGGCAAATGAAAATAGATTGTATAAAATAATATATCAAAACTTTCCTTTCCACCACTAAGTCCACGTAATTTGATTTCTCTAGCTGATGCTGCGTAATGTGCTCCTTCCCCGATTATATATGTACATGTTCACATCTGGTGTACACCCACATTTCATGAACAGTTTTTTTTTTTTGTTGTAATAATAATAATGTGACGCCAGGAAGCAGTCAACGTCGATTCCTCAATCGTTGGGCATCGCAGATTGCTCAGCGCATGGCTGCTATTTCAAAATTATCATTCGTAGGATTCATGTACTCGTATAAATTACCATAAATAAAACAGTATATGACATTATTCTTGTTTTCCGAGATGATTGACTCCTCTGCAAATTAATTCGTTTTGACTATATGATGCAAACGCGGAAAATATTCCAGGTGAAAACAATCTTCTGTTTTCCCCTTCATCTTTCAGATAAATTGCAAATCAATGAAACATTCTACTGTTGCCACATCTGGAAGAGGTACTCCACATACATGTATGCGAGATGGTGCTTTCAAAAACAAACTATGCATTGTTGCAGACTTTGCAGAATTGTTTTAAGCAAATCACTATAAAACAAAGAAGAAATACACCGTCCAAATAAAGGTGGGAGATTTTTTTTTATCCATTTCCGAGATAATCCCTTTACAAATGAAGAAAAGATCATACACATTTCCTTCAAATTCAAAGCATTTTTCACGATGAAAATAGCATGTAAGCGTGTAGAATAAAATGAGTAAATATGTTAGCATGTTCTGTATTTCTTTTTTTCTTTTTCAACCATTTGAAAACGTGTTAAACGTGAATTCTAATGCAGTCATTATATAACATGTTTCATCAGTGACTAATGTTTGCCGTCAAATCCACAATTGATGTGTCGTAGCAGGAGATTTTAGTAGTGCGAACATTGAATTCTTGAAATCCATCAAGTCAATGAATACAAAATATGATAGAAACAAAACGCATCGCCTACCTTTAAGATAATATTCTGATGGATTTTGTGAAATGGCGTCCAGTGTTTACGTTCTACGCTGCTGAAAATTGTCATATGATGTCACGATTTTCTGTATCTGCCAAAGTCATCGACAATTTTTCGCGGCGCTTTGTTTTTTCCCTACTTTTTATACCTCTTCTTAAACCCAACAGAAATATGTTTGTCTTGTATTAGAATAGAAATAACAGTATTGTATTTGAAGGACTAGCTATTTGAAGAGTTGCATGTGTCAGTTGGGGATTTGACGGTCATAAGTATTCGTTTTACTGGCCCCGCTACGCCGTCGCCAAGTTAATTCGCATTTGCGACGGTCAAATCCCCAATCTACGTCGACAACTCTTCAGGTACGACACTGTTATTCCTTTAATATAACCGGTATAGTATTTTTCGGTGGTGACAAAATATCAAAAGCAATTGCTTGAAATACATCTTAGATTTAGAAATAATACATTTCGATCGGCAAACATTTGCTCGATTTCATGATAGCTTGAATACGACACCTCGAATATAGCATAATGTTGGCGAATACAAAGTATCGAGTATGGGTCTCCTATTACGTTTTCCTGTAATAATCATCTTCGATCTTTCAATTGATTCAGTTTAAGTATATCATGATTCTTGCACCCACAACTCGAAAAACGGACGGCAAAAACTAATTGCTCCGGGTGAGGATCGAACTCACAACCTCCGCATTCCTCATACTGTGCAGAGCACAGTGAAGGTACTGTCTATAAGTACGGCGCGCTAACCGATTGTGCCACCAGAGCAATGTTACAAATTGACATAAAAGTTAAGCATTTATACTACACTCCACTCTCCGACCACTTGCACGGGCACTTCATCATCAGCACATTGTATCATTCTTGTGTTCTTTCGTTTTCAGCTGTTCCGTGGTCTTTTTACTTCTTTCATGATAACGAAAACGCATCATTCGATACAGTCTACTGATTCGACATTTAATTAATAAACATATCTTCATCTGCAACAGTCTTGACTAAAACGCAAATATATTATATGTACTTGAACATAAAATAAAATCACCCCAGCTAGGCCTATATGAACTCGCAATGGTAGTGATGAAATTATAATCTATCACCATTTGCCACGCACTGTAATTGTTGAGAAGTATAAATACTCAAAATAGTGTTAATTTAGTATGATCCCGTGATAGCTCAGTTGGTAGAGCGGAGGACTGTAGTGGCATGTTCATAGTCATCCTTAGGTCGGTGGTTCAAATCCGCCTCGCGGGATACCTTTTTTTGTCCCGTCTTAAAGTACTTTTTTTCCCCCTCCTTCGTCAACTTTTGACCGTGTCAAAATCGTCATAACCCAATACAAAACTTATTTTATAGGCATTCCTCAAATTCAAACTAAGCCACGTCGACAATTTAACTGATAAGCACATCCATAATATTCGCATGTACATTTTCTTGTATTGCCTGCGGCAAATGAAAATAGATTGTATAAAATAATATATCAAAACTTTCCTTTCCACCACTAAGTCCACGTAATTTGATTTCTCTAGCTGATGCTGCGTAATGTGCTCCTTCCCCGATTATATATGTACATGTTCACATCTGGTGTACACCCACATTTCATGAACAGTTTTTTTGTTTTTGTTGTAATAATAATAATGTGACGCCAGGAAGCAGTCAACGTCGATTCCTCAATCGTTGGGCATCGCAGATTGCTCAGCGCATGGCTGCTATTTCAAAATTATCATTCGTAGGATTCATGTACTCGTATAAATTACCATAAATAAAACAGTATATGACATTATTCTTGTTTTCCGAGATGATTGACTCCTCTGCAAATTAATTCGTTTTGACTATATGATGCAAACGCGGAAAATATTCCTGGTGAAAACAATCTTCTGTTTTCCCCTTCATCTTTCAGATAAATTGCAAATCAATGAAACATTCTACTGTTGCCACATCTGGAAGAGGTACTCCACATACATGTATGCGCGAGATGGTGCTTTCAAAAACAAACTATGCATTGTTGCAGACTTTGCAGAATTGTTTTAAGCAAATCACTATAAAACAAAGAAGAAATACACCGTCCAAATAAAGGTGGGAGATTTTTTTTTTTATCCATTTCCGAGATAATCCCTTTACAAATGAAGAAAAGATCATACACATTTCCTTCAAATTCAAAGCATTTTTCACGATGAAAATAGCATGTAAGCGTGTAGAATAAAATGAGTAAATATGTTAGCATGTTCTGTATTTCTTTTTTTCTTTTTCAACCATTTGAAAACGTGTTAAACGTGAATTCTAATGCAGTCATTATATAACATGTTTCATCAGTGACTAATGTTTGCCGTCAAATCCACCATTGATGTGTCGTAGCAGGAGATTTTAGTAGTGCGAACATTGAATTCTTGAAATCCATCAAGTCAATGAATACAAAATATGATAGAAACAAAACGCATCGCCTACCTTTAAGATAATATTCTGATGGATTTTGTGAAATGGCGTCCAGTGTTTACGTTCTACGCTGCTGAAAATTGTCATATGATGTCACGATTTTCTGTATCTGCCAAAGTCATCGACAATTTTTCGCGGCGCTTTTGTTTTTTCCCTACTTTTTATACCTCTTCTTAAACCCAACAGAAATATGTTTGTCTTGTATTAGAATAGAAATAACAGTATTGTATTTGAAGGACTAGCTATTTGAAGAGTTGCATGTGTCAGTTGGGGATTTGACGGTCATAAGTATTCGTTTTACTGGCCCCGCTACGCCGTCGCCAAGTTAATTCGCATTTGCGACGGTCAAATCCCCAATCTACGTCGACAACTCTTCAGGTACGACACTGTTATTCCTTTAATATAACCGGTATAGTATTTTTCGGTGGTGACAAAATATCAAAAGCAATTGCTTGAAATACATCTTAGATTTAGAAATAATACATTTCGATCGGCAAACATTTGCTCGATTTCATGATAGCTTGAATACGACACCTCGAATATAGCATAATGTTGGCGAATACAAAGTATCGAGTATGGGTCTCCTATTACGTTTTCCTGTAATAATCATCTTCGATCTTTCAATTGATTCAGTTTAAGTATATCATGATTCTTGCACCCACAACCCGAAAAACGGACGGCAAAAACTAATTGCTCCGGGTGAGGATCGAACTCACAACCTCCGCATTCCTCATACTGTGCAGAGCACAGTGAAGGTACTGTCTATAAGTACGGCGCGCTAACCGATTGTGCCACCAGAGCAATGTTACAAATTGACATAAAAGTTAAGCATTTATACTACACTCCACTCTCCGACCACTTGCACGGGCACTTCATCATCAGCACATTGTATCATTCTTGTGTTCTTTCGTTTTCAGCTGTTCCGTGGTCTTTTTACTTCTTTCATGATAACGAAAACACATCATTCGATACAGTCTACTGATTCGACATTTAATTAATAAACATATCTTCATCTGCAACAGTCTTGACTAAAACGCAAATATATTATATGTACTTGAACATAAAATAAAATCACCCCAGCTAGGCCTATATGAACTCGCAATGGTAGTGATGAAATTATAATCTATCACTATTTGCCACGCACTGTAATTGTTGAGAAGTATAAATACTCAAAATAGTGTTAATTTAGTATGATCCCGTGATAGATCAGTTGGTAGAGCGGAGGACTGTAGTGGCATGTTCATAGTCATCCTTAGGTCGGTGGTTCAAATCCGCCTCGCGGGATACCTTTTTGTCCCGTCTTAAAGTACTTTTTTCCCCCTCCTTCGTCAACTTTTGACCGTGTCAAAATCGTCATAACCCAATACAAAACTTATTTCATAGGCATTCCTCAAATTCAAACTAAGCCACGTCGACAATTTAACTGATAAGCACATCCATAATATTCGCATGTACATTTTCTTGTATTGCCTGCGGCAAATGAAAATAGATTGTATAAAATAATATATCAAAACTTTCCTTTCCACCACTAAGTCCACGTAATTTGATTTCTCTAGCTGATGCTGCGTAATGTGCTCCTTCCCCGATTATATATGTACATGTTCACATCTGGTGTACACCCACATTTCATGAACAGTTTTTTTTTTTGTTGTAATAATAATAATGTGACGCCAGGAAGCAGTCAACGTCGATTCCTCAATCGTTGGACATCGCAGATTGCTCAGCGCATGGCTGCTATTTCAAAATTATCATTCGTAGGATTCATGTACTCGTATAAATTACCATAAATAAAACAGTATATGACATTATTCTTGTTTTCCGAGATGATTGACTCCTCTGCAAATTAATTCGTTTTGACTATATGATGCAAACGCGGAAAATATTCCAGGTGAAAACAATCTTCTGTTTTCCCCTTCATCTTTCAGATAAATTGCAAATCAATGAAACATTCTACTGTTGCCACATCTGGAAGAGGTACTCCACATACATGTATGCGAGATGGTGCTTTCAAAAACAAACTATGCATTGTTGCAGACTTTGCAGAATTGTTTTAAGCAAATCACTATAAAACAAAGAAGAAATACACCGTCCAAATAAAGGTGGGAGATTTTTTTTTTATCCATTTCCGAGATAATCCCTTTACAAATGAAGAAAAGATCATACACATTTCCTTCAAATTCAAAGCATTTTTCACGATGAAAATAGCATGTAAGCGTGTAGAATAAAATGAGTAAATATGTTAGCATGTTCTGTATTTCTTTTTTTCTTTTTCAACCATTTGAAAACGTGTTAAACGTGAATTATAATGCAGTCATTATATAACATGTTTCATCAGTGACTAATGTTTGCCGTCAAATCCACAATTGATGTGTCGTAGCAGGAGATTTTAGTAGTGCGAACATTGAATTCTTGAAATCCATCAAGTCAATGAATACAAATTATGATAGAAACAAAACGCATCGCCTACCTTTAAGATAATATTCTGATGGATTTTGTGAAATGGCGTCCAGTGTTTACGTTCTACGCTGCTGAAAATTGTCATATGATGTCACGATTTTCTGTATCTGCCAAAGTCATCGACAATTTTTCGCGGCGCTTTTGTTTTTTCCCTACTTTTTATACCTCTTCTTAAACCCAACAGAAATATGTTTGTCTTGTATTAGAATAGAAATAACAGTATTGTATTTGAAGGACTAGCTATTTGAAGAGTTGCATGTGTCAGTTGGGGATTTGACGGTCATAAGTATTCGTTTTACTGGCCCCGCTACGCCGTCGCCAAGTTAATTCGCATTTGCGACGGTCAAATCCCCAATCTACGTCGACAACTCTTCAGGTACGACACTGTTATTCCTTTAATATAACCGGTATAGTATTTTTCGGTGGTGACAAAATATCAAAAGCAATTGCTTGAAATACATCTTAGATTTAGAAATAATACATTTCGATCGGCAAACATTTGCTCGATTTCATGATAGCTTGAATACGACACCTCGAATATAGCATAATGTTGGCGAATACAAAGTATCGAGTATGGGTCTCCTATTACGTTTTCCTGTAATAATCATCTTCGATCTTTCAATTGATTCAGTTTAAGTATATCATGATTCTTGCACCCACAACTCGAAAAACGGACGGCAAAAACTAATTGCTCCGGGTGAGGATCGAACTCACAACCTCCGCATTCCTCATACTGTGCAGAGCACAGTGAAGGTACTGTCTATAAGTACGGCGCGCTAACCGATTGTGCCACCAGAGCAATGTTACAAATTGACATAAAAGTTAAGCATTTATACTACACTCCACTCTCCGACCACTTGCACGGGCACTTCATCATCAGCACATTGTATCATTCTTGTGTTCTTTCGTTTTCAGCTGTTCCGTGGTCTTTTTACTTCTTTCATGATAACGAAAACGCATCATTCGATACAGTCTACTGATTCGACATTTAATTAATAAACATATCTTCATCTGCAACAGTCTTGACTAAAACGCAAATATATTATATGTACTTGAACATAAAATAAAATCACCCCAGCTAGGCCTATATGAACTCGCAATGGTAGTGATGAAATTATAATCTATCACCATTTGCCACGCACTGTAATTGTTGAGAAGTATAAATACTCAAAATAGTGTTAATTTAGTATGATCCCGTGATAGCTCAGTTGGTAGAGCGGAGGACTGTAGTGGCATGTTCATAGTCATCCTTAGGTCGGTGGTTCAAATCCGCCTCGCGGGATACCTTTTTGTCCCGTCTTAAAGTACTTTTTTTCCCCCTCCTTCGTCAACTTTTGACCGTGTCAAAATCGTCATAACCCAATACAAAACTTATTTCATAGGCATTCCTCAAATTCAAACTAAGCCACGTCGACAATTTAACTGATAAGCACATCCATAATATTCGCATGTACATTTTCTTGTATTGCCTGCGGCAAATGAAAATAGATTGTATAAAATAATATATCAAAACTTTCCTTTCCACCACTAAGTCCACGTAATTTGATTTCTCTAGCTGATGCTGCGTAATGTGCTCCTTCCCCGATTATATATGTACATGTTCACATCTGGTGTACACCCACATTTCATGAACAGTTTTTTTTTTGTTGTTGTAATAATAATAATGTGACGCCAGGAAGCAGTCAACGTCGATTCCTCAATCGTTGGGCATCGCAGATTGCTCAGCGCATGGCTGCTATTTCAAAATTATCATTCGTAGGATTCATGTACTCGTATAAATTACCATAAATAAAACAGTATATGACATTATTCTTGTTTTCCGAGATGATTGACTCCTCTGCAAATTAATTCGTTTTGACTATATGATGCAAACGCGGAAAATATTCCTGGTGAAAACAATCTTCTGTTTTCCCCTTCATCTTTCAGATAAATTGCAAATCAATGAAACATTCTACTGTTGCCACATCTGGAAGAGGTACTCCACATACATGTATGCGAGATGGTGCTTTCAAAAACAAACTATGCATTGTTGCAGACTTTGCAGAATTGTTTTAAGCAAATCACTATAAAACAAAGAAGAAATACACCGTCCAAATAAAGGTGGGAGATTTTTTTTTTTATCCATTTCCGAGATAATCCCTTTACAAATGAAGAAAAGATCATACACATTTCCTTCAAATTCAAAGCATTTTTCACGATGAAAATAGCATGTAAGCGTGTAGAATAAAATGAGTAAATATGTTAGCATGTTCTGTATTTCTTTTTTTTTTTTTTTTTTTTTTTTTTTTTTTTTTTTTTTTTTTTTTTTTTTTTTTTTTTTTTCTTTTTCAACCATTTGAAAACGTGTTAAACGTGAATTCTAATGCAGTCATTATATAACATGTTTTCATCAGTGACTAATGTTTGCCGTCAAATCCACAATTGATGTGTCGTAGCAGGAGATTTTAGTAGTGCGAACATTGAATTCTTGAAATCCATCAAGTCAATGAATACAAAATATGATAGAAACAAAACGCATCGCCTACCTTTAAGATAATATTCTGATGGATTTTGTGAAATGGCGTCCAGTGTTTACGTTCTACCTGCTGAAAATTGTCATATGATGTCACGATTTTCTGTATCTGCCAAAGTCATCGACAATTTTTCGCGGCGCTTTTGTTTTTTCCCTACTTTTTATACCTCTTCTTAAACCCAACAGAAATATGTTTGTCTTGTATTAGAATAGAAATAACAGTATTGTATTTGAAGGACTAGCTATTTGAAGAGTTGCATGTGTCAGTTGGGGATTTGACGGTCATAAGTATTCGTTTTACTGGCCCCGCTACGCCGTCGCCAAGTTAATTCGCATTTGCGACGGTCAAATCCCCAATCTACGTCGACAACTCTTCAGGTACGACACTGTTATTCCTTTAATATAACCGGTATAGTATTTTTCGGTGGTGACAAAATATCAAAAGCAATTGCTTGAAATACATCTTAGATTTAGAAATAATACATTTCGATCGGCAAACATTTGCTCGATTTCATGATAGCTTGAATACGACACCTCGAATATAGCATAATGTTGGCGAATACAAAGTATCGAGTATGGGTCTCCTATTACGTTTTCCTGTAATAATCATCTTCGATCTTTCAATTGATTCAGTTTAAGTATATCATGATTCTTGCACCCACAACCCGAAAAACGGACGGCAAAAACTAATTGCTCCGGGTGAGGATCGAACTCACAACCTCCGCATTCCTCATACTGTGCAGAGCACAGTGAAGGTACTGTCTATAAGTACGGCGCGCTAACCAATTGTGCCACCAGAGCAATGTTACAAATTGACATAAAAGTTAAGCATTTATACTACACTCCACTCTCCGACCACTTGCACGGGCACTTCATCATCAGCACATTGTATCATTCTTGTGTTCTTTCGTTTTCAGCTGTTCCGTGGTCTTTTTACTTCTTTCATGATAACGAAAACACATCATTCGATACAGTCTACTGATTCGACATTTAATTAATAAACATATCTTCATCTGCAACAGTCTTGACTAAAACGCAAATATATTATATGTACTTGAACATAAAATAAAATCACCCCAGCTAGGCCTATATGAACTCGCAATGGTAGTGATGAAATTATAATCTATCACCATTTGCCACGCACTGTAATTGTTGAGAAGTATAAATACTCAAAATAGTGTTAATTTAGTATGATCCCGTGATAGCTCAGTTGGTAGAGCGGAGGACTGTAGTCATCCTTAGGTCGGTGGTTCAAATCCGCCTCGCGGGATACCTTTTTGTCCCGTCTTAAAGTACTTTTTTTCCCCCTCCTTCGTCAACTTTTGACCGTGTCAAAATCGTCATAACCCAATACAAAACTTATTTCATAGGCATTCCTCAAATTCAAACTAAGCCACGTCGACAATTTAACTGATAAGCACATCCATAATATTCGCATGTACATTTTCTTGTATTGCCTGCGGCAAATGAAAATAGATTGTATAAAATAATATATCAAAACTTTCCTTTCCACCACTAAGTCCACGTAATTTGATTTCTCTAGCTGATGCTGCGTAATGTGCTCCTTCCCCGATTATATATGTACATGTTCACATCTGGTGTACACCCACATTTCATGAACAGTTTTTTTTTTTTGTTGTTGTAATAATAATAATGTGACGCCAGGAAGCAGTCAACGTCGATTCCTCAATCGTTGGGCATCGCAGATTGCTCAGCGCATGGCTGCTATTTCAAAATTATCATCCGTAGGATTCATGTACTCGTATAAATTACCATAAATAAAACAGTATATGACATTATTCTTGTTTTCCGAGATGATTGACTCCTCTGCAAATTAATTCGTTTTGACTATATGATGCAAACGCGGAAAATATTCCTGGTGAAAACAATCTTCTGTTTTCCCCTTCATCTTTCAGATAAATTGCAAATCAATGAAACATTCTACTGTTGCCACATCTGGAAGAGGTACTCCACATACATGTATGCGAGATGGTGCTTTCAAAAACAAACTATGCATTGTTGCAGACTTTGCAGAATTGTTTTAAGCAAATCACTATAAAACAAAGAAGAAATACACCGTCCAAATAAAGGTGGGAGATTTTTTTTTTTTTATCCATTTCCGAGATAATCCCTTTACAAATGAAGAAAAGATCATACACATTTCCTTCAAATTCAAAGCATTTTTCACGATGAAAATAGCATGTAAGCGTGTAGAATAAAATGAGTAAATATGTTAGCATGTTCTGTATTTCTTTTTTTCTTTTTCAACCATTTGAAAACGTGTTAAACGTGAATTCTAATGCAGTCATTATATAACATGTTTCATCAGTGACTAATGTTTGCCGTCAAATCCACAATTGATGTGTCGTAGCAGGAGATTTTAGTAGTGCGAACATTGAATTCTTGAAATCCATCAAGTCAATGAATACAAAATATGATAGAAACAAAACGCATCGCCTACCTTTAAGATAATATTCTGATGGATTTTGTGAAATGGCGTCCAGTGTTTACGTTCTACCTGCTGAAAATTGTCATATGATGTCACGATTTTCTGTATCTGCCAAAGTCATCGACAATTTTTCGCGGCGCTTTTGTTTTTTCCCTACTTTTTATACCTCTTCTTAAACCCAACAGAAATATGTTTGTCTTGTATTAGAATAGAAATAACAGTATTGTATTTGAAGGACTAGCTATTTGAAGAGTTGCATGTGTCAGTTGGGGATTTGACGGTCATAAGTATTCGTTTTACTGGCCCCGCTACGCCGTCGCCAAGTTAATTCGCATTTGCGACGGTCAAATCCCCAATCTACGTCGACAACTCTTCAGGTACGACACTGTTATTCCTTTAATATAACCGGTATAGTATTTTTCGGTGGTGACAAAATATCAAAAGCAATTGCTTGAAATACATCTTAGATTTAGAAATAATACATTTCGATCGGCAAACATTTGCTCGATTTCATGATAGCTTGAATACGACACCTCGAATATAGCATAATGTTGGCGAATACAAAGTATCGAGTATGGGTCTCCTATTACGTTTTCCTGTAATAATCATCTTCGATCTTTCAATTGATTCAGTTTAAGTATATCATGATTCTTGCACCCACAACCCGAAAAACGGACGGCAAAAACTAATTGCTCCGGGTGAGGATCGAACTCACAACCTCCGCATTCCTCATACTGTGCAGAGCACAGTGAAGGTACTGTCTATAAGTACGGCGCGCTAACCAATTGTGCCACCAGAGCAATGTTACAAATTGACATAAAAGTTAAGCATTTATACTACACTCCACTCTCCGACCACTTGCACGGGCACTTCATCATCAGCACATTGTATCATTCTTGTGTTCTTTCGTTTTCAGCTGTTCCGTGGTCTTTTTACTTCTTTCATGATAACGAAAACACATCATTCGATACAGTCTACTGATTCGACATTTAATTAATAAACATATCTTCATCTGCAACAGTCTTGACTAAAACGCAAATATATTATATGTACTTGAACATAAAATAAAATCACCCCAGCTAGGCCTATATGAACTCGCAATGGTAGTGATGAAATTATAATCTATCACCATTTGCCACGCACTGTAATTGTTGAGAAGTATAAATACTCAAAATAGTGTTAATTTAGTATGATCCCGTGATAGCTCAGTTGGTAGAGCTGAGGACCAGAGAGGAATAAAGCACAGCCCATGTAAAGGAGGTGTGAAATTTCGTAGATGAACTTTCGTTGATCATTTCGGATTAATCACTTGATTCATATCAAAGGTACTGTGATGAACATTTATCATATTATGAACAATATATAATTGCAGTTGTCTGATTAGAACGTTTAAACCCCTACACCAGCGGTTTAAAATCGTTAGGTGGAGGGGGGTTGATTGATTGGGTGCGTTCGACTGGTTGTTATTGTTTTGGGCTGTACTTGCTTACATTTTTCCAGAATGGCGGAATCGGAGCAAAACCGAATTAGAAGAAATGTTAATAATTTACACAAACAGAGTTATGTAACTAATAGAAATTCATACACTAGAGATAGTACAATAAGAATAGAAGGTTTACAAATAACAAAAGGAGAAGCAATAAAAGTAATAGAAGAAACAGAAGCAATAACAGGTCTAAACACGGTTCTAGCTGTAGTAGATAATGTTGATAGTGGAACATGTGATGTCACTCTTGATTCTAAAGAGAACGCCGTCAAATTATTACACGGTATAGAAATTAATGATGTAGAATACAATGTTAGCTTAATATTTTCTGACACTACTGTTGTTTCATTCATGAAATTGCCTTCCTATATTGAAGATGAAGAAATTATAAGCAAACTACAAGCAAAGGGAATAAAACTAGTCTCACCTGTATATAGAAGAGCTATTCCAGGTACACAGGTTGCAGATGGAACCCGCTTCGTGAAATGTGTTTTTCCACCTGGATTTGTGGCACTGCCATGGACTATAGGATTTAAACAGGGATCAATAACCAAGTATTATAGAGTGGTGCATAACAATCAGACTAAGGTATGTTCATTGTGTATGTCTGCCGAACATGTCCAAAGACAATGCCCACACTTTATATGTAAAAGATGTGGAGAACAAGGTCACACAAAGAGGCGATGCCATACAAAAGAGTGCATAAGATGTAAAGAATTTCCATTGAATTGTAGATGTTGTGAAAATGATGAAAGCGATGAAACCAGCTATGATGGACGATGCCATTATGATGATCATAATGGTGATAGACATGGTAATGATGGGATTGGCAATGGTTATGGTAGAAATGGATTTGGAGCCCCGAAAGGCAGTGAACATGGCAGAAGAAAAGAAAAGGAAGATCAAGAATGTGACAATTGCGGTAAAATTAACTGTATGTGTAGTAGTTGCTTTGCATGTGGTAGAGATAAGTGTATTTGTCTTTGTATTAAATGTGGTCATTTCCCCTGTGAGTGTAATGATAACTGTATGTATTGTGGCAATGATCCATGTATTTGTATATGTCAGGATTGTAGCAACAATCCATGTGAATGTATATGTCAAAAATGCAATACAGCCACATGTGACTGCTCAAATGCTAATCTTGATGTTGACACTGAAGTAACAATAACAGCGATAAATGTAGATGAAGATACAAATAATGATAAAAGCAATGATAAGGATACTTTTGTGAAAGCAAATGAAATATTGGTAGAAGCTGTTGTGCACACTGAAAATATTTCAAGTGTTGATAGAAAAAGAAAATTGTCTGACTCTAATGAAACAGAACAATTGGTTGTAGAAAATAGAGAGGTAGCTGGAGATGATATTGAATGTATCACTTCAGTTGATGAGGTAGTCAACGAGAAGGAGAGGAAAAACAAGGAGAAAAAAAAGGCCCGAAAAGATAATATTAATGAGATCTCCTTAGACAATTCAGATGAAGATGATAGCACCTTTAGTTGTGATAACATAATCACTACTGGAGGTGATATAGAAAAATCACCTGATCCACATGAGATAGTAATGAACGAAAAATCGCCCTTAAAGGTGATAAAAAAGGGTATTATTGGAAATAAAACTGTTGATGGTGAAACCACCACAGGTGATGAAATGGATATAGATGATTCGTTAGTCTTAGACATACAGGAAGATATGGAAGAAGGGAGTAAAAACATAAGCGGTACTTTATCGACACAAAACACAAATATTAATCTGAGTACTAAACAAATAAGAAAAAATAAGAAAAAAGAACGAAGGGCTGAAAGGAGATCTAGCATAAAAGTTATACCAAATGTAAATGTAAACAGAAGTAAGCAAAGTATAAATGAAAAATAAAATGGATATATTAATATATTTTTGTTTTCTAGTAGTCAGTATGGTTCTATTATGTTCATTTAATTGCAATGGACTTAAAAATGTTGATAATTTTCAGAATTTTGTATCTGTACTTTATGAAAAGAATATTAGTTTTACAATGTTACAAGAAACATTTTGGGACAATGATTATGTAGAAGGAATAGAAGATATGTATGAAGGTAAAATATATACAAGTAATGGTATAAATAGTAGACAAGGTGTTGCTATTATGGTTAACAATTTATATAAAGACAAAACAAAATTGGTACATAGTGATAATAATGGTAGATTTATACATATTTCATATGAAGATGAATATAAGTTTTATAATTTTATATCTATATATGCACCAAATATATGTTCAGAAAAATGTAATTTCTTTAAGTTTATAAAGAATTATATTGAAAAGTTAGATAATTTAATAATAGGTGGAGATTTTAATACATCATTGTCTAATTTAGACAGAGGTTATCAATCGAAACATATAGTGGATGAGGCTTACTTAGAAATGTATGATATAATGAATAAATGTAATGTATATGATGTATGGAGATGTCGAAATAAAACAAAACGAATTTTTTCATGGAAAAGATTGTCTAATGATGTATTACAACAGAGCAGAATTGATTATTATTTAATCAGTAAAGATCTGTCAAGCAATGTACAAAATGTATTTTATAATGAAACTGCATTGAGTGATCATACTTTTGTAATTATGAATTTTAATTTTTGTAATATAGAAAGAGGACCAGGAATATGGATCCTGAATAACTCTCTTTTATCAAATGAAGAATATGTAAAAAGAGTAAAGGATATTATATCAGAAGCTGTAGAATGTAAGTTGTATACTACAGAACCTCTGGTATGGTGGGATAATCTAAAGTATAAAATTAAAAAAATTTCACAAATTTTTTCTGAAAATTTGGCAAAAGAAAAAAGAAAAGAATTTTATTATATACAAAATAAAATGCAAAGATTATGTGCTATGCATGCTGATGGTGTAAATATAGATATTACCAAATTAGAAAATTTAAAGTTAGAATTAAAAAATTATGAGTTAGAAAAATGTAAAGGTGCAGTCCTTAGGTCAAAGGCCATATGGGCGACTGAAGGTGATAAAAATACTAAGTTTTTTCTTAATCTTGAAAAATATAAACAAGAAAGTAATGCAGTAAAAGAATTAATAAATGAGCAAAATGATGTAATTAGTGATACAGATAGTATTTTAGAAATGGAATATACATTTTATAAAAAATTATATTCATGTGTAGATGTAAATGTTGATAAAATGGAAGATTTTCTTCAATCTGTAAATAATGAAATAGATGATGATGATAAAATTATGTGTGATACAGAAATATCATATGATGAAATAGTTGAAGCTTTAGTGAATATGTCAAAAAATAAAAGTCCTGGATCAGATGGTCTAACCACAGAATTTTATTGTAAATTTTATGACTGTTTAAATCATATACTTTTTAAAATATTTAATACTGTATATGTTGAAGGGAAATTATCTAGGTCAATGAGAGCTGGTATTCTCAGTTTAATATACAAGAAAAAGGGTGACAGAAGAGTATTAAAAAATTATAGACCGATATCTTTGTTACAAGTAGATTATAAGATATTAGCCAGAATTATGGCAAATAGATTTAAAAAAGTTTTACCCAAAATTATATCAGAAAACCAAACATGTTGTATCATAGGTAGAGATATTTCAAATAACATTGCAAATGTTAGAGATGTAATTACACTAGTAGAAAGGGATGAACTTGAAGGTTATGTAATAAAAATAGATCAAGAAAAGGCCTTTGATCGTGTGAGTCATCAATATATTTTTAATGTCTTGAAAAAATTTGGATTTGGTGATGTATTTATTAAATGGATTATGATTTTTTATAATAAGATAAATAGTACTGTAAAATGTAATGGTTTTTTAACCAAATATTTTAGCATTGAAAATGGTATAAGACAAGGATGTCCTATTAGTGCTTTACTTTATGTGTTAGCTGCTGAACCTTTACAGTGTAATATTAAGATGAATAGTAAAATATCTGGAATTCAAATTCCAAATTCAGACAAAGAAGCACTCATTTTTCAACATGCAGATGACACTACCTTAACAGTGTCAAATAAAGAATCTGTTGGAGAAATTTTTAAAGTTTTTGAAAAATATGAAGCTAGCTCTGGAGCAAAAATAAACAAACAAAAATCAGAAATACTGCCAATTGGAATAGGTACTATTTCAGATACCGAAAAAATAAGGTATGGTTTAACAATATGTGAAAAAGAGATATTATTACTCGGTGTATATATTGGCAAAGATCAAATTGTATGTGATAATTTAAATTGGAGAGAAAAGGTTGCCAAAATTAAAACATTATTAAACATGTGGATACAGAGACACTTAACAATACAAGGGAGAGTACATGTTGTCTCTACCCTATTAATGTCCAGAATATGGTACACATTATTTGTAACATGTATACCCGATTGGGCTCTACGTGAAATTAAAACAGCATGTGTCAATTTTATATGGAACAATGGTTCACATTTAGTAAAATATAATACTATTATTAATGAAAAATGTAATGGTGGTTTGCAATTACCTGATATTGTATCAAAAATAAATGCATTTAGACTCAAATTTATGATACGATTTTTAGATAATGACTGTAATGTATTATGGAAATATATTTTTAAATACTTTTTATCAAAGATATATGATATGAAATTAGGGGATGAAATAATATATATGACATTACCAGATAAAGCTATGTTATGTGTTCCAAACATTTACAGAGAAATGCTGAAATCTTTTAATAATATCAGAGAACATGTTATTTTTCAACATAGTATTGAAAACATTTATGATCAACCATTATTTTATAACCCTGAAATATTACATTGTGGAAAGATTATCATATGGCATGATTTTATAAAAGCTGGT
The DNA here is from genome assembly GCA_963680875.1 of Bathymodiolus brooksi. NCBI lineage: Eukaryota > Metazoa > Mollusca > Bivalvia > Mytilida > Modiolidae > Bathymodiolus > Bathymodiolus brooksi. The sequence goes on along the minus strand of OY804576.1, from coordinate 29,085,130 downwards.
ATTGTACAATTGAAAGATATATGTTATGAAGTCAAGACAGGTTTTTTACCAAACAAAGCAATTGTTGAAATGATATGTAATATAGATAGTGATTGTGATAGTAATGATATTGTAAAAAGAATAGATGTACTTAAGTCTGCAATACCAGAAGATTGGACTAAAACTATTCAAACTGAAATACACAACAGGAAAAACAATAGAACTGTAGATATTAATGTAAATAGAGATAGTAAAATATTAGATTTCAAATTATGTACAACAAAACAATTGTATGTGATGGTTGTAGAAAAGTTATATGAATTACCAATATGTTATGAGAAATGGAAAGAAATTTTTGATATAGACGAAACTGAATTATATAGAATATGGACAATTGTTAATTTCCATTGGAAACCTTCTAAAATGATAGAAGTCGATTTTAAAATTGCACATCACAGTATATTTACCAATACTAAATTAATGAAAATGAAACTGATAGATTATGAAGAATGTGAAATATGTGAAAATGAAATAGAAAGTATTACACATTTGTTTATTTCTTGTGAACAACTTGTAGAATTTCATCAACACATTCAAGAAAAAATTGAAATTTTGTTTGAGAACTGTAACTCAGATAAGATGACTTTGGTAGTATATGAAGAAATATTTATGTTTGGACTCACAAATACAATGAAAGGTGTAAATGTAATATTTCTAAATTTCATGTTATCAATTGCTAGATATTGTGTATTACGAAGGAGAAATTTAGTTAAAAATGGACAGAATAATATTGACTTGATTAGACTATTTTCATATACTTTAAAACATTATGTTGTATATTTTTATGAATACCTATGTAAATTAAAAGATATGAGAAAAGTGTTTGAAAAGAACTTTCTGTCAGATAATACTATCGTACAAGAGACAAATGGTGTAATTGTTTTTAATATGTAACTCATTAATTAATTTAGGAGTAAACTTCGAATTACATAAATAGCATTATAACTGTAATATAATTATGTATTAGAAATTTTAATGTAATGTATATGAATTATTTTAAATAAAGATAAAAAAAAAAAAAAAAAAAAAAAAAAAAAAAAAAAAAAAAAAAAAAAAAAAAAAAAAAAAAAAAAAAAAAAAGAGCTGAGGACTGTAGTGGCATGTTCATAGTCATCCTTAGGTCGGTGGTTCAAATCCGCCTCGCGGGATACATTTTTGTCCCGTCTTAAAGTACTTTTTTTCCCCCTCCTTCGTCAACTTTTGACCGTGTCAAAATCGTCATAACCCAATACAAAACTTATTTCATAGGCATTCCTCAAATTCAAACTAAGCCACGTCGACAATTTAACTGATAAGCACATCCATAATATTCGCATGTACATTTTCTTGTATTGCCTGCGGCAAATGAAAATAGATTGTATAAAATAATATATCAAAACTTTCCTTTCCACCACTAAGTCCACGTAATTTGATTTCTCTAGCTGATGCTGCGTAATGTGCTCCTTCCCCGATTATATATGTACATGTTCACATCTGGTGTACACCCACATTTCATGAACAGTTTTTTTTTTTTGTTGTAATAATAATAATGTGACGCCAGGAAGCAGTCAACGTCGATTCCTCAATCGTTGGGCATCGCAGATTGCTCAGCGCATGGCTGCTATTTCAAAATTATCATTCGTAGGATTCATGTACTCGTATAAATTACCATAAATAAAACAGTATATGACATTATTCTTGTTTTCCGAGATGATTGACTCCTCTGCAAATTAATTCGTTTTGACTATATGATGCAAACGCGGAAAATATTCCAGGTGAAAACAATCTTCTGTTTTCCCCTTCATCTTTCAGATAAATTGCAAATCAATGAAACATTCTACTGTTGCCACATCTGGAAGAGGTACTCCACATACATGTATGCGAGATGGTGCTTTCAAAAACCAACTATGCATTGTTGCAGACTTTGCAGAATTGTTTTAAGCAAATCACTATAAAACAAAGAAGAAATACACCGTCCAAATAAAGGTGGGAGATTTTTTTTTTATCCATTTCCGAGATAATCCCTTTACAAATGAAGAAAAGATCATACACATTTCCTTCAAATTCAAAGCATTTTTCACGATGAAAATAGCATGTAAGCGTGTAGAATAAAATGAGTAAATATGTTAGCATGTTCTGTATTTCTTTTTTTTCTTTTTCAACCATTTGAAAACGTGTTAAACGTGAATTCTAATGCAGTCATTATATAACATGTTTCATCAGTGACTAATGTTTGCCGTCAAATCCACAATTGATGTGTCGTAGCAGGATATTTTAGTAGTGCGAACATTGAATTCTTGAAATCCATCAAGTCAATGAATACAAAATATGATAGAAACAAAACGCATCGCCTACCTTTAAGATAATATTCTGATGGATTTTGTGAAATGGCGTCCAGTGTTTACGTTCTACGCTGCTGAAAATTGTCATATGATGTCACGATTTTCTGTATCTGCCAAAGTCATCGACAATTTTTCGCGGCGCTTTTGTTTTTTCCCTACTTTTTATACCTCTTCTTAAACCCAACAGAAATATGTTTGTCTTGTATTAGAATAGAAATAACAGTATTGTATTTGAAGGACTAGCTATTTGAAGAGTTGCATGTGTCAGTTGGGGATTTGACGGTCATAAGTATTCGTTTTACTGGCCCCGCTACGCCGTCGCCAAGTTAATTCGCATTTGCGACGGTCAAATCCCCAATCTACGTCGACAACTCTTCAGGTACGACACTGTTATTCCTTTAATATAACCGGTATAGTATTTTTCGGTGGTGACAAAATATCAAAAGCAATTGCTTGAAATACATCTTAGATTTAGAAATAATACATTTCGATCGGCAAACATTTGCTCGATTTCATGATAGCTTGAATACGACACCTCGAATATAGCATAATGTTGGCGAATACAAAGTATCGAGTATGGGTCTCCTATTACGTTTTCCTGTAATAATCATCTTCGATCTTTCAATTGATTCAGTTTAAGTATATCATGATTCTTGCACCCACAACTCGAAAAACGGACGGCAAAAACTAATTGCTCCGGGTGAGGATCGAACTCACAACCTCCGCATTCCTCATACTGTGCAGAGCACAGTGAAGGTACTGTCTATAAGTACGGCGCGCTAACCGATTGTGCCACCAGAGCAATGTTACAAATTGACATAAAAGTTAAGCATTTATACTACACTCCACTCTCCGACCACTTGCACGGGCACTTCATCATCAGCACATTGTATCATTCTTGTGTTCTTTCGTTTTCAGCTGTTCCGTGGTCTTTTTACTTCTTTCATGATAACGAAAACGCATCATTCGATACAGTCTACTGATTCGACATTTAATTAATAAACATATCTTCATCTGCAACAGTCTTGACTAAAACGCAAATATATTATATGTACTTGAACATAAAATAAAATCACCCCAGCTAGGCCTATATGAACTCGCAATGGTAGTGATGAAATTATAATCTATCACCATTTGCCACGCACTGTAATTGTTGAGAAGTATAAATACTCAAAATAGTGTTAATTTAGTATGATCCCGTGATAGCTCAGTTGGTAGAGCGGAGGACTGTAGTGGCATGTTCATAGTCATCCTTAGGTCGGTGGTTCAAATCCGCCTCGCGGGATACCTTTTTGTCCCGTCTTAAAGTACTTTTTTTTCCCCTCCTTCGTCAACTTTTGACCGTGTCAAAATCGTCATAACCCAATACAAAACTTATTTCATAGGCATTCCTCAAATTCAAACTAAGCCACGTCGACAATTTAACTGATAAGCACATCCATAATATTCGCATGTACATTTTCTTGTATTGCCTGCGGCAAATGAAAATAGATTGTATAAAATAATATATCAAAACTTTCCTTTCCACCACTAAGTCCACGTAATTTGATTTCTCTAGCTGATGCTGCGTAATGTGCTCCTTCCCCGATTATATATGTACATGTTCACATCTGGTGTACACCCACATTTCATGAACAGTTTTTTTTTTTTTTGTTGTAATAATAATAATGTGACGCCAGGAAGCAGTCAACGTCGATTCCTCAATCGTTGGGCATCGCAGATTGCTCAGCGCATGGCTGCTATTTCAAAATTATCATTCGTAGGATTCATGTACTCGTATAAATTACCATAAATAAAACAGTATATGACATTATTCTTGTTTTCCGAGATGATTGACTCCTCTGCAAATTAATTCGTTTTGAGTATATGATGCAAACGTGGAAAATATTCCTGGTGAAAACAATCTTCTGTTTTCCCCTTCATCTTTCAGATAAATTGCAAATCAATGGAACATTCTACTGTTGCCACATCTGGAAGAGGTACTCCACATACATGTATGCGAGATGGTGCTTTCAAAAACAAACTATGCATTGTTGCAGACTTTGCAGAATTGTTTTAAGCAAATCACTGTAAAACAAAGAAGAAATACACCGTCCAAATAAAGGTGGGAGATTTTTGTTTATCCATTTCCGAGATAATCCCTTTACAAATGAAGAAAAGATCATACACATTTCCTTCAAATTCAAAGCATTTTTCACGATGAAAATAGCATGTAAGCGTGTAGAATAAAATGAGTAAATATGTTAGCATGTTCTGTATTTCTTTTTTTCTTTTTCAACCATTTGAAAACGTGTTAAACGTGAATTCTAATGCAGTCATTATATAACATGTTTCATCAGTGACTAATGTTTGCCGTCAAATCCACAATTGACGTGTCGTAACAGGAGATTTTAGTAGTGCGAACATTGAATTCTTGAAATCCATCAAGTCAATGAATGCAAAATATGATAGAAACAAAACGCATCGCCTACCTTTAAGATAATATTCTGATGGATTTTGTGAAATGACGTCCAGTGTTTACGTTCTACGCTGCTGAAAATTGTCATATGATGTCACGATTTTCTGTATCTGCCAAAGTCATCGACAATTTTTCGCGGCGCTTTTGTTTTTTCCCTACTTTTTATACCTCTTCTTAAACCCAACAGAAATATGTTTGTCTTGTATTAGAATAGAAATAACAGTATTGTATTTGAAGGACTAGCTATTTGAAGAGTTGCATGTGTCAGTTGGGGATTTGACGGTCATAAGTATTCGTTTTACTGGCCCCGCTACGCCGTCGCCAACTTAATTCGCATTTGCGACGGTCAAATCCCCAATCTACGTCGACAACTCTTCAGGTACGACACTGTTATTCCTTTAATATAACCGGTATAGTATTTTTCGGTGGTGACAAAATATCAAAAGCAATTGCTTGAAATACATCTTAGATTTAGAAATAATACATTTCGATCGGCAAACATTTGCTCGATTTCATGATAGCTTGAATACGACACCTCGAATATAGCATAATGTTGGCGAATACAAAGTATCGAGTATGGGTCTCCTATTACGTTTTCCTGTAATAATCATCTTCGATCTTTCAATTGATTCAGTTTAAGTATATCATGATTCTTGCACCCACAACCCGAAAAACGGACGGCAAAAACTAATTGCTCCGGGTGAGGATCGAACTCACAACCTCCGCATTCCTCATACTGTGCAGAGCACAGTGAAGGTACTGTCTATAAGTACGGCGCGCTAACCAATTGTGCCACCAGAGCAATGTTACAAATTGACATAAAAGTTAAGCATTTATACTACACTCCACTCTCCGACCACTTGCACGGGCACTTCATCATCAGCACATTGTATCATTCTTGTGTTCTTTCGTTTTCAGCTGTTCCGTGGTCTTTTTACTTCTTTCATGATAACGAAAACACATCATTCGATACAGTCTACTGATTCGACATTTAATTAATAAACATATCTTCATCTGCAACAGTCTTGACTAAAACGCAAATATATTATATGTACTTGAACATAAAATAAAATCACCCCAGCTAGGCCTATATGAACTCGCAATGGTAGTGATGAAATTAAAATCTATCACCATTTGCCACGCACTGTAATTGTTGAGAAGTATAAATACTCAAAATAGTGTTAATTTAGTATGATCCCGTGATAGCTCAGTTGGTAGAGCGGAGGACTGTAGTGGCATGTTCATAGTCATCCTTAGGTCGGTGGTTCAAATCCGCCTCGCGGGATACCTTTTTGTCCCGTCTTAAAGTACTTTTTTTCCCCCTCCTTCGTCAACTTTTGACCGTGTCAAAATCGTCATAACCCAATACAAAACTTATTTCATAGGCATTCCTCAAATTCAAACTAAGCCACGTCGACAATTTAACTGATAAGCACATCCATAATATTCGCATGTACATTTTCTTGTATTGCCTGCGGCAAATGAAAATAGATTGTATAAAATAATATATCAAAACTTTCCTTTCCACCACTAAGTCCACGTAATTTGATTTCTCTAGCTGATGCTGCGTAATGTGCTCCTTCCCCGATTATATATGTACATGTTCACATCTGGTGTACACCCACATTTCATGAACAGTTTTTTTTTTTTTTGTTGTAATAATAATAATGTGACGCCAGGAAGCAGTCAACGTCGATTCCTCAATCGTTGGGCATCGCAGATTGCTCAGCGCATGGCTGCTATTTCAAAATTATCATTCGTAGGATTCATGTACTCGTATAAATTACCATAAATAAAACAGTATATGACATTATTCTTGTTTTCCGAGATGATTGACTCCTCTGCAAATTAATTCGTTTTGAGTATATGATGCAAACGTGGAAAATATTCCTGGTGAAAACAATCTTCTGTTTTCCCCTTCATCTTTCAGATAAATTGCAAATCAATGGAACATTCTACTGTTGCCACATCTGGAAGAGGTACTCCACATACATGTATGCGAGATGGTGCTTTCAAAAACAAACTATGCATTGTTGCAGACTTTGCAGAATTGTTTTAAGCAAATCACTGTAAAACAAAGAAGAAATACACCGTCCAAATAAAGGTGGGAGATTTTTTTTTATCCATTTCCGAGATAATCCCTTTACAAATGAAGAAAAGATCATACACATTTCCTTCAAATTCAAAGCATTTTTCACGATGAAAATAGCATGTAAGCGTGTAGAATAAAATGAGTAAATATGTTAGCATGTTCTGTATTTCTTTTTTTCTTTTTCAACCATTTGAAAACGTGTTAAACGTGAATTCTAATGCAGTCATTATATAACATGTTTCATCAGTGACTAATGTTTGCCGTCAAATCCACAATTGACGTGTCGTAACAGGAGATTTTAGTAGTGCGAACATTGAATTCTTGAAATCCATCAAGTCAATGAATGCAAAATATGATAGAAACAAAACGCATCGCCTACCTTTAAGATAATATTCTGATGGATTTTGTGAAATGACGTCCAGTGTTTACGTTCTACGCTGCTGAAAATTGTCATATGATGTCACGATTTTCTGTATCTGCCAAAGTCATCGACAATTTTTCGCGGCGCTTTTGTTTTTTCCCTACTTTTTATACCTCTTCTTAAACCCAACAGAAATATGTTTGTCTTGTATTAGAATAGAAATAACAGTATTGTATTTGAAGGACTAGCTATTTGAAGAGTTGCATGTGTCAGTTGGGGATTTGACGGTCATAAGTATTCGTTTTACTGGCCCCGCTACGCCGTCGCCAAGTTAATTCGCATTTGCGACGGTCAAATCCCCAATCTACGTCGACAACTCTTCAGGTACGACACTGTTATTCCTTTAATATAACCGGTATAGTATTTTTCGGTGGTGACAAAATATCAAAAGCAATTGCTTGAAATACATCTTAGATTTAGAAATAATACATTTCGATCGGCAAACATTTGCTCGATTTCATGATAGCTTGAATACGACACCTCGAATATAGCATAATGTTGGCGAATACAAAGTATCGAGTATGGGTCTCCTATTACGTTTTCCTGTAATAATCATCTTCGATCTTTCAATTGATTCAGTTTAAGTATATCATGATTCTTGCACCCACAACCCGAAAAACGGACGGCAAAAACTAATTGCTCCGGGTGAGGATCGAACTCACAACCTCCGCATTCCTCATACTGTGCAGAGCACAGTGAAGGTACTGTCTATAAGTACGGCGCGCTAACCAATTGTGCCACCAGAGCAATGTTACAAATTGACATAAAAGTTAAGCATTTATACTACACTCCACTCTCCGACCACTTGCACGGGCACTTCATCATCAGCACATTGTATCATTCTTGTGTTCTTTCGTTTTCAGCTGTTCCGTGGTCTTTTTACTTCTTTCATGATAACGAAAACACATCATTCGATACAGTCTACTGATTCGACATTTAATTAATAAACATATCTTCATCTGCAACAGTCTTGACTAAAACGCAAATATATTATATGTACTTGAACATAAAATAAAATCACCCCAGCTAGGCCTATATGAACTCGCAATGGTAGTGATGAAATTATAATCTATCACCATTTGCCACGCACTGTAATTGTTGAGAAGTATAAATACTCAAAATAGTGTTAATTTAGTATGATCCCGTGATAGCTCAGTTGGTAGAGCGGAGGACTGTAGTGGCATGTTCATAGTCATCCTTAGGTCGGTGGTTCAAATCCGCCTCGCGGGATACCTTTTTGTCCCGTCTTAAAGTACTTTTTTTCCCCCTCCTTCGTCAACTTTTGACCGTGTCAAAATCGTCATAACCCAATACAAAACTTATTTCATAGGCATTCCTCAAATTCAAACTAAGCCACGTCGACAATTTAACTGATAAGCACATCCATAATATTCGCATGTACATTTTCTTGTATTGCCTGCGGCAAATGAAAATAGATTGTATAAAATAATATATCAAAACTTTCCTTTCCACCACTAAGTCCACGTAATTTGATTTCTCTAGCTGATGCTGCGTAATGTGCTCCTTCCCCGATTATATATGTACATGTTCACATCTGGTGTACACCCACATTTCATGAACAGTTTTTTTTTTTTGTTGTAATAATAATAATGTGACGCCAGGAAGCAGTCAACGTCGATTCCTCAATCGTTGGGCATCGCAGATTGCTCAGCGCATGGCTGCTATTTCAAAATTATCATTCGTAGGATTCATGTACTCGTATAAATTACCATAAATAAAACAGTATATGACATTATTCTTGTTTTCCGAGATGATTGACTCATCTGCAAATTAATTCGTTTTGACTATATGATGCAAACGCGGAAAATATTCCAGGTGAAAACAATCTTCTGTTTTCCCCTTCATCTTTCAGATAAATTGCAAATCAATGAAACATTCTACTGTTGCCACATCTGGAAGAGGTACTCCACATACATGTATGCGAGATGGTGCTTTCAAAAACAAACTATGCATTGTTGCAGACTTTGCAGAATTGTTTTAAGCAAATCACTATAAAACAAAGAAGAAATACACCGTCCAAATAAAGGTGGGAGATTTTTTTTTTATCCATTTCCGAGATAATCCCTTTACAAATGAAGAAAAGATCATACACATTTCCTTCAAATTCAAAGCATTTTTCACGATGAAAATAGCATGTAAGCGTGTAGAATAAAATGAGTAAATATGTTAGCATGTTCTGTATTTCTTTTTTTCTTTTTCAACCATTTGAAAACGTGTTAAACGTGAATTCTAATGCAGTCATTATATAACATGTTTCATCAGTGACTAATGTTTGCCGTCAAATCCACAATTGATGTGTCGTAGCAGGAGATTTTAGTAGTGCGAACATTGAATTCTTGAAATCCATCAAGTCAATGAATACAAATTATGATAGAAACAAAACGCATCGCCTACCTTTAAGATAATATTCTGATGGATTTTGTGAAATGGCGTCCAGTGTTTACGTTCTACGCTGCTGAAAATTGTCATATGATGTCACGATTTTCTGTATCTGCCAAAGTCATCGACAATTTTTCGCGGCGCTTTTGTTTTTTCCCTACTTTTTATACCTCTTCTTAAACCCAACAGAAATATGTTTGTCTTGTATTAGAATAGAAATAACAGTATTGTATTTGAAGGACTAGCTATTTGAAGAGTTGCATGTGTCAGTTGGGGATTTGACGGTCATAAGTATTCGTTTTACTGGCCCCGCTACGCCGTCGCCAAGTTAATTCGCATTTGCGACGGTCAAATCCCCAATCTACGTCGACAACTCTTCAGGTACGACACTGTTATTCCTTTAATATAACCGGTATAGTATTTTTCGGTGGTGACAAAATATCAAAAGCAATTGCTTGAAATACATCTTAGATTTAGAAATAATACATTTCGATCGGCAAACATTTGCTCGATTTCATGATAGCTTGAATACGACACCTCGAATATAGCATAATGTTGGCGAATACAAAGTATCGAGTATGGGTCTCCTATTACGTTTTCCTGTAATAATCATCTTCGATCTTTCAATTGATTCAGTTTAAGTATATCATGATTCTTGCACCCACAACCCGAAAAACGGACGGCAAAAACTAATTGCTCCGGGTGAGGATCGAACTCACAACCTCCGCATTCCTCATACTGTGCAGAGCACAGTGAAGGTACTGTCTATAAGTACGGCGCGCTTACCGATTGTGCCACCAGAGCAATGTTACAAATTGACATAAAAGTTAAGCATTTATACTACACTCCACTCTCCGACCACTTGCACGGGCACTTCATCATCAGCACATTGTATCATTCTTGTGTTCTTTCGTTTTCAGCTGTTCCGTGGTCTTTTTACTTCTTTCATGATAACGAAAACGCATCATTCGATACAGTCTACTGATTCGACATTTAATTAATAAACATATCTTCATCTGCAACAGTCTTGACTAAAACGCAAATATATTATATGTACTTGAACATAAAATAAAATCACCCCAGCTAGGCCTATATGAACTCGCAATGGTAGTGATGAAATTATAATCTATCACCATTTGCCACGCACTGTAATTGTTGAGAAGTATAAATACTCAAAATAGTGTTAATTTAGTATGATCCCGTGATAGCTCAGTTGGTAGAGCGGAGGACTGTAGTGGCATGTTCATAGTCATCCTTAGGTCGGTGGTTCAAATCCGCCTCGCGGGATACCTTTTTGTCCCGTCTTAAAGTACTTTTTTTCCCCCTCCTTCGTCAACTTTTGACCGTGTCAAAATCGTCATAACCCAATACAAAACTTATTTCATAGGCATTCCTCAAATTCAAACTAAGCCACGTCGACAATTTAACTGATAAGCACATCCATAATATTCGCATGTACATTTTCTTGTATTGCCTGCGGCAAATGAAAATAGATTGTATAAAATAATATATCAAAACTTTCCTTTCCACCACTAAGTCCACGTAATTTGATTTCTCTAGCTGATGCTGCGTAATGTGCTCCTTCCCCGATTATATATGTACATGTTCACATCTGGTGTACACCCACATTTCATGAACAGTTTTTTTGTTGTTGTTGTAATAATAATAATGTGACGCCAGGAAGCAGTCAACGTCGATTCCTCAATCGTTGGGCATCGCAGATTGCTCAGCGCATGGCTGCTATTTCAAAATTATCATTCGTAGGATTCATGTACTCGTATAAATTACCATAAATAAAACAGTATATGACATTATTCTTGTTTTCCGAGATGATTGACTCCTCTGCAAATTAATTCGTTTTGAGTATATGATGCAAACGTGGAAAATATTCCTGGTGAAAACAATCTTCTGTTTTCCCCTTCATCTTTCAGATAAATTGCAAATCAATGGAACATTCTACTGTTGCCACATCTGGAAGAGGTACTCCACATACATGTATGCGAGATGGTGCTTTCAAAAACAAACTATGCATTGTTGCAGACTTTGCAGAATTGTTTTAAGCAAATCACTGTAAAACAAAGAAGAAATACACCGTCCAAATAAAGGTGGGAGATTTTTTTTTATCCATTTCCGAGATAATCCCTTTACAAATGAAGAAAAGATCATACACATTTCCTTCAAATTCAAAGCATTTTTCACGATGAAAATAGCATGTAAGCGTGTAGAATAAAATGAGTAAATATGTTAGCATGTTCTGTATTTCTTTTTTTCTTTTTCAACCATTTGAAAACGTGTTAAACGTGAATTCTAATGCAGTCATTATATAACATGTTTCATCAGTGACTAATGTTTGCCGTCAAATCCACAATTGATGTGTCGTAACAGGAGATTTTAGTAGTGCGAACATTGAATTCTTGAAATCCATCAAGTCAATGAATACAAAATATGATAGAAACAAAACGCATCGCCTACCTTTAAGATAATATTCTGATGGATTTTGTGAAATGACGTCCAGTGTTTACGTTCTACGCTGCTGAAAATTGTCATATGATGTCACGATTTTCTGTATCTGCCAAAGTCATCGACAATTTTTCGCGGCGCTTTTGTTTTTTCCCTACTTTTTATACCTCTTCTTAAACCCAACAGAAATATGTTTGTCTTGTATTAGAATAGAAATAACAGTATTGTATTTGAAGGACTAGCTATTTGAAGAGTTGCATGTGTCAGTTGGGGATTTGACGGTCATAAGTATTCGTTTTACTGGCCCCGCTACGCCGTCGCCAAGTTAATTCACATTTGCGACGGTCAAATCCCCAATCTACGTCGACAACTCTTCAGGTACGACACTGTTATTCCTTTAATATAACCGGTATAGTATTTTTCGGTGGTGACAAAATATCAAAAGCAATTGCTTGAAATACATCTTAGATTTAGAAATAATACATTTCGATCGGCAAACATTTGCTCGATTTCATGATAGCTTGAATACGACACCTCGAATATAGCATAATGTTGGCGAATACAAAGTATCGAGTATGGGTCTCCTATTACGTTTTCCTGTAATAATCATCTTCGATCTTTCAATTGATTCAGTTTAAGTATATCATGATTCTTGCACCCACAACCCGAAAAACGGACGGCAAAAACTAATTGCTCCGGGTGAGGATCGAACTCACAACCTCCGCATTCCTCATACTGTGCAGAGCACAGTGAAGGTACTGTCTATAAGTACGGCGCGCTAACCAATTGTGCCACCAGAGCAATGTTACAAATTGACATAAAAGTTAAGCATTTATACTACACTCCACTCTCCGACCACTTGCACGGGCACTTCATCATCAGCACATTGTATCATTCTTGTGTTCTTTCGTTTTCAGCTGTTCCGTGGTCTTTTTACTTCTTTCATGATAACGAAAACACATCATTCGATACAGTCTACTGATTCGACATTTAATTAATAAACATATCTTCATCTGCAACAGTCTTGACTAAAACGCAAATATATTATATGTACTTGAACATAAAATAAAATCACCCCAGCTAGGCCTATATGAACTCGCAATGGTAGTGATGAAATTATAATCTATCACCATTTGCCACGCACTGTAATTGTTGAGAAGTATAAATACTCAAAATAGTGTTAATTTAGTATGATCCCGTGATAGCTCAGTTGGTAGAGCGGAGGACTGTAGTGGCATGTTCATAGTCATCCTTAGGTCGGTGGTTCAAATCCGCCTCGCGGGATACCTTTTTGTCCCGTCTTAAAGTACTTTTTTTCCCCCTCCTTCGTCAACTTTTGACCGTGTCAAAATCGTCATAACCCAATACAAAACTTATTTCATAGGCATTCCTCAAATTCAAACTAAGCCACGTCGACAATTTAACTGATAAGCACATCCATAATATTCGCATGTACATTTTCTTGTATTGCCTGCGGCAATTGAAAATAGATTGTATAAAATAATATATCAAAACTTTCCTTTCCACCACTAAGTCCACGTAATTTGATTTCTCTAGCTGATGCTGCGTAATGTGCTCCTTCCCCGATTATATATGTACATGTTCACATCTGGTGTACACCCACATTTCATGAACAGTTTTTTTTTTGTTGTTGTAATAATAATAATGTGACGCCAGGAAGCAGTCAACGTCGATTCCTCAATCGTTGGGCATCGCAGATTGCTCAGCGCATGGCTGCTATTTCAAAATTATCATTCGTAGGATTCATGTACTCGTATAAATTACCATAAATAAAACAGTATATGACATTATTCTTGTTTTCCGAGATGATTGACTCCTCTGCAAATTAATTCGTTTTGAGTATATGATGCAAACGTGGAAAATATTCCTGGTGAAAACAATCTTCTGTTTTCCCCTTCATCTTTCAGATAAATTGCAAATCAATGAAACATTCTACTGTTGCCACATCTGGAAGAGGTACTCCACATACATGTATGCGAGATGGTGCTTTCAAAAACAAACTATGCATTGTTGCAGACTTTGCAGAATTGTTTTAAGCAAATCACTGTAAAACAAAGAAGAAATACACCGTCCAAATAAAGGTGGGAGATTTTTTTTTATCCATTTCCGAGATAATCCCTTTACAAATGAAGAAAAGATCATACACATTTCCTTCAAATTCAAAGCATTTTTCACGATGAAAATAGCATGTAAGCGTGTAGAATAAAATGAGTAAATATGTTAGCATGTTCTGTATTTCTTTTTTTCTTTTTCAACCATTTGAAAACGTGTTAAACGTGAATTCTAATGCAGTCATTATATAACATGTTTCATCAGTGACTAATGTTTGCCGTCAAATCCACAATTGACGTGTCGTAACAGGAGATTTTAGTAGTGCGAACATTGAATTCTTGAAATCCATCAAGTCAATGAATACAAAATATGATAGAAACAAAACGCATCGCCTACCTTTAAGATAATATTCTGATGGATTTTGTGAAATGACGTCCAGTGTTTACGTTCTACGCTGCTGAAAATTGTCATATGATGTCACGATTTTCTGTATCTGCCAAAGTCATCGACAATTTTTCGCGGCGCTTTTGTTTTTTCCCTACTTTTTATACCTCTTCTTAAACCCAACAGAAATATGTTTGTCTTGTATTAGAATAGAAATAACAGTATTGTATTTGAAGGACTAGCTATTTGAAGAGTTGCATGTGTCAGTTGGGGATTTGACGGTCATAAGTATTCGTTTTACTGGCCCCGCTACGCCGTCGCCAAGTTAATTCACATTTGCGACGGTCAAATCCCCAATCTACGTCGACAACTCTTCAGGTACGACACTGTTATTCCTTTAATATAACCGGTATAGTATTTTTCGGTGGTGACAAAATATCAAAAGCAATTGCTTGAAATACATCTTAGATTTAGAAATAATACATTTCGATCGGCAAACATTTGCTCGATTTCATGATAGCTTGAATACGACACCTCGAATATAGCATAATGTTGGCGAATACAAAGTATCGAGTATGGGTCTCCTATTACGTTTTCCTGTAATAATCATCTTCGATCTTTCAATTGATTCAGTTTAAGTATATCATGATTCTTGCACCCACAACCCGAAAAACGGACGGCAAAAACTAATTGCTCCGGGTGAGGATCGAACTCACAACCTCCGCATTCCTCATACTGTGCAGAGCACAGTGAAGGTACTGTCTATAAGTACGGCGCGCTAACCAATTGTGCCACCAGAGCAATGTTACAAATTGACATAAAAGTTAAGCATTTATACTACACTCCACTCTCCGACCACTTGCACGGGCACTTCATCATCAGCACATTGTATCATTCTTGTGTTCTTTCGTTTTCAGCTGTTCCGTGGTCTTTTTACTTCTTTCATGATAACGAAAACACATCATTCGATACAGTCTACTGATTCGACATTTAATTAATAAACATATCTTCATCTGCAACAGTCTTGACTAAAACGCAAATATATTATATGTACTTGAACATAAAATAAAATCACCCCAGCTAGGCCTATATGAACTCGCAATGGTAGTGATGAAATTATAATCTATCACCATTTGCCACGCACTGTAATTGTTGAGAAGTATAAATACTCAAAATAGTGTTAATTTAGTATGATCCCGTGATAGCTCAGTTGGTAGAGCGGAGGACTGTAGTGGCATGTTCATAGTCATCCTTAGGTCGGTGGTTCAAATCCGCCTCGCGGGATACCTTTTTGTCCCGTCTTAAAGTACTTTTTTTCCCCCTCCTTCGTCAACTTTTGACCGTGTCAAAATCGTCATAACCCAATACAAAACTTATTTCATAGGCATTCCTCAAATTCAAACTAAGCCACGTCGACAATTTAACTGATAAGCACATCCATAATATTCGCATGTACATTTTCTTGTATTGCCTGCGGCAAATGAAAATAGATTGTATAAAATAATATATCAAAACTTTCCTTTCCACCACTAAGTCCACGTAATTTGATTTCTCTAGCTGATGCTGCGTAATGTGCTCCTTCCCCGATTATATATGTACATGTTCACATCTGGTGTACACCCACATTTCATGAACAGTTTTTTTTTTTTGTTGTAATAATAATAATGTGACGCCAGGAAGCAGTCAACGTCGATTCCTCAATCGTTGGGCATCGCAGATTGCTCAGCGCATGGCTGCTATTTCAAAATTATCATTCGTAGGATTCATGTACTCGTATAAATTACCATAAATAAAACAGTATATGACATTATTCTTGTTTTCCGAGATGATTGACTCATCTGCAAATTAATTCGTTTTGACTATATGATGCAAACGCGGAAAATATTCCAGGTGAAAACAATCTTCTGTTTTCCCCTTCATCTTTCAGATAAATTGCAAATCAATGAAACATTCTACTGTTGCCACATCTGGAAGAGGTACTCCACATACATGTATGCGAGATGGTGCTTTCAAAAACCAACTATGCATTGTTGCAGACTTTGCAGAATTGTTTTAAGCAAATCACTATAAAACAAAGAAGAAATACACCGTCCAAATAAAGGTGGGAGATTTTTTTTTTATCCATTTCCGAGATAATCCCTTTACAAATGAAGAAAAGATCATACACATTTCCTTCAAATTCAAAGCATTTTTCACGATGAAAATAGCATGTAAGCGTGTAGAATAAAATGAGTAAATATGTTAGCATGTTCTGTATTTCTTTTTTTCTTTTTCAACCATTTGAAAACGTGTTAAACGTGAATTCTAATGCAGTCATTATATAACATGTTTCATCAGTGACTAATGTTTGCCGTCAAATCCACAATTGATGTGTCGTAGCAGGAGATTTTAGTAGTGCGAACATTGAATTCTTGAAATCCATCAAGTCAATGAATACAAATTATGATAGAAACAAAACGCATCGCCTACCTTTAAGATAATATTCTGATGGATTTTGTGAAATGGCGTCCAGTGTTTACGTTCTACGCTGCTGAAAATTGTCATATGATGTCACGATTTTCTGTATCTGCCAAAGTCATCGACAATTTTTCGCGGCGCTTTGTTTTTTCCCTACTTTTTATACCTCTTCTTAAACCCAACAGAAATATGTTTGTCTTGTATTAGAATAGAAATAACAGTATTGTATTTGAAGGACTAGCTATTTGAAGAGTTGCATGTGTCAGTTGGGGATTTGACGGTCATAAGTATTCGTTTTACTGGCCCCGCTACGCCGTCGCCAAGTTAATTCGCATTTGCGACGGTCAAATCCCCAATCTACGTCGACAACTCTTCAGGTACGACACTGTTATTCCTTTAATATAACCGGTATAGTATTTTTCGGTGGTGACAAAATATCAAAAGCAATTGCTTGAAATACATCTTAGATTTAGAAATAATACATTTCGATCGGCAAACATTTGCTCGATTTCATGATAGCTTGAATACGACACCTCGAATATAGCATAATGTTGGCGAATACAAAGTATCGAGTATGGGTCTCCTATTACGTTTTCCTGTAATAATCATCTTCGATCTTTCAATTGATTCAGTTTAAGTATATCATGATTCTTGCACCCACAACTCGAAAAACGGACGGCAAAAACTAATTGCTCCGGGTGAGGATCGAACTCACAACCTCCGCATTCCTCATACTGTGCAGAGCACAGTGAAGGTACTGTCTATAAGTACGGCGCGCTAACCGATTGTGCCACCAGAGCAATGTTACAAATTGACATAAAAGTTAAGCATTTATACTACACTCCACTCTCCGACCACTTGCACGGGCACTTCATCATCAGCACATTGTATCATTCTTGTGTTCTTTCGTTTTCAGCTGTTCCGTGGTCTTTTTACTTCTTTCATGATAACGAAAACGCATCATTCGATACAGTCTACTGATTCGACATTTAATTAATAAACATATCTTCATCTGCAACAGTCTTGACTAAAACGCAAATATATTATATGTACTTGAACATAAAATAAAATCACCCCAGCTAGGCCTATATGAACTCGCAATGGTAGTGATGAAATTATAATCTATCACCATTTGCCACGCACTGTAATTGTTGAGAAGTATAAATACTCAAAATAGTGTTAATTTAGTATGATCCCGTGATAGCTCAGTTGGTAGAGCGGAGGACTGTAGTGGCATGTTCATAGTCATCCTTAGGTCGGTGGTTCAAATCCGCCTCGCGGGATACCTTTTTGTCCCGTCTTAAAGTACTTTTTTTCCCCCTCCTTCGTCAACTTTTGACCGTGTCAAAATCGTCATAACCCAATACAAAACTTATTTCATAGGCATTCCTCAAATTCAAACTAAGCCACGTCGACAATTTAACTGATAAGCACATCCATAATATTCGCATGTACATTTTCTTGTATTGCCTGCGGCAAATGAAAATAGATTGTATAAAATAATATATCAAAACTTTCCTTTCCACCACTAAGTCCACGTAATTTGATTTCTCTAGCTGATGCTGCGTAATGTGCTCCTTCCCCGATTATATATGTACATGTTCACATCTGGTGTACACCCACATTTCATGAACAGTTTTTTTTTTTTGTTGTAATAATAATAATGTGACGCCAGGAAGCAGTCAACGTCGATTCCTCAATCGTTGGGCATCGCAGATTGCTCAGCGCATGGCTGCTATTTCAAAATTATCATTCGTAGGATTCATGTACTCGTATAAATTACCATAAATAAAACAGTATATGACATTATTCTTGTTTTCCGAGATGATTGACTCATCTGCAAATTAATTCGTTTTGACTATATGATGCAAACGCGGAAAATATTCCAGGTGAAAACAATCTTCTGTTTTCCCCTTCATCTTTCAGATAAATTGCAAATCAATGAAACATTCTACTGTTGCCACATCTGGAAGAGGTACTCCACATACATGTATGCGAGATGGTGCTTTCAAAAACCAACTATGCATTGTTGCAGACTTTGCAGAATTGTTTTAAGCAAATCACTATAAAACAAAGAAGAAATACACCGTCCAAATAAAGGTGGGAGATTTTTTTTTTATCCATTTCCGAGATAATCCCTTTACAAATGAAGAAAAGATCATACACATTTCCTTCAAATTCAAAGCATTTTTCACGATGAAAATAGCATGTAAGCGTGTAGAATAAAATGAGTAAATATGTTAGCATGTTCTGTATTTCTTTTTTTCTTTTTCAACCATTTGAAAACGTGTTAAACGTGAATTCTAATGCAGTCATTATATAACATGTTTCATCAGTGACTAATGTTTGCCGTCAAATCCACAATTGATGTGTCGTAGCAGGAGATTTTAGTAGTGCGAACATTGAATTCTTGAAATCCATCAAGTCAATGAATACAAATTATGATAGAAACAAAACGCATCGCCTACCTTTAAGATAATATTCTGATGGATTTTGTGAAATGGCGTCCAGTGTTTACGTTCTACGCTGCTGAAAATTGTCATATGATGTCACGATTTTCTGTATCTGCCAAAGTCATCGACAATTTTTCGCGGCGCTTTGTTTTTTCCCTACTTTTTATACCTCTTCTTAAACCCAACAGAAATATGTTTGTCTTGTATTAGAATAGAAATAACAGTATTGTATTTGAAGGACTAGCTATTTGAAGAGTTGCATGTGTCAGTTGGGGATTTGACGGTCATAAGTATTCGTTTTACTGGCCCCGCTACGCCGTCGCCAAGTTAATTCGCATTTGCGACGGTCAAATCCCCAATCTACGTCGACAACTCTTCAGGTACGACACTGTTATTCCTTTAATATAACCGGTATAGTATTTTTCGGTGGTGACAAAATATCAAAAGCAATTGCTTGAAATACATCTTAGATTTAGAAATAATACATTTCGATCGGCAAACATTTGCTCGATTTCATGATAGCTTGAATACGACACCTCGAATATAGCATAATGTTGGCGAATACAAAGTATCGAGTATGGGTCTCCTATTACGTTTTCCTGTAATAATCATCTTCGATCTTTCAATTGATTCAGTTTAAGTATATCATGATTCTTGCACCCACAACTCGAAAAACGGACGGCAAAAACTAATTGCTCCGGGTGAGGATCGAACTCACAACCTCCGCATTCCTCATACTGTGCAGAGCACAGTGAAGGTACTGTCTATAAGTACGGCGCGCTAACCGATTGTGCCACCAGAGCAATGTTACAAATTGACATAAAAGTTAAGCATTTATACTACACTCCACTCTCCGACCACTTGCACGGGCACTTCATCATCAGCACATTGTATCATTCTTGTGTTCTTTCGTTTTCAGCTGTTCCGTGGTCTTTTTACTTCTTTCATGATAACGAAAACGCATCATTCGATACAGTCTACTGATTCGACATTTAATTAATAAACATATCTTCATCTGCAACAGTCTTGACTAAAACGCAAATATATTATATGTACTTGAACATAAAATAAAATCACCCCAGCTAGGCCTATATGAACTCGCAATGGTAGTGATGAAATTATAATCTATCACCATTTGCCACGCACTGTAATTGTTGAGAAGTATAAATACTCAAAATAGTGTTAATTTAGTATGATCCCGTGATAGCTCAGTTGGTAGAGCGGAGGACTGTAGTGGCATGTTCATAGTCATCCTTAGGTCGGTGGTTCAAATCCGCCTCGCGGGATACCTTTTTGTCCCGTCTTAAAGTACTTTTTTTCCCCCTCCTTCGTCAACTTTTGACCGTGTCAAAATCGTCATAACCCAATACAAAACTTATTTCATAGGCATTCCTCAAATTCAAACTAAGCCACGTCGACAATTTAACTGATAAGCACATCCATAATATTCGCATGTACATTTTCTTGTATTGCCTGCGGCAAATGAAAATAGATTGTATAAAATAATATATCAAAACTTTCCTTTCCACCACTAAGTCCACGTAATTTGATTTCTCTAGCTGATGCTGCGTAATGTGCTCCTTCCCCGATTATATATGTACATGTTCACATCTGGTGTACACCCACATTTCATGAACAGTTTTTTTTTTTTTGTTGTAATAATAATAATGTGACGCCAGGAAGCAGTCAACGTCGATTCCTCAATCGTTGGGCATCGCAGATTGCTCAGCGCATGGCTGCTATTTCAAAATTATCATTCGTAGGATTCATGTACTCGTATAAATTACCATAAATAAAACAGTATATGACATTATTCTTGTTTTCCGAGATGATTGACTCCTCTGCAAATTAATTCGTTTTGACTATATGATGCAAACGCGGAAAATATTCCTGGTGAAAACAATCTTCTGTTTTCCCCTTCATCTTTCAGATAAATTGCAAATCAATGAAACATTCTACTGTTGCCACATCTGGAAGAGGTACTCCACATACGTGTATGCGAGATGGTGCTTTCAAAAACAAACTATGCATTGTTGCAGACTTTGCAGAATTGTTTTAAGCAAATCACTATAAAACAAAGAAGAAATACACCGTCCAAATAAAGGTGGGAGATTTTTTTTTTTTATCCATTTCCGAGATAATCCCTTTACAAATGAAGAAAAGATCATACACATTTCCTTCAAATTCAAAGCATTTTTCACGATGAAAATAGCATGTAAGCGTGTAGAATAAAATGAGTAAATATGTTAGCATGTTCTGTATTTCTTTTTTTTCTTTTTCAACCATTTGAAAACGTGTTAAACGTGAATTCTAATGCAGTCATTATATAACATGTTTCATCAGTGACTAATGTTTGCCGTCAAATCCACAATTGATGTGTCGTAGCAGGAGATTTTAGTAGTGCGAACATTGAATTCTTGAAATCCATCAAGTCAATGAATACAAAATATGATAGAAACAAAACGCATCGCCTACCTTTAAGATAATATTCTGATGGATTTTGTGAAATGGCGTCCAGTGTTTACGTTCTACGCTGCTGAAAATTGTCATATGATGTCACGATTTTCTGTATCTGCCAAAGTCATCGACAATTTTTCGCGGCGCTTTTGTTTTTTCCCTACTTTTTATACCTCTTCTTAAACCCAACAGAAATATGTTTGTCTTGTATTAGAATAGAAATAACAGTATTGTATTTGAGGGACTAGCTATTTGAAGAGTTGCATGTGTCAGTTGGGGATTTGACGGTCATAAGTATTCGTTTTACTGGCCCCGCTACGCCGTCGCCAAGTTAATTCGCATTTGCGACGGTCAAATCCCCAATCTACGTCGACAACTCTTCAGGTACGACACTGTTATTCCTTTAATATAACCGGTATAGTATTTTTCGGTGGTGACAAAATATCAAAAGCAATTGCTTGAAATACATCTTAGATTTAGAAATAATACATTTCGATCGGCAAACATTTGCTCGATTTCATGATAGCTTGAATACGACACCTCGAATATAGCATAATGTTGGCGAATACAAAGTATCGAGTATGGGTCTCCTATTACGTTTTCCTGTAATAATCATCTTCGATCTTTCAATTGATTCAGTTTAAGTATATCATGATTCTTGCACCCACAACCCGAAAAACGGACGGCAAAAACTAATTGCTCCGGGTGAGGATCGAACTCACAACCTCCGCATTCCTCATACTGTGCAGAGCACAGTGAAGGTACTGTCTATAAGTACGGCGCGCTAACCAATTGTGCCACCAGAGCAATGTTACAAATTGACATAAAAGTTAAGCATTTATACTACACTCCACTCTCCGACCACTTGCACGGGCACTTCATCATCAGCACATTGTATCATTCTTGTGTTCTTTCGTTTTCAGCTGTTCCGTGGTCTTTTTACTTCTTTCATGATAACGAAAACACATCATTCGATACAGTCTACTGATTCGACATTTAATTAATAAACATATCTTCATCTGCAACAGTCTTGACTAAAACGCAAATATATTATATGTACTTGAACATAAAATAAAATCACCCCAGCTAGGCCTATATGAACTCGCAATGGTAGTGATGAAATTATAATCTATCACCATTTGCCACGCACTGTAATTGTTGAGAAGTATAAATACTCAAAATAGTGTTAATTTAGTATGATCCCGTGATAGCTCAGTTGGTAGAGCGGAGGACTGTAGTGGCATGTTCATAGTCATCCTTAGGTCGGTGGTTCAAATCCGCCTCGCGGGATACCTTTTTGTCCCGTCTTAAAGTACTTTTTTTCCCCCTCCTTCGTCAACTTTTGACCGTGTCAAAATCGTCATAACCCAATACAAAACTTATTTCATAGGCATTCCTCAAATTCAAACTAAGCCACGTCGACAATTTAACTGATAAGCACATCCATAATATTCGCATGTACATTTTCTTGTATTGCCTGCGGCAAATGAAAATAGATTGTATAAAATAATATATCAAAACTTTCCTTTCCACCACTAAGTCCACGTAATTTGATTTCTCTAGCTGATGCTGCGTAATGTGCTCCTTCCCCGATTATATATGTACATGTTCACATCTGGTGTACACCCACATTTCATGAACAGTTTTTTTTTTTTGTTGTAATAATAATAATGTGACGCCAGGAAGCAGTCAACGTCGATTCCTCAATCGTTGGGCATCGCAGATTGCTCAGCGCATGGCTGCTATTTCAAAATTATCATTCGTAGGATTCATGTACTCGTATAAATTACCATAAATAAAACAGTATATGACATTATTCTTGTTTTCCGAGATGATTGACTCATCTGCAAATTAATTCGTTTTGACTATATGATGCAAACGCGGAAAATATTCCAGGTGAAAACAATCTTCTGTTTTCCCCTTCATCTTTCAGATAAATTGCAAATCAATGAAACATTCTACTGTTGCCACATCTGGAAGAGGTACTCCACATACATGTATGCGAGATGGTGCTTTCAAAAACCAACTATGCATTGTTGCAGACTTTGCAGAATTGTTTTAAGCAAATCACTATAAAACAAAGAAGAAATACACCGTCCAAATAAAGGTGGGAGATTTTTTTTTTATCCATTTCCGAGATAATCCCTTTACAAATGAAGAAAAGATCATACACATTTCCTTCAAATTCAAAGCATTTTTCACGATGAAAATAGCATGTAAGCGTGTAGAATAAAATGAGTAAATATGTTAGCATGTTCTGTATTTCTTTTTTTCTTTTTCAACCATTTGAAAACGTGTTAAACGTGAATTCTAATGCAGTCATTATATAACATGTTTCATCAGTGACTAATGTTTGCCGTCAAATCCACAATTGATGTGTCGTAGCAGGAGATTTTAGTAGTGCGAACATTGAATTCTTGAAATCCATCAAGTCAATGAATACAAATTATGATAGAAACAAAACGCATCGCCTACCTTTAAGATAATATTCTGATGGATTTTGTGAAATGGCGTCCAGTGTTTACGTTCTACGCTGCTGAAAATTGTCATATGATGTCACGATTTTCTGTATCTGCCAAAGTCATCGACAATTTTTCGCGGCGCTTTGTTTTTTCCCTACTTTTTATACCTCTTCTTAAACCCAACAGAAATATGTTTGTCTTGTATTAGAATAGAAATAACAGTATTGTATTTGAAGGACTAGCTATTTGAAGAGTTGCATGTGTCAGTTGGGGATTTGACGGTCATAAGTATTCGTTTTACTGGCCCCGCTACGCCGTCGCCAAGTTAATTCGCATTTGCGACGGTCAAATCCCCAATCTACGTCGACAACTCTTCAGGTACGACACTGTTATTCCTTTAATATAACCGGTATAGTATTTTTCGGTGGTGACAAAATATCAAAAGCAATTGCTTGAAATACATCTTAGATTTAGAAATAATACATTTCGATCGGCAAACATTTGCTCGATTTCATGATAGCTTGAATACGACACCTCGAATATAGCATAATGTTGGCGAATACAAAGTATCGAGTATGGGTCTCCTATTACGTTTTCCTGTAATAATCATCTTCGATCTTTCAATTGATTCAGTTTAAGTATATCATGATTCTTGCACCCACAACTCGAAAAACGGACGGCAAAAACTAATTGCTCCGGGTGAGGATCGAACTCACAACCTCCGCATTCCTCATACTGTGCAGAGCACAGTGAAGGTACTGTCTATAAGTACGGCGCGCTAACCGATTGTGCCACCAGAGCAATGTTACAAATTGACATAAAAGTTAAGCATTTATACTACACTCCACTCTCCGACCACTTGCACGGGCACTTCATCATCAGCACATTGTATCATTCTTGTGTTCTTTCGTTTTCAGCTGTTCCGTGGTCTTTTTACTTCTTTCATGATAACGAAAACGCATCATTCGATACAGTCTACTGATTCGACATTTAATTAATAAACATATCTTCATCTGCAACAGTCTTGACTAAAACGCAAATATATTATATGTACTTGAACATAAAATAAAATCACCCCAGCTAGGCCTATATGAACTCGCAATGGTAGTGATGAAATTATAATCTATCACCATTTGCCACGCACTGTAATTGTTGAGAAGTATAAATACTCAAAATAGTGTTAATTTAGTATGATCCCGTGATAGCTCAGTTGGTAGAGCGGAGGACTGTAGTGGCATGTTCATAGTCATCCTTAGGTCGGTGGTTCAAATCCGCCTCGCGGGATACCTTTTTGTCCCGTCTTAAAGTACTTTTTTTCCCCCTCCTTCGTCAACTTTTGACCGTGTCAAAATCGTCATAACCCAATACAAAACTTATTTCATAGGCATTCCTCAAATTCAAACTAAGCCACGTCGACAATTTAACTGATAAGCACATCCATAATATTCGCATGTACATTTTCTTGTATTGCCTGCGGCAAATGAAAATAGATTGTATAAAATAATATATCAAAACTTTCCTTTCCACCACTAAGTCCACGTAATTTGATTTCTCTAGCTGATGCTGCGTAATGTGCTCCTTCCCCGATTATATATGTACATGTTCACATCTGGTGTACACCCACATTTCATGAACAGTTTTTTTTTTTTGTTGTAATAATAATAATGTGACGCCAGGAAGCAGTCAACGTCGATTCCTCAATCGTTGGGCATCGCAGATTGCTCAGCGCATGGCTGCTATTTCAAAATTATCATTCGTAGGATTCATGTACTCGTATAAATTACCATAAATAAAACAGTATATGACATTATTCTTGTTTTCCGAGATGATTGACTCATCTGCAAATTAATTCGTTTTGACTATATGATGCAAACGCGGAAAATATTCCAGGTGAAAACAATCTTCTGTTTTCCCCTTCATCTTTCAGATAAATTGCAAATCAATGAAACATTCTACTGTTGCCACATCTGGAAGAGGTACTCCACATACATGTATGCGAGATGGTGCTTTCAAAAACCAACTATGCATTGTTGCAGACTTTGCAGAATTGTTTTAAGCAAATCACTATAAAACAAAGAAGAAATACACCGTCCAAATAAAGGTGGGAGATTTTTTTTTTATCCATTTCCGAGATAATCCCTTTACAAATGAAGAAAAGATCATACACATTTCCTTCAAATTCAAAGCATTTTTCACGATGAAAATAGCATGTAAGCGTGTAGAATAAAATGAGTAAATATGTTAGCATGTTCTGTATTTCTTTTTTTCTTTTTCAACCATTTGAAAACGTGTTAAACGTGAATTCTAATGCAGTCATTATATAACATGTTTCATCAGTGACTAATGTTTGCCGTCAAATCCACAATTGATGTGTCGTAGCAGGAGATTTTAGTAGTGCGAACATTGAATTCTTGAAATCCATCAAGTCAATGAATACAAATTATGATAGAAACAAAACGCATCGCCTACCTTTAAGATAATATTCTGATGGATTTTGTGAAATGGCGTCCAGTGTTTACGTTCTACGCTGCTGAAAATTGTCATATGATGTCACGATTTTCTGTATCTGCCAAAGTCATCGACAATTTTTCGCGGCGCTTTGTTTTTTCCCTACTTTTTATACCTCTTCTTAAACCCAACAGAAATATGTTTGTCTTGTATTAGAATAGAAATAACAGTATTGTATTTGAAGGACTAGCTATTTGAAGAGTTGCATGTGTCAGTTGGGGATTTGACGGTCATAAGTATTCGTTTTACTGGCCCCGCTACGCCGTCGCCAAGTTAATTCGCATTTGCGACGGTCAAATCCCCAATCTACGTCGACAACTCTTCAGGTACGACACTGTTATTCCTTTAATATAACCGGTATAGTATTTTTCGGTGGTGACAAAATATCAAAAGCAATTGCTTGAAATACATCTTAGATTTAGAAATAATACATTTCGATCGGCAAACATTTGCTCGATTTCATGATAGCTTGAATACGACACCTCGAATATAGCATAATGTTGGCGAATACAAAGTATCGAGTATGGGTCTCCTATTACGTTTTCCTGTAATAATCATCTTCGATCTTTCAATTGATTCAGTTTAAGTATATCATGATTCTTGCACCCACAACTCGAAAAACGGACGGCAAAAACTAATTGCTCCGGGTGAGGATCGAACTCACAACCTCCGCATTCCTCATACTGTGCAGAGCACAGTGAAGGTACTGTCTATAAGTACGGCGCGCTAACCGATTGTGCCACCAGAGCAATGTTACAAATTGACATAAAAGTTAAGCATTTATACTACACTCCACTCTCCGACCACTTGCACGGGCACTTCATCATCAGCACATTGTATCATTCTTGTGTTCTTTCGTTTTCAGCTGTTCCGTGGTCTTTTTACTTCTTTCATGATAACGAAAACGCATCATTCGATACAGTCTACTGATTCGACATTTAATTAATAAACATATCTTCATCTGCAACAGTCTTGACTAAAACGCAAATATATTATATGTACTTGAACATAAAATAAAATCACCCCAGCTAGGCCTATATGAACTCGCAATGGTAGTGATGAAATTATAATCTATCACCATTTGCCACGCACTGTAATTGTTGAGAAGTATAAATACTCAAAATAGTGTTAATTTAGTATGATCCCGTGATAGCTCAGTTGGTAGAGCGGAGGACTGTAGTGGCATGTTCATAGTCATCCTTAGGTCGGTGGTTCAAATCCGCCTCGCGGGATACCTTTTTGTCCCGTCTTAAAGTACTTTTTTTCCCCCTCCTTCGTCAACTTTTGACCGTGTCAAAATCGTCATAACCCAATACAAAACTTATTTCATAGGCATTCCTCAAATTCAAACTAAGCCACGTCGACAATTTAACTGATAAGCACATCCATAATATTCGCATGTACATTTTCTTGTATTGCCTGCGGCAAATGAAAATAGATTGTATAAAATAATATATCAAAACTTTCCTTTCCACCACTAAGTCCACGTAATTTGATTTCTCTAGCTGATGCTGCGTAATGTGCTCCTTCCCCGATTATATATGTACATGTTCACATCTGGTGTACACCCACATTTCATGAACAGTTTTTTTTTTTTGTTGTAATAATAATAATGTGACGCCAGGAAGCAGTCAACGTCGATTCCTCAATCGTTGGGCATCGCAGATTGCTCAGCGCATGGCTGCTATTTCAAAATTATCATTCGTAGGATTCATGTACTCGTATAAATTACCATAAATAAAACAGTATATGACATTATTCTTGTTTTCCGAGATGATTGACTCATCTGCAAATTAATTCGTTTTGACTATATGATGCAAACGCGGAAAATATTCCAGGTGAAAACAATCTTCTGTTTTCCCCTTCATCTTTCAGATAAATTGCAAATCAATGAAACATTCTACTGTTGCCACATCTGGAAGAGGTACTCCACATACATGTATGCGAGATGGTGCTTTCAAAAACCAACTATGCATTGTTGCAGACTTTGCAGAATTGTTTTAAGCAAATCACTATAAAACAAAGAAGAAATACACCGTCCAAATAAAGGTGGGAGATTTTTTTTTTATCCATTTCCGAGATAATCCCTTTACAAATGAAGAAAAGATCATACACATTTCCTTCAAATTCAAAGCATTTTTCACGATGAAAATAGCATGTAAGCGTGTAGAATAAAATGAGTAAATATGTTAGCATGTTCTGTATTTCTTTTTTTCTTTTTCAACCATTTGAAAACGTGTTAAACGTGAATTCTAATGCAGTCATTATATAACATGTTTCATCAGTGACTAATGTTTGCCGTCAAATCCACAATTGATGTGTCGTAGCAGGAGATTTTAGTAGTGCGAACATTGAATTCTTGAAATCCATCAAGTCAATGAATACAAAATATGATAGAAACAAAACGCATCGCCTACCTTTAAGATAATATTCTGATGGATTTTGTGAAATGGCGTCCAGTGTTTACGTTCTACGCTGCTGAAAATTGTCATATGATGTCACGATTTTCTGTATCTGCCAAAGTCATCGACAATTTTTCGCGGCGCTTTGTTTTTTCCCTACTTTTTATACCTCTTCTTAAACCCAACAGAAATATGTTTGTCTTGTATTAGAATAGAAATAACAGTATTGTATTTGAAGGACTAGCTATTTGAAGAGTTGCATGTGTCAGTTGGGGATTTGACGGTCATAAGTATTCGTTTTACTGGCCCCGCTACGCCGTCGCCAAGTTAATTCGCATTTGCGACGGTCAAATCCCCAATCTACGTCGACAACTCTTCAGGTACGACACTGTTATTCCTTTAATATAACCGGTATAGTATTTTTCGGTGGTGACAAAATATCAAAAGCAATTGCTTGAAATACATCTTAGATTTAGAAATAATACATTTCGATCGGCAAACATTTGCTCGATTTCATGATAGCTTGAATACGACACCTCGAATATAGCATAATGTTGGCGAATACAAAGTATCGAGTATGGGTCTCCTATTACGTTTTCCTGTAATAATCATCTTCGATCTTTCAATTGATTCAGTTTAAGTATATCATGATTCTTGCACCCACAACTCGAAAAACGGACGGCAAAAACTAATTGCTCCGGGTGAGGATCGAACTCACAACCTCCGCATTCCTCATACTGTGCAGAGCACAGTGAAGGTACTGTCTATAAGTACGGCGCGCTAACCGATTGTGCCACCAGAGCAATGTTACAAATTGACATAAAAGTTAAGCATTTATACTACACTCCACTCTCCGACCACTTGCACGGGCACTTCATCATCAGCACATTGTATCATTCTTGTGTTCTTTCGTTTTCAGCTGTTCCGTGGTCTTTTTACTTCTTTCATGATAACGAAAACGCATCATTCGATACAGTCTACTGATTCGACATTTAATTAATAAACATATCTTCATCTGCAACAGTCTTGACTAAAACGCAAATATATTATATGTACTTGAACATAAAATAAAATCACCCCAGCTAGGCCTATATGAACTCGCAATGGTAGTGATGAAATTATAATCTATCACCATTTGCCACGCACTGTAATTGTTGAGAAGTATAAATACTCAAAATAGTGTTAATTTAGTATGATCCCGTGATAGCTCAGTTGGTAGAGCGGAGGACTGTAGTGGCATGTTCATAGTCATCCTTAGGTCGGTGGTTCAAATCCGCCTCGCGGGATACCTTTTTGTCCCGTCTTAAAGTACTTTTTTTCCCCCTCCTTCGTCAACTTTTGACCGTGTCAAAATCGTCATAACCCAATACAAAACTTATTTCATAGGCATTCCTCAAATTCAAACTAAGCCACGTCGACAATTTAACTGATAAGCACATCCATAATATTCGCATGTACATTTTCTTTTTTTTGCCTGCGGCAAATGAAAATAGATTGTATAAAATAATATATCAAAACTTTCCTTTCCACCACTAAGTCCACGTAATTTGATTTCTCTAGCTGATGCTGCGTAATGTGCTCCTTCCCCGATTATATATGTACATGTTCACATCTGGTGTACACCCACATTTCATGAACAGTTTTTTTTTTTTGTTGTAATAATAATAATGTGACGCCAGGAAGCAGTCAACGTCGATTCCTCAATCGTTGGGCATCGCAGATTGCTCAGCGCATGGCTGCTATTTCAAAATTATCATTCGTAGGATTCATGTACTCGTATAAATTACCATAAATAAAACAGTATATGACATTATTCTTGTTTTCCGAGATGATTGACTCATCTGCAAATTAATTCGTTTTGACTATATGATGCAAACGCGGAAAATATTCCAGGTGAAAACAATCTTCTGTTTTCCCCTTCATCTTTCAGATAAATTGCAAATCAATGAAACATTCTACTGTTGCCACATCTGGAAGAGGTACTCCACATACATGTATGCGAGATGGTGCTTTCAAAAACAAACTATGCATTGTTGCAGACTTTGCAGAATTGTTTTAAGCAAATCACTATAAAACAAAGAAGAAATACACCGTCCAAATAAAGGTGGGAGATTTTTTTTTTATCCATTTCCGAGATAATCCCTTTACAAATGAAGAAAAGATCATACACATTTCCTTCAAATTCAAAGCATTTTTCACGATGAAAATAGCATGTAAGCGTGTAGAATAAAATGAGTAAATATGTTAGCATGTTCTGTATTTCTTTTTTTCTTTTTCAACCATTTGAAAACGTGTTAAACGTGAATTCTAATGCAGTCATTATATAACATGTTTCATCAGTGACTAATGTTTGCCGTCAAATCCACAATTGATGTGTCGTAGCAGGAGATTTTAGTAGTGCGAACATTGAATTCTTGAAATCCATCAAGTCAATGAATACAAATTATGATAGAAACAAAACGCATCGCCTACCTTTAAGATAATATTCTGATGGATTTTGTGAAATGGCGTCCAGTGTTTACGTTCTACGCTGCTGAAAATTGTCATATGATGTCACGATTTTCTGTATCTGCCAAAGTCATCGACAATTTTTCGCGGCGCTTTGTTTTTTCCCTACTTTTTATACCTCTTCTTAAACCCAACAGAAATATGTTTGTCTTGTATTAGAATAGAAATAACAGTATTGTATTTGAAGGACTAGCTATTTGAAGAGTTGCATGTGTCAGTTGGGGATTTGACGGTCATAAGTATTCGTTTTACTGGCCCCGCTACGCCGTCGCCAAGTTAATTCGCATTTGCGACGGTCAAATCCCCAATCTACGTCGACAACTCTTCAGGTACGACACTGTTATTCCTTTAATATAACCGGTATAGTATTTTTCGGTGGTGACAAAATATCAAAAGCAATTGCTTGAAATACATCTTAGATTTAGAAATAATACATTTCGATCGGCAAACATTTGCTCGATTTCATGATAGCTTGAATACGACACCTCGAATATAGCATAATGTTGGCGAATACAAAGTATCGAGTATGGGTCTCCTATTACGTTTTCCTGTAATAATCATCTTCGATCTTTCAATTGATTCAGTTTAAGTATATCATGATTCTTGCACCCACAACTCGAAAAACGGACGGCAAAAACTAATTGCTCCGGGTGAGGATCGAACTCACAACCTCCGCATTCCTCATACTGTGCAGAGCACAGTGAAGGTACTGTCTATAAGTACGGCGCGCTAACCGATTGTGCCACCAGAGCAATGTTACAAATTGACATAAAAGTTAAGCATTTATACTACACTCCACTCTCCGACCACTTGCACGGGCACTTCATCATCAGCACATTGTATCATTCTTGTGTTCTTTCGTTTTCAGCTGTTCCGTGGTCTTTTTACTTCTTTCATGATAACGAAAACGCATCATTCGATACAGTCTACTGATTCGACATTTAATTAATAAACATATCTTCATCTGCAACAGTCTTGACTAAAACGCAAATATATTATATGTACTTGAACATAAAATAAAATCACCCCAGCTAGGCCTATATGAACTCGCAATGGTAGTGATGAAATTATAATCTATCACCATTTGCCACGCACTGTAATTGTTGAGAAGTATAAATACTCAAAATAGTGTTAATTTAGTATGATCCCGTGATAGCTCAGTTGGTAGAGCGGAGGACTGTAGTGGCAT
The DNA here is from genome assembly GCA_963680875.1 of Bathymodiolus brooksi. NCBI lineage: Eukaryota > Metazoa > Mollusca > Bivalvia > Mytilida > Modiolidae > Bathymodiolus > Bathymodiolus brooksi. The sequence goes on along the minus strand of OY804576.1, from coordinate 29,052,046 downwards.
GTTCATAGTCATCCTTAGGTCGGTGGTTCAAATCCGCCTCGCGGGATACCTTTTTGTCCCGTCTTAAAGTACTTTTTTTCCCCCTCCTTCGTCAACTTTTGACCGTGTCAAAATCGTCATAACCCAATACAAAACTTATTTCATAGGCATTCCTCAAATTCAAACTAAGCCACGTCGACAATTTAACTGATAAGCACATCCATAATATTCGCATGTACATTTTCTTGTATTGCCTGCGGCAAATGAAAATAGATTGTATAAAATAATATATCAAAACTTTCCTTTCCACCACTAAGTCCACGTAATTTGATTTCTCTAGCTGATGCTGCGTAATGTGCTCCTTCCCCGATTATATATGTACATGTTCACATCTGGTGTACACCCACATTTCATGAACAGTTTTTTTTTTTTTGTTGTAATAATAATAATGTGACGCCAGGAAGCAGTCAACGTCGATTCCTCAATCGTTGGGCATCGCAGATTGCTCAGCGCATGGCTGCTATTTCAAAATTATCATTCGTAGGATTCATGTACTCGTATAAATTACCATAAATAAAACAGTATATGACATTATTCTTGTTTTCCGAGATGATTGACTCCTCTGCAAATTAATTCGTTTTGACTATATGATGCAAACGCGGAAAATATTCCTGGTGAAAACAATCTTCTGTTTTCCCCTTCATCTTTCAGATAAATTGCAAATCAATGAAACATTCTACTGTTGCCACATCTGGAAGAGGTACTCCACATACGTGTATGCGAGATGGTGCTTTCAAAAACAAACTATGCATTGTTGCAGACTTTGCAGAATTGTTTTAAGCAAATCACTATAAAACAAAGAAGAAATACACCGTCCAAATAAAGGTGGGAGATTTTTTTTTTTTATCCATTTCCGAGATAATCCCTTTACAAATGAAGAAAAGATCATACACATTTCCTTCAAATTCAAAGCATTTTTCACGATGAAAATAGCATGTAAGCGTGTAGAATAAAATGAGTAAATATGTTAGCATGTTCTGTATTTCTTTTTTTTCTTTTTCAACCATTTGAAAACGTGTTAAACGTGAATTCTAATGCAGTCATTATATAACATGTTTCATCAGTGACTAATGTTTGCCGTCAAATCCACAATTGATGTGTCGTAGCAGGAGATTTTAGTAGTGCGAACATTGAATTCTTGAAATCCATCAAGTCAATGAATACAAAATATGATAGAAACAAAACGCATCGCCTACCTTTAAGATAATATTCTGATGGATTTTGTGAAATGGCGTCCAGTGTTTACGTTCTACGCTGCTGAAAATTGTCATATGATGTCACGATTTTCTGTATCTGCCAAAGTCATCGACAATTTTTCGCGGCGCTTTTGTTTTTTCCCTACTTTTTATACCTCTTCTTAAACCCAACAGAAATATGTTTGTCTTGTATTAGAATAGAAATAACAGTATTGTATTTGAGGGACTAGCTATTTGAAGAGTTGCATGTGTCAGTTGGGGATTTGACGGTCATAAGTATTCGTTTTACTGGCCCCGCTACGCCGTCGCCAAGTTAATTCGCATTTGCGACGGTCAAATCCCCAATCTACGTCGACAACTCTTCAGGTACGACACTGTTATTCCTTTAATATAACCGGTATAGTATTTTTCGGTGGTGACAAAATATCAAAAGCAATTGCTTGAAATACATCTTAGATTTAGAAATAATACATTTCGATCGGCAAACATTTGCTCGATTTCATGATAGCTTGAATACGACACCTCGAATATAGCATAATGTTGGCGAATACAAAGTATCGAGTATGGGTCTCCTATTACGTTTTCCTGTAATAATCATCTTCGATCTTTCAATTGATTCAGTTTAAGTATATCATGATTCTTGCACCCACAACTCGAAAAACGGACGGCAAAAACTAATTGCTCCGGGTGAGGATCGAACTCACAACCTCCGCATTCCTCATACTGTGCAGAGCACAGTGAAGGTACTGTCTATAAGTACGGCGCGCTAACCGATTGTGCCACCAGAGCAATGTTACAAATTGACATAAAAGTTAAGCATTTATACTACACTCCACTCTCCGACCACTTGCACGGGCACTTCATCATCAGCACATTGTATCATTCTTGTGTTCTTTCGTTTTCAGCTGTTCCGTGGTCTTTTTACTTCTTTCATGATAACGAAAACGCATCATTCGATACAGTCTACTGATTCGACATTTAATTAATAAACATATCTTCATCTGCAACAGTCTTGACTAAAACGCAAATATATTATATGTACTTGAACATAAAATAAAATCACCCCAGCTAGGCCTATATGAACTCGCAATGGTAGTGATGAAATTATAATCTATCACCATTTGCCACGCACTGTAATTGTTGAAAAGTATAAATACTCAAAATAGTGTTAATTTAGTATGATCCCGTGATAGCTCAGTTGGTAGAGCGGAGGACTGTAGTGGCATGTTCATAGTCATCCTTAGGTCGGTGGTTCAAATCCGCCTCGCGGGATACCTTTTTGTCCCGTCTTAAAGTACTTTTTTTCCCCCTCCTTCGTCAACTTTTGACCGTGTCAAAATCGTCATAACCCAATACAAAACTTATTTCATAGGCATTCCTCAAATTCAAACTAAGCCACGTCGACAATTTAACTGATAAGCACATCCATAATATTCGCATGTACATTTTCTTGTATTGCCTGCGGCAAATGAAAATAGATTGTATAAAATAATATATCAAAACTTTCCTTTCCACCACTAAGTCCACGTAATTTGATTTCTCTAGCTGATGCTGCGTAATGTGCTCCTTCCCCGATTATATATGTACATGTTCACATCTGGTGTACACCCACATTTCATGAACAGTTTTTTTTTTTTGTTGTAATAATAATAATGTGACGCCAGGAAGCAGTCAACGTCGATTCCTCAATCGTTGGGCATCGCAGATTGCTCAGCGCATGGCTGCTATTTCAAAATTATCATTCGTAGGATTCATGTACTCGTATAAATTACCATAAATAAAACAGTATATGACATTATTCTTGTTTTCCGAGATGATTGACTCATCTGCAAATTAATTCGTTTTGACTATATGATGCAAACGCGGAAAATATTCCAGGTGAAAACAATCTTCTGTTTTCCCCTTCATCTTTCAGATAAATTGCAAATCAATGAAACATTCTACTGTTGCCACATCTGGAAGAGGTACTCCACATACATGTATGCGAGATGGTGCTTTCAAAAACAAACTATGCATTGTTGCAGACTTTGCAGAATTGTTTTAAGCAAATCACTATAAAACAAAGAAGAAATACACCGTCCAAATAAAGGTGGGAGATTTTTTTTTTATCCATTTCCGAGATAATCCCTTTACAAATGAAGAAAAGATCATACACATTTCCTTCAAATTCAAAGCATTTTTCACGATGAAAATAGCATGTAAGCGTGTAGAATAAAATGAGTAAATATGTTAGCATGTTCTGTATTTCTTTTTTTCTTTTTCAACCATTTGAAAACGTGTTAAACGTGAATTCTAATGCAGTCATTATATAACATGTTTCATCAGTGACTAATGTTTGCCGTCAAATCCACAATTGATGTGTCGTAGCAGGAGATTTTAGTAGTGCGAACATTGAATTCTTGAAATCCATCAAGTCAATGAATACAAATTATGATAGAAACAAAACGCATCGCCTACCTTTAAGATAATATTCTGATGGAATTTGTGAAATGGCGTCCAGTGTTTACGTTCTACGCTGCTGAAAATTGTCATATGATGTCACGATTTTCTGTATCTGCCAAAGTCATCGACAATTTTTCGCGGCGCTTTTGTTTTTTCCCTACTTTTTATACCTCTTCTTAAACCCAACAGAAATATGTTTGTCTTGTATTAGAATAGAAATAACAGTATTGTATTTGAAGGACTAGCTATTTGAAGAGTTGCATGTGTCAGTTGGGGATTTGACGGTCATAAGTATTCGTTTTACTGGCCCCGCTACGCCGTCGCCAAGTTAATTCGCATTTGCGACGGTCAAATCCCCAATCTACGTCGACAACTCTTCAGGTACGACACTGTTATTCCTTTAATATAACCGGTATAGTATTTTTCGGTGGTGACAAAATATCAAAAGCAATTGCTTGAAATACATCTTAGATTTAGAAATAATACATTTCGATCGGCAAACATTTGCTCGATTTCATGATAGCTTGAATACGACACCTCGAATATAGCATAATGTTGGCGAATACAAAGTATCGAGTATGGGTCTCCTATTACGTTTTCCTGTAATAATCATCTTCGATCTTTCAATTGATTCAGTTTAAGTATATCATGATTCTTGCACCCACAACTCGAAAAACGGACGGCAAAAACTAATTGCTCCGGGTGAGGATCGAACTCACAACCTCCGCATTCCTCATACTGTGCAGAGCACAGTGAAGGTACTGTCTATAAGTACGGCGCGCTAACCGATTGTGCCACCAGAGCAATGTTACAAATTGACATAAAAGTTAAGCATTTATACTACACTCCACTCTCCGACCACTTGCACGGGCACTTCATCATCAGCACATTGTATCATTCTTGTGTTCTTTCGTTTTCAGCTGTTCCGTGGTCTTTTTACTTCTTTCATGATAACGAAAACGCATCATTCGATACAGTCTACTGATTCGACATTTAATTAATAAACATATCTTCATCTGCAACAGTCTTGACTAAAACGCAAATATATTATATGTACTTGAACATAAAATAAAATCACCCCAGCTAGGCCTATATGAACTCGCAATGGTAGTGATGAAATTATAATCTATCACCATTTGCCACGCACTGTAATTGTTGAAAAGTATAAATACTCAAAATAGTGTTAATTTAGTATGATCCCGTGATAGCTCAGTTGGTAGAGCGGAGGACTGTAGTGGCATGTTCATAGTCATCCTTAGGTCGGTGGTTCAAATCCGCCTCGCGGGATACCTTTTTGTCCCGTCTTAAAGTACTTTTTTTCCCCCTCCTTCGTCAACTTTTGACCGTGTCAAAATCGTCATAACCCAATACAAAACTTATTTCATAGGCATTCCTCAAATTCAAACTAAGCCACGTCGACAATTTAACTGATAAGCACATCCATAATATTCGCATGTACATTTTCTTGTATTGCCTGCGGCAAATGAAAATAGATTGTATAAAATAATATATCAAAACTTTCCTTTCCACCACTAAGTCCACGTAATTTGATTTCTCTAGCTGATGCTGCGTAATGTGCTCCTTCCCCGATTATATATGTACATGTTCACATCTGGTGTACACCCACATTTCATGAACAGTTTTTTTTTTGTTGTTGTAATAATAATAATGTGACGCCAGGAAGCAGTCAACATCGATTCCTCAATCGTTGGGCATCGCAGATTGCTCAGCGCATGGCTGCTATTTCAAAATTATCATTCGTAGGATTCATGTACTCGTATAAATTACCATAAATAAAACAGTATATGACATTATTCTTGTTTTCCGAGATGATTGACTCCTCTGCAAATTAATTCGTTTTGACTATATGATGCAAACGCGGAAAATATTCCTGGTGAAAACAATCTTCTGTTTTCCCCTTCATCTTTCAGATAAATTGCAAATCAATGAAACATTCTACTGTTGCCACATCTGGAAGAGGTACTCCACATACATGTATGCGAGATGGTGCTTTCAAAAACAAACTATGCATTGTTGCAGACTTTGCAGAATTGTTTTAAGCAAATCACTATAAAACAAAGAAGAAATACACCGTCCAAATAAAGGTGGGAGATTTTTTTTTTATCCATTTCCGAGATAATCCCTTTACAAATGAAGAAAAGATCATACACATTTCCTTCAAATTCAAAGCATTTTTCACGATGAAAATAGCATGTAAGCGTGTAGAATAAAATGAGTAAATATGTTAGCATGTTCTGTATTTCTTTTTTTCTTTTTCAACCATTTGAAAACGTGTTAAACGTGAATTCTAATGCAGTCATTATATAACATGTTTCATCAGTGACTAATGTTTGCCGTCAAATCCACAATTGATGTGTCGTAGCAGGAGATTTTAGTAGTGCGAACATTGAATTCTTGAAATCCATCAAGTCAATGAATACAAAATATGATAGAAACAAAACGCATCGCCTACCTTTAAGATAATATTCTGATGGATTTTGTGAAATGGCGTCCAGTGTTTACGTTCTACGCTGCTGAAAATTGTCATATGATGTCACGATTTTCTGTATCTGCCAAAGTCATCGACAATTTTTCGCGGCGCTTTTGTTTTTTCCCTACTTTTTATACCTCTTCTTAAACCCAACAGAAATATGTTTGTCTTGTATTAGAATAGAAATAACAGTATTGTATTTGAAGGACTAGCTATTTGAAGAGTTGCATGTGTCAGTTGGGGATTTGACGGTCATAAGTATTCGTTTTACTGGTCCCGCTACGCCGTCGCCAAGTTAATTCGCATTTGCGACGGTCAAATCCCCAATCTACGTCGACAACTCTTCAGGTACGACACTGTTATTCCTTTAATATAACCGGTATAGTATTTTTCGGTGGTGACAAAATATCAAAAGCAATTGCTTGAAATACATCTTAGATTTAGAAATAATACATTTCGATCGGCAAACATTTGCTCGATTTCATGATAGCTTGAATACGACACCTCGAATATAGCATAATGTTGGCGAATACAAAGTATCGAGTATGGGTCTCCTATTACGTTTTCCTGTAATAATCATCTTCGATCTTTCAATTGATTCAGTTTAAGCATATCATGATTCTTGCACCCACAACTCGAAAAACGGACGGCAAAAACTAATTGCTCCGGGTGAGGATCGAACTCACAACCTCCGCATTCCTCATACTGTGCAGAGCACAGTGAAGGTACTGTCTATAAGTACGGCGCGCTAACCGATTGTGCCACCAGAGCAATGCTACAAATTGACATAAAAGTTAAGCATTTATACTACACTCCACTCTCCGACCACTTGCACGGGCACTTCATCATCAGCACATTGTATCATTCTTGTGTTCTTTCGTTTTCAGCTGTTCCGTGGTCTTTTTACTTCTTTCATGATAACGAAAACGCATCATTCGATACAGTCTACTGATTCGACATTTAATTAATAAACATATCTTCATCTGCAACAGTCTTGACTAAAACGCAAATATATTATATGTACTTGAACATAAAATAAAATCACCCCAGCTAGGCCTATATGAACTCGCAATGGTAGTGATGAAATTATAATCTATCACCATTTGCCACGCACTGTAATTGTTGAGAAGTATAAATACTCAAAATAGTGTTAATTTAGTATGATCCCGTGATAGCTCAGTTGGTAGAGCGGAGGACTGTAGTCATCCTTAGGTCGGTGGTTCAAATCCGCCTCGCGGGATACCTTTTTGTCCCGTCTTAAAGTACTTTTTTTCCCCCTCCTTCGTCAACTTTTGACCGTGTCAAAATCGTCATAACCCAATACAAAACTTATTTCATAGGCATTCCTCAAATTCAAACTAAGCCACGTCGACAATTTAACTGATAAGCACATCCATAATATTCGCATGTACATTTTCTTGTATTGCCTGCGGCAAATGAAAATAGATTGTATAAAATAATATATCAAAACTTTCCTTTCCACCACTAAGTCCACGTAATTTGATTTCTCTAGCTGATGCTGCGTAATGTGCTCCTTCCCCGATTATATATGTACATGTTCACATCTGGTGTACACCCACATTTCATGAACAGTTTTTTTTTTGTTGTTGTAATAATAATAATGTGACGCCAGGAAGCAGTCAACGTCGATTCCTCAATCGTTGGGCATCGCAGATTGCTCAGCGCATGGCTGCTATTTCAAAATTATCATTCGTAGGATTCATGTACTCGTATAAATTACCATAAATAAAACAGTATATGACATTATTCTTGTTTTCCGAGATGATTGACTCCTCTGCAAATTAATTCGTTTTGACTATATGATGCAAACGCGGAAAATATTCCTGGTGAAAACAATCTTCTGTTTTCCCCTTCATCTTTCAGATAAATTGCAAATCAATGAAACATTCTACTGTTGCCACATCTGGAAGAGGTACTCCACATACATGTATGCGAGATGGTGCTTTCAAAAACAAACTATGCATTGTTGCAGACTTTGCAGAATTGTTTTAAGCAAATCACTATAAAACAAAGAAGAAATACACCGTCCAAATAAAGGTGGGAGATTTTTTTTTTTATCCATTTCCGAGATAATCCCTTTACAAATGAAGAAAAGATCATACACATTTCCTTCAAATTCAAAGCATTTTTCACGATGAAAATAGCATGTAAGCGTGTAGAATAAAATGAGTAAATATGTTAGCATGTTCTGTATTTCTTTTTTTCTTTTTCAACCATTTGAAAACGTGTTAAACGTGAATTCTAATGCAGTCATTATATAACATGTTTCATCAGTGACTAATGTTTGCCGTCAAATCCACAATTGATGTGTCGTAGCAGGAGATTTTAGTAGTGCGAACATTGAATTCTTGAAATCCATCAAGTCAATGAATACAAAATATGATAGAAACAAAACGCATCGCCTACCTTTAAGATAATATTCTGATGGATTTTGTGAAATGGCGTCCAGTGTTTACGTTCTACGCTGCTGAAAATTGTCATATGATGTCACGATTTTCTGTATCTGCCAAAGTCATCGACAATTTTTCGCGGCGCTTTTGTTTTTTCCCTACTTTTTATACCTCTTCTTAAACCCAACAGAAATATGTTTGTCTTGTATTAGAATAGAAATAACAGTATTGTATTTGAAGGACTAGCTATTTGAAGAGTTGCATGTGTCAGTTGGGGATTTGACGGTCATAAGTATTCGTTTTACTGGTCCCGCTACGCCGTCGCCAAGTTAATTCGCATTTGCGACGGTCAAATCCCCAATCTACGTCGACAACTCTTCAGGTACGACACTGTTATTCCTTTAATATAACCGGTATAGTATTTTTCGGTGGTGACAAAATATCAAAAGCAATTGCTTGAAATACATCTTAGATTTAGAAATAATACATTTCGATCGGCAAACATTTGCTCGATTTCATGATAGCTTGAATACGACACCTCGAATATAGCATAATGTTGGCGAATACAAAGTATCGAGTATGGGTCTCCTATTACGTTTTCCTGTAATAATCATCTTCGATCTTTCAATTGATTCAGTTTAAGTATATCATGATTCTTGCACCCACAACTCGAAAAACGGACGGCAAAAACTAATTGCCCCGGGTGAGGATCGAACTCACAACCTCCGCATTCCTCATACTGTGCAGAGCACAGTGAAGGTACTGTCTATAAGTACGGCGCGCTAACCGATTGTGCCACCAGAGCAATGTTACAAATTGACATAAAAGTTAAGCATTTATACTACACTCCACTCTCCGACCACTTGCACGGGCACTTCATCATCAGCACATTGTATCATTCTTGTGTTCTTTCGTTTTCAGCTGTTCCGTGGTCTTTTTACTTCTTTCATGATAACGAAAACGCATCATTCGATACAGTCTACTGATTCGACATTTAATTAATAAACATATCTTCATCTGCAACAGTCTTGACTAAAACGCAAATATATTATATGTACTTGAACATAAAATAAAATCACCCCAGCTAGGCCTATATGAACTCGCAATGGTAGTGATGAAATTATAATCTATCACCATTTGCCACGCACTGTAATTGTTGAGAAGTATAAATACTCAAAATAGTGTTAATTTAGTATGATCCCGTGATAGCTCAGTTGGTAGAGCGGAGGACTGTAGTGGCATGTTCATAGTCATCCTTAGGTCGGTGGTTCAAATCCGCCTCGCGGGATACCTTTTTGTCCCGTCTTAAAGTACTTTTTTTCCCCCTCCTTCGTCAACTTTTGACCGTGTCAAAATCGTCATAACCCAATACAAAACTTATTTCATAGGCATTCCTCAAATTCAAACTAAGCCACGTCGACAATTTAACTGATAAGCACATCCATAATATTCGCATGTACATTTTCTTGTATTGCCTGCGGCAAATGAAAATAGATTGTATAAAATAATATATCAAAACTTTCCTTTCCACCACTAAGTCCACGTAATTTGATTTCTCTAGCTGATGCTGCGTAATGTGCTCCTTCCCCGATTATATATGTACATGTTCACATCTGGTGTACACCCACATTTCATGAACAGTTTTTTTTTTGTTGTTGTAATAATAATAATGTGACGCCAGGAAGCAGTCAACGTCGATTCCTCAATCGTTGGGCATCGCAGATTGCTCAGCGCATGGCTGCTATTTCAAAATTATCATTCGTAGGATTCATGTACTCGTATAAATTACCATAAATAAAACAGTATATGACATTATTCTTGTTTTCCGAGATGATTGACTCCTCTGCAAATTAATTCGTTTTGACTATATGATGCAAACGCGGAAAATATTCCTGGTGAAAACAATCTTCTGTTTTCCCCTTCATCTTTCAGATAAATTGCAAATCAATGAAACATTCTACTGTTGCCACATCTGGAAGAGGTACTCCACATACATGTATGCGAGATGGTGCTTTCAAAAACAAACTATGCATTGTTGCAGACTTTGCAGAATTGTTTTAAGCAAATCACTATAAAACAAAGAAGAAATACACCGTCCAAATAAAGGTGGGAGATTTTTTTTTTATCCATTTCCGAGATAATCCCTTTACAAATGAAGAAAAGATCATACACATTTCCTTCAAATTCAAAGCATTTTTCACGATGAAAATAGCATGTAAGCGTGTAGAATAAAATGAGTAAATATGTTAGCATGTTCTGTATTTCTTTTTTTCTTTTTCAACCATTTGAAAACGTGTTAAACGTGAATTCTAATGCAGTCATTATATAACATGTTTCATCAGTGACTAATGTTTGCCGTCAAATCCACAATTGATGTGTCGTAGCAGGAGATTTTAGTAGTGCGAACATTGAATTCTTGAAATCCATCAAGTCAATGAATACAAAATATGATAGAAACAAAACGCATCGCCTACCTTTAAGATAATATTCTGATGGATTTTGTGAAATGGCGTCCAGTGTTTACGTTCTACGCTGCTGAAAATTGTCATATGATGTCACGATTTTCTGTATCTGCCAAAGTCATCGACAATTTTTCGCGGCGCTTTTGTTTTTTCCCTACTTTTTATACCTCTTCTTAAACCCAACAGAAATATGTTTGTCTTGTATTAGAATAGAAATAACAGTATTGTATTTGAAGGACTAGCTATTTGAAGAGTTGCATGTGTCAGTTGGGGATTTGACGGTCATAAGTATTCGTTTTACTGGCCCCGCTACGCCGTCGCCAAGTTAATTCGCATTTGCGACGGTCAAATCCCCAATCTACGTCGACAACTCTTCAGGTACGACACTGTTATTCCTTTAATATAACCGGTATAGTATTTTTCGGTGGTGACAAAATATCAAAAGCAATTGCTTGAAATACATCTTAGATTTAGAAATAATACATTTCGATCGGCAAACATTTGCTCGATTTCATGATAGCTTGAATACGACACCTCGAATATAGCATAATGTTGGCGAATACAAAGTATCGAGTATGGGTCTCCTATTACGTTTTCCTGTAATAATCATCTTCGATCTTTCAATTGATTCAGTTTAAGTATATCATGATTCTTGCACCCACAACCCGAAAAACGGACGGCAAAAACTAATTGCTCCGGGTGAGGATCGAACTCACAACCTCCGCATTCCTCATACTGTGCAGAGCACAGTGAAGGTACTGTCTATAAGTACGGCGCGCTAACCAATTGTGCCACCAGAGCAATGTTACAAATTGACATAAAAGTTAAGCATTTATACTACACTCCACTCTCCGACCACTTGCACGGGCACTTCATCATCAGCACATTGTATCATTCTTGTGTTCTTTCGTTTTCAGCTGTTCCGTGGTCTTTTTACTTCTTTCATGATAACGAAAACACATCATTCGATACAGTCTACTGATTCGACATTTAATTAATAAACATATCTTCATCTGCAACAGTCTTGACTAAAACGCAAATATATTATATGTACTTGAACATAAAATAAAATCACCCCAGCTAGGCCTATATGAACTCGCAATGGTAGTGATGAAATTATAATCTATCACCATTTGCCACGCACTGTAATTGTTGAGAAGTATAAATACTCAAAATAGTGTTAATTTAGTATGATCCCGTGATAGCTCAGTTGGTAGAGCGGAGGACTGTAGTCATCCTTAGGTCGGTGGTTCAAATCCGCCTCGCGGGATACCTTTTTGTCCCGTCTTAAAGTACTTTTTTTCCCCCTCCTTCGTCAACTTTTGACCGTGTCAAAATCGTCATAACCCAATACAAAACTTATTTCATAGGCATTCCTCAAATTCAAACTAAGCCACGTCGACAATTTAACTGATAAGCACATCCATAATATTCGCATGTACATTTTCTTGTATTGCCTGCGGCAAATGAAAATAGATTGTATAAAATAATATATCAAAACTTTCCTTTCCACCACTAAGTCCACGTAATTTGATTTCTCTAGCTGATGCTGCGTAATGTGCTCCTTCCCCGATTATATATGTACATGTTCACATCTGGTGTACACCCACATTTCATGAACAGTTTTTTTTTTGTTGTTGTAATAATAATAATGTGACGCCAGGAAGCAGTCAACGTCGATTCCTCAATCGTTGGGCATCGCAGATTGCTCAGCGCATGGCTGCTATTTCAAAATTATCATTCGTAGGATTCATGTACTCGTATAAATTACCATAAATAAAACAGTATATGACATTATTCTTGTTTTCCGAGATGATTGACTCCTCTGCAAATTAATTCGTTTTGACTATATGATGCAAACGCGGAAAATATTCCTGGTGAAAACAATCTTCTGTTTTCCCCTTCATCTTTCAGATAAATTGCAAATCAATGAAACATTCTACTGTTGCCACATCTGGAAGAGGTACTCCACATACATGTATGCGAGATGGTGCTTTCAAAAACAAACTATGCATTGTTGCAGACTTTGCAGAATTGTTTTAAGCAAATCACTATAAAACAAAGAAGAAATACACCGTCCAAATAAAGGTGGGAGATTTTTTTTTTATCCATTTCCGAGATAATCCCTTTACAAATGAAGAAAAGATCATACACATTTCCTTCAAATTCAAAGCATTTTTCACGATGAAAATAGCATGTAAGCGTGTAGAATAAAATGAGTAAATATGTTAGCATGTTCTGTATTTCTTTTTTTCTTTTTCAACCATTTGAAAACGTGTTAAACGTGAATTCTAATGCAGTCATTATATAACATGTTTCATCAGTGACTAATGTTTGCCGTCAAATCCACAATTGATGTGTCGTAGCAGGAGATTTTAGTAGTGCGAACATTGAATTCTTGAAATCCATCAAGTCAATGAATACAAAATATGATAGAAACAAAACGCATCGCCTACCTTTAAGATAATATTCTGATGGATTTTGTGAAATGGCGTCCAGTGTTTACGTTCTACGCTGCTGAAAATTGTCATATGATGTCACGATTTTCTGTATCTGCCAAAGTCATCGACAATTTTTCGCGGCGCTTTTGTTTTTTCCCTACTTTTTATACCTCTTCTTAAACCCAACAGAAATATGTTTGTCTTGTATTAGAATAGAAATAACAGTATTGTATTTGAAGGACTAGCTATTTGAAGAGTTGCATGTGTCAGTTGGCGATTTGACGGTCATAAGTATTCGTTTTACTGGCCCCGCTACGCCGTCGCCAAGTTAATTCGCATTTGCGACGGTCAAATCCCCAATCTACGTCGACAACTCTTCAGGTACGACACTGTTATTCCTTTAATATAACCGGTATAGTATTTTTCGGTGGTGACAAAATATCAAAAGCAATTGCTTGAAATACATCTTAGATTTAGAAATAATACATTTCGATCGGCAAACATTTGCTCGATTTCATGATAGCTTGAATACGACACCTCGAATATAGCATAATGTTGGCGAATACAAAGTATCGAGTATGGGTCTCCTATTACGTTTTCCTGTAATAATCATCTTCGATCTTTCAATTGATTCAGTTTAAGTATATCATGATTCTTGCACCCACAACCCGAAAAACGGACGGCAAAAACTAATTGCTCCGGGTGAGGATCGAACTCACAACCTCCGCATTCCTCATACTGTGCAGAGCACAGTGAAGGTACTGTCTATAAGTACGGCGCGCTAACCAATTGTGCCACCAGAGCAATGTTACAAATTGACATAAAAGTTAAGCATTTATACTACACTCCACTCTCCGACCACTTGCACGGGCACTTCATCATCAGCACATTGTATCATTCTTGTGTTCTTTCGTTTTCAGCTGTTCCGTGGTCTTTTTACTTCTTTCATGATAACGAAAACACATCATTCGATACAGTCTACTGATTCGACATTTAATTAATAAACATATCTTCATCTGCAACAGTCTTGACTAAAACGCAAATATATTATATGTACTTGAACATAAAATAAAATCACCCCAGCTAGGCCTATATGAACTCGCAATGGTAGTGATGAAATTATAATCTATCACCATTTGCCACGCACTGTAATTGTTGAGAAGTATAAATACTCAAAATAGTGTTAATTTAGTATGATCCCGTGATAGCTCAGCTGGTAGAGCGGAGGACTGTAGTGGCATGTTCATAGTCATCCTTAGGTCGGTGGTTCAAATCCGCCTCGCGGGATACCTTTTTATCCCGTCTTAAAGTACTTTTTTTCCCCCTCCTTCGTCAACTTTTGACCGTGTCAAAATCGTCATAACCCAATACAAAACTTATTTCATAGGCATTCCTCAAATTCAAACTAAGCCACGTCGACAATTTAACTGATAAGCACATCCATAATATTCGCATGTACATTTTCTTGTATTGCCTGCGGCAAATGAAAATAGATTGTATAAAATAATATAGCAAAACTTTCCTTTCCACCACTAAGTCCACGTAATTTGATTTCTCTAGCTGATGCTGCGTAATGTGCTCCTTCCCCGATTATATATGTACATGTTCACATCTGGTGTACACCCACATTTCATGAACAGTTTTTTTTTTGTTGTTGTAATAATAATAATGTGACGCCAGGAAGCAGTCAACGTCGATTCCTCAATCGTTGGGCATCGCAGATTGCTCAGCGCATGGCTGCTATTTCAAAATTATCATTCGTAGGATTCATGTACTCGTATAAATTACCATAAATAAAACAGTATATGACATTATTCTTGTTTTCCGAGATGATTGACTCCTCTGCAAATTAATTCGTTTTGACTATATGATGCAAACGCGGAAAATATTCCTGGTGAAAACAATCTTCTGTTTTCCCCTTCATCTTTCAGATAAATTGCAAATCAATGAAACATTCTACTGTTGCCACATCTGGAAGAGGTACTCCACATACATGTATGCGAGATGGTGCTTTCAAAAACAAACTATGCATTGTTGCAGACTTTGCAGAATTGTTTTAAGCAAATCACTATAAAACAAAGAAGAAATACACCGTCCAAATAAAGGTGGGAGATTTTTTTTTTTATCCATTTCCGAGATAATCCCTTTACAAATGAAGAAAAGATCATACACATTTCCTTCAAATTCAAAGCATTTTTCACGATGAAAATAGCATGTAAGCGTGTAGAATAAAATGAGTAAATATGTTAGCATGTTCTGTATTTCTTTTTTTCTTTTTCAACCATTTGAAAACGTGTTAAACGTGAATTCTAATGCAGTCATTATATAACATGTTTCATCAGTGACTAATGTTTGCCGTCAAATCCACAATTGATGTGTCGTAGCAGGAGATTTTAGTAGTGCGAACATTGAATTCTTGAAATCCATCAAGTCAATGAATACAAAATATGATAGAAACAAAACGCATCGCCTACCTTTAAGATAATATTCTGATGGATTTTGTGAAATGGCGTCCAGTGTTTACGTTCTACGCTGCTGAAAATTGTCATATGATGTCACGATTTTCTGTATCTGCCAAAGTCATCGACAATTTTTCGCGGCGCTTTTGTTTTTTCCCTACTTTTTATACCTCTTCTTAAACCCAACAGAAATATGTTTGTCTTGTATTAGAATAGAAATAACAGTATTGTATTTGAAGGACTAGCTATTTGAAGAGTTGCATGTGTCAGTTGGGGATTTGACGGTCATAAGTATTCGTTTTACTGGCCCCGCTACGCCGTCGCCAAGTTAATTCGCATTTGCGACGGTCAAATCCCCAATCTACGTCGACAACTCTTCAGGTACGACACTGTTATTCCTTTAATATAACCGGTATAGTATTTTTCGGTGGTGACAAAATATCAAAAGCAATTGCTTGAAATACATCTTAGATTTAGAAATAATACATTTCGATCGGCAAACATTTGCTCGATTTCATGATAGCTTGAATACGACACCTCGAATATAGCATAATGTTGGCGAATACAAAGTATCGAGTATGGGTCTCCTATTACGTTTTCCTGTAATAATCATCTTCGATCTTTCAATTGATTCAGTTTAAGTATATCATGATTCTTGCACCCACAACCCGAAAAACGGACGGCAAAAACTAATTGCTCCGGGTGAGGATCGAACTCACAACCTCCGCATTCCTCATACTGTGCAGAGCACAGTGAAGGTACTGTCTATAAGTACGGCGCGCTAACCAATTGTGCCACCAGAGCAATGTTACAAATTGACATAAAAGTTAAGCATTTATACTACACTCCACTCTCCGACCACTTGCACGGGCACTTCATCATCAGCACATTGTATCATTCTTGTGTTCTTTCGTTTTCAGCTGTTCCGTGGTCTTTTTACTTCTTTCATGATAACGAAAACACATCATTCGATACAGTCTACTGATTCGACATTTAATTAATAAACATATCTTCATCTGCAACAGTCTTGACTAAAACGCAAATATATTATATGTACTTGAACATAAAATAAAATCACCCCAGCTAGGCCTATATGAACTCGCAATGGTAGTGATGAAATTATAATCTATCACCATTTGCCACGCACTGTAATTGTTGAGAAGTATAAATACTCAAAATAGTGTTAATTTAGTATGATCCCGTGATAGCTCAGCTGGTAGAGCGGAGGACTGTAGTGGCATGTTCATAGTCATCCTTAGGTCGGTGGTTCAAATCCGCCTCGCGGGATACCTTTTTATCCCGTCTTAAAGTACTTTTTTTCCCCCTCCTTCGTCAACTTTTGACCGTGTCAAAATCGTCATAACCCAATACAAAACTTATTTTATAGGCATTCCTCAAATTCAAACTAAGCCACGTCGACAATTTAACTGATAAGCACATCCATAATATTCGCATGTACATTTTCTTGTATTGCCTGCGGCAAATGAAAATAGATTGTATAAAATAATATAGCAAAACTTTCCTTTCCACCACTAAGTCCACGTAATTTGATTTCTCTAGCTGATGCTGCGTAATGTGCTCCTTCCCCGATTATATATGTACATGTTCACATCTGGTGTACACCCACATTTCATGAACAGTTTTTTTTTTTTTGTTGTAATAATAATAATGTGACGCCAGGAAGCAGTCAACGTCGATTCCTCAATCGTTGGGCATCGCAGATTGCTCAGCGCATGGCTGCTATTTCAAAATTATCATTCGTAGGATTCATGTACTCGTATAAATTACCATAAATAAAACAGTATATGACATTATTCCTGTTTTCCGAGATGATTGACTCCTCTGCAAATTAATTCGTTTTGACTATATGATGCAAACGCGGAAAATATTCCTGGTGAAAACAATCTTCTGTTTTCCCCTTCATCTTTCAGATAAATTGCAAATCAATGAAACATTCTACTGTTGCCACATCTGGAAGAGGTACTCCACATACATGTATGCGAGATGGTGCTTTCAAAAACAAACTATGCATTGTTGCAGACTTTGCAGAATTGTTTTAAGCAAATCACTATAAAACAAAGAAGAAATACACCGTCCAAATAAAGGTGGGAGATTTTTTTTTTTATCCATTTCCGAGATAATCCCTTTACAAATGAAGAAAAGATCATACACATTTCCTTCAAATTCAAAGCATTTTTCACGATGAAAATAGCATGTAAGCGTGTAGAATAAAATGAGTAAATATGTTAGCATGTTCTGTATTTCTTTTTTTCTTTTTCAACCATTTGAAAACGTGTTAAACGTGAATTCTAATGCAGTCATTATATAACATGTTTCATCAGTGACTAATGTTTGCCGTCAAATCCACAATTGATGTGTCGTAGCAGGAGATTTTAGTAGTGCGAACATTGAATTCTTGAAATCCATCAAGTCAATGAATACAAAATATGATAGAAACAAAACGCATCGCCTACCTTTAAGATAATATTCTGATGGATTTTGTGAAATGGCGTCCAGTGTTTACGTTCTACGCTGCTGAAAATTGTCATATGATGTCACGATTTTCTGTATCTGCCAAAGTCATCGACAATTTTTCGCGGCGCTTTTGTTTTTTCCCTACTTTTTATACCTCTTCTTAAACCCAACAGAAATATGTTTGTCTTGTATTAGAATAGAAATAACAGTATTGTATTTGAAGGACTAGCTATTTGAAGAGTTGCATGTGTCAGTTGGGGATTTGACGGTCATAAGTATTCGTTTTACTGGCCCCGCTACGCCGTCGCCAAGTTAATTCGCATTTGCGACGGTCAAATCCCCAATCTACGTCGACAACTCTTCAGGTACGACACTGTTATTCCTTTAATATAACCGGTATAGTATTTTTCGGTGGTGACAAAATATCAAAAGCAATTGCTTGAAATACATCTTAGATTTAGAAATAATACATTTCGATCGGCAAACATTTGCTCGATTTCATGATAGCTTGAATACGACACCTCGAATATAGCATAATGTTGGCGAATACAAAGTATCGAGTATGGGTCTCCTATTACGTTTTCCTGTAATAATCATCTTCGATCTTTCAATTGATTCAGTTTAAGTATATCATGATTCTTGCACCCACAACCCGAAAAACGGACGGCAAAAACTAATTGCTCCGGGTGAGGATCGAACTCACAACCTCCGCATTCCTCATACTGTGCAGAGCACAGTGAAGGTACTGTCTATAAGTACGGCGCGCTAACCAATTGTGCCACCAGAGCAATGTTACAAATTGACATAAAAGTTAAGCATTTATACTACACTCCACTCTCCGACCACTTGCACGGGCACTTCATCATCAGCACATTGTATCATTCTTGTGTTCTTTCGTTTTCAGCTGTTCCGTGGTCTTTTTACTTCTTTCATGATAACGAAAACACATCATTCGATACAGTCTACTGATTCGACATTTAATTAATAAACATATCTTCATCTGCAACAGTCTTGACTAAAACGCAAATATATTATATGTACTTGAACATAAAATAAAATCACCCCAGCTAGGCCTATATGAACTCGCAATGGTAGTGATGAAATTATAATCTATCACCATTTGCCACGCACTGTAATTGTTGAGAAGTATAAATACTCAAAATAGTGTTAATTTAGTATGATCCCGTGATAGCTCAGTTGGTAGAGCGGAGGACTGTAGTGGCATGTTCATAGTCATCCTTAGGTCGGTGGTTCAAATCCGCCTCGCGGGATACCTTTTTGTCCCGTCTTAAAGTACTTTTTTTCCCCCTCCTTCGTCAACTTTTGACCGTGTCAAAATCGTCATAACCCAATACAAAACTTATTTTATAGGCATTCCTCAAATTCAAACTAAGCCACGTCGACAATTTAACTGATAAGCACATCCATAATATTCGCATGTACATTTTCTTGTATTGCCTGCGGCAAATGAAAATAGATTGTATAAAATAATATATCAAAACTTTCCTTTCCACCACTAAGTCCACGTAATTTGATTTCTCTAGCTGATGCTGCGTAATGTGCTCCTTCCCCGATTATATATGTACATGTTCACATCTGGTGTACACCCACATTTCATGAACAGTTTTTTTTTTTTTTGTTGTAATAATAATAATGTGACGCCAGGAAGCAGTCAACGTCGATTCCTCAATCGTTGGGCATCGCAGATTGCTCAGCGCATGGCTGCTATTTCAAAATTATCATTCGTAGGATTCATGTACTCGTATAAATTACCATAAATAAAACAGTATATGACATTATTCTTGTTTTCCGAGATGATTGACTCCTCTGCAAATTAATTCGTTTTGACTATATGATGCAAACGCGGAAAATATTCCTGGTGAAAACAATCTTCTGTTTTCCCCTTCATCTTTCAGATAAATTGCAAATCAATGAAACATTCTACTGTTGCCACATCTGGAAGAGGTACTCCACATACATGTATGCGAGATGGTGCTTTCAAAAACAAACTATGCATTGTTGCAGACTTTGCAGAATTGTTTTAAGCAAATCACTATAAAACAAAGAAGAAATACACCGTCCAAATAAAGGTGGGAGATTTTTTTTTTATCCATTTCCGAGATAATCCCTTTACAAATGAAGAAAAGATCATACACATTTCCTTCAAATTCAAAGCATTTTTCACGATGAAAATAGCATGTAAGCGTGTAGAATAAAATGAGTAAATATGTTAGCATGTTCTGTATTTCTTTTTTTCTTTTTCAACCATTTGAAAACGTGTTAAACGTGAATTCTAATGCAGTCATTATATAACATGTTTCATCAGTGACTAATGTTTGCCGTCAAATCCACAATTGATGTGTCGTAGCAGGAGATTTTAGTAGTGCGAACATTGAATTCTTGAAATCCATCAAGTCAATGAATACAAAATATGATAGAAACAAAACGCATCGCCTACCTTTAAGATAATATTCTGATGGATTTTGTGAAATGGCGTCCAGTGTTTACGTTCTACGCTGCTGAAAATTGTCATATGATGTCACGATTTTCTGTATCTGCCAAAGTCATCGACAATTTTTCGCGGCGCTTTTGTTTTTTCCCTACTTTTTATACCTCTTCTTAAACCCAACAGAAATATGTTTGTCTTGTATTAGAATAGAAATAACAGTATTGTATTTGAAGGACTAGCTATTTGAAGAGTTGCATGTGTCAGTTGGGGATTTGACGGTCATAAGTATTCGTTTTACTGGCCCCGCTACGCCGTCGCCAAGTTAATTCGCATTTGCGACGGTCAAATCCCCAATCTACGTCGACAACTCTTCAGGTACGACACTGTTATTCCTTTAATATAACCGGTATAGTATTTTTCGGTGGTGACAAAATATCAAAAGCAATTGCTTGAAATACATCTTAGATTTAGAAATAATACATTTCGATCGGCAAACATTTGCTCGATTTCATGATAGCTTGAATACGACACCTCGAATATAGCATAATGTTGGCGAATACAAAGTATCGAGTATGGGTCTCCTATTACGTTTTCCTGTAATAATCATCTTCGATCTTTCAATTGATTCAGTTTAAGTATATCATGATTCTTGCACCCACAACCCGAAAAACGGACGGCAAAAACTAATTGCTCCGGGTGAGGATCGAACTCACAACCTCCGCATTCCTCATACTGTGCAGAGCACAGTGAAGGTACTGTCTATAAGTACGGCGCGCTAACCAATTGTGCCACCAGAGCAATGTTACAAATTGACATAAAAGTTAAGCATTTATACTACACTCCACTCTCCGACCACTTGCACGGGCACTTCATCATCAGCACATTGTATCATTCTTGTGTTCTTTCGTTTTCAGCTGTTCCGTGGTCTTTTTACTTCTTTCATGATAACGAAAACACATCATTCGATACAGTCTACTGATTCGACATTTAATTAATAAACATATCTTCATCTGCAACAGTCTTGACTAAAACGCAAATATATTATATGTACTTGAACATAAAATAAAATCACCCCAGCTAGGCCTATATGAACTCGCAATGGTAGTGATGAAATTATAATCTATCACCATTTGCCACGCACTGTAATTGTTGAGAAGTATAAATACTCAAAATAGTGTTAATTTAGTATGATCCCGTGATAGCTCAGTTGGTAGAGCGGAGGACTGTAGTGGCATGTTCATAGTCATCCTTAGGTCGGTGGTTCAAATCCGCCTCGCGGGATACCTTTTTATCCCGTCTTAAAGTACTTTTTTTCCCCCTCCTTCGTCAACTTTTGACCGTGTCAAAATCGTCATAACCCAATACAAAACTTATTTTATAGGCATTCCTCAAATTCAAACTAAGCCACGTCGACAATTTAACTGATAAGCACATCCATAATATTCGCATGTACATTTTCTTGTATTGCCTGCGGCAAATGAAAATAGATTGTATAAAATAATATATCAAAACTTTCCTTTCCACCACTAAGTCCACGTAATTTGATTTCTCTAGCTGATGCTGCGTAATGTGCTCCTTCCCCGATTATATATGTACATGTTCACATCTGGTGTACACCCACATTTCATGAACAGTTTTTTTTTTGTTGTTGTAATAATAATAATGTGACGCCAGGAAGCAGTCAACGTCGATTCCTCAATCGTTGGGCATCGCAGATTGCTCAGCGCATGGCTGCTATTTCAAAATTATCATTCGTAGGATTCATGTACTCGTATAAATTACCATAAATAAAACAGTATATGACATTATTCTTGTTTTCCGAGATGATTGACTCCTCTGCAAATTAATTCGTTTTGACTATATGATGCAAACGCGGAAAATATTCCTGGTGAAAACAATCTTCTGTTTTCCCCTTCATCTTTCAGATAAATTGCAAATCAATGAAACATTCTACTGTTGCCACATCTGGAAGAGGTACTCCACATACATGTATGCGAGATGGTGCTTTCAAAAACCAACTATGCATTGTTGCAGACTTTGCAGAATTGTTTTAAGCAAATCACTATAAAACAAAGAAGAAATACACCGTCCAAATAAAGGTGGGAGATTTTTTTTTTTATCCATTTCCGAGATAATCCCTTTACAAATGAAGAAAAGATCATACACATTTCTTTCAAATTCAAAGCATTTTTCACGATGAAAATAGCATGTAAGCGTGTAGAATAAAATGAGTAAATATGTTAGCATGTTCTGTATTTCTTTTTTTCTTTTTCAACCATTTGAAAACGTGTTAAACGTGAATTCTAATGCAGTCATTATATAACATGTTTCATCAGTGACTAATGTTTGCCGTCAAATCCACAATTGATGTGTCGTAGCAGGAGATTTTAGTAGTGCGAACATTGAATTCTTGAAATCCATCAAGTCAATGAATACAAAATATGATAGAAACAAAACGCATCGCCTACCTTTAAGATAATATTCTGATGGATTTTGTGAAATGGCGTCCAGTGTTTACGTTCTACGCTGCTGAAAATTGTCATATGATGTCACGATTTTCTGTATCTGCCAAAGTCATCGACAATTTTTCGCGGCGCTTTTGTTTTTTCCCTACTTTTTATACCTCTTCTTAAACCCAACAGAAATATGTTTGTCTTGTATTAGAATAGAAATAACAGTATTGTATTTGAAGGACTAGCTATTTGAAGAGTTGCATGTGTCAGTTGGGGATTTGACGGTCATAAGTATTCGTTTTACTGGCCCCGCTACGCCGTCGCCAAGTTAATTCGCATTTGCGACGGTCAAATCCCCAATCTACGTCGACAACTCTTCAGGTACGACACTGTTATTCCTTTAATATAACCGGTATAGTATTTTTCGGTGGTGACAAAATATCAAAAGCAATTGCTTGAAATACATCTTAGATTTAGAAATAATACATTTCGATCGGCAAACATTTGCTCGATTTCATGATAGCTTGAATACGACACCTCGAATATAGCATAATGTTGGCGAATACAAAGTATCGAGTATGGGTCTCCTATTACGTTTTCCTGTAATAATCATCTTCGATCTTTCAATTGATTCAGTTTAAGTATATCATGATTCTTGCACCCACAACCCGAAAAACGGACGGCAAAAACTAATTGCTCCGGGTGAGGATCGAACTCACAACCTCCGCATTCCTCATACTGTGCAGAGCACAGTGAAGGTACTGTCTATAAGTACGGCGCGCTAACCAATTGTGCCACCAGAGCAATGTTACAAATTGACATAAAAGTTAAGCATTTATACTACACTCCACTCTCCGACCACTTGCACGGGCACTTCATCATCAGCACATTGTATCATTCTTGTGTTCTTTCGTTTTCAGCTGTTCCGTGGTCTTTTTACTTCTTTCATGATAACGAAAACACATCATTCGATACAGTCTACTGATTCGACATTTAATTAATAAACATATCTTCATCTGCAACAGTCTTGACTAAAACGCAAATATATTATATGTACTTGAACATAAAATAAAATCACCCCAGCTAGGCCTATATGAACTCGCAATGGTAGTGATGAAATTATAATCTATCACCATTTGCCACGCACTGTAATTGTTGAGAAGTATAAATACTCAAAATAGTGTTAATTTAGTATGATCCCGTGATAGCTCAGTTGGTAGAGCGGAGGACTGTAGTCATCCTTAGGTCGGTGGTTCAAATCCGCCTCGCGGGATACCTTTTTGTCCCGTCTTAAAGTACTTTTTTTCCCCCTCCTTCGTCAACTTTTGACCGTGTCAAAATCGTCATAACCCAATACAAAACTTATTTTATAGGCATTCCTCAAATTCAAACTAAGCCACGTCGACAATTTAACTGATAAGCACATCCATAATATTCGCATGTACATTTTCTTGTATTGCCTGCGGCAAATGAAAATAGATTGTATAAAATAATATATCAAAACTTTCCTTTCCACCACTAAGTCCACGTAATTTGATTTCTCTAGCTGATGCTGCGTAATGTGCTCCTTCCCCGATTATATATGTACATGTTCACATCTGGTGTACACCCACATTTCATGAACAGTTTTTTTTTTGTTGTTGTAATAATAATAATGTGACGCCAGGAAGCAGTCAACGTCGATTCCTCAATCGTTGGGCATCGCAGATTGCTCAGCGCATGGCTGCTATTTCAAAATTATCATTCGTAGGATTCATGTACTCGTATAAATTACCATAAATAAAACAGTATATGACATTATTCTTGTTTTCCGAGATGATTGACTCCTCTGCAAATTAATTCGTTTTGACTATATGATGCAAACGCGGAAAATATTCCTGGTGAAAACAATCTTCTGTTTTCCCCTTCATCTTTCAGATAAATTGCAAATCAATGAAACATTCTACTGTTGCCACATCTGGAAGAGGTACTCCACATACGTGTATGCGAGATGGTGCTTTCAAAAACAAACTATGCATTGTTGCAGACTTTGCAGAATTGTTTTAAGCAAATCACTATAAAACAAAGAAGAAATACACCGTCCAAATAAAGGTGGGAGATTTTTTTTTTTTATCCATTTCCGAGATAATCCCTTTACAAATGAAGAAAAGATCATACACATTTCCTTCAAATTCAAAGCATTTTTCACGATGAAAATAGCATGTAAGCGTGTAGAATAAAATGAGTAAATATGTTAGCATGTTCTGTATTTCTTTTTTTTCTTTTTCAACCATTTGAAAACGTGTTAAACGTGAATTCTAATGCAGTCATTATATAACATGTTTCATCAGTGACTAATGTTTGCCGTCAAATCCACAATTGATGTGTCGTAGCAGGAGATTTTAGTAGTGCGAACATTGAATTCTTGAAATCCATCAAGTCAATGAATACAAAATATGATAGAAACAAAACGCATCGCCTACCTTTAAGATAATATTCTGATGGATTTTGTGAAATGGCGTCCAGTGTTTACGTTCTACGCTGCTGAAAATTGTCATATGATGTCACGATTTTCTGTATCTGCCAAAGTCATCGACAATTTTTCGCGGCGCTTTTGTTTTTTCCCTACTTTTTATACCTCTTCTTAAACCCAACAGAAATATGTTTGTCTTGTATTAGAATAGAAATAACAGTATTGTATTTGAAGGACTAGCTATTTGAAGAGTTGCATGTGTCAGTTGGGGATTTGACGGTCATAAGTATTCGTTTTACTGGCCCCGCTACGCCGTCGCCAAGTTAATTCGCATTTGCGACGGTCAAATCCCCAATCTACGTCGACAACTCTTCAGGTACGACACTGTTATTCCTTTAATATAACCGGTATAGTATTTTTCGGTGGTGACAAAATATCAAAAGCAATTGCTTGAAATACATCTTAGATTTAGAAATAATACATTTCGATCGGCAAACATTTGCTCGATTTCATGATAGCTTGAATACGACACCTCGAATATAGCATAATGTTGGCGAATACAAAGTATCGAGTATGGGTCTCCTATTACGTTTTCCTGTAATAATCATCTTCGATCTTTCAATTGATTCAGTTTAAGTATATCATGATTCTTGCACCCACAACCCGAAAAACGGACGGCAAAAACTAATTGCTCCGGGTGAGGATCGAACTCACAACCTCCGCATTCCTCATACTGTGCAGAGCACAGTGAAGGTACTGTCTATAAGTACGGCGCGCTAACCAATTGTGCCACCAGAGCAATGTTACAAATTGACATAAAAGTTAAGCATTTATACTACACTCCACTCTCCGACCACTTGCACGGGCACTTCATCATCAGCACATTGTATCATTCTTGTGTTCTTTCGTTTTCAGCTGTTCCGTGGTCTTTTTACTTCTTTCATGATAACGAAAACACATCATTCGATACAGTCTACTGATTCGACATTTAATTAATAAACATATCTTCATCTGCAACAGTCTTGACTAAAACGCAAATATATTATATGTACTTGAACATAAAATAAAATCACCCCAGCTAGGCCTATATGAACTCGCAATGGTAGTGATGAAATTATAATCTATCACCATTTGCCACGCACTGTAATTGTTGAGAAGTATAAATACTCAAAATAGTGTTAATTTAGTATGATCCCGTGATAGCTCAGTTGGTAGAGCGGAGGACTGTAGTGGCATGTTCATAGTCATCCTTAGGTCGGTGGTTCAAATCCGCCTCGCGGGATACCTTTTTGTCCCGTCTTAAAGTACTTTTTTTCCCCCTCCTTCGTCAACTTTTGACCGTGTCAAAATCGTCATAACCCAATACAAAACTTATTTTATAGGCATTCCTCAAATTCAAACTAAGCCACGTCGACAATTTAACTGATAAGCACATCCATAATATTCGCATGTACATTTTCTTGTATTGCCTGCGGCAAATGAAAATAGATTGTATAAAATAATATATCAAAACTTTCCTTTCCACCACTAAGTCCACGTAATTTGATTTCTCTAGCTGATGCTGCGTAATGTGCTCCTTCCCCGATTATATATGTACATGTTCACATCTGGTGTACACCCACATTTCATGAACAGTTTTTTTTTTGTTGTTGTAATAATAATAATGTGACGCCAGGAAGCAGTCAACGTCGATTCCTCAATCGTTGGGCATCGCAGATTGCTCAGCGCATGGCTGCTATTTCAAAATTATCATTCGTAGGATTCATGTACTCGTATAAATTACCATAAATAAAACAGTATATGACATTATTCTTGTTTTCCGAGATGATTGACTCCTCTGCAAATTAATTCGTTTTGACTATATGATGCAAACGCGGAAAATATTCCTGGTGAAAACAATCTTCTGTTTTCCCCTTCATCTTTCAGATAAATTGCAAATCAATGAAACATTCTACTGTTGCCACATCTGGAAGAGGTACTCCACATACATGTATGCGAGATGGTGCTTTCAAAAACCAACTATGCATTGTTGCAGACTTTGCAGAATTGTTTTAAGCAAATCACTATAAAACAAAGAAGAAATACACCGTCCAAATAAAGGTGGGAGATTTTTTTTTTTATCCATTTCCGAGATAATCCCTTTACAAATGAAGAAAAGATCATACACATTTCTTTCAAATTCAAAGCATTTTTCACGATGAAAATAGCATGTAAGCGTGTAGAATAAAATGAGTAAATATGTTAGCATGTTCTGTATTTCTTTTTTTCTTTTTCAACCATTTGAAAACGTGTTAAACGTGAATTCTAATGCAGTCATTATATAACATGTTTCATCAGTGACTAATGTTTGCCGTCAAATCCACAATTGATGTGTCGTAGCAGGAGATTTTAGTAGTGCGAACATTGAATTCTTGAAATCCATCAAGTCAATGAATACAAAATATGATAGAAACAAAACGCATCGCCTACCTTTAAGATAATATTCTGATGGATTTTGTGAAATGGCGTCCAGTGTTTACGTTCTACGCTGCTGAAAATTGTCATATGATGTCACGATTTTCTGTATCTGCCAAAGTCATCGACAATTTTTCGCGGCGCTTTTGTTTTTTCCCTACTTTTTATACCTCTTCTTAAACCCAACAGAAATATGTTTGTCTTGTATTAGAATAGAAATAACAGTATTGTATTTGAAGGACTAGCTATTTGAAGAGTTGCATGTGTCAGTTGGGGATTTGACGGTCATAAGTATTCGTTTTACTGGCCCCGCTACGCCGTCGCCAAGTTAATTCGCATTTGCGACGGTCAAATCCCCAATCTACGTCGACAACTCTTCAGGTACGACACTGTTA
Source organism: Bathymodiolus brooksi (assembly GCA_963680875.1). NCBI lineage: Eukaryota > Metazoa > Mollusca > Bivalvia > Mytilida > Modiolidae > Bathymodiolus > Bathymodiolus brooksi. The sequence continues at coordinate 29,023,427 of OY804576.1, read as the reverse complement.
TTCCTTTAATATAACCGGTATAGTATTTTTCGGTGGTGACAAAATATCAAAAGCAATTGCTTGAAATACATCTTAGATTTAGAAATAATACATTTCGATCGGCAAACATTTGCTCGATTTCATGATAGCTTGAATACGACACCTCGAATATAGCATAATGTTGGCGAATACAAAGTATCGAGTATGGGTCTCCTATTACGTTTTCCTGTAATAATCATCTTCGATCTTTCAATTGATTCAGTTTAAGTATATCATGATTCTTGCACCCACAACCCGAAAAACGGACGGCAAAAACTAATTGCTCCGGGTGAGGATCGAACTCACAACCTCCGCATTCCTCATACTGTGCAGAGCACAGTGAAGGTACTGTCTATAAGTACGGCGCGCTAACCGATTGTGCCACCAGAGCAATGTTACAAATTGACATAAAAGTTAAGCATTTATACTACACTCCACTCTCCGACCACTTGCACGGGCACTTCATCATCAGCACATTGTATCATTCTTGTGTTCTTTCGTTTTCAGCTGTTCCGTGGTCTTTTTACTTCTTTCATGATAACGAAAACACATCATTCGATACAGTCTACTGATTCGACATTTAATTAATAAACATATCTTCATCTGCAACAGTCTTGACTAAAACGCAAATATATTATATGTACTTGAACATAAAATAAAATCACCCCAGCTAGGCCTATATGAACTCGCAATGGTAGTGATGAAATTATAATCTATCACCATTTGCCACGCACTGTAATTGTTGAGAAGTATAAATACTCAAAATAGTGTTAATTTAGTATGATCCCGTGATAGCTCAGTTGGTAGAGCGGAGGACTGTAGTCATCCTTAGGTCGGTGGTTCAAATCCGCCTCGCGGGATACCTTTTTGTCCCGTCTTAAAGTACTTTTTTTCCCCCTCCTTCGTCAACTTTTGACCGTGTCAAAATCGTCATAACCCAATACAAAACTTATTTCATAGGCATTCCTCAAATTCAAACTAAGCCACGTCGACAATTTAACTGATAAGCACATCCATAATATTCGCATGTACATTTTCTTGTATTGCCTGCGGCAAATGAAAATAGATTGTATAAAATAATATATCAAAACTTTCCTTTCCACCACTAAGTCCACGTAATTTGATTTCTCTAGCTGATGCTGCGTAATGTGCTCCTTCCCCGATTATATATGTACATGTTCACATCTGGTGTACACCCACATTTCATGAACAGTTTTTTTTTTGTTGTTGTAATAATAATAATGTGACGCCAGGAAGCAGTCAACGTCGATTCCTCAATCGTTGGGCATCGCAGATTGCTCAGCGCATGGCTGCTATTTCAAAATTATCATTCGTAGGATTCATGTACTCGTATAAATTACCATAAATAAAACAGTATATGACATTATTCTTGTTTTCCGAGATGATTGACTCCTCTGCAAATTAATTCGTTTTGACTATATGATGCAAACGCGGAAAATATTCCTGGTGAAAACAATCTTCTGTTTTCCCCTTCATCTTTCAGATAAATTGCAAATCAATGAAACATTCTACTGTTGCCACATCTGGAAGAGGTACTCCACATACATGTATGCGAGATGGTGCTTTCAAAAACCAACTATGCATTGTTGCAGACTTTGCAGAATTGTTTTAAGCAAATCACTATAAAACAAAGAAGAAATACACCGTCCAAATAAAGGTGGGAGATTTTTTTTTTTATCCATTTCCGAGATAATCCCTTTACAAATGAAGAAAAGATCATACACATTTCTTTCAAATTCAAAGCATTTTTCACGATGAAAATAGCATGTAAGCGTGTAGAATAAAATGAGTAAATATGTTAGCATGTTCTGTATTTCTTTTTTTCTTTTTCAACCATTTGAAAACGTGTTAAACGTGAATTCTAATGCAGTCATTATATAACATGTTTCATCAGTGACTAATGTTTGCCGTCAAATCCACAATTGATGTGTCGTAGCAGGAGATTTTAGTAGTGCGAACATTGAATTCTTGAAATCCATCAAGTCAATGAATACAAAATATGATAGAAACAAAACGCATCGCCTACCTTTAAGATAATATTCTGATGGATTTTGTGAAATGGCGTCCAGTGTTTACGTTCTACGCTGCTGAAAATTGTCATATGATGTCACGATTTTCTGTATCTGCCAAAGTCATCGACAATTTTTCGCGGCGCTTTTGTTTTTTCCCTACTTTTTATACCTCTTCTTAAACCCAACAGAAATATGTTTGTCTTGTATTAGAATAGAAATAACAGTATTGTATTTGAGGGACTAGCTATTTGAAGAGTTGCATGTGTCAGTTGGGGATTTGACGGTCATAAGTATTCGTTTTACTGGCCCCGCTACGCCGTCGCCAAGTTAATTCGCATTTGCGACGGTCAAATCCCCAATCTACGTCGACAACTCTTCAGGTACGACACTGTTATTCCTTTAATATAACCGGTATAGTATTTTTCGGTGGTGACAAAATATCAAAAGCAATTGCTTGAAATACATCTTAGATTTAGAAATAATACATTTCGATCGGCAAACATTTGCTCGATTTCATGATAGCTTGAATACGACACCTCGAATATAGCATAATGTTGGCGAATACAAAGTATCGAGTATGGGTCTCCTATTACGTTTTCCTGTAATAATCATCTTCGATCTTTCAATTGATTCAGTTTAAGTATATCATGATTCTTGCACCCACAACCCGAAAAACGGACGGCAAAAACTAATTGCTCCGGGTGAGGATCGAACTCACAACCTCCGCATTCCTCATACTGTGCAGAGCACAGTGAAGGTACTGTCTATAAGTACGGCGCGCTAACCGATTGTGCCACCAGAGCAATGTTACAAATTGACATAAAAGTTAAGCATTTATACTACACTCCACTCTCCGACCACTTGCACGGGCACTTCATCATCAGCACATTGTATCATTCTTGTGTTCTTTCGTTTTCAGCTGTTCCGTGGTCTTTTTACTTCTTTCATGATAACGAAAACACATCATTCGATACAGTCTACTGATTCGACATTTAATTAATAAACATATCTTCATCTGCAACAGTCTTGACTAAAACGCAAATATATTATATGTACTTGAACATAAAATAAAATCACCCCAGCTAGGCCTATATGAACTCGCAATGGTAGTGATGAAATTATAATCTATCACCATTTGCCACGCACTGTAATTGTTGAGAAGTATAAATACTCAAAATAGTGTTAATTTAGTATGATCCCGTGATAGCTCAGTTGGTAGAGCGGAGGACTGTAGTGGCATGTTCATAGTCATCCTTAGGTCGGTGGTTCAAATCCGCCTCGCGGGATACCTTTTTGTCCCGTCTTAAAGTACTTTTTTTCCCCCTCCTTCGTCAACTTTTGACCGTGTCAAAATCGTCATAACCCAATACAAAACTTATTTCATAGGCATTCCTCAAATTCAAACTAAGCCACGTCGACAATTTAACTGATAAGCACATCCATAATATTCGCATGTACATTTTCTTGTATTGCCTGCGGCAAATGAAAATAGATTGTATAAAATAATATATCAAAACTTTCCTTTCCACCACTAAGTCCACGTAATTTGATTTCTCTAGCTGATGCTGCGTAATGTGCTCCTTCCCCGATTATATATGTACATGTTCACATCTGGTGTACACCCACATTTCATGAACAGTTTTTTTTTTTTTGTTGTAATAATAATAATGTGACGCCAGGAAGCAGTCAACGTCGATTCCTCAATCGTTGGGCATCGCAGATTGCTCAGCGCATGGCTGCTATTTCAAAATTATCATTCGTAGGATTCATGTACTCGTATAAATTACCATAAATAAAACAGTATATGACATTATTCTTGTTTTCCGAGATGATTGACTCCTCTGCAAATTAATTCGTTTTGACTATATGATGCAAACGCGGAAAATATTCCTGGTGAAAACAATCTTCTGTTTTCCCCTTCATCTTTCAGATAAATTGCAAATCAATGAAACATTCTACTGTTGCCACATCTGGAAGAGGTACTCCACATACGTGTATGCGAGATGGTGCTTTCAAAAACAAACTATGCATTGTTGCAGACTTTGCAGAATTGTTTTAAGCAAATCACTATAAAACAAAGAAGAAATACACCGTCCAAATAAAGGTGGGAGATTTTTTTTTTTTATCCATTTCCGAGATAATCCCTTTACAAATGAAGAAAAGATCATACACATTTCCTTCAAATTCAAAGCATTTTTCACGATGAAAATAGCATGTAAGCGTGTAGAATAAAATGAGTAAATATGTTAGCATGTTCTGTATTTCTTTTTTTTCTTTTTCAACCATTTGAAAACGTGTTAAACGTGAATTCTAATGCAGTCATTATATAACATGTTTCATCAGTGACTAATGTTTGCCGTCAAATCCACAATTGATGTGTCGTAGCAGGAGATTTTAGTAGTGCGAACATTGAATTCTTGAAATCCATCAAGTCAATGAATACAAAATATGATAGAAACAAAACGCATCGCCTACCTTTAAGATAATATTCTGATGGATTTTGTGAAATGGCGTCCAGTGTTTACGTTCTACGCTGCTGAAAATTGTCATATGATGTCACGATTTTCTGTATCTGCCAAAGTCATCGACAATTTTTCGCGGCGCTTTTGTTTTTTCCCTACTTTTTATACCTCTTCTTAAACCCAACAGAAATATGTTTGTCTTGTATTAGAATAGAAATAACAGTATTGTATTTGAGGGACTAGCTATTTGAAGAGTTGCATGTGTCAGTTGTGGATTTGACGGTCATAAGTATTCGTTTTACTGGCCCCGCTACGCCGTCGCCAAGTTAATTCGCATTTGCGACGGTCAAATCCCCAATCTACGTCGACAACTCTTCAGGTACGACACTGTTATTCCTTTAATATAACCGGTATAGTATTTTTCGGTGGTGACAAAATATCAAAAGCAATTGCTTGAAATACATCTTAGATTTAGAAATAATACATTTCGATCGGCAAACATTTGCTCGATTTCATGATAGCTTGAATACGACACCTCGAATATAGCATAATGTTGGCGAATACAAAGTATCGAGTATGGGTCTCCTATTACGTTTTCCTGTAATAATCATCTTCGATCTTTCAATTGATTCAGTTTAAGTATATCATGATTCTTGCACCCACAACCCGAAAAACGGACGGCAAAAACTAATTGCTCCGGGTGAGGATCGAACTCACAACCTCCGCATTCCTCATACTGTGCAGAGCACAGTGAAGGTACTGTCTATAAGTACGGCGCGCTAACCAATTGTGCCACCAGAGCAATGTTACAAATTGACATAAAAGTTAAGCATTTATACTACACTCCACTCTCCGACCACTTGCACGGGCACTTCATCATCAGCACATTGTATCATTCTTGTGTTCTTTCGTTTTCAGCTGTTCCGTGGTCTTTTTACTTCTTTCATGATAACGAAAACACATCATTCGATACAGTCTACTGATTCGACATTTAATTAATAAACATATCTTCATCTGCAACAGTCTTGACTAAAACGCAAATATATTATATGTACTTGAACATAAAATAAAATCACCCCAGCTAGGCCTATATGAACTCGCAATGGTAGTGATGAAATTATAATCTATCACCATTTGCCACGCACTGTAATTGTTGAGAAGTATAAATACTCAAAATAGTGTTAATTTAGTATGATCCCGTGATAGCTCAGTTGGTAGAGCGGAGGATTGTAGTGGCATGTTCATAGTCATCCTTAGGTCGGTGGTTCAAATCCGCCTCGCGGGATACCTTTTTGTCCCGTCTTAAAGTACTTTTTTTCCCCCTCCTTCGTCAACTTTTGACCGTGTCAAAATCGTCATAACCCAATACAAAACTTATTTCATAGGCATTCCTCAAATTCAAACTAAGCCACGTCGACAATTTAACTGATAAGCACATCCATAATATTCGCATGTACATTTTCTTGTATTGCCTGCGGCAAATGAAAATAGATTGTATAAAATAATATATCAAAACTTTCCTTTCCACCACTAAGTCCACGTAATTTGATTTCTCTAGCTGATGCTGCGTAATGTGCTCCTTCCCCGATTATATATGTACATGTTCACATCTGGTGTACACCCACATTTCATGAACAGTTTTTTTTTTTTTGTTGTAATAATAATAATGTGACGCCAGGAAGCAGTCAACGTCGATTCCTCAATCGTTGGGCATCGCAGATTGCTCAGCGCATGGCTGCTATTTCAAAATTATCATTCGTAGGATTCATGTACTCGTATAAATTACCATAAATAAAACAGTATATGACATTATTCTTGTTTTCCGAGATGATTGACTCCTCTGCAAATTAATTCGTTTTGACTATATGATGCAAACGCGGAAAATATTCCTGGTGAAAACAATCTTCTGTTTTCCCCTTCATCTTTCAGATAAATTGCAAATCAATGAAACATTCTACTGTTGCCACATCTGGAAGAGGTACTCCACATACGTGTATGCGAGATGGTGCTTTCAAAAACAAACTATGCATTGTTGCAGACTTTGCAGAATTGTTTTAAGCAAATCACTATAAAACAAAGAAGAAATACACCGTCCAAATAAAGGTGGGAGATTTTTTTTTTTTATCCATTTCCGAGATAATCCCTTTACAAATGAAGAAAAGATCATACACATTTCCTTCAAATTCAAAGCATTTTTCACGATGAAAATAGCATGTAAGCGTGTAGAATAAAATGAGTAAATATGTTAGCATGTTCTGTATTTCTTTTTTTTCTTTTTCAACCATTTGAAAACGTGTTAAACGTGAATTCTAATGCAGTCATTATATAACATGTTTCATCAGTGACTAATGTTTGCCGTCAAATCCACAATTGATGTGTCGTAGCAGGAGATTTTAGTAGTGCGAACATTGAATTCTTGAAATCCATCAAGTCAATGAATACAAAATATGATAGAAACAAAACGCATCGCCTACCTTTAAGATAATATTCTGATGGATTTTGTGAAATGGCGTCCAGTGTTTACGTTCTACGCTGCTGAAAATTGTCATATGATGTCACGATTTTCTGTATCTGCCAAAGTCATCGACAATTTTTCGCGGCGCTTTTGTTTTTTCCCTACTTTTTATACCTCTTCTTAAACCCAACAGAAATATGTTTGTCTTGTATTAGAATAGAAATAACAGTATTGTATTTGAAGGACTAGCTATTTGAAGAGTTGCATGTGTCAGTTGGGGATTTGACGGTCATAAGTATTCGTTTTACTGGTCCCGCTACGCCGTCGCCAAGTTAATTCGCATTTGCGACGGTCAAATCCCCAATCTACGTCGACAACTCTTCAGGTACGACACTGTTATTCCTTTAATATAACCGGTATAGTATTTTTCGGTGGTGACAAAATATCAAAAGCAATTGCTTGAAATACATCTTAGATTTAGAAATAATACATTTCGATCGGCAAACATTTGCTCGATTTCATGATAGCTTGAATACGACACCTCGAATATAGCATAATGTTGGCGAATACAAAGTATCGAGTATGGGTCTCCTATTACGTTTTCCTGTAATAATCATCTTCGATCTTTCAATTGATTCAGTTTAAGTATATCATGATTCTTGCACCCACAACCCGAAAAACGGACGGCAAAAACTAATTGCTCCGGGTGAGGATCGAACTCACAACCTCCGCATTCCTCATACTGTGCAGAGCACAGTGAAGGTACTGTCTATAAGTACGGCGCGCTAACCAATTGTGCCACCAGAGCAATGTTACAAATTGACATAAAAGTTAAGCATTTATACTACACTCCACTCTCCGACCACTTGCACGGGCACTTCATCATCAGCACATTGTATCATTCTTGTGTTCTTTCGTTTTCAGCTGTTCCGTGGTCTTTTTACTTCTTTCATGATAACGAAAACACATCATTCGATACAGTCTACTGATTCGACATTTAATTAATAAACATATCTTCATCTGCAACAGTCTTGACTAAAACGCAAATATATTATATGTACTTGAACATAAAATAAAATCACCCCAGCTAGGCCTATATGAACTCGCAATGGTAGTGATGAAATTATAATCTATCACCATTTGCCACGCACTGTAATTGTTGAGAAGTATAAATACTCAAAATAGTGTTAATTTAGTATGATCCCGTGATAGCTCAGTTGGTAGAGCGGAGGACTGTAGTGGCATGTTCATAGTCATCCTTAGGTCGGTGGTTCAAATCCGCCTCGCGGGATACCTTTTTGTCCCGTCTTAAAGTACTTTTTTTCCCCCTCCTTCGTCAACTTTTGACCGTGTCAAAATCGTCATAACCCAATACAAAACTTATTTTATAGGCATTCCTCAAATTCAAACTAAGCCACGTCGACAATTTAACTGATAAGCACATCCATAATATTCGCATGTACATTTTCTTGTATTGCCTGCGGCAAATGAAAATAGATTGTATAAAATAATATATCAAAACTTTCCTTTCCACCACTAAGTCCACGTAATTTGATTTCTCTAGCTGATGCTGCGTAATGTGCTCCTTCCCCGATTATATATGTACATGTTCACATCTGGTGTACACCCACATTTCATGAACAGTTTTTGTTTTTTTTGTTGTAATAATAATAATGTGACGCCAGGAAGCAGTCAACGTCGATTCCTCAATCGTTGGGCATCGCAGATTGCTCAGCGCATGGCTGCTATTTCAAAATTATCATTCGTAGGATTCATGTACTCGTATAAATTACCATAAATAAAACAGTATATGACATTATTCTTGTTTTCCGAGATGATTGACTCCTCTGCAAATTAATTCGTTTTGACTATATGATGCAAACGCGGAAAATATTCCTGGTGAAAACAATCTTCTGTTTTCCCCTTCATCTTTCAGATAAATTGCAAATCAATGAAACATTCTACTGTTGCCACATCTGGAAGAGGTACTCCACATACATGTATGCGAGATGGTGCTTTCAAAAACCAACTATGCATTGTTGCAGACTTTGCAGAATTGTTTTAAGCAAATCACTATAAAACAAAGAAGAAATACACCGTCCAAATAAAGGTGGGAGATTTTTTTTTTTATCCATTTCCGAGATAATCCCTTTACAAATGAAGAAAAGATCATACACATTTCCTTCAAATTCAAAGCATTTTTCACGATGAAAATAGCATGTAAGCGTGTAGAATAAAATGAATAAATATGTTAGCATGTTCTGTATTTCTTTTTTTCTTTTTCAACCATTTGAAAACGTGTTAAACGTGAATTCTAATGCAGTCATTATATAACATGTTTCATCAGTGACTAATGTTTGCCGTCAAATCCACAATTGATGTGTCGTAGCAGGAGATTTTAGTAGTGCGAACATTGAATTCTTGAAATCCATCAAGTCAATGAATACAAAATATGATAGAAACAAAACGCATCGCCTACCTTTAAGATAATATTCTGATGGATTTTGTGAAATGGCGTCCAGTGTTTACGTTCTACGCTGCTGAAAATTGTCATATGATGTCACGATTTTCTGTATCTGCCAAAGTCATCGACAATTTTTCGCGGCGCTTTTGTTTTTTCCCTACTTTTTATACCTCTTCTTAAACCCAACAGAAATATGTTTGTCTTGTATTAGAATAGAAATAACAGTATTGTATTTGAGGGACTAGCTATTTGAAGAGTTGCATGTGTCAGTTGGGGATTTGACGGTCATAAGTATTCGTTTTACTGGCCCCGCTACGCCGTCGCCAAGTTAATTCGCATTTGCGACGGTCAAATCCCCAATCTACGTCGACAACTCTTCAGGTACGACACTGTTATTCCTTTAATATAACCGGTATAGTATTTTTCGGTGGTGACAAAATATCAAAAGCAATTGCTTGAAATACATCTTAGATTTAGAAATAATACATTTCGATCGGCAAACATTTGCTCGATTTCATGATAGCTTGAATACGACACCTCGAATATAGCATAATGTTGGCGAATACAAAGTATCGAGTATGGGTCTCCTATTACGTTTTCCTGTAATAATCATCTTCGATCTTTCAATTGATTCAGTTTAAGTATATCATGATTCTTGCACCCACAACCCGAAAAACGGACGGCAAAAACTAATTGCTCCGGGTGAGGATCGAACTCACAACCTCCGCATTCCTCATACTGTGCAGAGCACAGTGAAGGTACTGTCTATAAGTACGGCGCGCTAACCGATTGTGCCACCAGAGCAATGTTACAAATTGACATAAAAGTTAAGCATTTATACTACACTCCACTCTCCGACCACTTGCACGGGCACTTCATCATCAGCACATTGTATCATTCTTGTGTTCTTTCGTTTTCAGCTGTTCCGTGGTCTTTTTACTTCTTTCATGATAACGAAAACACATCATTCGATACAGTCTACTGATTCGACATTTAATTAATAAACATATCTTCATCTGCAACAGTCTTGACTAAAACGCAAATATATTATATGTACTTGAACATAAAATAAAATCACCCCAGCTAGGCCTATATGAACTCGCAATGGTAGTGATGAAATTATAATCTATCACCATTTGCCACGCACTGTAATTGTTGAGAAGTATAAATACTCAAAATAGTGTTAATTTAGTATGATCCCGTGATAGCTCAGTTGGTAGAGCGGAGGACTGTAGTCATCCTTAGGTCGGTGGTTCAAATCCGCCTCGCGGGATACCTTTTTGTCCCGTCTTAAAGTACTTTTTTTTCCCCTCCTTCGTCAACTTTTGACCGTGTCAAAATCGTCATAACCCAATACAAAACTTATTTTATAGGCATTCCTCAAATTCAAACTAAGCCACGTCGACAATTTAACTGATAAGCACATCCATAATATTCGCATGTACATTTTCTTGTATTGCCTGCGGCAAATGAAAATAGATTGTATAAAATAATATATCAAAACTTTCCTTTCCACCACTAAGTCCACGTAATTTGATTTCTCTAGCTGATGCTGCGTAATGTGCTCCTTCCCCGATTATATATGTACATGTTCACATCTGGTGTACACCCACATTTCATGAACAGTTTTTGTTTTTTTTTGTTGTAATAATAATAATGTGACGCCAGGAAGCAGTCAACGTCGATTCCTCAATCGTTGGGCATCGCAGATTGCTCAGCGCATGGCTGCTATTTCAAAATTATCATTCGTAGGATTCATGTACTCGTATAAATTACCATAAATAAAACAGTATATGACATTATTCTTGTTTTCCGAGATGATTGACTCCTCTGCAAATTAATTCGTTTTGACTATATGATGCAAACGCGGAAAATATTCCTGGTGAAAACAATCTTCTGTTTTCCCCTTCATCTTTCAGATAAATTGCAAATCAATGAAACATTCTACTGTTGCCACATCTGGAAGAGGTACTCCACATACATGTATGCGAGATGGTGCTTTCAAAAACCAACTATGCATTGTTGCAGACTTTGCAGAATTGTTTTAAGCAAATCACTATAAAACAAAGAAGAAATACACCGTCCAAATAAAGGTGGGAGATTTTTTTTTTTATCCATTTCCGAGATAATCCCTTTACAAATGAAGAAAAGATCATACACATTTCCTTCAAATTCAAAGCATTTTTCACGATGAAAATAGCATGTAAGCGTGTAGAATAAAATGAATAAATATGTTAGCATGTTCTGTATTTCTTTTTTTCTTTTTCAACCATTTGAAAACGTGTTAAACGTGAATTCTAATGCAGTCATTATATAACATGTTTCATCAGTGACTAATGTTTGCCGTCAAATCCACAATTGATGTGTCGTAGCAGGAGATTTTAGTAGTGCGAACATTGAATTCTTGAAATCCATCAAGTCAATGAATACAAAATATGATAGAAACAAAACGCATCGCCTACCTTTAAGATAATATTCTGATGGATTTTGTGAAATGGCGTCCAGTGTTTACGTTCTACGCTGCTGAAAATTGTCATATGATGTCACGATTTTCTGTATCTGCCAAAGTCATCGACAATTTTTCGCGGCGCTTTTGTTTTTTCCCTACTTTTTATACCTCTTCTTAAACCCAACAGAAATATGTTTGTCTTGTATTAGAATAGAAATAACAGTATTGTATTTGAGGGACTAGCTATTTGAAGAGTTGCATGTGTCAGTTGGGGATTTGACGGTCATAAGTATTCGTTTTACTGGCCCCGCTACGCCGTCGCCAAGTTAATTCGCATTTGCGACGGTCAAATCCCCAATCTACGTCGACAACTCTTCAGGTACGACACTGTTATTCCTTTAATATAACCGGTATAGTATTTTTCGGTGGTGACAAAATATCAAAAGCAATTGCTTGAAATACATCTTAGATTTAGAAATAATACATTTCGATCGGCAAACATTTGCTCGATTTCATGATAGCTTGAATACGACACCTCGAATATAGCATAATGTTGGCGAATACAAAGTATCGAGTATGGGTCTCCTATTACGTTTTCCTGTAATAATCATCTTCGATCTTTCAATTGATTCAGTTTAAGTATATCATGATTCTTGCACCCACAACCCGAAAAACGGACGGCAAAAACTAATTGCTCCGGGTGAGGATCGAACTCACAACCTCCGCATTCCTCATACTGTGCAGAGCACAGTGAAGGTACTGTCTATAAGTACGGCGCGCTAACCGATTGTGCCACCAGAGCAATGTTACAAATTGACATAAAAGTTAAGCATTTATACTACACTCCACTCTCCGACCACTTGCACGGGCACTTCATCATCAGCACATTGTATCATTCTTGTGTTCTTTCGTTTTCAGCTGTTCCGTGGTCTTTTTACTTCTTTCATGATAACGAAAACACATCATTCGATACAGTCTACTGATTCGACATTTAATTAATAAACATATCTTCATCTGCAACAGTCTTGACTAAAACGCAAATATATTATATGTACTTGAACATAAAATAAAATCACCCCAGCTAGGCCTATATGAACTCGCAATGGTAGTGATGAAATTATAATCTATCACCATTTGCCACGCACTGTAATTGTTGAGAAGTATAAATACTCAAAATAGTGTTAATTTAGTATGATCCCGTGATAGCTCAGTTGGTAGAGCGGAGGACTGTAGTCATCCTTAGGTCGGTGGTTCAAATCCGCCTCGCGGGATACCTTTTTGTCCCGTCTTAAAGTACTTTTTTTTCCCCTCCTTCGTCAACTTTTGACCGTGTCAAAATCGTCATAACCCAATACAAAACTTATTTTATAGGCATTCCTCAAATTCAAACTAAGCCACGTCGACAATTTAACTGATAAGCACATCCATAATATTCGCATGTACATTTTCTTGTATTGCCTGCGGCAAATGAAAATAGATTGTATAAAATAATATATCAAAACTTTCCTTTCCACCACTAAGTCCACGTAATTTGATTTCTCTAGCTGATGCTGCGTAATGTGCTCCTTCCCCGATTATATATGTACATGTTCACATCTGGTGTACACCCACATTTCATGAACAGTTTTTTTTGTTGTTGTTGTAATAATAATAATGTGACGCCAGGAAGCAGTCAACGTCGATTCCTCAATCGTTGGGCATCGCAGATTGCTCAGCGCATGGCTGCTATTTCAAAATTATCATTCGTAGGATTCATGTACTCGTATAAATTACCATAAATAAAACAGTATATGACATTATTCTTGTTTTCCGAGATGATTGACTCCTCTGCAAATTAATTCGTTTTGACTATATGATGCAAACGCGGAAAATATTCCTGGTGAAAACAATCTTCTGTTTTCCCCTTCATCTTTCAGATAAATTGCAAATCAATGAAACATTCTACTGTTGCCACATCTGGAAGAGGTACTCCACATACATGTATGCGAGATGGTGCTTTCAAAAACAAACTATGCATTGTTGCAGACTTTGCAGAATTGTTTTAAGCAAATCACTATAAAACAAAGAAGAAATACACCGTCCAAATAAAGGTGGGAGATTTTTTTTTTATCCATTTCCGAGATAATCCCTTTACAAATGAAGAAAAGATCATACACATTTCCTTCAAATTCAAAGCATTTTTCACGATGAAAATAGCATGTAAGCGTGTAGAATAAAATGAATAAATATGTTAGCATGTTCTGTATTTCTTTTTTTCTTTTTCAACCATTTGAAAACGTGTTAAACGTGAATTCTAATGCAGTCATTATATAACATGTTTCATCAGTGACTAATGTTTGCCGTCAAATCCACAATTGATGTGTCGTAGCAGGAGATTTTAGTAGTGCGAACATTGAATTCTTGAAATCCATCAAGTCAATGAATACAAAATATGATAGAAACAAAACGCATCGCCTACCTTTAAGATAATATTCTGATGGATTTTGTGAAATGGCGTCCAGTGTTTACGTTCTACGCTGCTGAAAATTGTCATATGATGTCACGATTTTCTGTATCTGCCAAAGTCATCGACAATTTTTCGCGGCGCTTTTGTTTTTTCCCTACTTTTTATACCTCTTCTTAAACCCAACAGAAATATGTTTGTCTTGTATTAGAATAGAAATAACAGTATTGTATTTGAGGGACTAGCTATTTGAAGAGTTGCATGTGTCAGTTGGGGATTTGACGGTCATAAGTATTCGTTTTACTGGCCCCGCTACGCCGTCGCCAAGTTAATTCGCATTTGCGACGGTCAAATCCCCAATCTACGTCGACAACTCTTCAGGTACGACACTGTTATTCCTTTAATATAACCGGTATAGTATTTTTCGGTGGTGACAAAATATCAAAAGCAATTGCTTGAAATACATCTTAGATTTAGAAATAATACATTTCGATCGGCAAACATTTGCTCGATTTCATGATAGCTTGAATACGACACCTCGAATATAGCATAATGTTGGCGAATACAAAGTATCGAGTATGGGTCTCCTATTACGTTTTCCTGTAATAATCATCTTCGATCTTTCAATTGATTCAGTTTAAGTATATCATGATTCTTGCACCCACAACCCGAAAAACGGACGGCAAAAACTAATTGCTCCGGGTGAGGATCGAACTCACAACCTCCGCATTCCTCATACTGTGCAGAGCACAGTGAAGGTACTGTCTATAAGTACGGCGCGCTAACCAATTGTGCCACCAGAGCAATGTTACAAATTGACATAAAAGTTAAGCATTTATACTACACTCCACTCTCCGACCACTTGCACGGGCACTTCATCATCAGCACATTGTATCATTCTTGTGTTCTTTCGTTTTCAGCTGTTCCGTGGTCTTTTTACTTCTTTCATGATAACGAAAACACATCATTCGATACAGTCTACTGATTCGACATTTAATTAATAAACATATCTTCATCTGCAACAGTCTTGACTAAAACGCAAATATATTATATGTACTTGAACATAAAATAAAATCACCCCAGCTAGGCCTATATGAACTCGCAATGGTAGTGATGAAATTATAATCTATCACCATTTGCCACGCACTGTAATTGTTGAGAAGTATAAATACTCAAAATAGTGTTAATTTAGTATGATCCCGTGATAGCTCAGTTGGTAGAGCGGAGGACTGTAGTGGCATGTTCATAGTCATCCTTAGGTCGGTGGTTCAAATCCGCCTCGCGGGATACCTTTTTGTCCCGTCTTAAAGTACTTTTTTTCCCCCTCCTTCGTCAACTTTTGACCGTGTCAAAATCGTCATAACCCAATACAAAACTTATTTTATAGGCATTCCTCAAATTCAAACTAAGCCACGTCGACAATTTAACTGATAAGCACATCCATAATATTCGCATGTACATTTTCTTGTATTGCCTGCGGCAAATGAAAATAGATTGTATAAAATAATATATCAAAACTTTCCTTTCCACCACTAAGTCCACGTAATTTGATTTCTCTAGCTGATGCTGCGTAATGTGCTCCTTCCCCGATTATATATGTACATGTTCACATCTGGTGTACACCCACATTTCATGAACAGTTTTTTTTGTTTTTGTTGTAATAATAATAATGTGACGCCAGGAAGCAGTCAACGTCGATTCCTCAATCGTTGGGCATCGCAGATTGCTCAGCGCATGGCTGCTATTTCAAAATTATCATTCGTAGGATTCATGTACTCGTATAAATTACCATAAATAAAACAGTATATGACATTATTCTTGTTTTCCGAGATGATTGACTCCTCTGCAAATTAATTCGTTTTGACTATATGATGCAAACGCGGAAAATATTCCTGGTGAAAACAATCTTCTGTTTTCCCCTTCATCTTTCAGATAAATTGCAAATCAATGAAACATTCTACTGTTGCCACATCTGGAAGAGGTACTCCACATACATGTATGCGAGATGGTGCTTTCAAAAACAAACTATGCATTGTTGCAGACTTTGCAGAATTGTTTTAAGCAAATCACTATAAAACAAAGAAGAAATACACCGTCCAAATAAAGGTGGGAGATTTTTTTTTTTATCCATTTCCGAGATAATCCCTTTACAAATGAAGAAAAGATCATACACATTTCCTTCAAATTCAAAGCATTTTTCACGATGAAAATAGCATGTAAGCGTGTAGAATAAAATGAATAAATATGTTAGCATGTTCTGTATTTCTTTTTTTCTTTTTCAACCATTTGAAAACGTGTTAAACGTGAATTCTAATGCAGTCATTATATAACATGTTTCATCAGTGACTAATGTTTGCCGTCAAATCCACAATTGATGTGTCGTAGCAGGAGATTTTAGTAGTGCGAACATTGAATTCTTGAAATCCATCAAGTCAATGAATACAAAATATGATAGAAACAAAACGCATCGCCTACCTTTAAGATAATATTCTGATGGATTTTGTGAAATGGCGTCCAGTGTTTACGTTCTACGCTGCTGAAAATTGTCATATGATGTCACGATTTTCTGTATCTGCCAAAGTCATCGACAATTTTTCGCGGCGCTTTTGTTTTTTCCCTACTTTTTATACCTCTTCTTAAACCCAACAGAAATATGTTTGTCTTGTATTAGAATAGAAATAACAGTATTGTATTTGAGGGACTAGCTATTTGAAGAGTTGCATGTGTCAGTTGGGGATTTGACGGTCATAAGTATTCGTTTTACTGGCCCCGCTACGCCGTCGCCAAGTTAATTCGCATTTGCGACGGTCAAATCCCCAATCTACGTCGACAACTCTTCAGGTACGACACTGTTATTCCTTTAATATAACCGGTATAGTATTTTTCGGTGGTGACAAAATATCAAAAGCAATTGCTTGAAATACATCTTAGATTTAGAAATAATACATTTCGATCGGCAAACATTTGCTCGATTTCATGATAGCTTGAATACGACACCTCGAATATAGCATAATGTTGGCGAATACAAAGTATCGAGTATGGGTCTCCTATTACGTTTTCCTGTAATAATCATCTTCGATCTTTCAATTGATTCAGTTTAAGTATATCATGATTCTTGCACCCACAACCCGAAAAACGGACGGCAAAAACTAATTGCTCCGGGTGAGGATCGAACTCACAACCTCCGCATTCCTCATACTGTGCAGAGCACAGTGAAGGTACTGTCTATAAGTACGGCGCGCTAACCGATTGTGCCACCAGAGCAATGTTACAAATTGACATAAAAGTTAAGCATTTATACTACACTCCACTCTCCGACCACTTGCACGGGCACTTCATCATCAGCACATTGTATCATTCTTGTGTTCTTTCGTTTTCAGCTGTTCCGTGGTCTTTTTACTTCTTTCATGATAACGAAAACACATCATTCGATACAGTCTACTGATTCGACATTTAATTAATAAACATATCTTCATCTGCAACAGTCTTGACTAAAACGCAAATATATTATATGTACTTGAACATAAAATAAAATCACCCCAGCTAGGCCTATATGAACTCGCAATG